>OU343224.1:213501395-213643807 GCA_910596185.1 Chrysanthemum makinoi
GGTAGAAAGAAGCCTCGACCTTGAAAACGCATAAATAGGCCATTATCTTCAAAAAGAATCAGCCTTTATATAGTCTCACAACTATACTTTTGTCACAACTAAAAGAAAACAAAGAGGCCTAATGGCCATAAGCAAAGACCACGGCTACGGCTAAGGTCAAAGCTGAGTCTCAAGACCATGGTAGTCAAGACCAAATTCACGGCAAGGCCATGGCTAAAGCCTCAAGGTTTATTTTCCCAAGACCGTTAACTAAGGTAACCATAGTTATGAAACAGCTAGAACTTGCAAAAACATGATAAACTTATTTATATAACCATCTTCACTCAAAACATATGTTGTATTTACTAAGTGCTACAATAGTAGGGAGCTTCATGTGAGGGGTTTTCATTTGAGTAGAACGTGATCGACGAGTTTTGGATTTACGATTTAAAGTGTCCTAGCTCCTAACGCTTACTACATGACCTCTCAATTATGATGGCCCTAACGGTAGTAATGATATCTATAAACTAAATACATTTTCACAACTAGACCATTTCTATAATCGACATACACAAATACCATGTACTACATCATGATCAACATAGAGACGTATATAGGATGGTTTATGTTTTCCTAAACATTATTCCAAACCTAAGTCGCAACATTCTATTTTAGGTTGCTCGTAGAAGTTCTCATGGCATATCCATCATTCTCATTATACATTTGATATCATTTACACTACGGTGAGTTCGTAGCCCCACTTTCTGTTACTTAATTGTTTTACAAACCCTTGGGGGAGATACATGCATTATTTAAAACCGAACACATTGCTTTCAAATTGTATGTTTATCTGATTGTTTTATTAGCACTAAGTTACCGCATTTGCCAAACATAAGTCCCTAAATCATAAATCATTAATCACTATGTGAGAGTGGGCGCGAATATTGTGAATAGATCTATTGGGATTGACGAATCCCATTTGTGTTGGCCCCGTTAAAGGCAAACAAACGCACTATATTTGAGTAACATTGGTAAAAATGGAAATTTTACCTGATAGGGTACGTACCGACATTTTCTCCAATTAATTTTGGAACACGTTAACACCTTGATTGCATGATGCTTAGTCTAATAATAAGCTTTTGGTTTTCAAACCATTGGTGTGATATTATAACTCACACTACAAACATAATGTGTTCAACCATCAAACAAACTCTATGAATTTCACTCAACCTTTGTGTTGATTGTTTTAAGCATGTATTTCGGTCCATATTGATCGAGGCCGTACGGAGAGCACGGATACTCAAGAAGGCTATAAATTTTATTATCATTCAAAACTCAATTTAATGTATTTTGTAAACATGGAACCATCTGGGACCCTTACTGTAAACTCGATATTTATATAAATCGAATGATAAATCTTTTAAACGACTTCTTTAGAGATCGCTTTTGTTATGATTTGTTTTGCCATGAAGTAACACCCAGTTTGAATTCGCCATGCATCACGAAATTGGGGTGTTACAGATTGGTATCAGAGCCTTAATTATAGAGAAACGGGTCTAATTGTGACCTAAACTGTAACCATTTTTACAACAAAAATATTTTATAGCCTTCCGTTCTCCGTGCCTTCCATCCTGCAGACGATTATGTGACTATATTTGAGTAACATTGGTAAAAATGGAAATTTTACCTGATAGGGTACGTACCGACATTTTCTCCAATTAATTTTGGAACACGTTAACACCTTGATTGCATGATGCTTAGTCTAATAATAACTGTTTTGGTTTTCAAACCATTGGTGTGAATTTATAACTCACACTACAAACATAATGTGTTCAACCATCAAACAAACTCTATGAATTTCACTCAACCTTTGTGTTGACAGTTTTAAGCATGTATTTTAGGTCCATATTGATCGAGTAATGGGCACTAGGAGCACGGATACTCAAGAAGGCTATAAATTTTATTATCATTCGAAAATCAATTTAATGTATTTTGTAAACATGGAACCATCTGGGACCTCATTTCTGTAAACTCTGATATTTATATAAATCGAATGATAAATTTTTAAGCTATACAAACATACTAGTATATTAATATATACACTCAACATATTTTCAATCATTTTAGCTAAAGGATAGACTAAACATATCAGATATGTATTCTAAGGCATTAAGCACAATCATATTTTCCCAATCTCCCAATCATGTATTTACTCATGCATTTTAGGAATTTAAACTTTATCCAAGACATTGTAACCGATACAATGGTCTTTCATACTTCTTACATTGTGAGATACAATGGTCTCTATTACATTCTCGGACATTGTAAATCCTACGAGTGGTCTCTATTACACTCGCATTTGTAAATCCTATAGTGGTCTATATTACACTCGCATTAATCAAACCTACAAGATGGTTTCTATTACATTCGCATAATTGAAATCCTACGATGGTCTCATTCATTTCTCAAGACATTGTGGGTTACACAATGATCTCTCCATCATTTTTCAAGACATTGTGAGTTACACAATGATCTCTCCATCATTTCTCAAGACATTATGAGTTACACAATGGTCTCTTCATCATTTCTCAAGACATTGTGGGTTACACAATGATCTCTCTATCATTTCTCAAGACATTGTGGGTTATACAATGATCTCTCCATCATTTCTTAGACATTGTGAGTTGCACAATGGTCTCAACTACTCCTCAGATATTGTAAGTTATACAATAGTCTCTAAAATTTATCTTATAAACATTATATGATATCATTTTACATGAAACCCATCACAGCTCTATCAATTTCTAATGGAAATACAAGAAATAGGATTTCTAAAGGACAAAGTGACTCATCATCTACAAAAGTTCAAGTTCAAAAAATCCTTTCTGAAATGTCAGGAATCTTAGAATTACTTAAGATTTCCTTTCCACCCGTATCTACCCATACTATCTTCTATGCAATAGAATGTGAAAACATAGGTTACAAGTCTTTTATGGCCGGGACTTGCAACTGGATGGTTTGATATCGCCTTTGCTTAGTGGACAATTTCTCAAAAACTATGGACATATCATGAGTATACCTAATTTAGGTATTTTGAAAATTTATCGAACCTCCTACAAATATAGCCTAATCACCTATATTTAACCTAGGGATAGTGGAACATAGTCTCACTAACTATGTTCGACTTAAATTTTTCAAACACCGAGAACATTTATACAAGGGTTATATTGTGTTAATTTCCTACTTAAACTCGATAAACCACTAGAATTCATTAAAAGATCTAGAGACATGATAGTGTCTTACCACTCAAAGAAAATCTTAACATCTTATTTATACTACCTAGTTTTCGTTTCTTTAATTTTCATACATGAGATAATCCGAACTACTTTCTTGGGATAGTCATCAAATCTTCTCGTCATTTCTTAGAAGTACTAGCCTGATTAGGTTTCAAGGCTATCATTCCGCCATATTCCTTTAAAATTCACTTTTGATTTTAAAACAAACTTGACATCTCTACCTAAGAATAATGGTAAACATACGCTACACTCTTCTAATCGTCAACATGTCACATCATTATCTGAACCCCATTGAAATTCAGTACGTAAAACTTTACAGTATCACGTTTCCTTCAAACACTAGTTGACATAAACTCTATAAGATATGACCTTCATCCCGAAACCACCTAATACATGATCAACTTTGGAAATGGTTTGGATAACCACTTGCCACTAGCAAGACTTTCCTACAACAATTATCACATCATTATAAACTATTTGACATCAACAATATCTTACACCGTTGATTAACAACAGTTACCCTAACAACAACAAAACTATTCCATTTTGAGGCACTATATAGACGAAAGTGTTAGTTAACCATTTTCTGGACTAAGGTGTTCAGAGATCACCCACGAAACAATTAAGGAAACCATACAAATATAAATTAGGCTCCATGCCGCACACTATCACCAAAAACTCCATGTTAGAAATTAAGGTTTTATTGATAGCCTCGATACAATAAGATATGATTCGTTTTGAGAATCGGGAAAAGCCAAACTTTAGGTATATTGGACTCTATATGATTCTAACAAAACCCTTTATATTATCAACTTAAGCCACATGGTACATAATACATTCCATGACCAGAAACTTGAGAACGCAAAGATTAGGATTCAGCACATACATCCACATTTTCCTAGACAATTCAACATCGGATAACACACACTGAATTCCGGGACGGAATTCCAATTAAGGTGGTGAGACTGTAACAACCCGCATTTTTTGAGTTACTTTTCATATTTTTGAAAAGTTACTATTCACTTTTACTATTCACTTTCACTATTCATCCCGTAAAATTTTTAATCCACATTCTCGTAAGATAAATTAAATATAATAATAACCTGAGAGTTCGACCATCGTTAGATCATTTTCGCAAAAGTTATTAAGAAAACATCATCTTAAAGTTTCATTTTGGTCAGAACACCATTTAGTCATCACGCGCTTAACGAAAATCAACTCTGATAATTTTCGTCACATCGATAAATTTTGGATCTCTCATAATTAATTAGAGAATTTTTAGGATTTCATTCTTTTTTAATGTTACCAAATAAGCCCAGTAAGAACAAAACTAAACTTACGTTTAAACAATTCTACTTACATCCGCACTTAACGATTCTGCACTGTGTTTCTAATATGTTTTGACACTTTTACATTTTTGGAAAAGTCAAACATATTTCCCTCCTCCTATGACCATAAAGAAATTAAGCTTGCACGTTCTACGCTTGGCTTAAATCGCGTAACTTTTAAACTTCACGAATAATCTGTAAGTTATCCACGTATGACGAAAACCAAAGTTTGACATCTCATTTCACTTTTAGACTAATTTTAGTCTACTATAAATAAATTCACGATCATTTCCCGAATTTTCTTTTTTCTCGATAAATCATGAATTACGCGTTTTGACCCGTATTTCCGCTTAGTTTACTTTTGCACCCAATAAACTTATCACTCATTTTATATTTTTATATGGAGTATAATTATGAGTTTCATCATTCCTACAAATTTCAGATTTTACGATACCCGGTTTTACGCTTTATGGCTTAACAACTTTCGATTAGCGACAACGAACCAAAACTCACTCCGTAACCAAGATAAGATCAAGACTTATCATCTAAGCCTTGTCACCAATTGTGACAGCCTCTAGGGGGGGAGTCATCATTTTGGTTGCATAATCCTAGCCATGCTTCATTTAGATCTTTACAAGTGTCCTAACTTAACCATGGTTAATATTTAACCCAATATATGGTTAACCAAACTTACCCTCCTATAATTAGCAAGAAAAATACATCCTTAGAACCCTCATATTTTGTTCTTGGTCGTTCATATCATAAAACAAACACATCTTCCATAATTTGATCCGTAAACTCCAAGTTTATGCAAAGAAGTTTCAAGTAGTAAGTTACTACATCAAATCTCTAGCAAGTTTAAGTGATCTTCTTGAGTTTAGATCCACTCAAGTCACTTAGTACTTGATCACCAACTCTTCAAGATTGCAAGGGGGCCAAGGTGTAGAAATATAGCTCAATCCGAGGTCCTAGGTGTTCAATCAAAGTCCGATCCTTACTTGTTACTCCTTTCTTAAGTGAAAGCCAAAAGTTGTAAGCAACTTATCACTACCATCATCTCATCTTTATTATTCATAATCTTAACTATTTCATGCCATATATATAGTTACTATGTTGATTCATGATGTACATATACTCAATCACATGTTTTAATTTACATATTGTCATAAAAGTAACAAACTAGTAAACTAGTCATATTCTACACATTTGAGACCATTAAAATCAGTAACATATGGACTTTCTAACTTACATACTATGGTAGACAAGATAAAAGGTAAACATAGCAACTTGAATCACCCGAAACGGACAAACGAGTCAAAAGTTACGTGCAAAAGAAGTTAATAAACTAAAACGCCAAAACCGCCATATGAAGCCTTTAGGGTCTGTCCGTCTTGAAACTGGTATTTCTGGTCCGAATCATCAAAAAGTTAAACACACGAAAGTTGTCCGGAACGACGTTTTCCTTTAATAGGAAAGAAGTTCGGACCTTGAAAACGCATAAATAGGCCATTATCTTTCAAAAACAGAAACTTCCCTTTATATAGTCTCACAACTATACTTTTGTCACAACTAAAAGCAAACCAAGAGGCCTAATGGCCATAAGCAAAGACCACGGCTACGGCTAAGGTTAAAGCTGAGTCTCAAGACCATGGTAGTCAAGACCAAAGTCACGGCAAGGCCATGGCTAAAGCCTCAAGGCTTATTTTCCCAAGACCGTTAATTAAGGGAATCATAGTTATGAAACAACTAGAACTTGCAAAAACATGATAAACTTATTTATATAACCATCTTCACTCAAAACATATCTTGTATTTTCTAAGTGCTACAATAGTAGGGAGCTTCATGTGAGGGGTTTTCATTTGAGTAGAACGTATCGACGAGTTGCTGGATTTACGATTTAAAGTGTCCTAGCTCCTCGAACGTTTACTACATGACCTCTGAATTATGATGGCCCGAACGGTAGTACGATATCTATAAACTAAATACATTTTCACAACTAGACCATTTCTATAATCAACATACACAAATACCATGTACTACATCATGATCTACATAGAGACGTATATAGGATGGTTTATGTTTTCTTAAACATTATTCCAAACCTAAGTCGCAACATTCTATTTTAGGTTGCTCGTAGAAGCTCTCACGGCATATCCATCATTCTCATTATACATTTGATATCATTTACACTACGGTGAGTTCATAGCCCCACTTTCTGTTACTTAATTGTTTTACAAACCCTTGGGGGAGATACATGCTTTATTTAAAACCGAACACATTGCTTTCAAACTGTATGCTTATCTGATTGTTTTGTTAGCACTAAGTTACAGCATTTGCCAAACATAAGTCCCTAAATCATGAATCATTAATCACTATGTGAGAGTGGCGAATATTGTGAATAGATCTATTGGGATTGACGAATCCCGTTTGTGTTGGCCTGTTAAAGGCAAACAAACGCACTATATTTGAGTAACATTGGTAAAAATGGCAATTTTACCCGATATGGCACGCACCACATTTTCTCCAATTAATTTTGGAACACGTTAACGCCTTGATTGCATGATGCTTAGTATAATAATAACTGTTTTGGTTTTCAAACCATTGGTGTGAATTTATAACTCACACTACAAACATAATGTGTTCAACCATCAAACAAACTCTATGAATTTCACTCAACCTTTGTGTTGACAGTTTTAAGCATGTATTTCAGGTCCATATTGATCGAGGCTGGCACGGAGGAGCACGGATACTCAAGAAGGCTATAAATTTTATTATCATTCGATATAAACTAGAAACTATAAGACAAATCACTTTGTGAGTTTACGGAATCATACTAAACATGGCATAACTAATAAATAGCTATATTAAGCATAATATCAATCACTTGTCTAATCGTCCTACTATAAATGAGGAGTTCCCTAGCCGACGAGTACTCTTCTCAAGGCTCTAATTTATCTTACGTGCTTTTCTAACTTGAGTCACCCACAAAGGACGCTTTAGCCATAAAGGCTTTTTTGCTATTTTCAAGCATAAGTTATCCACAAATGTCGCTATAATTACTACGTTAAGCAAATCAACTGTAACTTAACTAGTGGTGGATTTTATGAGAACCCTTAGCACTGCTAACATTAATACATCATTTAAATGCCATAATCTCAGAATTATTGCTATGTTAGTAGCTAAACATAATCATAATCAAACTATCCATAACAATGCTACTAAACATATTACTAGTTCCATAACTCACCTTAAACTAAACTTGAGGACTCCCGAGATTCCCACGATTACTTAAAACCTCACATGGTCATGCTAAACATGATTAGGAATTATTCATCGATCATGCATATCCTCCATAACACTGTCTCATCATTAAACAAGCTTTTATGCAAGAACCAAAAATGAGGAATTTTGAAGTGTTGTATATTACTGATTTAACACACTTAGGCTTTGAATTAGGACTTAAGACCAATTTCTTTAGAACGTAGACCTAGATAACTACAATTTTGGTTCTGACTACATCTTAATCCGACATACGGTTGATTTTCTACGATGATCCAAACATGACCCAGTTTTCTGCACAACATGTTGTCATAATTTTATACTTAAAAACTCTGTTGTAAAAATCGGCTCAGGCGGCCGATTATTCCCTGCATAATCGCCGATCACTCACTAAGCGCCTTGATTTATCATAATCGGTCTATTTAATCGGTTTGGTCAAAGATCGCTTAAAAATGGGTCAACAAACCGATTAATCGGACAAAATCGCTTAAAAATTGGTCAACAAAATCGCTTAAGAATCGGTCAATAAACCGATTAATCGGTCAAAGATCGCTTAAAAATGGTCAACAAACCGAGTAATATCTATGTTTGACTTTGAACTTTGAAGAATTATGTATTATGTTTATAGAGGAGAGTTATTTTGCATACCAAACTTTTCTTACATACCAAGGGACTCATCTCCACCATCCATCTAAAAAGAAATCAATGGCTGAGATTAAAAGCATTTTATTATTTCACATATTTTTTATAATTTAAATATCTCTTAAACCGTTAATCGTTAAGTGAAAATATTTACACCGTCGCGGAGAGCATTTAATTATCTTTCTATAGACGGGCACTTTGATATACTTTCGAAAAAAGAAAAAAAAATCGTTTTTTTTCACGTTTTTCGACTTTTTTTACGTTACTTGAAACTTGTATGAAAAAAATCATATATGATTAAACACTAATTTTAATATCACATGTGATATAGTGTTAAATCATATATGATATGTGATATGATATTACACTAATATCACATGTGATATTACATATCATATATGATATAACACTAATATCATATATGATATAACACTAATATCACATGTGATATTCAAATTAGTGTTTAATAATATATGATTTTTTAATGCAAATTTCAGTAACGTAAAAAAACGAAAAAAACTTAAAAAAACGTGAAAAATACGAAAAACATTTTTTTGTCGAAAGTATATCAAAGTGTCTATCTATAGAAAGGTAATTAAATGCTCGTCGCAATGATATTTTTTTTTTGTTTAACGATTAACGGTTTGAAAGTTATTAATATTTGAAAAAAGATGATGAAAGTAGGTTTTTTAAATTGTTGGAATTAATCTCATCCATTAGATCAAATAAAAATGGATGGTGGAGATTGATCCCTTGGTATCTAAATAATCTTTTGTCCTCAAATGATCTTAAATCTATGTTTATATTTGAATACTTGAAATATTTGAACTTTGATGCACTATGCTTATCTCATACATATAATATAATATAATATCTAAAATTACAATTTTGTCCATAAAAGTTTCAATCCGATTAATTCTCGATTAATCCCCGCCTGACCGATTAATCGCTAGGCCCTACCCGACCGCCTAGCGATTTTTACAACCTTGCTCAAAAATCGCCAAAACTCGACATAAACCAACTTTAATCTCTTACATAATTAAACCACAACTTACCACATATGAAATCATTTTCAACAAGATTTACACTTATATCATATCTAAATTTGCTACAATAGCTTTATAACATCAATTCAATAATATGATTCCTACTAATCTTTTTACCATATCTTAACCACATGATTCTTGACACATTTAAAATATGACATGATTATCTAAACTATGACTCATCATAATTCAAGGCTAAGGTTTACATAAACATAAATTAGCATAAACCCCCAAACTTGACATTAACAATAATCTTAATATGAATTTACCTTTAAGGGGATTGAATTTCTAACAATTGAACACTTCCTTAATTACTACAAAACACCAATAACACTTTTCTTGATATAAAAAAACTCTAGCACTTGATTCCTTAAACTTCATGTGAATTAGTTACTAATGAAAGTATAGTTACTAATATCATATATGATATAACACTAATATCACATGTGATATTCAAATTAGTGTTTAATCATATACTCCGTATGATTTTTTAATGCAAATTTCAGTAACGTAAAAAAACGAAAAAAAACTTAAAAAAAGGTGAAAAATACGAAAAACATTTTTTTGTCAAAAGTATATCAAAGTGTCTATCTATAGAAAGGTAATTAAATGCTCGTCGCAATGATATTTTTTTTTCACTTAACGATTAACGGTTTGAAAGTTATTAATATTTGAAAAAAGATGATGAAAGTGGGTTTTTTAAATTGTTGGAATTAATCTCATCCATTAGATCAAATAAAAATGGATGGTGGAGATTGATCCCTTGGTATCTAAATAATCTTTTGTCCTCAAATGATCTTAAATCTATGTTTATATTTGAATACCTGAAATATTTGAACTTTGATGCACTATTACTTATCTCATACATATAATATAATATAATATCTAAAATTACAATTTTGTCCATAAAAGTTTAACTGAATCTCGATTAATCTCACTGCCGATTAATCGCTAGGCCCTACCGACCGCCTAGCGATTTTACAACTTTGCTAAAAATCGCCAAAACTCTCGACATAAACCAACTTTAATCCCTTACATAATTAAACCACAACTTACCACATATGAAATCATTTTCAACAAGATTTACACTTATATCATATCTAAATTTGCTACAATAGCTTTATAACATCAATTCAATAATATGATTCCTACTAATCTTTTTACCATATCTTAACCACATGATTCTTGACACATTTAAAATATGACATGATTATCTAAACTATGATTCATCATAATTCAAGGCTAAGGTTTACATAAACATAAATTAGCATAAACCCCCAAACTTGACATTAACAATAATCTTAATATGAATTTACCTTTAAGGGGATTTGATAAGATCGTTTATAAGCTCAGCTAGGGATAACAATAACATGTACATACGCAGCGGAATAATAAAGAACATCAATGTTATTGCTAAAGGTTTTCATTCACTAACACTAACTAACCCTAGACGTTTATAGAAACACGTCTACTAACTAAACTAATAACCTAGGCGTTTACATGAACATACGCCTAGGACACACACACACCTTTAAGTCGACTACATATTGGAAGGCATGATTAAAACCTACACCCCATGTCCTCTTTATATACTAGAGGATTAGGGTTTACAAATCTCTACTAAGGACTAAATAATAAAACTTCCATTGCAAGCAAGTCCTTCCATCTTTTTGTAGGTTTCCTTCTTGTCATATTAAGTCCCTCTTGTTTCATTCTTTTTGTCTTATTAACTCAAATGTATAATTCCCAACAATCTTCCCTTAGTTGATAATGACAAAACCATTCTTGAACGAACTTCCCTACGAAGTAGAGAAATTGAGATCAGGGATCTCACCATGAATGAAACAAGTATGTCTTCCTTTGTCTTCCCCTTAATCCATGCCATGCCACTCAAACATCTCTTCCCGTTTTTGTTATTATCCAAATAGGGAACGTATGCAAATAATGATCTTGACCACCACGAACCAATATCATACTTCCAATCTAAGACTTCCAATGCTTCAAATCGCCCACCATTACGCACCATAGGAAAAATGGATTCAAAACAATAGAAACTGCAACTAGCAGTAGTAATAATGATCAACAATAGTAAAAATCAAACACTATCCCTTGAGTGATGCATGTATATCAAATGATTCTTCAAATCTGTAAGCTTTATGTAATGATTACTTGTGAAGAAAACCGTGTATAACGAATTTGATGAAGAAGTAGAATTTCCCAAACTTGTGTCTTAAATCTTGTACCATCCACGAAACTCCATACTTATACGAATCACCAAATATAAGTAGACCGCAATCCCTTGACAAGAATCCTCAACTAGTATGAGACACTGAACACTACAATGTAACTCCTTCAAGTGATAGCCAATGTGTGCATAGAGCATCATAAGAAAAATCACACATTGCTAGATTCATCAAGCTAGATGATAAGAACACAAACCAAGTAATTCCACTTCACCTTCAAATAAGTGATAAATAATCCTCTTCGTAATCAATTCTTCAATAAATCTCCAAAACGAGCCTTTTTAAATCCTTTTTAAGAACAAAAACTTCTTCATGTGTGCGTGAACCAAACAACCATTCTGTGTGTGTGTCATCCAAAAATCCATAACCATTATGCTCGACTTCCCCTTAATTCCAAATCTCCTCGTAATAAACCATTATACTGCCAATCCAAATAAATTTCGTCATGTAAAAACCTTGAGCAGTACTTGACACAGTACTTTGCAGCAGTACTTTGAAGAAAAGCAGTACTTTAGACAATACTGGCAGCAGTTTGCGTGTTCCAGTAATACTTTCACATAATATAGAATATCGAGGAGCAGAAAGTTATCAAACGTAACAACAGCAGTAGGTACGATATATGTAGCAGGAGATACGAGTTCCACAGCAGCATACTTACCTTGTTGAGCAAGTAGCAGATTAGTTCCAGCAGCAGATACGTAGCAGTTACGAGTATTAGGTAGCATACACATGGAACGAAAAGTACTTGTGCAAAGATACTTCTAACACAGTAAGCGACAAGTAGATGTGATACGCACAAAGAGCAGCACTAAAGAACAATAAACCCTAAATATCTCCATCATGGATTTAAAACTCAAACTCAAATATGTCATGCTCATACCATCCAATCAAAAACGAATATAGGAATAACCATTGACCTATGATCAATTTAATAACACAAAGTATTGGATATAGCATGAAGAGATCCACTCTTGCGTTAAAACTTGTAGTATTCTCTACCGTCCCATGTGATTACTTCATGACCAATCATTTAAATAATAATAAGTATTAGGGATTCACCAATCAGTTATTGATCATGCATATAAATCGGTTTGCTACAGATTTACTTTCAACTTGTAAATCGTTTTACGCCATGATATATTTTTGTCGTTAAAGAAATCTTCACAGCAGCAGACTTCGACACTGAACAACTTTTGATTGCGAGCTCCAATTCACAATCCCTCTAGTGAAAAGTTAGATGGATATACTGAGATGCACCAGAAAAAATTTTAGCTCGATCCAACGGTTCAAGAAAAAGTTATCCCTGTTTGAAACAACCCGCAGAAAGATACGGAAATATTTAACAGCTTCGAATTTTGTATCTTTTCTTCGAAAAACCTTGTAGATCCCTATATCAAGAGCTCCCCGCTCTGATACCAATTGATAAGATCGTTTATAAGCTCAACTAAGGATAACAATAACATGTACATACGCAGCGGAATAATAAAGAACATCAATGTTATTGCTAAAGGTTTTCATTCACTAACACTAACTAACCCTAGACGTTTATAGAAACACGTCTACTAACTAAACTAATAACCTAGGCGTTTACATGAACATACGCCTAGGATACACACACACCTTTAAGTCGACTACATATTGGAAGGCATGATTAAAACCTACACCCCATGTCCTCTTTATATACTAGAGGATTAGGGTTTACAAATCTCTACTAAGGACTAAATAATAAAACTTCCATTGCAAGCAAGTCCTTCCATCTTTTTGTAGGTTTCCTTCTTGTCATATTAAGTCCCTCTTGTTTCATTCTTTTTGTCTTATCAACTCAAATGTATAATTCCCAACAGGATTGAATTTCTAACACTTGAACACTTCCTTAATTACTACAAAACACCAATAACACTTTTCTTGATATAAAAAAACTCTAGCACTTGATTCCTTAAACTTCATGTGAATTAGTTACTAATGAAAGTATAGTTACTAATATCATATATGATATAACACTAATATCACATGTGATATTCAAATTAGTGTTTAATCATATATGATTTTTTAATGCAAATTTCTGTAACGTAAAAAAACGAAAAAAACTTAAAAAAACGTGAAAAATATGAAAAACATTTTTTTGTCGAAAGTATATCAAAGTGTCTATCTATAGAAAGGTAATTAAATGCTCGTCGCAATGATATTTTTTTTCCGCTTAACGATTAACGGTTTGAAAGTTATTAATATTTGAAGAAAGATGATGAAAGTGAGTTTTTTAAATTGTTGGAATTAATCTCATCCATTAGATCAAATAAAAATGGATTGTGGAGATTGATCCTGGGTATCTAAATAATCTTTTGTCCTCAAATGATCTTAAATCTATGTTTATATTTGAATACTTGAAATATTTGAACTTTGATGCACTATGCTTATCTCATACATATAATATAATATAATATCTAAAATTACAATTTTGTCCATAAAAGTTTCAATCCGATTAATTCTCGATTAATCCCCCACGACCGATTAATCGCTTAGCTGCCTACCCGACCGCCTAGCGATTTTACAACCTTGCTCAAAAATCGCCAAACTCCTCGACATAAACCAACTTTAATCCCTTACATAATTAAACCACAACTTACCACATATGAAATCATTTTCAACAAGATTTACACTTATATCATATCTAAATTTGCTACAATAGCTTTATAACATCAATTCAATAATATGATTCCTACTAATCTTTTTACCATATCTTAACCACATGATTCTTGACACATTTAAAATATGACATGATTATCTAAACTATGATTCATCATAATTCAAGGCTAAGGTTTACATAAACATAAATTAGCATAAACCCCCAAACTTGACATTAACAATAATCTTAATATGAATTTACCTTTAAGGGGATTGAATTTCTAACACTTGAACACTTCCTTAATTACTACAAAACACCAATAACACTTTTCTTGATATAAAAAAACTCTAGCACTTGATTCCTTAAACTTCATGTGAATTAGTTACTAATGAAAGTGTTAACACTAGTAACCCACCCACCCCCACCCAATAAGCTTAAGCAAGCCACGTACCTATACATGTGTGTTTATGGGATTAATTCCCTGGACTTTTAGGCTTATAATGCTTCAAGTGAAGTATAGTAATTTTGTTAAAAAAAATCCTCTTTGCATCGTTAGTCTTTATCATTAAGTCTTTTGCATCGTTAGTCCTATTTTCCTAACTTTTTGCATTCCCAGTCCTTTTCTAGTTAAATACTAACTTTAATATTTCCTTAAAGTCTCAAGTATACTATTTTAATATTCAAAACAAATACTAAATTTTTGGGGTGTTACATATATGACATATTTGCACCAACAATATCTCTCCTTTTGATAATGACAAAAATATATTTAAAAGCAAGTAAAATTATTACAAAACATGTTGACGTAGCTTATTGCTAGTTTTGTCTCTTGGTTGATGTAGATAGCTTTGCTTCATGTTTTCTTCTCTTGACATCAATTGTGTAGCAAGTATTGCTTTATGCTTTTTTTCTCTTAACACCAATAGTGATACACATGTAATTTTTAATGTATAGCTTGCATCTTGATTTCCTCTCCCTTTTTGTTGAAGCAAAAAGGTGGGATATGGTTAGCCACATACGGCTCCCCTTGGATCGTTGCTCTCCCTTATTCAAAAGCGCCATTGCGTTTCTTGGCTACAAAGGTTAAATCATGGCAAGCACACAAATACCAGTAGCTCATATGAACATAAACATAACACACATAACATCACATAGTTTAAAAAACATAGGTCAACACATAAGAACAATAAGGGTGCTTTCAAGGGCTTAAGAGTTCAAAGTAGCACCATACAAGGTTATACAACACATAGTAATAAAACACACACTTTTCCTAAACTGGGTTGTTCATTTTTTATGCTCTAAAAAATTGTTTGCCATCTTTTCAATCACCCATTCTCCTAAAATATTAAAAAGCATAAGCCAAACACAAGTAAAAATGAGTTGTACTCAATCTAACTTCGATACGATTTTTTTGACACATTAATTTGAAAAATGTTTGTACATTATTCGGACCAAAGTGAATCTTTTTATTTGAAACATGATTAGTTTGTTCATAGATGTGGGGAAAAAATTGAAATGTTGTTTGAGAATTTCCATGACTTAATGTCACTACTTGACTAATGATAATTAATCATCTTAATGGTTTTGTTATTGGATTGAGATCCTCTAATATAGAGTTCAACATGACTAGTCATGTTGTCTCACATAAAATTTTAATGGGTCCTTTACTTAAATTCAAAGTGGGCCATTTTGTGAGGACTGCTATCTCTTATGTGAGACAACATGACTAGTCATGTTGAACTCAACATTAGAGGATCTTAATCTTTTGTTATTCCTACACCAACTTAGGGCCCGTTTGGTTGTGGTGTATAGGTATGGGTCTATGATTTTGAAAATCATTAATATTGTTTGGTTGGTTATGGGGCCCACCACAATAGAATGAGGATACCCAAATGTGAAAGTTTCCCCATATATTATGTGTGTGGGTGGTTTCTTAATATCCTCCATTATCATTCCACTCCATACCAACACCCATACCCATTGTGATTTATAGCGACAAACCAAACGCACCTTTAATGATTGAAGTTCATGGGTATGGATTAAATGAGAAATATAATTAAGATGAGAAGGATGAGAAGAAACTACAACCACAAATTTGAGATGTATCAACAAAAATAGATGCATCTCCTTATTATTTAAAATATGTGGCTAGTATTTCTTCTCACTCTTCTTATTTCAATAACTCTTCTCACTAGATCCATTCTCTGAAGTTCATACGAAAACTTAGGATGCCTTCAGTTGTAGACTATTTAATTTAGGTTTCAATATCAATTTTCTAAAAACAAGAGGGTAGGAAAGTGTTAATTATTTTTTATTTTTTTAAAATGTTTTTAGATGAAATATTTTAGAAAAATGAAAATTGTAAGGGAAATGCAATGAAACATGTAGAAAAGTATATATCTCACTTCTTGACTAAGTTATAGAATAGAAAAACCATTTTCTATTTTAAAAAATAACTCTAAAAATATTTGATCTAAACATGTTTCTCATTTTAGTTTTCATTGATTTTTTTTTTCTAGAAAAGACTTTTGCTTTTCTCCAACTAAATGCAACCTTATCTATTCATATACCTAATTTTAATTCCCAAGTTACTTGTCGTTGTGCAAAAGTGTATATCTAAACACAAGGAGAAACTTCGTCCTTGTCTAAGAGCATGACGTAACATCACTTTTGGTCTCATGTCTTTTCTATGTGGCAGCCAAAATGGCATGCCATTTGCATGTTTCACTTTCTTTATTATTTTTTCTTTTTTTCTTTAACTAGATTTTATGGTGGGACCCAAAATGGGTGAAATGGCTTGAGCCATGTTAAATGAGATATTTTTGATGTGTGAATGTGAAATTCTGAGATGGCGCTGATTTAGCACAAACGACAAGCAAATGACTAATGACTAGTGATGATACCTCACGCTCTAAAGTGAGTTTTAGTTTGGTTAACATTGATGTCTTAATAGATTTAGCATTTTCTGGATCAATTTGAAATCCTAAAATATTTCTAAGTTATCCTAACCCATTCATATAAAGTTCATTATACATGCATTTAGCAAATTCATCATATAAGGTTTGACATGTCGATTCAAAGATACTATCCCATGCTTATCTTTTATCCTGAAATTAACGAATTATCGATGCCATCACAAAGCCATTTAGAACAAGAGAACATTCTACTTATATGTAATCTTATATTTACTATATATACATAAAGAAAAAATTGTCAAACTTTAGACTTGGTTAAAAACTTGAAAAATGAGTAACGTTGTTGATTAAAGTACTCTTATGAAAAGAACAATACAATATATTTAATTATTTAAATACTTAGTTTCAATTTAATCCGCAAACTTTCTTTTAATCACTTACATCTATATATAAAAAAAGTAAAATAAATACACACAAACAAATTTACGCTACTAAACTTTGTCGCCGCGCTGTGCGGGTAATGTTCTATTTTCGATAAAAACAACTGCTTAATGTTTTAAGTTTTAGAGAATTTGTTTTTTTGGGCCCAAAAACGTAATTGTGTTCAATTGCCTAAGCCCAGAACATTAAGGCCTCAAATGTATGGGCCACGACCCACAAGGCACAATTCTACTGATTTGAAATGGTTTCTGTCATTGTGACTTTCTTCCCATTTCATAATTTCAAGAATGCTATTTTGCACTTTTGAAGTTAGTTATGTACTATTACTCCTTTCTACAAAGAGAATTGGGAGTTTGGGACAAAGTTGCCAAATCTTCATTTAGCTTTAATCAATCAACCAGATAATTTCGTATCCATAAAACTAACCATGAATCATACAAGGGACCTTGCATACCGAAAGACAGACCTGTGAACCAGCCACAAATGACAAAGTTATAATCATACGTCCGTAGGTTGTCAGGTTTCAAGCTAATTTATCATAAAACGCGAACATTTTAGCCAGTTTGTCATTTATGAGTATGTATTTGGCTACTAGAATTAGCTTCACTTGCATGTGGAGTTCACTGAGTCCTTCATTGAGTTATTAGAGATTATATTATGGTTTAGGACCCAAGTCCGGTCTGTGGGCTTCGAGTCCTTTAAGGTTTATTCATGTAATCTCTGTATAATGTGCATGAATAATAATTATAACGTACGGGTTCTCAATGATTAACACGAGTTAGTCTATCAGAACTAATTAACTTACTGTTATAATTCGATCATTATAGTGTAAACTGGTGATCATAAAATTAGAAAACCCCGCACGATTTTCCCGCTGATATCAAGTTGGTTTTACACAGATTTGGCTCACGGTGTACCAATTAAATTGTGCATCAACTACTACCGAACTTTAGTGTTAATGACTCGTTAAACGGCTAATGACGTTAACAAAATTCGAACAAATTATATATAATATGAATCAACGTACTAGAAATACTTGACTATATTAAAATATGGTTGTTGTGGTATACTGGTATGTTTTATTGAACAATGAAGTTTAATAAATTTTGGTGGGTGACAATGTGACATGCTGGTCCCTTCTATATTTAATTAGAAAGCAACACCCCACGCTCCATTAGTTCTTTTTTTTTATGGGTTTTGTTAAAAACAATCCCATAGTTAACATCACTATGGGTTTTGTATATAAGCCTTCTAAAAATATATAATTAACATTTAATAAACATTTAATGAACTCTAAATATTCCATAGTTAACATCACTTACCTTGTTTATAATTATTAAAAGTATATAATTATGGACTATTTAACTTCATTAATTGTGATTTTCATAAGTTTGGAAGGCTTACACACAACCCATAAGGTTGTTTTTAACAAAACCCTTTTTTTATTACTCCCGTTATTTTCAGGTAAAAATATTTATTATTTTTTAACATAAGGTTAACTACATTGTACAGTGATCAAATTATCATATAACCAAAATATTTTGGCCCTTCTAAGCCAACACAGGAATGTGTAATATTGAGACAATTTATAATTATCCATTACTTTATTTAAGTTTTTGATAAAATAATAATAAGAGACAATCCAAGATTGAAAGGGATATTGATGTGCTCGACCCATGCCCATCATTTTTGATAGAAAGAATAAAGCAAAAAGTCTAATTTTACGTATAATTCCAACTTAAAAATGGACGTACACATAAAGTCACATTTCAATTTCAAGGTCAATAATGATGAATCAACCAAAAATATAATGCTTTACATCCAAGAATACAATTAATATGAAAATGAAGTTTCACGAGATTCGTAATAATTAGTTTCTTATTTCTAGAAGTAGCATATCTTTGATACAGTATTTGATGTAGATCAAGTTTTGGACAGAAGCTATTATTTGATGTAGATCAAGTTTTGGACAGAAGCTATAAAATAAGGCTGGAAGGCAAGGAAGGTGCACACTTACCTTACACATCAGCGTCACGTCAGCTTTCTCTCTCCTCTCTCTTCCACTCACTTACACTCACCTTTATGCGGACAAGAGACTCACTTCCACTCACCTTAACTCACTTTTTTTTTTAATAATCAAACGGACGAATTTGGTGGGCACGTTTATCAAATAGGTGAACCATTCACCTTAATGTGTCTTGGGTTGTGTGACTAGCGAGTGAGTGTGCATCATGGACAAGGGACTCACACCACTCACCTTGCCTTCACCTTGCCCTTGCCATCCGGTCTAATAAAATAACATTGTTACACATGAAGTAAAATATTAAGGGTATGTTTGAGTTGTTAACATGAATCATAATAAGTAACGAGTATTGCGACCATCCGCCGCGTTGCGGCCGAGCTTTTTTTTTTGACATTTTTATCTAGTAATTTTTGTAACGAAAGAAAACGTTAAAAGTATGTAAACTTCAACTTAGATATCAGGCACAACAATTTAGATAAAATCGACACTGGAAAAATTAAGATTCCAATGATAGATAACCACATAAAACCCAAAGTAAAGAGCTTAAACTTGATAAATTTCAAATGTATGAGCAGAAATACTTATCAAGAATTACCCATGTTGCACGCATTTCTGCTGCTACCATAGGAATTGATCGAACTGGAGATTACGTCATGACTTTTACTTCAGTGTGAACCTGAATTCATTAAAAGCATTAGATTAGCATATGTTATAACCTGTCACATTGTATGGGGTGTTTGAATATGGGTTAGTTTAGAGCGTTTAACAAAAACTGAATAACCCATTTTTTTTTTCTTTTATAACGGATAGTCAAGCCGAATTATAACATATGCTAAAAGGCTACGACATGTGAAGGTGACTTGCGAGTAAACAACATATCTTTTTGGCATGCGCAGCCGAGACATTTTTGTTTTTCCTTTTATAACGGATAGTGTCATTTTTTCTGTCATTATGAATCTATTTTGTTTGCTTCCATGTCAACAAAATTAAAACATGATTCTGCCCTGTCTTTCTATAAGAACACACACATGAATACGGGTAAGTGACTTTTAACCAACTCAGTCCATGAGACATAGCAATGGGCCTGTCAACCATTTTCGTATCTAGACATGATTTTCCTATTTCATAAATTTAAGAATTTTTCGAACACATAATCAATGTGATTATTTAAAGCTGATGGATGGCTGAAAACTTTTTCGCTTTTTTTTTTTTTTTTTTTAAATAAGAAAAACTAATGGATCAGGTATAAAAAGTGAAGGCGAGTACTTACATATAGAATTTTTGCATAGGTCGTCATTTCGTCAGCAGACCCAAATGTGTGAGTGGAGAATTCTGCTGAAGTTTGGAGCATCGACATAGCATATATCAACGGTTTCTAAAAGTTCTCTCCAATTGTCAGCGCAATATCACAAAAGCATAACAAACAGGTGGTTTCACGAATGGTGCATAATTGGTTGACGGGTTTTAAGAAGACGGGTCATGATCCTGTCATACCATGGCAATACCTTATCTTCAAAAGCGTTGAAAATATCACCAACCACACCTATAGTCACAGAAGACACTTTATCAAACTACATCTTTAAATAAATGTATAGCAGAGAAAGAATATGCGTAAAGATTTTAACTCAGTTCAGCTTGTATCATATGTTCAGTACATTGTCATCACAACCATAAGTTGAATACGTCAGGTCACCTCCACTCGCAGTAGTAAACGATTGTGAGTAAAATTTAGCGTGCCACCTTCATTCACACCTGTAATAATGAATCCATGTCAAGTAACTTTAGTTAGCTACCAATATCTCGATTATGGGTTATTAAATGGGAAAATAGATAAAATATACGTAAGTACTCGCCTTCACTTTTATACCTGATCCATTTCCGTCACTGTGCGAAAGCACCAACCGAAAGTTGAGGATGAACGGTCATGGAGCACGTTGTCCAGATTATGTTCGAAATAAGTAGTTGAATGACCTGGTCGAGTTCAGGGTGCACATCTGTTGTTTGTATGTAAAATTGAACAATCTGCTTCTGGTTGTCCGTTCCTGCTGCAGTACATGTGTTATAAAATTCTTAGTTACTATTTTGTAACTTTCAATGTGTCGCAGCACTTCTATTCAACAGAGCCGATCAAACAGCATTTTGGTTTTTTCTAATATTGAGTAAACCTAATAGCATAACTAATAATTTACCGAAGACACATACATGTGTTACAAAGCAAGTTACCTGTTATATTTTTGGCATCAGGAGGATTTTCATCTTTACATGCCATTGTAGTATCAACATTTGTAGGCGACATACATTCATTTTGAAGTTCAACAATATCAAACATGCCATCCATAATCTGTTGACGATCCATCGTTTCAAGCCACCATTAAATGTGTCCGCTTTTGTGCATCGTGGATAGTAGCCACATTTAAAAAAAAATTGTTAAGTGCAACGTATTAAAATATATAGAAAACCTGGTACATCACAGATGCGTGCTTACATGTATTCATATATTCGGGGCATTTACGGAGGGTAATGTTTGGTGGCACCAACTCGAGAAAACCTGCTGCATCAAGATTTTCTTTCAAACCTTTGATGAAACCAACTCGAGAGTTATCTGGAGGGTAATGTTTGGTGGCACCACACCGTCATTACCCACTTGCTGGCTCCCTACCATTCTCCCCAAATGCATCTGTAAAGATGTGAAAAACCTTAGGCTGAATCTTTCTTGTGCAAAAGTCCAACACAAAGGATTCGTTGATGCGGCTGCACATGATGTAAAAAACAATTAGTTCAACTTTTAAGTAAACGTGACGAAAGGCAAGCAACTGAAAAAAAAACAATGCAACGGTAACCCTTGTACTGAACTGAGGTCACCTAATTCATGTTCCTGTCACGTTGCATTGCTGACCAGCCACTGTTTGCTTCCGTTTGTTATTTACAGCCCGTGTACAACACCCACGCGTGTACGCATCCCCACAGATGAAAACGCAACATATAGATCAACAACCAATACATAACCATCCTAATCCTAACAAACCTAAACCTTTTTATAAAAAAATTAAAAGTTAATTAAAGAAAGAAAAAAACCTTACTTTTTGGAAGATCAATATCATCATCATCATCATCATCATCATCAATCTTTCAACTTTTGGTTCTTCAACCTTAACGCCCTGGTCTTGGATGTTCAATAAGCAATCAAAACATTAAAATAACAAAAATATAAATCGCAAAATATTATAAACCCACATCATAAATCATGCAAAATACAACTCAATATCATAAACTCACATCATAATCTAACCAAGAACAAACAATAGATCTGATAGTCTTCTGCTTTGCTATCTTTTTTCCTGTCCTCGTGAAGATGCTCTCGTAATTTCCGATAGAGATGGAAGAAACGTTGATGAAGACGGTGGGAGGTACCAGAAATGTGTGGAAAGTCGGTTATGTTAGTATGGATAGGTAAAGGTATTATTGCAAAGTTGGGACATATATGAGTAGATGTATTGGGCTAATTTAAGTGGGCCGCGCATACTGTAGACGCAACGACGTCGTTTCAATTCGCTTATAATATATATAGTAATGGTATTGGTATATGGTGGTGGACTGACAATAAATATATCATTTTAAAGATTGTTGTTTGGATTGTTTATAGACTACTAGTCGGATACACGCGCACAGCGGCGGCGATAAGTATAGTTATATGTGTTTGCTTACCCGTTTAGTGAATTCGTTTCGTTTCACAACACTTCGAATGTATATGTGTTAGTTGTAAGTGTTTGTTTGGGTTACCCGTAGCTTTCCCGCGACATCATTATTCCCGCATATAGAAATACCCTCGCAATCTCTTACGCGTAAAACACTACCCCAAAAGTATATGATTTTGACGAATCAAGATTATATTGATTGAAATAAATGAAATAAAGGTTAAAGTTGTAAAATTTTGAATTAAAATAAAATAAACCCATTAAAAATATAAAAACTAAAAACTTATAAAAATATATCAAAATTGATGTTGAATTAAAGAGCATAAAATTTTAGAAAATATGGTGAAATTAGATTATAAAAAAAATAAGTAGATAAAAAGATATTTTAATTTAAAAATAAAGATGAATTATAAAGATGAATTTTTAGTTGAGAAATGACACATGTCATTTTATAATTGGAGCTCTTTATCTTAATTTTTAGTGGTTAGGAGTTAGGTTTGGAGTTTGTTAGAACTTAGGCTTGGAGTTTGTTAAGAAGTGACACATGTCATCTCATGATTGGAGCTCCTTATCTTAATTTTTGGTTAGAAAAACTCTTTCCATAATAAGCAAGTAAAAAAATCTGAATTTTTAAGCATTCTAATTTTAGAAGGCATAAATGCATTATAAAATAGTATAGATAGGGATTGGATTTAACTTTTTTAACCAATATCGTTTCCTTTTCATCATTTAAGTTGTTAAAAAAAATGAAAGAACTGAAACAAACAACACAAAAAAAGAAAGAAAGAAAGTTTAATCTATTCAAGATTCGTATCATTTTAATCCCTAGTTAAAGCATTTAAGAAAAATATAAAAAGCAAATGGTTTTTAATTATCTTGAACTAAACTACAAGTAGACATGCAATGACGTTTCTGAGTTTTCGAAAGACTCTGTGCAAAATTTAGTTTAATTACAAAAACGAGGCTTAAAATAAAAAGTAAAGATATAATCGTTTTCAAAATGCTTCGGCAAACATTTTCAATGCAACTTTTAAATTAAATACTTATATATATATATATATATATATATATATATATATATATATATATATATATATATATATATATATATATATATATATATATATATATATATATATATATATATATATATATATATATATATATATATATATATATATATATATAGAATCTAGATCAAATAAGATCAAACTTAAAGTTGTTAAAATGAGATCAATCTAAAATTTGACAAGTGACACTCTCCTTATAACAAAAATAATTTTTTTATTAGCTACAACTAAAAATGTTAAAGTTTTGATAAATTTCTTTTTAAAATTTACGAAACCTAGGTGATACACTTTGATTAGAAGTGTAATGTGTATCAGGTTTTTGTATGTGTATTAGATTTTGAAATATTTATTAGTGTAATGTGTATCAGGTGTATCACTAATTCAAACTCATGTATCATTTGGTTATTAGTTTCTAAAATGTTAATTTGTATTAAAAAATTATATTCTTGTGTATTATTGCTAAAATTGTTATTGATAAACGTTTTAGTGGTTTTTAGACTGATCTTATTTTTACAACTTTAAGTTTGATCTTACATTAACCTCACCTATATATATATATATATATATACGTATATATATATATACGTATATATATATATACGTATATATATATATACCATATAAAACTTTTGATGCCCCTGTAATTTGGAGGCTCTCTGCGACAACATACTTCGCACACCCTCATATACGGCTCTATAGAAATTTGATGGTGGGTTGAGATGAGGAAGGAGAAACTGGGCGAACCAACATTTTAACGAGAATGATGATGCTATGAACTTGTGGAAGAAAATCGAAGATAAACATCTCTTTCTTTTAATTTTCAAAGAAGATTAAAAAAAACAAAAAAAAAACAAAAAAACAAAAAAAAAGACGGGGCCATGGGGAAGTGGTTTGATAAAAGTGGAATGAGAATACTTACCTTTGGATATACTCATAACCATACATGTACCAAACATACAAAATAATTGTTATTCTTATTTTCTCATTCATATACCCTCAATTCGAACACATCCTAAGATAGTTATTCGATATAAACCAAAGAAACAACAGCATTATTACGAGAAGTTTTGTATAGTTGTTACAACAAAAAGGTTATTATAGGCCATCTTTACAAAAAAACTAAACTTAGTACGGAGTATTTAATTTGGTGGTTATATTTTCTATGATATACCAAAAGTGGTACGTTAAGTTTATTACTGTAATATTTTGTCGATAAGGTGTATTAAACGGGTCTACTTGGCGTATCTTGTGTCGCATGTGCATGGTTACACAAAAGTATGATGATATGATCGCTTCATCACATGTATGATATCAAATGATTAAAGCATTTATGACTTGTGCCTCATGCATAAATAATTGGGCACCTAAAGTGTCGATATCCACTGGCGCATGCATGAATGTGCGGTGAAAAAACAATGTCATTCGTTAGACCCATCACAGGCTGCCTAGTAGTATTAGATTAAGATTAGATATTAAGTTTATAAAAAATGTCTATTTGATTGGATCATATGTGTTTTTTAAGGAAACAATATACGATTCATATATATAGAATGTAATAATAATCCAAGCACAACGAATATTTATAAGAAGTTGATTTGACGAACGATCAAAATCTGGAAATCATTTGTGCTTGCTAGGACCTTTTTCCAAGCTCCCCAAGCAATGTTCAGTTTCTTATAAACTAAATGAGATTAAACCCACTTTTACGGCTACACAGTAACTTTGGGCTATAGAAAAACTTAAGAATATTATATTTGCCTCAGGAGACTAATAATCTTAATCCTAAGTTATTTTTAGGCCGTTACAACTCTTTTCCAAGGTCCGCATGCAATGTTCAGTTACTTATGAACCGGATGATTTTTTTTTTGGTAAATGGTTTTTCCGATGAAATATATTACCTTAAAAAACAATTAAGTATACAAGATGAGAGTGAATCTCACATCTTAGCGGTGGCAGAACTTGACCATTTATTTTTGAGGGGTCGAATTTATTTTTGGGGGTCGAATAAGAGATTTGTTTGTAACCTCAACTAAATTACCCTTAAAACCTACAATATTTACAATATGTGCCGCCAAAAAAAAAATTTTTGGAGGGAGGGTGGACCCTCCCCTGTCCCCAAAGAGTTCCGCTTATGCATCTCAGCTCGTTACAGGCAAACAAATGCACCTATATATTGTGTTTCAAACAAAACCTATCATAAGAGAGATAGGTCAAGCTTATGAAATATGAACCTCCTAAAATAAAACGCCAACAATAAAATTAGAACTACTTCCTAACTCTAGCATGGATAAGGATGTCCCACGCGTCACAGAAAGCAAGTTGTTCCTCAGTTAAGTCATTAAAATCATACTCGTAACCATCATAATCTTCATACTCAAGGAGACTTGCATCATTAGCTCCTTCACCAATACGATTAGGGTTAGCCATATATCGAGCCATGTCACCATAAATATCCTCTACTTCATCACTATCTCAATCTTCCTCTTGCTTTTCCATAGTGGTACTTGGTTCACATACTGATGTCAGAGTAGTCTCCTTTTGCATAAGAAGCTTTGAACTACAAGGTTTAGCGGCTTCCCATCATTACCAAATAGCACAAGCTTCCCATCAAGCATTTGATTTTCTAGTTCATTAATCCTTTCAGCCAGAGATGGTGCACTCGCGTGTTTATCCAGTTTCCCATTACCTTCCACTTGTGTCTCCTCTTGTGAATTAGAAACATTACAACCCTCTCCATCCTCCACATCCACCATAGAGCTTAATAAATCAAACGAGTTCGATGTAGAAGGAACCGTGGTATCATTTTATCATTAGTTACATTCGGTTTTCTTGGTGCCCTAGGTTGATACGTGAACTTAGTATTCGAACCAATCTGAACCCTACGGATAGCTTGCCTTGACGCTTTCATATTCTTAGTAACATTTGAGACAATTTCTTAGGACATTCATCAAGAACGTAATCAAATACCTTACAACTTGAGCATCTTGGAGGTGTCCACTCGTACTCAATACAGATAGTGTGCATAGTATACCCCCCACCTTCAAATTTTGGCACCACAACCATGAGGGAGTGTTTCAACTCCGCATTAGCTTTTAACTCAATCATAGCACATGCATAACTCGACCTACCCCAAGACTTCATGCATATAGTGGGTGTTTAAGAATCAAGCATCAATGGGGTGCCAAGTTTGACTGCAATAACACTCAAACCATCTTTCATGAATGCGGTAATAGGAGTATCATGAAGCTTAACTCAAACCGGAACATTACACATATCCTCTTTCATAATATTCGCATTTGCGTCCATCCCGTCTTTATAATTAAACTGGAGTATCACGTTGCGAATTAACCATGTTCCATATTCAAGCATTGCGTCCATCCCGTCTTTAGAATTAAACTGGAAGAAAAATACACCTTCATAATTCATCATCGATTTAACAAGACCAAACTTACTCCAAGTATTCTTTACATAGTTCTCGACTACCGGTACGCCACATGTTTGCCCAAAAAAATCCATATAACGTATTACTAAACCTTTCATGAACAACATGAATCAAACATCGATACTGCTACATCCGCCTCGGTGCTAGCAATGGACGAAAGTTTACAGCTTTTGTACTCGTTACACCCTTAACCATCTTAGCATACGAAATAGGGTGTTTGGTATTATCAATCAAAACATGCCATGTAGGACCAGCTGGTAGATTGGCTGGTGTAGACGAACTCATACTTTGATCCTTGATATTATTCTTCAAACCATGTCATATAGAAACAGTGATGAAGTTCCACTTGACTTATCAAACACGTTTACCAAAGGATCATTAATAGAGTTATGCTCCATGCTCTTGGTCAAATTTTTCGAACTGTTAGCTCCAGTATTAACAGCCGCGGAATTTTTATTCCCACTTGAGTTATCACCCATGTTCAACAAATTCAACTCCAAGTTCTTGTTCACATCATACGAACTACCAGACGCCTTCATAACCTGGTTATTCACCCTTGCTAGATCATCAACATCTCAATTTTGTTTCTCTTTAACATTGTTACCTCTCCCTTTCGGACTCAAAAAGCACACAACAATCAGATTATATAGACCACTCATAAATTACACCAACCGAAAACCAAATAAACCCTAACCAACAAGTATACACACCCAACAACCAAAATTTTAGGTAGGATATTACATTGTTAGATACACAAAACCACATGAGCAAGTAGGTATAAATCAGAACCCAAACAGTCGTTAAGACGATTAGGGTAAGTCCATAATCTCATAACATAAACCTTTCAAAACGTAATAGTAATAGAGAATGATAGATCGATCAGTTATAGTAGTAAGAAAACACTAAAAACGATTTGAGAAGAAAAAACCCTAAATATCGATTTGGAACCCTAACAATTAAAACATAAAACAAACAAATGATCAAAGTAAATGTATATTAAATATACACAAGTGCAAATCATAATCCAAAACAAGAATGATGTGTGTAAAAGTCTAAACGATCAGGTTGGTCGCCGATTTATGGTTTAGTATTGAATCGTCCAAATCTCCAATGGGGGAGAGGTTTTTAAAACCAAATGAGATTAATACATGACTCAAGTGTATTTAGTTATTTCTTTGGTATGTCCAAGCTCGGATTGCACATCATGACAAATTTCAAGATAGGAAACGATTATTGTATAATGGTATTCTTAATTATTTTGCTATAACCAAAAATTCGAGTTTGATTAGCCGATCGTAAGCTGAACCAGAATAAACTCGTCTTTTACATAATATAATCTACCTGCAATATCTTTGTCATAGATTGTGATTACATACGTAACTCATGTAATATAATTTTTTTTTGGGTAAGGAAATACAGGTAGTTTTGGTGAAGTATATTTTTACGTTATGCAACTTTGCAAGCTTATATAAACTCGTTAAATTCTACTCGTGTATGACTCGATGAAACCAAACATAACTTTGGAATGGTCCGGGCCAAATATACCCTATAAGTGTAAACAAACTTCCCCAAAGGAAAGGATCAAATGAATCAAGCCATGTTTTAAGTTTAGTAGCTCTTTAAATAGCAGCTATAGATAAAAAAAGAGTAAATTACACCGTTCGTCCTTATGGTATACGTTGACCTACAAGTTGAGTCCTTTGACCAAAAAATGTTTACCGTCCATCCTTAATTCCCAAACCTTATACATCGTTAGTCCTCCATCCAAACGGGCTACACTAACTGCCGTTAGTCTCCCAAATCTTGAGGGTATTTCAGTCATTTCCATTCCCTACTAGTTTCCCGCCTAATTCTACACACCATATAAATCAGATCTACCCCTTTATTTCCTAACCCTAATTTTCCCTTCTCTCTTTCATTAAAACCACTAATCAAAACCTACCCATAAATCAAAAATGGTGAGATGTCATTATGGTGCGCAAGCAGTGGTGAGAACATCATGGACTAACACAAACCCAGGACGAAGGTTTTGGGGATGTTGCGGATTCATTGATTGGGTTGACCCCCCAATGTGTCATCAATCTACTTTAATCATTCCTGGACTGTTGAGATCATTGAACAATAATCGAGCACAATTGCAAGTGGTCATGGAAGATAGAGCAAGGATCAAGAAGTACCTTTATCTGTCTTGTTTTTTTTTTTGTATTTTATTTAGGTGAATGAAGTCAATGGGTTGTATTGAAGATGGATAGTGTTTAGGTGTTGTAATGATGTCAGTGGGTTGTAAGGATGATTGTCACTCTGTTTTGTTATCTTTGAATGAATATAAGTTAGATTTGGTTTTGTTTTGTGTTGCATATACTCAGACATTGGTTATTAGTTTGTATTAAAGATGATATTGTGTCACAATTCTCAATTTTTGGTCATTTCTCAAACTCAACATTAATCATACTAGTTCATGCATGGGTTTGCATTTCACATTAAACGCATTATTTCTTATTAAATAAACGCTATCGCGTAATTAATTATTTTGAACATTTGATCCGATACTTCCAAAAATTATCCCGATATATTTTTGTACTCATATTAAGTTTATAAAAATAATATTATGAGTTTACCCGATGTTTTTAATTTATTTTGTATATAAATTGTTAAGTTTATATAATTACGACGGTTTTCTTAAATTCAGCCCGATAAATATTTATTCACTCAAATCTTTCAAGAAATGTATTTTTATAATTTTTATGACCTCAATATATTTTATCTTGACCCGTTAAAATTTATTATTAGCTAACGTTACCTTAAATGCTTAAATAAATACACAAGTTACCAATCATTCTTAATTAACTACACTTTATTTCTACCTATATGTATTAATCTACTTAAAATGCATCTATTTATTTCTTTCTTTATGGTTGTCGACCAACCTAATGACTCAACCCAAAATGTGCAAAATATCTTACATAATATCTTATTATACTCAAACTTAACTCACACAACTCATTTTCTTTAAGTGTAAAAAAAAAAGCTCTCATTCTTCCTCTTCCTCTCTTCACAAACCGGCAACCACAAGGACCAAGAAGGTGATCACCAAAATATTTTCTAGACAAGTTTTATTCACTCTAGTATCACTCTTGATTAAGGTTTTGGAATAAAAACCTTGGGTGATTAGGAAAAACCTTTGTCCATTAACCTCATCAAGTTAACTAGTAAACATCTCATACTCATCATCATCTTTCATATTTATTTTATGTTCATTACATCATATTTGAGAAAAAAAACATGCAAGTCTTATGGAGGTTTATACCACTTTTTCATTGTTATTAAGTGTTATATATATATTTCATCCTATAATTACTCCTTGAAACATATCACTTTTGGTGATGCCTAGGAACCCATGACACCCTAAGAAGGTGTATGGTAGGATTAAAATAGCTTCGGAGTTGTTTTGAATTGGTTAGAATAGGTTTTGCGCGTGAAAAACTCATTTCGACAAGTTTAATTAAGGGTCTGTCCATATTTTTAAATCTGGGAAAATTCGACAGTTGGTAAAATATTTTGGGCTAGATATTTGGAAAATACACTTTAAAACGAAAACGTGGCCGCTTGAACGGATGAAAACGGAGTTATAACGAAGAAGTTATGAATTTTTGAAGTTTGACGACGAAAACTAATAATTCCAGAAAATTCAGCATGTTATACTAACTTTTTACGAGTCAAAATGAGTCTTAAGCGCTATAAAATGTGTCGACTTATCAAAAATATATTATTATACTTTAATACGAAGTCTAAGGATGTAGAAAACGTAGAAAACGGACTTGTAACGATTAAATTATACACGCTTACACAAAGTTGCCGTAACTTTATTATATAAGAAAAACTAATATATTTCTATTAGACAAACCTTACGGCAACAAGTGACCATGTTGAGGGTCGTTTTTAACAATGATGTGATACTTTTTATAACGTGATGTCTACTAGTAAAAGTAAGTTCGCCTAGCCTATTTTCCAAAATGTCCAACCGTTCGTCAAGCGGAGTTGTAACGAATAAAATATAGTCACTTAAACTTTGCCGGAAACCATCCTTAAACAACATTTTGGACAAAAGTATCATACTTAACCTATATTTTTCTCTATGATTGGAACCTCTATGATGAAAACTTAAATGCTAAAACTTTGAGATAATGATACAAGCTTCCCAAAACCGTTGAGTTTGTTTACTAACATTCGACGTGCACCATTTTACGACTAGCTTTTCGAGGCCGTATATTCACATTCATGATAATTTCAACGACACTATTTTACGACGAAAAGTTGTAATTTCATAATAAATCACAAAACGATTATCGTAGGATGTTGATTCAACGTATATACTTGTAAAGTATCTTATAAACATGACGAGATGTCATAAACATATATTTCGATGATAAATTCTATTTTCAAAAACGTACAAGTGGTATAGATTACATATGGATTTGCATGCACAACATTGTTTCATGACTTATATTAGAGCACATCATTCATTTTAGGTCGCGGATAGTTTTCGAGCCTCATTTTCGTGCACTTCATTTTGTTAGCATATCAATCATACCAGGTGAGTTCATACCCCGCTTTTACTCGTTTAAATTCTTACAAACTCTTTGGGGGAGATACATGCTTAAATACTTGTTTATACTCTTGCGAATACTCAAACCATTTATACAATTGTGTTACACTATACTTCTTATACTCCTTGGACATTGTGTGTGGTTTATTGCGATATGTGCCTTAATGTGCTAAACTTGTTTTCAATTATGCTTCAACATACATACTATAGCAACCGGTTAACTCCTGCGGGAGCCGGCGGAGAGGTATTGATAGTACTATCGGGCTGACGCCCCCACCCTTGTGTCCCTGAATACTTGACCTGGGGTGAATATAATTTGTTATTCAATAAAACACAACAAACAATTTAGACTTGTCAAGAGGTTCAGTTGGCTGTGATTCTTTGCATTAAGTACATGTATATATCGTATGCACATATGTCCTACTTACAAACAAGATTGACAATTCTATTTTAGGCAATGGGTTGTGAACACATAGGTTGCGAGTTTTGTATGGGCGGAATTCGGAATTGAATGGATTTACAATGCCTTTGCTGCATCAACATTCTTTAGAGACTATTTCAAATCATTTTCAACAAACTTATGAATTCACCAACCATTGTATTGACACTTTTTAGCATGTTTATCTCAGGTCGTAAGGCGATAGCATTTCATGGAGCTTTTGGGTCACATGGCATACATTGGAGTCTTGTGTTTTTATCAATTACCATTCGACATGTTTTGTAACCCTTTATGTATTATCAAACTTTGGGATCTCATGTTTGTAAACTTTAACTCTATTTAATCGAATGGTAAACCTTTCAAAACGTCTCATTTTAGAGGTCGTTTTATGTATCCATACTTTGTGCTATGAAGTCATACCCCAAAGACACTATCGTTCCGCTGCGATATTTTGGGGGTGTGACATATTGTTTATGTGTTTGTTTGATGGTTATGTTTGTGTTTAGTCAAAATAAGCCAACTGATATACACTTAAACATGTACCAATTTGACCACATCTGACCCATTACACTTAAACATGAACCAACATCTAAAGTCAAAGTGCCCCAATATCTAAAGTCAAAGTGACCCATTACCATTACTAAAACTGAAACTGACCCATTACACTTAAATATGAACCATATACTAAAACTGAAACTGACCCATTACACGTAAATATAAACCATATACCAAAACTAAAACTGCCCATTACCATAAACATCCAAAAGAGTTTAACATCCAAGTTTTGAAGGCATATATGCCATAAACATCCAAAAGAGCTTAACATACATCAGTTTCAAAGACATAAACCTAAGTTTCAAAGACATACACAAATAACTATAAACCTAAGCTTCATAGATATACATGAACCAAGATTGACAACTTTCTTCCTTGTTGGATTCTTCTTCTTCTTAGACCCTTCATCCACTGCAATTCCTTCCTTTATCACAAAGATTTCCTGCTATATCAAAAGTCAAACAACAAGAGTAAGTCAAACTGAGTTAACCAAACTCAAACAATAAACTTAAGTAATACAACCAAGAACCAATTAACCTTTTTGGGACTGTGATGGAGTTCCAAAGACATCATCTTCACCGTAAGTTCTTGCTTTTTCTTCTTAGTACCGTTTGGGACTGTGACTTTCTTGGACCAAGGTAACTCCTTTTGTTGTGTCCTTTTGTTCCACATGTGTCACATGTCACAGTCTTATGCTCCCTTGTCAGCTTCCCACTCTTGACCATATTGACCACATCTTTCTCTGTCTTAGACTTTCTCCTCTCTTTCCTTGGTCTTCCTACTTGTACTTGATGATTTGGTGGTAGCAGAGTAGTAGGTACATTACACTTAGGCCAAAATATTCTACCTCTAATAGGCTTGATTAGGTATGAGTAATTGAGTATACTTTCTTCCAAGTTTCCAGCCTATAACATGGGTGTACCCATTCCTCTGTTAAGTGTCATGTTCCAGTTTGTGGCCACAACATGTTTGCAAGGGATCCCTGTCCATTCCCACTTCCTACAAGTACAAGACTTCTGCTCTACATTGACTACACACTGGTCATGAAATGGACCACTTACCTGGTAATAGACTCCTCCTCCCCAAGTGACTGTGTACTTAGTTGCCTCATCACAACTCATCTTCAAAAGCTTGGCAAAGGGTGTGAGTGGACCATCACATCTATCAATCATCTTATTCACATTTACAATCCTCTTCATCAGATATGATCTAGTAAACTCCAATGTACCAATGATTGGCTTGTCTCTACCTCCAACCAGTTTTCCATTAAAAACTTCACACATATTATTGACCAACACATCTGACTTACATCTCCCTATTTAAAGTACAAGTTTTACTCAGTTTAGGTATTTTAGTATAAAAAAATGTTCAACTAAAGTAGAAGTTTTACAAGTGTTACCTGAGAAATGTGATCTTGCCCAATGTTGAGGTGGAATCTTCAATAACCACTCATAAGCAGTAAGGCTAAATGATTTGAACTCCTGCATTGCTAAGTTAAACTCTTCCACTGTTGTTGCTGTTGAGTATAATCTCCTCTAACCTTCTTTTCAGCCTCTACTTTTGCTCTAAATGCCTTAGCCTCTGAAACACTTAATTCATGTGTCCTCAGTAACTGCTCTTGCAAATCTCTAACTGGTATCTTAGGGTTTGATTCAATTTGTTGAACAAGTTCCTTAGCATACCATTTAGATGTGGCATATAAGTTGTTTCTGGACCGTAAGCATTTATGAGTTGACCTATGAGTTTTACTTCCCAAGTTTCGAAGTCTTTATTCTTTGATACAAGCAACACCCATGGACATTTACTGCTATTATCTACCTTCCTACTTTTGGCCGCCCCATTTATTAGTCCGTCCTTTGAAATCTTTCTCTTAGAAGGACTAGGGTTCCCTGTAATCTTTGACTTTGTCCACTTAACTTTTGACCCACCAAAGATCGTGCCCATTTGCAGGCCCGCTTGTATCGATCCATTAGGTTCACATGTTGGCAAAGTTGGAATAACACCCCTGCATATTACCCTCACTCTTTCTTTGTCATTTTTTTCCATTCTAAGTTCCCTCCTTGTTTCAATTGAATGTTCCTTTATTAAATCCTTCACTAACTGCTTGCAAATTTTTACCCACATAAAAGTAAGTCTTGTACACTTGAGGAGAAGCATATACTTGTTTCCTAATTTGTTTCAACTTCCTCTTTCTTAACCTATCTAATTCATTCTCCTCATCTGAAGCACTCTCAAAGTAGTCATTATTAATGACTTCTATATCCTCTTCTAATTCTTCATCATCAGCTATCTCACTTTGGTTATTACAACCCATGAACTCAACATTATCATCAATATTCAAATGGAAGTCTTCCATGTCAACTTCCACCTCCTCAACATAATTTTCCTCGTCCATAATGTAATCACTATCCTGGCTATCATCCTCACTATCTTCACTACCCTCAAGATCACCCCCTTGAATCTGTTCACTAACTAAGTCATCCCCATTCCCTTCACTATGTTCACTAACTAAATCATCTTTATTAGCACCACTGTTCTCCTTCTCACTCACATTATCATTTACTTTTTCAGTGTCATTAGTTGGTAATATGAAATCTAAATCAGCAAATGGATCAAAGGTTGGGTCTTGGGAATCTACATAAGGGTCATATGAAGAGTAAAATTCATTAACAAATGCACTATTGCCCTGACTAGGCTCTACATGGTTAGCAACACCACTGCTTTGACCTTCATCTACCCTAACAACATGTGGTTCTACATTCTTATCAACACAACTACTTTGACATGCATTCACATCAACCACCATTTTCCTAGCAACTGGTGTGATCCCTGCTCTAGACTCTGGTTCTCCATCATCAAGCTGTTCTATAACTACTCTTTTGTTTTTTAGTGGTGAGGTAAAATAGAGGTCAGGGTTGGTTTTTTCATGTTCAACATATACATCTATTAGTTTCTGACCTTCTTCTACATATTTGGCCATAAAAAGAACATCTTGGTCACTTCCTAAAGGTTCTAGACCATAATCCAAATCAAAACCAGGTTTCAAGAAATGATAAAACATTATCTTATGGCCATCATTACTTAGCTCTTCTACAATTGAGTCTATCTCATGAACTGAGAACTCATCACTGTCTAACTCATCTACAATATCCATCCTACCATTAATGTATAACCTACCAGGTGAGGAAGTGAAAGTACCTCCATGATGAACCCTAATTGAAAACAGAGTACGCACACCAGCTGAAAAAAAAAGAAAAAAATTAGGGTTTATACAATTAACAATAAGCAAAACTATTTTTCATCAACATAAAACGGGGTTTACAACATAATTATCATGTCAACACATGCAAAACAGCTTACCATTATCGAAAAAGGGCTTACCATAAACCACATTTGGATCAAAATCAACACCATGCCGTTCTCGTATCCTATATAATGGTGCCACCATTTCGTAAGTCTTACGTGCAAATTTTTACCAGATTTACTCTAAAAATTGATTGGAAATTTAAGATTGATCAAAAGATTTGGTGTGAGAAATGTTACGGGGGATTGTGAGTGAAGGGACAGTAGTAGATAGAGGATTAAATGCTTAGTGGGGTTTAGAAATGACAGAAGTACCCTCAAGATTTAGGAGACTAACGCCAGTTAGTGTAGCCGTTTGTATGGAGGACTAACGGTGTATAAGGTTTGGGAATTAATGATGGACGGTAAACTTTTTTTGGTCAAAGAACTCAACTTGTAGGTCAACGTATACCATAAGGACGAACGGTGTAATTTACTCTAAAAAAAATAAAATTAGAATCTCATTTGTTGAGATACAAATAATTGGAACAAATTGACCACCGCCGGCGCCTTGTTGTGGGAAAATAGTGTCATCTACTCGCATGTTGCAATAAGCCAGCTGTAAAAGAATTATTGTTTATTTTAGTATAAGGAAAAACATATATTCTTCACTCCTATTAAAACAATTCTATAAGCTATTGTAAGATTCAGTGACACGTTCTAACGTAAACAAAAGTAATTCAAATTATATTCTTCCAAATTGAGATACAATTATTAAAATAAGTTGATGATTATTGACATTTTGAAAGTATATAATATGTGTATATTTTACTTGCCATGAATGCATGCATCTTATACAAATAATCTAGTTTTATCCTCTTTGCATTTGAGAAAAGGTTGAATTTATAAGGTAGAAAATGATAGATGTAGTCTTTATGTACTTCGTTAGAAAGGACGTTGCATTTAATTTTGTTTTGTAATAACAATTTCTTTTTATATTCAATTACTTTGGATGTCTTTTTGGAATATAGACATAGATAAGTTAAAACTAACAAGATCCTAAAAAGTAAAAATAACTATCATTTCACATCTCTTGTATGAGTTACTATCGTTCAACAATGTTACCTGATCAGCAGGTAATTAGATTAGCAAATGAGTAGAATGGAATTTAAAGTCATTTCTCGATAACTCATACTTGAATCATGAAATGTTTAATATCAAGTTATGAACTTTAGTGTTACAAAACTCGACTCATGAAATCAAACGAGCTGTATTTTGTGCATATAACAAGTAGGCAAAAGTTCAATATAGATCTCAAATTTACCATAGATTCAATAAACCAATCATAACCATTTATTTTTTTAATAAAAAAAATAAAATAAACTTTCACTCTTTTTTTAAAAATTAAATATCTCGCAAACCGTTAATCGTTATGCGAAAAAAATCATACCATCACGACGATAATTAAATTATCTTTCTATAGATATGCACCTCTATATATTTTTAACGATTTCTTTTTTTCAAAATTTCGGCACATAAAAATCATATATGATTTGTGAAAATCATATATGATTTGTGAAAATCATATATGATTCGATTTTTAAAAATCATATATGATTTTTGAAAATCATATGTGATTTGTAAAAATCATATATGATCTGTGAAAATCATATGTGATTCGATTTTTACAAATCATATATGATTTTTCTGTGCGGAATTTTTAAAAAAAAATTATCGGAAATATAGAGAAGTGCATATCTATAGAAAGATAATTTAATTCTCGTCGCGATGGTGTATTTTTTGTAGTTTGAAGATTTACCATTTGCAAGATATGTTGTTTTTAAAAAAAATGTGAAAATTGTCTTTTTATTAATTTTGATAAAAAATGAATTGCTAAGATTGATTTATTGAATCTTTGGCAAATATGAGATCTATATTGATCTCAACTCATAACAAGTATATAGCTAAATCCTTGAATATCCATTATACGTATGTGTGTATAGACAAAAAATGTTGAGAACGTAAACAGTTTTTAAGTTGTTACGCTAATTTTTTTTAAAAAAATGACTTTGACTGGTTTGAATCTGTATGAATGAGTTTTGAATCCTGTGATCAATAAGCCAAAATGTTAGAAATTATAGTTAACCAAAAAAATGTTAGAGAATAGATTTAAAATTTTAAGAAACACGCAATAAATCCACAAAAGAAGGGTCAATTGCATATATACCAACTAAAACTTGCATATTTGCATATATACCCAAAACATGCTTAAAATGAATTGTACATGATGCAATAAAAACTTGTATTATGAAAAAATATGCAAGTTTATAAGTTTTATCCACAAAAGAATGTGTCGGTCATGATTCTTTAAATATTTAGTTATTGCAAAAAGTGTAGATATTGTTTTGTACCCCCAATGCATACCTTTGTTGAATCTGGGGCTCCTTTTTATTCAATATGCTTTATTGCTTTAATAATTGGGTCTACATTATATTTTTTTAACCGCTCTTTTATTTTTCTGTACAGACGCGTTTTTAGGGTCCGATCCGTTTTGGGTGCAGTCAAAACAAGCCTGATGTACTTATGACTAGAGCTGTGAATGAACTGAACGTTCTAATAAACAATTTATGAACCGTTCGGTTAAAAGTTCGTTTATATTTGTTTATTTATTATATGAACGAACATGAACAACATTTTACGTTCATTTAGTTAAATTTTTTAGAAAAGCCATCGATATAAAAAACACCAACAAAAAGATACAAAACAAGGGCACCCTTGCATACAACAAGCTGCTTGAAGCAAGGACCCCACAAAGAAAACCCATATGTGCTACAATACAACCCAAGACAGAAACCAAACTAAAAACAAGAGGCCACGAGCATGCATTTATGTTCGTGAACATCCGATTATATATTTATTAATAATCGTTTATGTTTATTTATTTGTTTATGTTCGTATATCATATCTTTTAATTGTATACTTTTAAAACTATTTTGTTTAAACAAAACAACACTTATAAAACAAAATAATATGCATAATTTAATAAAGTTTATGCTAGTTTTTCTACGTTCATTTATATTCGATCGTTTATGTTCGTTTAGTGTCTTAATGTACGAACACGGACAACTCATTTTTTTTAATAAACGAACATGAACAAGAAAATTCGTCTGTTTATTTGTCCGGTTAAAAATAAACGAACGAAAATGAACAAGGCTCCGTTTCGATTCGTCCGGTTCGTTTACAACCCTACTTATGAACATCGTTTCTAAGTCTGCTTTTTGGAGATAATCTCATTGAGTTCAATCTTAAGTTATAGTTGTTGAGTTGTGGAAACTGATATATGTTTCGATAGGCTTCGATGTTAGTCTGACACAACGTAGCAGAGGTAAGACTCAATGCACAAAGAAGCTCTTTTGAAACCTACTCTTAAGTAGACCAGAACAAAATTGAAAAAGTTTAATCAGGAAGGGCTTCAAGAAATAGGCTTCGAGCGGAGGCTCCGACAGGTGGTCAGAAGCTCCCTCTCTACCGGGCAGAACTTGGAACATAGGTTTGGCCCGTACGTAGTTAGTCCAACATTTAAGATGTAATATTTGCGATCAAGTTAGGGTTATGGTTTCACACATATATATACTGCTCTTATTGTAACTGTAAACTTAATTTCTTGTGTGTTTATTTAATAATATAATCTCCCTAGTTTGACCCCGTCTACTGCTACGACTACGCTAGTCGCAGATGCCACGTTATATCTTGTGTCAATCTATTTTTCGCATGCCTTGTTTGTATTTTCTTTGTGTATCCACAAGAATAGTGTTACCAATCGAACTAATCTTATTTAAAGATTTTACGACTATAAACCTTTGAGGCTTTGATTTCTATAATTACCAAGATCTATATGTACATCAAAGGATACAATGTTAGCAACACAGAGTAAAGTTCTAACTCTTGTAAGTTTTTAAATAAATCTGGTAGCGTACAAACTATCACATATATTACAGACGGTCTTCGGTCGTTATCAATAAGAGCACTTGCAATGGTTACACAAGTTAAACTTTAACACCGTGCCACGTCAGCGTCACATCTGTTTTAACATTTCACCTTAACTCACCAAAAAAACACCCGCAATTATAACATTCCCAAGGTTAAACCTTAACTAGTTAACTCACCAACAATTTACAAAAACAACCCCTCATTTAGGGCCAGAAATGAAGAAAAAAAAAATAATAATAAAATAACGCACGTTACCAAGTTAACGTGCAAGCTTTAACACCGAAATAACACCGAACGTGTAATGATTAACATGGGTTAACACCGGATAACATGCAAATAACTTGGGGGACCAAATCTATTTGGAATATTTTCTTGTGTACCAGCTAGACTAATGGTCAATCAATTAATCAATATTAGTCCTTTTTAGCATTGAGTATATTCCCGAAACAAAATACAATTAAGTCGATTATACACTTTTAAATAGTAAAAAAATATAACTATTTGATGTTCAAACAAAACAAAAACGTGATTATATCAACGTTGATTTGCTTAAACGTTGATGATTTTATGTTTCTGTCGGTATCATACATTTGTTGCAACTTTTTTAATATAGTTGCTAGCTTATCAAACAACCAAAGAAGTTTATAAAATGGTAATTAGTTTTATGATTATATATAGGAGGAAGGTTCAATCCAAACCTCATTTTATTTACAAAACTTTTTTAAATCAATCGCATTAATACAAGTAATTTTGGAAGGTATTTTACATTTAAAACATTCATTTAGTTGATAACTAATGTCCAAAATTTAGAGGAAGTTCTGACTAGTTGTTATGATTAACTAACACACAACACATATGACATATCCCACTAGTTATATGTATTTTAGTACTAACTATAAACACATTTTCACATACACTATTCACTATTGTGATACAAATTTTTGGGTGTGTGTCACCTTTACCAAATGTTACATAACACTTTGTAAATTTACATTCCTTTACAGAAAAGATTTTACTATGACAATTGCTCTGTCTTTTTAGTATACTTTTGCAAAGAATTGGTTGACAAATAATTATAAAGGACGCACTTTTGGAAAAGTTTGCTGGCGGGGTCTTGTATTTTTTGTTGATTTTAGTACTACACTCACTTTCTTTTGGACTTGTTGCAACTTTCTTGGTTTTTAATCATGCTTGGTACTGTTGTTTGTAGGGTTTCTTGACTTTGGTACATTAGAGTGACCGACTGCGTATGTACAAAGAAATCAATTAATTAGACGGGGCGTGATGGTGATGTAACAACATCAGCGTCAAATCAACTTTCTCTCTCTATAATTTTCTTTATAAATAGTTTAGTGAAATAAGTCGATCACGGTCACCACAAATAACATACACATTTTTTTTTTTAAATAGCTAACGAAATAAATAGAGAAAAAACTAGCCGAGGCTAGAAAAACTTACAAAAGAAGGTTTGGATTTTAAAGCCAATCGACCAAACTACTAACAAATTTTTTGTTACGATTTGACACACATAGAAAAAAACACTAGTTAACGGACTCGACAATTCTGTCTTTTCTAACTTTTTTATTTCCAAAAACCGTATTGTTTCTGAACCTCTAAAGCATCCAACATACTCACACACACACACAACATACTCCCACCTTAAAATTATTTGATAAAATCACTCACACACACAACATACTCATACGACTCGATCGAATATACGACTGAATCCTTGCAAAAACCATGGTTGAACGCCTTCATTGGAAGGGTGTGTACCAAAGGGAGACGCACACAGGATCATCTATTAAAGATGGTCTTAATCAACTTTTTAAATTTGAGTTGGTGAAACTATACGGATGGTCTTAATCAACTTTTTAAGTATTTATATTATAGTTAGTGAAACTATCTAATATGTTATCCAGATATTTATATATCATCTCTTGTTGGCCAAATCTAGTAAATCATATTAAGAAGGGCAACTTTTGCGTTCCATTTTTTTTGTCAAATTTTTTAATAACGTAACTATCCACACTATACACAAAAAATCAATCTAAGAACTCATAAAGTCATAATCAATTGATAGAAAAATATTCACACACATGAGTACCATTACACAAGCCTTTTGGTTCTTTTTTTACCAGTTTGATATTATGCTTAAACAAAACTCATATGATTGTTCACACACATGAGTACCATTACACAAGCCTTTTGGTTCTTTTTTTACCAGTTTGGTATTATGCTTAAACAAAACTCATATGATTGTTGTTAACTTGTTACACAAATTAAAAATTATCAAACATGTTAATTATTATTCTCATGATCCAACATGATTTATTTGATTTGTTTTTCTTGGAAAGGCACCGATGTATATAAAATCTATAGGTGGTAATTTGTGCCTAAAATAAAAAATAGGCTATATTGGCAACTTTTAAAAAGATTTGAGCACATTTAGCCTATTTTTTTTTAAATATGCATGTATTGGCCATTTAGAAGTTAAATTGCATAACGGGCACATGTTTTTTTCGAACATTATATTGTTTTTAATAAAAAATAGGCTATATTGGCAACTTTTAAAAAGATTTGAGCACATTTAGCCTATTTTTTTTTAAATATGCATGTATTGGCCATTTAGAAGTTAAATTGCATAACGGGCACATGTTTTTTTCGAACATTATATTGTTTTTAATGAAAAACTTATTGATATAGTATAGTTACTCAAATATAAATGATGGGTTACGTTTGAGGATTTTTTTTTTTTTTTTTTGTCGTTTTAGGTCTTTTCTAAAGCGATTCGCATAATATGTGCCCGTTTGGCCCGTGTCCGTTTAAGCCCCTGCCCGTTTAAACCCGTGCCCGTTTAGCCCGTTGCCCGTGCTCGCCCGACCCGCCCGTTTGCCACCTGTAATAAAACCTCAAACAAAACGATACAAACAAACGACATTCATTCTCTCCAAAATAATACTTAGACTAAAATACACGGTTGGTCCCTAAACTTGTCCAAAAATATCGCATGGAACCATAACATGGGATTTTCGTCGCCAAAGAATCCCTTTTCCAAGTTTTTTAGACTAAACTGGTCCCTTGACTCATTTTCCGTTGGTCAACCCCGTTACTCGTCGTTTGCTTCTGTCTTTAGTCAGAAGGCACAAATGTCATTTCGTTATTTCGAGTATTTAATTAAACTGTGTGGTTGTTACGGTAAATCTATGCTAATAAAAGCGAAAGTTTATCACAACTCATCCCTAACCTTTCCTATCCCCTAAAATCTTATCTTCTTCACTTAGACTCTAATCTAATAGGAAAAATGGTGTGTTGTTCTTGTAATCGAAGGGTTGTGGTTCGTACATGCTGGAACAACATGAACCCTTGACGGAGGTTCTATGCATGTCCAAGACAGGTTGGGACACTTTATTATTTTTCAATATAAAGTTGGGTGGTAGTGCTTTAGCTTAAATGTGTTGATTATAGTAATATCTGTTTAATTATAATTGTGATTTTAGTTAAAAGTTAATTTCTTAGTTTAAATAGTAACAAAAGTAGGTTTAGTATCAGTTTATGCTGCAAAGAGATGCTAACATTTTAATTATGGGTTTTAGCCTACTACATGTCCATTCAATGGGTGGTACGATCCACCCATGTCAAGGAGAGAAAGGGAGGTGATTATCTACTTGCAGATAAACATCTAACGGAATGAGGTGACATTACAAGAATGCCAAGCCGACCTCATTGCTCAGACAATGCAAGCTGTCAACTCGGCCAACAGGGCTAACGAGCAAGAGGCTGCTCACCAAGCATCCCTGGCTGATCTCCTTCTTGAGAAGGAGAAAGTTTGCCGTCTGAGAAACTTTTATGTTTTCTCTTGGATAGTCATCATCTTGGTTTTTGTATGATTTATTTAGATGGTTTAGAAAAATTCACTGGTTTTTGTGTTTTGGATCAGTTCTAGATGGTATGTAATTGGTAAGTTTTGTTTGAGAAGTTTTAGTGTTGGTTGACTAAAAAAACCTCTTAGATTGGATCTAGTTTGGTCCTTATACATTATAGTCCTTTTATGCTTTGGTCCTTGTATTGTTCTGCCTTTATTAATAGGTCCTTGCCCCAAATAATCATATACTCACATTAGTAGCAACACAAACATTATCCACTTCAAAACACAACCAACTAAAATGATCATACTAAAAACAAATATCATAATATCAAAGATGGATGAATGATCAGATATGGATGAACAGACACCACTTTCGAGTATCAACATAAACTTGCTATGGTGTTGGTCATCTATTTTTTATTCTTCATTGCTCTTTGTGAAAATAGACTAAGAATATCGAACTCTAAACATAGAACCAAGTATCAAAGATGTATGAAGTATCAACGATAGATGCACATACACCACTTTTGAGTATGAACATAAACTTGCTCTCGTGTTGTGCATCCATTGTTGATTCTTCATTACTCTTTGTCAAAGTAAATTAAGAAAAATCCAAGTCTAAACAGTTGATTGTTGTTAATTTTGCAACTTCTGGTGAAATAGATTCAGTATGAATAAGAATAGTTACATGTTTAAATGTGTTATAGAATACTCAATTTTACTTGTGTATTGACAGTAATTGACTTTGTAAAAGTCATCAGTTAATATGAGTATGAACTTGTAACAATATGTAGAAATGGGTAAAGTTGCAAATGGATACATTTAAAACACAATTATTCCCATAGACAAACATGAGATGATTGCATACTTAATGCAAATGGATATATTTTTAAATGCATAAAATTTTGTTGTCTACAAATTTCAAAAATAGACATTTTTTAAAGAGAGCAAATAATGTTTAGTGAATACATATTCGATGAAAAACATTGGATTTGAAAAGCTTAAGGAACATTTTTTTGTGGTGAAGCCATCTTTGCTGCTATAATCTTCTTCCTCGTCCACAATTGTTTTGGAGACCCAATAGAAGCCACATCAACTTGACTTCCTGATTGAGACTTGACCACGTTTGGTTGAAATTAACTTTCAGACTGACCACAAGTTTCGTGCACATAACTTTGAGATTTACCATTAGTTTCACATTGAGGGTGTTCATTTGCTTCATAGTTGTTACATTTAACCTTTGCCTTCTTCTTTGATGCAACTTTTGGCTGGGATGAACCTGTTTTTTTAGACTATTGTGTACTGCCTTGACTTCCTGTTACACCTCCTTGTCCAATACATGTTTTCTTGTTGTGTCCAACATTGCCACAAATACCACAAACTACACTCCTACTAGACTGTGACAACTTACTGTCTTTTTCATTATCATCATTTTCAGTAAAATCCCTAGTTCTTTTCTTTCGTGGCCTACCCAATGGCTTATGATGTTTAGGTGGAAGAATGATTGTAGGCACTTCTGGATTTTTCTAATGTCGATAACCATTTATGGGCTGGATGTGGTGTCTGCAAGTTTCCTCCCAAGTCTTAAGCGAGTAACATGGATGGACCCATGATTCAACAGATCCTACTTGCATTCCACTGAAGCTCATATACCGATTGGTAGTAACAACATGTTTACATGGCATACCTGTAAGCTCCCATCTTCTACATTTACAAGCCCTAGCTTCAACATTCACAAAACACTTATCTCCTCATCCACTGACCTGATAGTTATCTCCTTTAATCCGTAATACGGTGTACTTATAATCCTCTTTCGTAATCAAGTCTAACATGAGTGTTGCCTTTGGTGTTAATGGTCCGGCACACTTGTCAATTACATTCACAACATTGACTATTCTTTTCATAAAATATTCTCTAATGTATTCCAAAGCAGTAATGATGGGTTGGTGCCTATCTCCCAATAGTTTCCAATTGAACACCTCACGCATGTTATTAAGTAACACATCGTAATGAACCCTCCCTCCACATTTATAGAACATGTTTGAGTTATACAAACAACAGTGTTGAACAATGTTGTACAACAAAAGATGTACACTTAGACATAGATTTGGTTAGATCATGAAAAATGCAACCTTGATCAATGGGTTGGTGGTATCTTACTTAACCAAGCATGGGCATGTTCGCTATAACTCTTGAATGCAAGCATGGGTGCCTCAAATTGTTGGACGGTTGTTGCGCCAAAAACTTGATGCGTGGGTTCAGGGTCGAGAAAACCTCCTTTTCTACGAGCAAGCTTTTCAACCCTCTAGGCAGTGAACCTAATCGTTGTAGTGTAGTATGGGGTAAGCCTTGGGGATTGATATCGTTCTCTAGGGGAATAGGAATGCTAGAAAGAAATTTATGATGAGTAGGTGGGGTTGCGGATGATTCTTTTTTTATGTTTTTTTGATAGCAAGGGTAAAATATCGGGGTAAATGATTGGGGGTGGTACTTCTACCGATTTCTTTACTTATACTAATTATCTAACTTAACTAATTACTACGGATAGCTATGTTTAATTGAGGTGTGCTCGTATGATGATTAAAGATGTGTTCACTCAGATACTATTAGTCCCTAGTTATCTTTTATTGGTCGGTTGAATTGTCACGTGCTTTATCTTAACGCGTTGTATTCCTATTAGTCGTAGGGGGTGCGTATTCCCTAGTTCTATGAGGTTATCTCTCCTATAGGATTCATACTCACGCAATAAATACAAAAAAAGTCGAGTTTCACTTCTAAGCCTATATCAATTAAGACAAGAGACAACCTAACAACAATCAATAACTAGGTTTCATAGATCTAAGCAAACACACAAGTAATTTAGCTAGACATGTTAGACAAGCAAGCATACACATAATCAATTGAACATGGGGTAGACATAATGATAAATTGGAATAACAAACTTATCTTGATGTGTAAAATAGGGTATGGGACCATAGAATACTGGTCCAAGTAGGACTACAACCGAAGTTAGGGTTTGCTCTCCAAAATTCTACCTCTTAAAATACGTAAAAATCGAATCCTATATATAAATTTACAATACCACGCAGATCGCTTTTGCTAGCGACGCGCAGTCGCCGCCATTAGGGTTTCGTCTTCGCCAAGTCATCGATGGGACGACGCCACTTGAGGTTGTGACGCCAGCCGGTCTTTAGTTGCGACGCCGTCTCAATCTTGGATATGGGTCGCCCGAGTGAAAGTGTGAGTGACGCCTCCATATATCAGCGTGATGCCGCCGCTTTAGGACCGTAAATTCCACTCGAGCCGTCGCGTGCACTTTTTTTATCAAGTTTTCATAGAGGGACGGCGTCGCCCTTTGGATGGGACGCCGTCAGGTTCTACTGAGCAGCTTTGAGTGTCTTCGATCTTGACTTTGCCATTTTCTTCATGTTTTTGCTTCTTTTCGTCCAAATATGCTTCCTTCAAGCATTTTGCTTCCAAAAGACCTAAAAACTGAAAAGGAACGATTTTAAGCAGTAACGGATATAAAATGTGTCAAATTAGGGCTTAAATGACCCCCTAAAAGCATACGTTTAAATCCTTATCACCATTGAAGATAATAAGAAAAATCTAGGGGCTAACAATGTAAACAAAACCTTAGAAATATATGAAACTACCAATATTAAGGAATCTATAAATAATCCTTTAGACAATGTCATAGGGAATTTAAACCAAAAAACTCTTAGATCACAAGCTCAAGAAAAGAGCAACTTCTTTTGCTTTGTTTCAATCATTGAGCCTAAGAACGTGAATGAAGCATTGAAAGATGAAAGTTGGATCCTCGCAATGCAAGAGGAATTAAACTAATTTAAGTCTAATGATGTTTGGGAGTTAGTACCTAGACCTAAGTATACAACCATAATAGGAACCAACTGGTATTTAGAAATGAGTTGGACAAAAATGGAGTCGTATCTAGAAATAAAGCTGGGTTAGTAGCACAAGACTATAATCAACAAGAAAGAATTGATTATGACGAAACCTATGCATCCGTGGCTAGGTTGGAATCCATTAGGATATTACTTGCTTACGCTTGTGCGTTAGACTTAAGTTATTTCAAATGGATGTGAAAAGTGAATTCCTAAATGGTTTCATCAATGAGGAGGTATATGTAGCACAACCTCCGGGATTCATTGACTTTGAGAAAATCGATCATGTTTATAAACTAAAGAAAACTTTGTATAGTCTTAAGCAAGCTCCTAAAGCATGGTATGATAGGTTAAAAGCTTTTCTTCTTAAACATGATTACTCAATGGGAATGGTAGACAACACTCTTTTCACTAAAAAGAAAGATTCAAACATTATCATAGTTCAAATATATGTTGACGACATCATATTTAGTTCAACTTGTCGAGACGTGTGTGAATAATTCTCAAAAATCATGCATGACAAGTTTGAGAACTTAACTTCTTCCTAGGAATACAAATAAAATAATTAGAAGATGGAATATTTTTTAATCAATCTAAGTATATTAAGAAAATTCTGAAGAAATTTGGACTAGAAGATGCTAAGCATATGAAAACACCCATGGCTACGGATACAAAACTCACGAAAGACGAAGAAGGTGAGTCCGTAGATAGAACTAATTATAGAGGCATGATAGGTAGTTTGTTATACTTAACAGCAAGTAGACCAAATATCATGTTTAGTGTCTGCCTTTGTGCTCACTTCCAAGAAGATCCCAAAACTTCTCACCTAGAAGCGGTTAAACGTATCTTTCGATATATTAAAGGCATTATACACTTAGGATTATGGTATCCTAAGCGGAACAACATAGAAACTTTATTATATGCCGACTCTATTCATGCGGGAGATTATGTGGATCGAAAGAGTACTAGTGGCATTTGTACCTTCATGGGTTGTTTTTTAACTTCTTGGTTTAAGAAACAAACGACACTAAATCTCTACAACCAAAGCAGAATATGTGTACGAAAAGGCATGTCAACAAGCATTATGGATGAAACAAGCTCTCGTAGATTATGGAATCACACTTGATGACATCCCAATCATGTGTGACAACAAAGGAGCCATCGACTTAAGTAAGAACCCCGTGCAACATATTAGCACAAAACACATAGAAATTCGTCACCACTTTCTTAGGACAACGTCCAAAAAAGAAACATTTCCATTGAAAATGTTCCAACCGAAGAAAACATAGCCGATATCCTCACCAAAACTCTCAAACGTGAACCTTTCTATTATCTTCGTCTAGTCTTAGGAATGTTGGAACACATTCCTTGAGTTCTTCTTAAACACATTGTAAGTCTCTTTCTTCTAATCTGAGTCTAGGATTCTATTGAGCACAAAATCAAAATTGGGGAACTTTTAAACATCTAGTATAGAATGATTATACTTCCCGTAGATATAACTCTTGCATGCTTAGAACCATTTCCTAAAACTCTCTACTTACATGATAAAACCCCAATTCGTTTTCTCAAAACTTCTCACGTTTAGGAAAATCATTTTGTCTTGCATTGTTAATACAATTCAAAAACGCTTTTTCTCATACATGCATAATGAACTCATAATTCTTGGTCATATCAAGTAATTAATATATAATTTGACATGGATAATCGAGCAAAATTGAACTATGGAGACTTTGAATATCTCTTAGGTTTTCTTTTCTTTAGAGTCGAGATAATCGCATCTCCACATATAGTACATGTACACACACAATATAAATTTCTCCTGGACGAATTATCATCCTTCTGGTGGCGGTCCCTTAATCATTGGACGGTTCCCTATATATAAAGGACCGTCTATGTATTTAAGGGATCGTCCCTCATTTCTGCAGTCCATATCATCTTTCTAATTTCTTTTTCTGCATCTTTGACCAACCATGTTCTAGGTCACCCTATACTTCCTTACATGATTAAGCATGATTTGAATTCATAAGACTTATAATGCATGCTTTGCCAAAATTAGAACCTTTCTTTCTTATTTAAATCTTCATCTTCCTCATTCATCTTCATGGCATAACTTCCTTTTTTTCCTTTTCCTCAAATGCCATCCTCTAGAAATCCTAGAATTTCCGTCAAACTGATTTGGCGAAAGAAACAAACCCTTGGTAACTTCATGAATAATACCAATACCTCAAACACATAAATCCCAACTTTCACTCCACAACCTACCCCTTTCAAAGAAGCACCATTTTCTTTATTTTCTTTCTTTGCTTCACAACCCCTCAATGAATCACAATCCATTCACAATGAGCCCACTTCTGTTCCAAAAGATCACCCTCTACCACCACATCCACCTCAAAAATCAATTAGGACCAGTGTTGTAAATATCGCTTGGCGGTCCCTCGGCGGTCGACCACCGCCAAGCGCCATATCGGTCTTGGCGGAGATATATCAATGATATAACGGAGACCCTAAATTATAAAGAAATTAATTTTTTTTATAGGTATTTATATATTTTATATACATATTTATAAATATTTATTAGTTTTATTGTTATATTTAATATTTTTAATTATATATTTTATATAAATATTACAAATTTTACATTGTATATGCATTTATTTATGTATTTCCACTCTTAACCGATATTCCGATATTTGACCGATATTTGACCGATATTTAACCGATATTTGACCGATATGACCGATATAACCGATATTGACCGATATTTGACCGATATTGACCAACCGATAAATTTGACCGATAAGTGAAATATCGTATTGGTGGACCGCCGATAAGCGATATATCACTGATATATCGGCCGCCAAGACCGATATTTACAACACTGATTAGGACTTACGAATTGTCCACTCTCATTGATTTGCATATTCTAAATGCAATTCTTGATCAAAAATTACAACCTCCACCCATGCTTCAGCGCACTCTAGACCACGTCAATGTCCATGGAGGCTATTGTGTGTGTTGCATTCACAATCGCAACCTATTTCAAACTCTCAAAAATGATCTAGAATTTATCACATCTCTTCTCTCATATCATGGCTTCCCACCACCTTCAAACAACACCCTCGCACCACCATTTCTCCGCAAATTAAACTCTATACATGATGCACGCTCTATAATAAGACTGGACCTTCTTTTGCTTATCCTAGAGACTAGGCTAGGATTATTTTCTAGTATGTAGTATTATATTGTAATAGTCATACTACAAGTATGACTCTCCTCTTATTAATAAATGTTTCCTATTAAGTTTATCTTATGACAACTTATTTAAATCTGCTCATTCTGTCTAACCAACTGTCGGTAGTCCCGTATATACTCGGCGATCCCTTATTTATATAGGATCTTCCAAGTATTTAAAGAACCGTCCCCAATGCTAAATGCTTTCTGTCTCCGCTCTAAATTTTAATATGTATAATTGTTTCTATGAGTTGGATATACATATTCTTGCACCTGTATTCTAACTTATTTTTGTAGCATGAAACCATAGCTCGATACCTTAGTGCCCTCAACAAAGGGGAGCACAAATCAAGGGGGAGCGCTTGCATAACCGATTTCTTTCCTCTCTACACATCGGCGACACCTTTTTGATTCTACAAAAAGGGATATTTTTACCTAAAATGAGTTTATATTTTGTAATCATCAAAAAAGGAAAGATTGTTAATACAAATAATGTCAAAAACGTTGTTTGCATTTTTCAATCTCTATATGTTTTGATAATCACAAAATGCTAGAACAAGTTACGTAAAAATATACTTGATAAGTTTTTAACCGAGAAAGTTCATTTCGACTACAACATCACTTAAGGTATGTACAAACAATATACCAACTTAGTTAAGTGATCAAAGAAGTTATTCTGTTCCTAAAACTTACATTTTCATAAGTGTGACAAAAGTTTTTTTTTACAAATAACTTATACAAATTAATTTTGTATTTAAAAGAAATATTTTATTCATAAGAAAATATTTGAATTTGAATTTTCCCGTCCAAATCAGATAAATTTTCACTAGATTAACATTTCACCACTAAAGGACAAAAATAGGAGCGCCTACTAGGGACGGTCCCTTATAGGGTCGACGACCCCTTATATATATGAGACCTGTCCACATTTAAGGGACCATCCCCACTCCTATTGTGCCTATAAATACTACACTATTTCACAGAAAAATTTCACCTCTTGAGCACTAAAATTTTCTATCTTCTTCAATCTTTCAAATCTATCTTCTTTGATCACATTAACGTGTTGTAACTTGTTTACAAGTGATCTCTTCCAACCCCCTCAAAAGTGCAAGAGAAAAATGCTCGTATTCGTCAAGAAACGAAGTATTGAAGTCTAGTCATTCACAACGTAACCTTTGTTACACTTCTCTCCTCAATCTAAACTCTCTATATCTTGATTCTTGTATGAGTGTGTAGTTCCGACTTGTGTGTAAGCTCGAAATTGTGTTGTGTATAGATTCGGACTTGGTGTTGGTCCGTAAGGCTATTGTGTTGATTTGGACTAGGTGTAAGTCCGTGAAGAGCTGTGTGTAGACTTGGATTGTGTGTAAGTCCAAGTGGACGAGGTGTAAGTCCGTGTAGTGTTGTACATTGGCGTGTAGATTGGTTCTAGCTAGGATTAGGACTCGACATTCCGTTTAGTGTCAGAATTGGTGTAAGTGAAGGTGTACGGTTTGCTCCGCCTAAAGAGAGATTGTTGATATAGTGTTTGTGAAACTCTCGAGTGTGATACTCGAAGAGTGGACTAGGGCAAAAATAGAGTTTCGTAACAGAACCACTATAAATCTTCGTGTCTTGCTTTGATTGTTCTTTCTCTTTACTTCTCTATACTTCGTATTTTGTTATCATTGTTTATATATTCTTTGTGTATTATTGCTTTTATATCACATAAACTTCGAATCTAAAAGTTTTTTGAAAAAAAACTTGAAAAAAGTTTTAAAACGTAATTAAAACGAAAACTATTCAAACCCTCATTCCCTTCTAGTTTCTACAATTTATATATTTTTTTATAAAAGTAACAAACTATTACTATCAACTTGACTACAATACATAATTTCATTCCTAATTTTTAAATATAGAAATATAAATATAAATGACATTTTTATCCATAATAATACTGTTTTCACATTACTAAAGAGTTTGTGTCTCGATAGTAAATCATGTTGTACGAGAAACTTGGTAACCAAATGGTTGCTCATTTCACTCTCTAAATAAAATAAAGAAACACCACTTTTATTCGATTGGGTCTTGGAAAATTACCACCCGGGATAACAAACACACAAACACGCATTATTTACCTTGTTTGTCCTTACTATCCCACACTACTAGTGTGTGAGCATTACTATTACTCCTACTTTCTTCCTTCCCATGTGAGTGGTTCATTTGCTCTAAAATCTTTGTCATTTTTCTTAATCTTTATCAAACACCCATCACTTAAAACCCCATTTTTCGATCTGGGTTTTGTTTCTTTTGCAGATTTAAGGGGTCAAACATTGTAAAATTATAAGCTCACCGGAAAAGTAACAAAAATGGCCGGAGGAGGTGGTGGTGGTGGTGGGAAGTCGGATGAACCGGCCCCACATCCACCAAAAGATCAGCTTCTTGGTGTTACTTACTGCATTACTAGTCCTCCACCATGGCGTAAGTTTTTCATTTTTTTTAATAAAAAAATGTATATAAAGTTTTTGGTTTTAGATTCTTTGAGTACTAGGTTGTTTAAGGTTTATTTTGATTCTTGCTGAATCTTTTTGTGTTTTGGTTTAAGGTTTGGTATTTTTTTATTTTTTTTGAGAATTGATACTAATATTCTTTGTGTTCTTGGTATCTTGGTTTTTTATTTTGTTGTTTAAGGTTCTTTTAAGGTTGTTGTTGTTGTGTATATTCATTCTGATTCTTGTTGTGTTTTGTTGTTTAAGGTTTTTGGTATATACTTTTGTTGAGTGATACCAAGATTCTTTGTGTTCTTAGTATCTTGGTTTTAATTTTCTTATTTGCATCTTGTTAAGTGATACTTATACTTCAGCATATTTGGTATATTGAGATTATGTTCTTTTTTGTTCTCTTCTTTTTTATAAATAAATTGTTGTAAAATCTGATTTGGGGCTTTTTAAGTTTTAGTCAAACTAAGTCAACTTTAGTGATAATTTCAGTTGTTTAGCTTTATTTAAATCTGTTTCTTCTGTGATGGATAAACAAGGATTTACAAATTGATATAATTTCTTTCCTGGTTGTTGTAGTTTTCTTAATTCATGAGTTTAGACAAAAAATCTTAAATAATTTTATTCGGTACAAAAGTTAGTGTCGGAGTCATTTTATTGTGTATCTTCTATCTGTCGCATGACATTTGTGGAGTTTAACTCAGTGCTTGATCTGTATAAAATGTTTGGTTTATTAATCTTCTAAATTATCGTTTAGTGGTGGTTGCCAAGCGGATATCATTAACCAAAATCAACTAGGATTAATAACTTGTAGTGAAAGTTATTGTAAAATAGGTCGTTTGCTTAATAAGTATGCTGAAAAGGAACCGAAATATAACTTTGGTTATGTTACGACGAAAGGAGTAAGAGTGGTAGCTCTTTTGAGCTCATGTTCTCACTTTTGATCTCACTAAACCAAACCCTTTACTTAAAAGTTGATACTTTTGTAAAGGTCCAAGATTCTAGTTGATTTGGTTTGGTATTTCATGATCTATTGTGAAAAGTTGTATTTAGAATCTTTCCGATGTACTTTCATTTTCAGAGGAATGCCCGGAAAGAAGAGCCGCCTTTTTAAACTTTACACATAATTTAACATGTTATACAAGATTTAATTACTTATCCTGGAAATGTCATACTTATTAATATTACCTTTGATAATTTATTGCAGCGGAGGCTATTTTGCTCGGTTTCCAGCATTACTTGGTAATGCTTGGGACAACCGTTTTGATTCCCACAGCTCTTGTTCCCCAAATGGGTGGCGGAAATGTAAGACATTAAACTTAAAACATATATGTTAACGTTATTAAATATTGTAATCTGATGGTAGTTATTTTAATGATTGTATCAGGAGGAGAAAGCTAAAGTCATCCAAACTCTACTTTTCGTTGCCGGGTGGAACACTTTGTTGCAAACTTTGTTCGGTACCAGGTTACCTACTGTCATTGGGGGTTCATATACTTTTGTTGCACCCACAATTTCAATCATCTTGTCTAATCGATGGAACGATCCTGATCCCATAGAGGTTAGTACAACTTGATCTCTTGGAGTTTTTATTTAATTGTTGATTATGCATTTTAAAATGTACTAAACTGTAAATTTGTGTAAATTTCTATTAGAAATTCAAGAAGACAATGCGTGCAATCCAAGGTGCAATGATTGTTGCTTCAACACTTCAAATTGTTTTAGGGTTCAGTGGCCTATGGCGAAATGTCTCAAGGTTCGTTGAAATTTATAGCACCATTTAAATTTTGTTAAAGCTTACATTATTTTGAGGGTGTTTGAATGTGTGTTTTGAAACTGATTATTGTGTTCTCAAATATCATGATAGATTCTTGAGTCCCCTTTCAGCTACTCCCCTGGTTGCTCTTGCTGGTTTTGGTCTCTATGAATTTGGATTCCCCGGTGTAAGTATATATCCCTAGAAGACAATCAACAAATTACTGATTTCATGGGCATTTTGTTGCTTATATATCTGATTAAATATTGCCTTCTTTTTTAGGTTGCCAGATGCGTTGAAATAGGGTTGCCTCAGCTCATCATTGTAGTTATCTTGTCGCAGGTAACATTGACGTTAGATTAATAAATGGAACCTACCTAAATGTATAGATTAATTTTAAGTATTCGGGTTGTTTGGTTTTGCGTGCAGTATGTGGCTCATATGTTACATTCTGGAAAGTCGATATTTGAGAAGTTTGCTGTTCTGATTTCAATTGCGATTGTTTGGATTTACGCTCATTTGCTTACTGTTGGTGGGGCCTACAATCACACTTCACCAAAGACACAGACAAGTTGCCGTACTGATCGCTCTGGACTAATTGAGGCTGCACCATGGTCAGTAGAAGATGTTATACGTATCATAATATTCAGTTGAATTGTATATTTGGTTGCATATGAAATTTTTACATTAATACATCACTATTTCTTTATATATTTTCTAATATATTTGAATGGACTGATGAACACAATGAAAAATATTTCTAAAATAAAATGACATACATCAGTTTAAGGACTTCAAGCGTAAATTTATTAAGATATGATTATTAAACAATTATCATATTATTTTGATTATGTGTTTTGTTTATTAAATTTATCAGGATAAGAGTTCCATATCCATTTCAATGGGGAGCACCGTCATTTGATGCTGGTGAAGCTTTTGCAATGATGATGACTTCTTTTGTGGCTCTTGTGGAGGTGTGTTTTTGTTTTCAGTATCTATCAAGAGTCAAGAATATCATTAAATTCACTTTTCAATTTTGAAATTTGTTCTAAATATCTTTTACATGTGTTGCAATTATATCATCAGTCCACTGGTGGCTTCATTGCGGTTTCGAGATATGCAAGTGCAACCCCTGTGCCTCCATCTATTCTAAGTCGTGGTGTCGGTTGGCAGGTAATTAGTACTATTTGACACTTCTACTTAAAATAACTATGGGTAATTACTATTTTAACCCTTTACATGAAATTCTAGATTGAAATAAAAGCTGAAGATCTACTTATATATAAGGAAATACATAAATGTTATGCTGTCAGATATAGTTTAATAGCGTACGATATGTTTTGTTGTTAGGGAATTGGCATTTTGTTGTCTGGCTTGTTTGGAACTGTGAATGGATCTTCAGTATCTATGTGAGTAACAAATAGTACAATTTTTTTCTGAGCCACATTTTTTTTAATGAAGCTTTCCTTTAACATTAACACGCGGTTTGTGTATTGCTAGTGAGAACGCCGGCCTTTTGGCTGTAACTCGTGTAGGCAGTCGAAGAGTTGTACAAATCTCAGCAGGGTTCATGATTTTCTTCTCTGTTCTTGGTATGTTTTTTTTTCTTCTGATGACTTAGAAATAGATTGTACTTATTTTATTAATATTTCAATTGAAGTTGGCAAAGGGATGTGTTTAATTATCTTTAGGGGCCAATACACCTCTGTCAAAAATTTATTTAATATATATTTGTAAATATTTGGCTTGTTAAATATTACTACAAAAGCTAGAGGAGTAACAATAACGATTTAATTTTTCTGAATAAAACGATTTAAGAGGTTGTATGCTTTTGGCAACTTTCGTTCTAATTGACCAGTTCCCCTTAACTAATATTTTTTAATACAGTCTCACCCTTTTGACTCGCTAGACATATATAACCTAAGTCAATCCGTTCTTAATATGTCAAAGTTAAAACGTCTAATTCCAAATGATCATGCAGGAAAATTTGGAGCAGTCTTTGCTTCAATCCCCGCACCCATTGTTGCTGCATTGTATTGCCTTTTCTTCGCTTACGTGGGTAAGTTTACATGAATGCATCAACCTTTGCTCACGCTTTTATGGTGGATATGAGGGTAATTATGTCATTTTTTACAATGTGTGTATAGGTTCAGCGGGTTTGAGTTTCCTTCAGTTCTGCAATCTTAACAGCTTCAGAACAAAGTTCATCTTAGGCTTCTCGCTCTTTTTGGGGCTGTCTGTTCCTCAATATTTCAATGAATATGAAGCTATTAATGGTTATGGTCCTGTCCACACGTCTGGAAGATGGGTATGTGCAAATTTAATCAACTGCCGTATCTAACTATCCGAACACATACAAAAATAATTGTCTACTGTTTCATATAGATTATTAAATTGATTAATAGAATGATGTTGAGTTCTTATGAATATTGGATTTCTATTTCGGGAGGATCCCATTCCCATATAATAAAGTTTGAATCTTGACTTCAAACAAACATACTGACCTTGATTCATGTTTGCTACTTTGTAGTTCAACAACATGGTGAATGTTCCATTTTCATCTGAAGCTTTTGTGGCTGGAATTGTGGCATTTTTTCTGGATAACACACTTCACAAAAAGAACGATAGCGCGATAAGAAAAGACAGAGGCAAGCATTGGTGGGATAAGTTCCGTTCATTCCACACCGACACCAGGAGTGAGGAATTCTACTCATTGCCATTCAATCTAAACAAATACTTCCCAGCTGTTTGATCAAGAACATGAAGTAGCAACAACTTTTGCTCTTATTCAGTCAATTATGTATCTAATCTTAAGTTATTCATATCTCACTCGAGTGATTTATTTAAAAATTTGCCAATAGTCGTTCTTTGATGTAAATCTAATGGGGAAGATTTAAGATGGAATTGAAGCAGAAAGAATTAGTTTTGCTGCTTTCAACTTCTTAACAACATTGTCTCCCACTTTTGTAATAGAAGCCTTATTTATCGTACTGATCATTTACTATTGATCTGATTATGCTTGGCATATTACTTGATAAATTGTTAGACCAGTTGACCAAATGTGACAATACTCATTTAGAGGGTGTTTCGGATTGCTTATTCTAAACTCATAATCTGCTTACTGCTTAAAAAACAATCAGGTACAATGTGCTTATCTACTCTAAATTAAGTAGTTAACTATTTTGATCCGAGCACATGAAATTGCTTATTTGGTTTAGAATAAAAACAAACAAGCAAGCAATTAAATAAGCAATCCCAAACATCCTACTCAGAAACAAGGTAACATGATCTTAATCTCATCTTCCATTGACATCATAATTTCACATGGACATTGCTTTCAAATAAATTACATAAAATCTTACCAATAATCTGCACACGAACAATATCCATCTCTAAACGTATGAAAACGTGAACCATCTCTTACAACAATCTCCCGATTATAAACTAGCGATATACACTTCATAGCAGAGTGACAATCTTCACATATCCTTAAATTCTTCACAATTTGAATCCGAGTGCCCTCTGGACTACTCATTAACCCAAATGCCACAGCCAATTTTTCACTATGCCAAGATATCGCCAACTCTTTCTCCTCTTCACTCAAATCAAACAGCACATTCCTCGTCATAGGAACATAACCACTTTCTAAACTTATTCTTTTCATAACTTCAATTAACTTTAAGTTTATATCTGTGATCATCGGATGCAACTTATCTGCCGCAAGAAATTCATGCACAACTCCGTCAATTTCAATATAACTACAACCCGGATTTAAATCATCTTTTTTGTCAATCTTGGTTTCCCTTATTTGCTTTACATTGTCCCATTGACCAAATGACGCATGAAGATTTGAAAGAAGCAAACGCCCTCCACCATGTGTATTTCTAAAATGTTTCGTTATTTCTTCTGCAAGATGTACATTTTTATGTACTTTACAAGAGCTTAACAGGGATCTCCAGATAACATCATCAGGCTCAATTTTCATTCTTTTGATAACATTGAATGCATCTTCAAGTCGACCAGCACGACTTAAAAGGTCTACATAGCATCCAAAATGTTCAATCTTTGGTGAGATGCCCCATAACCGCTCCATATTATTAAAGATCGATATCCCTTCTTCAATTTTCCCTGAATGACTACACGCGCTAAGGACACCAATAAGTGTGACATTATCCGGTTTTATACCTTCTGCTAGCATTTCATCAAAAACCTCGAGTGCTTCTTTACCAAGCCCATGCATAGATAGCCCCGAAATCAAACTTGTCCACGTCAAAAGATCTCGTTTTTCACATTCCTTAAAAACCTGTTTCGCATTATCTATCTTCCCACATTTTGCATACATGTAAATCAAAGCAGTAGCAATATTCTCACTTTTACAAAACCCGATTTTGTCCATGTAAAAATGTATCCACTTCCCTTGATTAACTTGGCCAAGATGAGCACACGCCGATAAAACACTAACAAAAATCGCTTCATTCGGCTCTATACCACCCTCACCCAACATCTCATTAAAACACCGTAAACCCTCATTACACATCTTATTCCCCACATACCCCGCAATCATAACCGCCCACGACACCTCGTTCCTCTCAAGCATCCCATCAAACACCTCCCTCGCCTTCCTCATCTCACCACTCACAACATACCCTTTAACCAAACTAGTCCACGTCACCACATCTCGTTGAGACATTTCATCAAACACTTTACGCGCTAACCCCATTTCCAAACACCCTAAATAAAAACTCACCAAAGCATTATTCACACACACACTCAACCCATACCCAACTTTCACCACCATTGCATGACAGTTCTGTCCGAAACCGAACAATGTTCGGTTTCGGCCCGAACACGCGGTTATCGTAAAAGTTAAAGTATAATCATCTGGCAATACTTTACTAGAAACCATTTGTTTAAAAAGATATAATGATTGTTTGTTATATATTGTTTTTGAATATGATTGTATTATTAAGTTCCATAAGAATACTGGTTGTAAAAATTGGTAGTTTTGGAATACTTTTCGAGCCGATTTTAGATTATTATGAGCAGTGTATGATTGGATTAATGTTCCAGTTAAATTGTTGTTATTAAGCAGTGATGTTAGTATGATTTGTGCATGTATTTGTTTAGTTTGTTTTAATGTTGGTTTGTGTTTTAAGAGATTGTAGAGATGAATCCTTGGTTGGGTCATTGGTCGCATGAAAGGTGTTTGATGAAATGCTTCTGAGAAGAAAGTTTTAAGTTTTTGCAAGTGAGATAAGTAGCAATTCCGACATGTGGATGGCGCAAGTGGCGCGGCTTTTAGTTTGGTGGCCTTTAAGTTAGTTTCAACAAACGCGCGACTTATTTGTTGAAAACTTAATTGACTTCTTTATATATTATCCCATTAAAGCTTTATATACGATTGGTTAGATTGCCGGTTATAGAATGACTACTATCATGATTAGGCAATGTCCATGAGATTTGATAAAGACGAGGTTTTCATTGCCTGCGCGTTACGACAGGATAAAACTCTCCTTTTATCGAATTTGATTTCTTGAGTTTTTTTCTTTCATCTAAAGCATCTTGTACGATTGTATTTTTAGTTTCGAGTTTGCAATGTATGAGCTGTGTGTAATTTGAGCCGACTTATAACTCGGATAACTTAATATAAACTTTGAATAAGGCTGGGCGGACCCTGGTGTATAAGTGATGATTCAAGAAAAAATTACGATAACACAATTAGGGGTGTTCATAGGTTGGGTAATATCCGAATAAACCGATAACCGAAACCGAACCGAACAGAAAATAACCTAACCGGACCGAATTTGCTAAAACCGAACCGAAATAAAAGTTCAGTTTTCGGTTCGGTTATGGTTTTAGCAATCCAAACTGAAAACCGAACCGAAAACTGAATTTAAATATATATATATATATATATAGGGGAGGGTTAATGTGAGATCAAACTTAAAGTTGTAAAAATAAGATCAAGTTTAAAAAACCACTAAAAAGTTTATAAATAACAATTTTAGCAATAATACACAAAAATATAATATTTTAATACAAATTAACATTTTAGAATCTAATAACCAAATGATACATGAGTTTGTATCAGGTGTGTATCACTAATTCAAACTCTTGTATCATTTGGTTATTAGTTGTTAAAATGTTAATTTGTATTAAAATATTATTTTTATGTGTATTATTGCTAAAATTGTTATTTATAAATGTTTTAGTGGTTTTTAGACTTGATCTTATTTTTACAACTTTAAGTTTGATCTCACGTTAACTCTCCCATATATATATATATATATATATATATATATATATATATATATATATTTAAAAATATATATATATATATATATATATATATATATATATATATATATATATATATAAATAAATGAATAAATAATTAAATTTATGTAATTCGGGTTATTCGGTTCGGTTTTCGGTTATTGGGGGTTCGGTTTTCGGTTCGGTTTAGTTAAATTTTAATTCGGTTCGGTTCGGTTTTCGGTTATACAAAAAAAAAAAATAACCGAACAAACCGAATAAACCGATAACCGAACTGATGAACACCCCTAAACACAATAGACTAACTAAACAAGATTCGTGACACAAAAATTTGGGTCCAAGTCCATTACTTAGTATGGAACTTGGGACATTCCGGATAAAGGGAAGACATTACGCACTAAGCTAGCCCAACTCTTACACTCTTTTATCTAGTAGCAAAAGGAATGTGAGGGGGAGGAGAAGAAACCGCAGCGACAAATTCAGCGACAACAAATTTGTTTTTGTTCTTGAGTTTTAAAATTAAGAGGAAGTGATGACAAAATAAGAAAAATGATGTTCTCAAATTAGAAGGAAACTACACTAATCCTTAACCTGGAACAAATTTTATGTACAAAGTTACAAACATTAGTAAACCATAACCTGGAACAAACTATCATCACAACTTTAGTAAATTGAACAAAAAATTACAAAGAGCATACTATCAACTGCAATGCTTAGATATTTCACTAGTTAGATACTCGTTTAGAAATGAGACAAATAACAATCTTGTAATGACTTGTATAGAAATGAAAACAGAAAAGGAACACTGGTAAATAAGACATGAATAAGTTGCTTTAATTTTATACCAAAAGACTCATCATTGATCAGCTGTCCATGCATTGTATGCTCTTCCAGCAGGTCATAATCAACTATTTTTATATTGGTCAATGATCATGGAATAGGACACCAGGACAACTAAGTCTAGTATGCTGTTAAGCTGACTCGAAATTATGATGAGTTGATTTACAACTATTTTAGATTAGCGATGTACCAAAGTGAAAAATGGACAGAAAAATCATGAGACAATTAGACAACACACGAAATCACTCCAAAGCCTCGAATAATCACAAGAACCACGCATCCTCAAACGTTTATATTACAAGTTACAACTCACAAAATACGCATTATTAAAAAAGCGACAATTTATTCACTCAACACACGTAGTCAATAAAATCAAATCTTGAAATAATCCTCTGCCACCAGCATAACAAAAAATGCAAAAACTATGAAATTCTGGGCTCATATTATTAAGCTTCTGTTGTGTTCTCAGTCACCCCATTGGTTACCTCATTGTTGTTTGGTTCATGTTGCTTGTCGAATTGGCTGAAATTTCCCTTAGCCATGAAGAGTTGTGCGTGATGGTGCTTACAGTATAGCTGATGCTCGTGTGCAACGTAATTTGATGAAGTTATATGACACCCACCATAGCTGCATCTGAAACAGGACTTATGGTATGCGTTTCCGTCAACACCAACCTGAAACGACCATCAAGATAGTTAACGTTTGGGCCTTTTGTATACATAAAACATATTTATGTATATTATGAGGTATCTGATTGTTTGAATCATTAGATTACTTATAATTTATCGAGGTTAGGGTGTTTCACAAGCGTATGTGATTAATACGTATTAAAGTTGCAGACAATTTTGTGTATCGCAATCCCATAACCACCTTCAAACCGCAATCCCAAACATTCCCTCTTCTCAACAATTTCATGTGAATTATCGTGTGTGAAAGGTATTACCTTTTCAAGAGGGTAGACGGTTTTCGTGCAAGTAACACACTTGTCTTGAGTCCCACCAAACATACTTGACACTCTGCTGTTAGATTGGCCCTACAAGTTTTACATAACAAGTATCAGCATCAATAATCGTACATTCGTACCCATAATAAAGTTGTATAATGAAAGGATAAAGTAGATATTTAAATGGTTATACAATCTGCGTATATCGACAATCGTTACATGGTTACGACTTACTAGCATACATCTTCTAATATCAAAAACTAATATCTATATCATTCTAAGAATCTAATTGAGTACCTGCTCATAAGATCTAGCAGTTTTGGGGGTACCTACATGACAAATAGATAATTAGAGAAGTTAGTAACATCTCTTCAGCTAAAACTTCCAACAATCATAAAATCTGGGACGTCCCATAAATATCGAACTGTGTTATTAGGTGCGTTTTTAGCCTTTCACTTGCCCATAGCCATTCATACAAAGAACGTATGATATCAGGAATGACGAGTATTTTTACGTCATGATTGAAGGGTTTTAGTGACATTTCGTTACTATTTTTAGTTGCAGTTTTATTATGGTAGAAAAGAGCATAAGTAAAATGGACTAACCTTCGAAACTTTTATCCAAACTGCCAGTCATTTTGAAGAGTTGATCAAAATGAGGCTGGCAGTATAGAACACCTTCAAACGAGCTGTAATTACTCAACTGCAATTAACAATAATAACACGTGGTTACAAACTTCTGCTATTCTACAGTCTACATGAAGAATGTCATACAATATCAACACTTTCTTATCAGTTTACAGTTTCCTACAATGTGTGACAATATTAAGCTAACGCAAACAGAATAAAACTCTAATTATGAACTTTAAACACCCACAAACTTACAATAAAGATTCCATAGATGAATTAATACATTCATTCTAGATATCTAGTTAATTCCTATCAATAATTACAGCCTAAATCATAAATGTCAAAAGAGTCACTAAAACCAGAAAAAGAAACCTCAATAGTCAATATGTTGAACAATCACCATCACATGAACAAAAATTCCAACTTCTATTACTTTTTGTCAATAATCGCGCAAAGCCGGATCACAAATAGCAAAAAGATTCATTTCAAATAATTACAAAATCTTGATTAGAAAAAATCAATAATCACATATAACACAGATCAAAACTGAGAAAAAAACTAAATCAAAACGTTTATATCATCAAGAAACTTATATCAAACTAACAAAAACATCAACTTCTTGACTATAAACCACTAATCACACAAAATCCATATAAAAAATATAACAAAGATTTATTAAAAACAAAGCCCATATCAAGAAACAATCATCTAACATAATTAAAGAATTGATCATAAAAAACCATTAAAAGAAATGAGTAAAAAATAAACAACCTTAAGGGTACCCTTGCAATGATGACATCTGAAACAAGCCTTATGATAAACTTTATTATCAACAGTTAATTCATCAACCAAGTAAACTGTCTTCTCACAAGCCTTACACTTTTGTGTTGTTCCACCATATGTTGCCATAATCTTTTTTTTATAAAAAGATTTTATTAAACTGCTTATATCAAGAAACAAAAAGATTTATAAAAAACTGTTGTTTTGATCAAGAATATAAAGTACACTTTTTGTGTATGTATGTGTTTGTATGAGTTGGTGAAGTCTTATGAGAGGGTTATGGTTTTACAACAAAGATGTTTAGAAGTCAAACACTTGTTCTGTAGCTGTCCTTTAAAGGGGTGTTTTTGTAACTATGTGAAAGAATAGGGGGGGGGTGTGAAATTACTTTATTGGCCTTTTTTTTATAGTTTTTGTAGTGATTTTAGGAGGGAATTTATGTCTTTTCTTACCGACAATAAAGAACTGCGTTTTGTGAAAGCAATATAGATTCGGGTGATTCGAGCAATCAAGAGATTTTTTTAGAAATGAGCATCTCCTAAATAGTCATTATGATTAGACTAATCTTTACTTATTTTAACTATTATTGCATTTTCATTATATTAGAGGAAACTTATGTGACTCGTATTTGGCGACGTGACAAGTAAACCTTTGTCTTTTTACGTATCACTTCTTAAGACATATCGAGAGGTAAATCACAAACGCATTAAAAGGATCCTTAAGATGGAGCTGGCGATCCTAAGGAGTTGTTGTTTGCGAGATTAGAGTTTAGGATGATTACATTTGGAAAATCCCAAACGGGTTGTTGAACTAATAAGATTTGTTAAATAGGTCTTGAACTAGTAATTTCTAGTTGTTTAAAGAACTTGCATTTTCTTGGCTACTAATTCATACACATGCATATTAGATATTGCTAAATTTAGTGACTTTGACCGCAAAGCAATCTTACTCTAGTCGTGAGACAAATTCCGATAACCATTGTTTAATAACAAGCCCAACAAGAAACTTAAGTATTCCTTACCATAACAAGGCATGCTTGCACACAAGAAGGATTAATGCTTCCACCATTAGGGAAAAAACATAAAGTTAGTGGGTTATTATTAGACTAGGCCTATTGTATTGTTAGTAAGAGACCTAGCTCGTATCATCATTATTCATGTTGTACGGATACATTATTCTATCCACTAATTAAAATACACGTTCCAACATGGTATTACAGCCTTAATCTTAACCTTAATTATTTTTTTCAATCCCCCGCCCCTCCACCTCCCCCTCATCTTCTCAACAAAAACCCTAACTAATTTTTTCCTCACCTTAACTCGATTTTCTCCTATTTCTTATCATCATGACAGGCCCAAATCCACCGCCTCAGACCTTATTTCTAACCGATAAACTACTAAATGTCCACAACATCACCTCTCTTGTCCATGTTAAACTAGACATTGACAAATTGAATTATTCTTATTGGTCTTATTTTTTGAAAAACCACTGTGAAGGTTTTGAGGTTTTTAAACACGTTCAGGGTGAATCGATAGTGGGGTTGCTGCTACTCCTCCAACTACTGAATCGTTGAAAGCTGACTACATTGTGAAGTTTTGGATTTTCTTGACTCTTTTTTATGCTCTCCAAGAACGTCTTATTGTGGCTGATCTGAGAGCTGCTAATGATGCCTGGGATCATATTGAGAATTTTTTGTTTTGAGAACAGATGTACCAAGACGATTGCTTTGAAGGGAGAATTAGGATGCTCCAACTTTGATACCTAACCGCGGATGCCAACTTTCACAAGATTGAATCCATTACTTCCATCTTAACCAATCTTGGATCTCTTATGTCTAATGATGATGTTGTCACCTATGCCATTAATGGCTTAATTGATAAGTATGATCATGTTAGGAGAATAATTTGCTCATAAGGATCCTATTCTGGACCTTGATACGGTGCGATCTATGGTTACCATGGAAGAGATGAGACTGAAGTCTAAAACCCAAGCCTCTACGATTGATACCATGTCCTCCTTTCCCACTATTCTGTTGATCGAAAGCAATTCTAATTCTTGGCAATGGCTGTGATAACCGCACGTCTCAAAATGGTCCTTTGAGTCCCGTGTTTGTTTTAATTTTGCTAAAGGTTTTTTTTCATTTTCGTAATACTTGCAAATTTATGCATGTCTCTTCATCTAATGTAAACTGAATCCCACCTCGTCTCTGTGGTCCAATTCCTCTCATGCAATAACCAATTTCGTTGGACCGAGCTCAACTGTTTCTCATCTCACACCAACCCAAATGTTGGCCTTAATCCAGGCCCAACATGAGTAATTGGCCCAGTTTGGTATTAGTTCATACATGGTAACACAACCCAATGAGTGCACAACAAGACCACGTCTATAGTTTTGAACCACCTGGTTTTGGGCCTTTGTCATCTGCTGGATTGTGTATTGGGCCACATGCTTATCAGTTCCAGACGCAAGATACATCGGGTAATCAACATACGACTTCCAATTCATACATGCCTTCGGGACAAGAGATTGTTTTGCAACATGCTTCTAGTATTATGACGCTTCGTGACCTCACTTAATTCTTCTGTTAATTGTCTTAGTAATATTTTTAGCAAGTGTATTTATCTGATTGTATCTCTTGGTGTACGGTTATTCTATACCCGTCACCAACACCGGTCATAGCATTTTTCCAACTCTTCATGACCCCTATCACATGCATAATGTCCTTATACCACCTAACACTGTAAATAATCTAATTTCTGTCTGTCAATTTGTTCATGATAATAAGTATACCACTAAATATGACGAATTTAGTTTTTCTATTAAGGATTTTTGACTTGTCACGTTCTTCTCCAATGTGATAGCACGAGTGATCTCTATCCAGTTACGAAGCCGTCTCCTCTTCCTCAAGTTTTTCTTGCAAGTCAACACACGTGGCACTAACAACTTGGACACCCAGGAAGTGAAGTGTTACATAGTCTTATTTCTAGTAATTCCATTTCATGTATTAAAACAAAATCTCTCGCAATTTGTCATGCTTATTAGCTTGGTAAACATGTGAGGCTTCTTTTTTCTAGTTCAAATACGCTTGTTAGGTCTTGTTTTGATATTGTTCACTCGGACTTGTGGACTTCCCTAATTTCGAGTCTTACGGGTTTTAATTTTTTTGTTTTGTTCTTGGATCATTATTCTCATTATGTGTGGGTTTATCCTTTGCTTAATAAATCTGATGTTTTGTCTAAGTTTATGCTACTTCGTAATTTTGTTAACACTTAGTTTAATTGTGAAATTAAGTCATTTCAATGTAACCATAGTGGTGAAGTTGATAACCATAACCTACATTCTTGTTTGCCTCTAAAGGTATCCAATTTCGTTTTTCATCTCTAAAACGTCTCAAAAATGCTAAATCTGAGCGCATGATACGTACTACTAACAACCTTATGCGAAATCTCCTCTTTTAACCTCACCCCCTTACTTTTGGGTCGAATCACTTAATATGGCTACTCATATTCTCAATATTTTACCTTCTAGTGCCATTGACAATGATGTCCATTACACCTGTTTGTTTAGAACCAAACCAGATTATCCACTTTTGCGTGTTTTTGGTTTTTTATGTTACCCACACCTATATGAAAATAACAAGCTTGAACCTCGTGCAACACCTTCCATATTTACGGGTTATCCGACAAATCATCGTGGCTATCGCTTCTTTCACAACATGTTACTTTTGATGAAGCTGTTTTTCCTTGTGGTTTCATGACGGCGTCGTGGCGACCTCTCCTTCATCCTACACGTTTTTGGAAACTCCTCCTAATTTACTTAGCCACATTATTCGAACAACACCCACTACTGTTACCTACACCTAATCCGGTCCACAAGCCCATAAGTCTCCCTCAATTTCTTCGACCCATTTATCACCTCGCCCCACATTAACCATGTCTCCCAATACCGAGAGTCCGATTAACCAGACCCATACACCCCATGCGGCCCAAACACCCCTTACGGACCAAACACCCCTACGGCTCATACACCACCAACTAATCAGACAACCCAACTTCCTCCTAAACTAAACTCGATTTCTATTCATCACATGGTCACTTGTTTTCGTGTTGGCTCTAATCGTCTCACCCAACGTCTTTTGTTGAATGTGTCGACCGTGTCTCATTTACCTAATTATCACGGATTCCTTCAATGACGTTAATCAATATAATGCTATGATTGATGAATATAATGGAATTATTACAAATAATATTTGGACTCTAGTGCCTCGTCACGCGGATGCGAACATTGTTCGTTCCATGTGGCTGTTTCGGCACCAAATATTTAGCAAATGGTACTCGCAATAGCCACAAGGCTCGTATTGTGTCGAATTGCATTATGTAGTTACTAGATGTGGATGAGACTTTTAGTCTGGTTTTAAAACTGACTACTATTCATATTGTTCTTAGTCTTGTTGTTTCTCAACATTGTTCACCAGCTGGATGTCAATAATGCTTTTTTATATGTGGATTTAACAGAGAGTGTTTATATGCATCAACCTCCTAATTTTAGGGATCCTCAGCATCCTAATCACGTGTGTTTACTACAAAGATCTCTTTATGGTCTTAAGAAAGCTCATCGGGCTTGGTTTCAGCGCTTTTATGCATTTTTCACATGTGTTGGTTTTTATCATAGTCGTTGTGACTCCTCTTTATTTATATATAGATGGGGGCTAACAGTGGTTTATTTGATTTTCTATGTTTATGATTTATCTTGACAACCTCTTCTGCTGCTTTATTACAACAAATTGTTACTTATCTTCATATCGAGTTCTCTATGACTGATCTTGGTTCTTTTATTTATTTTCTTGGTATTTCGGTAATTCGTAATACTTTGGGTATATTTTTTTCTCAATAATATGCATATGAGATTCTTGAGCGGGATCACATGTGTAACAACCCGCATTTTTCGGGTTACTTTTCATATTTTTAAAAAGTTACTATTCACTTTTACTATTCACTTTCACTATTCATCCCGTAAAATTTTTATTTCACATTCTCGTAAGATAAATTATTTTAGTAATGACCTGAGAGTTCGACAATCGTTAGATCATTTTCACAAAAGTTATTAAGAAAACATCGTTTTAAAGTTTCATTTTGGTCGGAACACCATTTCAACATCCCACGCATAACGAAAATCAGCTCTGTACAGCGGAAGACTTATTCAAGTTTTCGAGGCGTTACTTTTGGATTGGTATCGCACACAAGTATAGCAAAAAGATAGTCATTTAATATTCAAAACCAATCCCAAATTTAAGTATTCAAAACATTTAATCCAAAATATAAATATTAGGCCCAAAACATGATTTATTAAGATAGGTCCCCATAGTTTATCAGAGTCGGAAAATGATCCTTGAACCCCGCCTTCTTGCCAAGCCTCCACGATCAAGTAATCCAAACATCTCTCAATTACCTAAGAAATCATGCTAAAAGGTCAGCTTACGCTGGTGAGTTCATAGGTTTAAGTTCAACAAAATCATAGTGGACCTGTAAGAGTTGATTTGCTATGCAAGACCTAAGATAGGTAAATACCATTCACACATGATCCTACCCGGATCTCCAATCAAATCCCACATCCAGGGATTACTCGGGCCCCTGCGACTCTAGTCCAACACTGTTGTGGCAAAATCTAGAACAATTGCCAACCCCGAACTAGGTTGATGTAGAAGTCTATTCTTAGCTAGGCACGGTTAAACCTAGACTAAGGCAACAACTACCGCACATCTATCTATACAGTCAAGCACATAAGCAAATCCAAATAGTTTTCATGGTCCAAAAACAGTAGCATGATTCTCACCCCAAAATAGTTCAAAACGTAGTCAAAACGTAGATAAAAGTGGGGCTATGAAACTCACCTCAAGCAATCAACGCACAAATAAACACTAGCAGAAGATAACGGTATCACAGCACAGCAACTATCGACTCGGCACAACCTATTAATGTAGACCAACCTTAATATATATTCCTCGAAATCAACGTTATCTACCCCAATGTATTCCCTTTCTTTATTTCCAAAAACGTCTCGTTTCACCATTTAATCCTAGTGTTTGGTATTCCTTGTGTGGGTGTATCGACTCAATATGATGCCATGAATGCACTCAAACAACCAATATATAACTCAATGCGACACAATGAGACCTCTAAACGATAAGCTCCATAGTTCAATAAGTTTCAGAATAAATAGTAGACCTTATCGAATTCGTCAACTCGATAAACTCATTTATTTATTCGTGTCGCTTATTATCCCATAAATCAATCGTATCTTTAAAGAGTCATAAGGATAAGTCACCCATTAATAGGGTTACCCAACGTACTTAGCGGGCTCTTATTAGATTCGTCAACCTAATAAGTCCGCTACCCACGTGGATCAACACCATTAATGCTAGGTTATCCGTAACCCATGCACACAACGTAAGCAATTAAATACTTAAACCAATATTAAATGTCCACAATTGACATTTATTGATAAACGTGTACTCGAAACATTAATTACTTATTTATTGCAAAATATTTCCAATTTAGTCGTTAGTTTCCGTTTAAAAATAGTAAATAACAAGATAAGACTTGTTATCGACATTTTTGGTACAAAAGCCCATTTATTATTCCCATTTCATAGTTTATTAGCATTTTCATATATATATATATATATATATATATATATATATATATATATATATATATATATATATATATATATTTCGTCAAATTCCATTATTAATATCATATCGTTATTCGTTTCGAGTCCACAAGCACGAGCCATAACTTCTCGGCTTTTAATCAATCAATAGTCCAAATTATACTAAAGTCCATGTTACGGCTTTGTCGGAGTCAACTATTGACTAAAAAGTCAAAGTAACGCCGACGTAGCTCAAAGTCAACAATTTATATATCAAGTCCAAATTTAAAAGTCACAATATCGCAATTCAATCCCAAACCAACTCAAAACAATCTCGCCAACCAATCAATCAACCAAATATACTCGAAACCAATGTTATGACCCTAATGGTCATGACACGGTCGCGGTTAAGACCACGTGAACCAAACAAGCTCTAGAAGCTTTTCGGCTCCACGCGTCTCATCCAAACCTCAACAATACCAATCAACAAGCTACCAAATCGACTCGACTCGGACCCATGACCCAAGTAGGCCACGTACGCAAGCCAAAGGCCTCGTACGTGCCTCTTGTGGCTCGTACACCTCACCAAACCAATCCAAACACTACCAAATCAATTCCACAACACTCAAATCCAATCATTCAAGCTCCAAACACTAACCAAACTCAAAACCCATCATCTATCTTAACCAAAAATATGCAACTAAACCCTAAATGCACAAACCCATCAAATTAATACACCACACACTTACCAAACACTAATTACTTGTTCATTTAGTCACTAATTAGCTTTAATTTCATGTTCCACCCAAAAGCCCCAAAAATTATAATTAGGTCGAAACCCTAATTATCTATTCGTAGGTTTTTATTGCCCAATCAAGCTCAAAACACGTTCCATTTATCTTATCTAATCACCAATTGCAAAAGCCCTTTGAAACCCTAAAAGTACGAATCTTGATTCAAAGATTTGGAGGTGTTATTGAAGTCCAAATGGTGCGTATGATATATGGTTGGAAAGAGGAGAAAGAGAGCTTCAAGATGGTGGTGGAGGTGGGGGGTGATGCGCCGGTGGTCGGCGGTGGTGGCCGGAACAGTGGCGGCGGCCACAAGGTGGTGGTGGTTTTAGGGTTTTTAGAGAGATGTTAGAGAGAGAAAGCACTAGTATGTGTGTTTTAGAGAGAGAAACAAATGAGGTGAAATGAGGATTTGGGTGGGTATTTATACTAGGCCACTAGGGACCTCAAAAATAATTATTTGGGAGGAGGGGGCGCCGGCTTCAAGAGAATAGGGGAGGGGTCGGGTTGTAATTTTTTGTAACTATCCCGTTTACCCATTCTCGAGCTCACATATTGTCCCCCGAGTGTCCCACAATATTTATTCAACTTTTCAACATCGTTATTTACATTTTTCTACGAGTTTTGACTATTTATTTGTTAATTTTCGAGTTACGGTCTAAAAGTTACAATAACTCTCGTTTTAGGCTTTTCTAGTGCCGAATCGAATAGGTCCTACCAAATAGAGTTAAAATGCATACGATAACTCATTTAATAATGAAATAAATCATAAAAACCAATAGACGATATAAAATCAAGTCATGGTTTATAAACATAGTGTTAAAGGCAAAGCTCGGTTCAGTTTAACGTAATGCGGTTACCTAAAATAAACTCCCTAAATTTGCCAGTTGTCACAAACTCGGACAATTTTCCTCACATCAGATTAATTTTTAGATCACTCATAATTAATTAGATAATTTTTATGTTACCAAATAAACCCTGCGCTGTACGAAACTAAACTTACGTTTTAAACAATTCTACTTACATCCAGACTTAACGATTCCTGCACTGTGTTTCTAATATGTTTTTGACACTTTTACATTTTTGGAAAAGTCAAACATATTTCCCTCCTCCTTTGACCATAAAGAAATTAACCTTGTACGTTCTACATTTTTGCTTAAATCGCGTAACTTTTAGACTTCACGTATAACTGTAAAGTTATCCCGCGTATGACGAAAACCACATTTTGACATCTCATATCACTTTTAGACTAATTTTAGTCTACTCTAAATAAATTCACGGTCGTTTCTCTAAAATTTCGTTCTTTTCTGATAAACTGCGAATTACGCGTTTTTGACCCGTATTTCCAGCTTTAAGCAGCGTTTTTGCACCCAATAAGACTTATCACCCATTTTATAATTTTATATGGAGTATAATGATGAGTTTCATCATTCCTACAAGTTTCGTATTTTTACGATACCCGGTTTTACGTTTTATGGCTTAACAACTTACGGTTGGCATTTAACGGAACCAAATCATGCTCTAAACTCAAGATAATACCAAAACTATCCACCTAAGTCATCTTATATCTATTTGGCCGACTTAGGGGGGGGGGGAGTCATCATTTTGGTGGCATCATCCTAACCATGGTTCATTTAGATCATTACATGTGTCCTAACTTAACCATGGTTAATATTTAACCCAATATATGGTTAACCAAACTTACCCTCCTATAAATAGCAAGTGAAATTCATCCTAAGAACTCTCATATTCTGTTTTGGGTCGTTCATATCACAAATCATACATATCTTCCATCATTTGATCTATAAACTCCAAGTTTATGCAAAGAAGTTTCAAGTAGTAAGTTACTACATCAAATCTCTAGCAAGTTTAAGTGATCTTCTTGAGTTTAGATCCAATCAAGTCACTTAGTACTTCATCACCAACTCTTCAAGATTTCAAGGGTGTCAAGGTGTAGAAAGCTAGCTCAATCCGAGGTCCTAAGTGTTCAATCAAAGTCCCATCCTTACTAAGTTACTCCTTTCTTATTGAAAGCCAAATGTTGTAAGCAACTAATCACCACCATCATCTCATCTTTATTATTAATAATCTTAACAATTTCATGCTATATATATAGTTACTATGTTGATTCATGATGTACATATACTCAATCACATGTTTTAATTTACATATTGTCGTAAAAGTAACAAACTAGTAAACTAGTCATATTCTATACATTTGAAACCATTAAAATCAGTAACCTATGGACTTTCTAACTTACATACTATGGTAGACAAGATAAAAAGGTAAACATAGCAACTTGAATCACCCGAAACGGACAAACGAGTCAAAAGTTATAGGCAAAAGAAGTTAGCAAAACCAAAACGCCGAACTGCCAAATAGCTTGTTGTTAAGGGTCTGGTCGTGCTAAAAGTGGTACTTCTGGTCCGAATCATCAAAAAGTTAAAACACGAAAGTTGTCCGGAACGATGTTTTCCTTCAATGTTAAAGAAGCTCGGACCTTGAAAACGCTTAAACAGGCCATATTCTTTCAAAAACTGAAACTGCCTTATATGTAGTTTCAAGACTATACTTTTGTCACAACTAAAAGCGAAACCAAGTTATTTTCATAGCTAGTTACATATTAACTTAACAAAATTTCATTTAATATTTGAAATAGTGTTTTCACAAGTAACGGAAAAATGACCATTTTACCTTTGCCGACGATTTTTATCAAAACTTCATTCTTGAACATATTAATAAGTTGTAATCACTAGTAATCAATGAGAACTTGTAAAAACTAGATATTTACTAAAAACATGATAAACTTTATTATATAACAATCTTCACTCAAAACATATGTTTTATCTATTAAGTACTACAATACTAGGGAGCTTCATGTGAGGGCTTTCATTTGGGTAAAACGTATCGACGAGTTGCTGGATTTACGATTTAAAGTGTCCTAGCTCCTCGAACGTTTACTACATGACCTCTGAATTATGATGGCCCGAACGGTAGTACGATATATATAAACTATACACGTTTTCACAACTAGACAATTTCTATAAACGACATACACAAAAACCATGTACTACATCATGATCAACATAGAAATATATATAGAATGATTTATGTTTTCCTAAAACATTATTCCAAACCTAAGTCGCAACATCCTATTCTAGGTTGCTCATAGAAGTTCTCACGGTATCCATCATTCTCATTAAACAGTTGATATCACTTACTCTGAGGTGAGTTCATAGCCCCACTTTCTATAACTTAATTGTTTTACAAACCCTTGGGGGGGGGATACATGCTTTATTTTAAACTGAACACATTGATTTGAAACTGTTTGCTATTCTCCTTATATTATTATTGCCTAAGTTAAAAATTGGTAGTTAATTTACTTACGTAGAAATAGCTGCATATCTTTGGGAAGAGGCACCCATCATATCTTTGGGTATAGGCACCCAACATATCTTTGGGAATAGGCACCCAACATAACTTTGGGTAGTGGCACCCAGCATAATTTGGTTTCATCAAGAGCTTAGTGCAATAATATCTATTTTGTTTTCAACATTATGGGTGTATAACAACGTAACCCACAAAAACATTATGTGTTCAACTGATTTCCTAAACTCTATGAATTCACTCAACCTTTGTGTTGACAATTTTAAGCATGTATTTCAGGTCCATAATGTCGGAAGCTGGCACGAAAGAGCAAGGACTAGATCAAGAAGGCTATAAATATTTTATCATTCACAAAACATCAAAGACTTTATATTGATGTATTTTGTAAAAAATGAAACCAACTGGGACCTATTTTGTAAACTCTGATATATTTGAATAATTTGAATGATAAATCCTTTTTAAACGACTCCTTCAGAGATCGTTTTATATTGTTATGATTATGGTGCCATGAAGTAACACCTAGTTTGAATTCCGCTGCGTATCACGAAATTGGGGGTGTTACAACATGGTTTGGTGTAACCCTTGTCGGACACCCGTTGACACTAAATCCAAGCTAGGGGCTAATGGTGATCCTGTGTCTGACCCAACTTTATATCGTAGTCTTGTGGGTACTCTTCAATATCTTACTTTCATGTGCCATGTCATTTCTTATGCACTTCAGTAGGGTTGTATCTACATGCATGATTATCAGGAGCCTCATTTTTATGCTTTTAAAAGGACCTTGCATTATGTTTGTGGCACATCATCTTATGGGTTACAGTTATATTCATCTTTCGCTGCATCTTTAGTTGCCTATTCGAATGCTGATTGGACATGGTGTCCGGTTACCCGCAGATCGACTTCGGGTTATTGCGTGTTTCTTGGCAAAAATTTACTCTCATGGTCCTCTAAGCGTCAGCTGATAATTTCCAGGTCTAGTGATGAGGCTATATCGTGGTGTTGCGAATATTGTTGCCGACTTGCCGAGACTTGTTAGTTACGGGATTTGTTACATGAGCTTCATATGCCATTGCTTTCGGCTACTTTGTTCTGTTGGGATAATGTCAATGCTATTTACTTATACTCTAATCTGGTTCAACATCAGCGCACGAAACACATTGAGATTGATATTTGTTTTCTTTGGGATTCGGTTGCTAGAGGTCAGATTTGAGTTCTTCATGTGCCTTCTCGATATCAGTATGATGATATTTTCACAAAGGGACTTCTTACAACATTATTTGATGAGTTCCATTCCAGTTTGAATGTTCATTCTACTCTCGCTTCAACTACGGGATACTGTTAATGAGTTATTATTAGACCAGACCCATTGTATTATTAGTAAAAAGAATAGGCCATATAATTGTTATTTATATCAATGGATACATTATCCTATTTGATAACATCAAATAGTCCTGAGTTTCTAAGCGTTAATTTCCCCCTTTATCATCACATTTTGAATATATTTTTAGTAAAAACATTCTTATTCCTTGTTATTTCATTTCAGGACGCATTGGAAGCAAGGAAGCTGCAATTGGACGTTTTCATGACATATTACGACGTAACCAAGCGATGCAGTTACGACGCAACTTATGATTTCGATGACTAGGGCGTAATCCTCTGATCAGGTTACGCCGTAACAACTGATAACCAAAACTACGACGTAGTTCTCAGCTTAAGCTACGCCGTAATTATGATTTACACTGGAATTTAGCAGCTACGGCGTAACACCGAACAAAGTTACGCCGTAGCAAATGGATAAGCACTGAAGATTGAAGAAAGTTACGGCGTAACTACCTAATTAGATTACGCCGTAACTATTTTGAAGCCTATAAATAATCGATGATTTCCTCAGTATTAGATATCTCTCCTTTCCCAAACCTTCTGGGGTTTGGGGAGATCAAAACACAGAAGAAGAAGCATGGCTTAGGAGCATGAATAACGAAGTTCTCGCCTACGATTTCCTTTGTATTCGAGTTTGGATTCTTTTTATATTTTTCTAGATCTTATATCATGAATTCATATTATTAATTAAAGTTTGCATTTATGTTATTATTCTCTATAATTCTTTATAGACATTTGCTAGTCTTTTCATAGATCGCTAGCCTTAGTAGTGTTATAAGCTTGGTAGTATCTAAAGGGCTGGGAGATATGACCAACTGACCCCAGCCTGATAGATAGCGAAGTATGGGAGGAATTGGCCATAGTACGACCACTCTTCGTGTGCGAATCGACCAAAGGATCACTTATCAAGTGGAGGTACTTAAGAGGTTAGGGGGAATCTAAGTTCCTAACGGCCGGGTTTCCACCGTCTAGATCTAGTAGATATGGTGCTTAATGACTGCTATTAGGTTGCCGAATGATCCCGGGTGACCTGTTCATCTTGGTGAGGAATCTAAGAACCATAGGCCATGACGAATCGACCAAAGGAGTCTGGTGATAATTAACCACTATATTGAATCTTAGTATAGAGATTCAATTCATATTTGTTTTCTTTATTAAGCTTCATTTATCTATCTCTTTTACCTAAATTTCTAGTGTCTGTGTAAGTAGAATAATTACAAACCTAAGAATTACATCAGTTTCGTCTACCCATATATTACCTATGTTTTATCTAATCATCTTAGTTCTTTCAAGGTCACAGCTCTCTTGGGACGATACTCGGATTTACCTAAGGCTTTACTACATCTGATCGGGTACTCTGCCCGTTAGTATGTGTCTATCCTAAGTTATTCAAGTTTTATAAATATTAAAAGCAGGATGAAATAGCACATCAGCTTTTTGGCGCCGCTGCCGGGGAGCAGTTAATGGAAAGATCTAAGGTATATCATATTCACCTCATTAAGAGATTTGAGCACTCCCGCAAGGTACGTTTTTAATCTCTCCTATTACAAAGTTATATAATTAGTGTTCGGACGCTATTAGTTACGGCGTAACTATTTCATCTAGTCACGACGTAACCTTATTGCAATTTATCAATAAATTTTAAAATCTTTTTGACTTATTAGTTACGACGTAACCTCCCTCGGAAGTTACGACGTAACCACTATAGAATCAGATTTATTCATAAAAATCTGACCTTTGACTAAAATTAATTACGACGTAACCCTTAATGGGATTACGACGTAACCCTTTCACACCTTATCGAATTTCTAATAATATTGGTTACGGCGTAACCAACTCATCTGATTACGCCGTAACTATTGGAACGATATAAAAACCTTTCTGAATAAAAATTAGGTTTTACACACAAATTCACCGCCCACACAAACAGTAAAAATTTTCTCTCTGAAAATTTTTCATCGATATCACTTCATCTAATCCATCTTCATGGCTGGTAAGACCTATCTTCACTCTTTTTGATTTATTTCTTTTGATTATTTCAATTAGGGTTTAATTTTAATATTTTATTGATCTTGCCCATTCGAATTAATTATTGATGTTGGATTGATTAATTGATAGTTTTGATAATTTCCCCATGTTATTTTGATTCGTGTCCTATTACTATGGGTCGATTTGGGTGTTTTGGCTTTATTAAAATACGGTTTTAGGTCAAGCACAAACTTAGTGGGTTAGGCGCGGTCCCTCAGCACTATTAGGATAAATATATATTGAAACTTTTCACCCTTGGTAAAAATTGATGGTTCTGGCGTAATCTATAGCGTAATCAAACTATCTGTGGTGCTGATTTTCTAGGGAAGTTACGACGTAACTAGGGGTTTAGTTACGCCGTAACCTTTATATCTGCAATTACGGCGTAGTAGTCTGTCATAGCTACACCGTAACCATTGAAATTTTCTAATTACGGCGTAACTCTTATGTTGGTTACGCCGTAACTTGACTTCAGTAAGATCTGCACTTACAGTCTCTTATCTTATTTTCAGGTGCAAACAATCCCGCAGATTGGCCTAGATTTTTAGCACACCCCAATGCTGGTATTAGGCAACTGTGCGTGGAGGAATATGAGAAATTAATGGCAAAATATATCAGTCAACCCGAGGCTCTTAACTTTGAAGCATTCAGTACTTTGGGAAGTGGAAGAGCTAGTAGGAGATTGAGAAAGTTTTGCAAGATCAAGTTCACATCTACTGATGGGGATTTCACATGTACTGCTTGGTTGAGGTTGTTTAGGATCACTGAACCGGTCATTCCAGAATACGTTCGTGAATTCCTTGCTAGTGTGGAGTTTAAAACTGAGGTTGATGATGATGAAGAGGATTCTATGTTTTTCCAGCTTAGAGGCATCTGGAGGAGATTGAATCTTAGGGAGTTTACTATGTGTATGGGTTTGTACACTGAGGAGGAAATGGAGACTGAGGCTTTTAAGCGGTTCTATAACACATGCTGGAGAAGAAGGGATGAGAATCAAGACCTTGCTGCTTATTTTGACCAGATAGCTATCACAGGGGGGTATAATCTGAGTAGCCCTCCATCGTATACCATGGTGAGGATCCCCATTCATCGACTTGTGCACCGCCTTCTTGCTTGCTCGATTCGAGCAAGGCACTCAGCCAAAGAGAAGATGACTATGGAAGACCTTTATCTGATGCAAGGAATGGAAGGAGGGAACAACATTGATGTTCCTTATTATTTGGCTAGGTTTATGGCTGTAGGTGCTAAGGGGTTTTCTGGTAGAAGTCCTTTGCAAGGGGCACATTTAATCGGGATATTGGCTAGGAGTTTTGATCTTATGACCGATGAAGCTTTGGCCCGAGTGACCATTGGTAGGGATACTAATTTGATTGGCCTGCCTAAACTAGTGGAGTTAGGAATTTGCATCCAGGATGTTTATGGTGCGATTCACCTAGCTGGGACTGCCCCTAAAAGGGAAGAAGGGGAAGCTAGTGGTGCAGCTGGTGGTGCAGGTGATGAAGCCGGTGGAGAAGCCGAGGAACATGTGCCCATGGGACGTAGAAGGGCACATGTGAATGTTGGGGAGAGGTTGCAGATTATTGATGAGAGGCTCGAAGTAATGTCGTCCAACTTCAACGAGGAAATTGAAAGCCTTGGAGTGGGTCTATTTGGTCTTAGCAACCAGTTTGAGGGTTTTTCAGGTACATTGGATCAGGTGCAGCAGCTCCAGCAGGATTTCTTTCATTGGAGTGCAGATCGGACTAGCCAGATGCTTCAGCATATGCATTTGAGCCACCCTAGGTGGGAAGGTCCAGAGTACGTGTACCAGCCCGACATTCCCGATGTCGGAGTCCAAAGAGGAGTGGCCTTCATGAATCCCGGCGCCAATTCTGGAAGCGCCGCAAGCACTCCATTTGATCCTTCTCAATTCCACTCCATGGATCATGATCTCCCCGAGGACGAGTGATTTCCCCATTTGATGAAACAATTTGAAACAATTTTAAAACTATTTGAAACTTAAAGTCTGTAATAACTTAACTATGTGGATATTTGCTTGTTCTATCGTTAATTGTACCCGTCGGGTACAAAATTTTCCTGGTATACTGTGCAGGTTTTGATTATGTGACACAGTTACGGTGTAACCTTATGATTTAGTTACGCCGTAACCCTGCTGCAATAGGGAATTTTGGAAGCAACAAAACTAGTTAAGGCCTATCCCAGATTCAACATACATTAGCCACCTCATGACCCACCTTCAACCTATATTCAGACATCTTGAGCATCCATTCGATAGGGGAGTTTATTTGTTTCTTGATTGTTTTCATTTCTATTTTATTTTTCCTTTTCCTTCGTACAAATAGGACTTTGTACACTTCAAATGGGGAGATAGGAATAGAAATGAAGTGTATGATTACTTAGCTTACTTGCCCTAATTTTCTAGTTGGTTTTAAAATTTTAAGCTTTATTTGAAAAAAATTTGTCATGTTTTTAACCAAACTAGAGTCGCATAAAAGCCGAGCACACCTTAACCCTTATTACAATTGGTGAGATTTAGCCTTTCCGTTTCCCCCATTTTACCCAAATTTACCATAAATTGAGTGTGCCGATAATATTGTAAACTTTAGAACTTGGCTTTTACATCACTTCGAGACCATAGATGAGTAGTGTATCAAGTTAGCTTGGTGCATTTGGAAAAGGCAATTTGAAAAAAGTAAATGTTTTAGGATTTCACCCCAAATAGCCTATATGTGTTCACTTGTGTGTGTTTATCGATTAGTCGCATTGGCTTTTCGACCCCCGTGTTAACCCTATTTATTGCACTCATCTTTTAGTGCAAGATACCCCTAGTTACACCCTTTTGAGCCTATCCTTTCATTTCATAACCCTTATTTTCATTACAATCTTACACCTTAGCCTACCGTGTAGATTTACCTTTTTACCTAGAAATCATTGTTCGCCCTAGTTTGAGGTTCAAATAAAGAAGCGTATAACATCTCGCTAAAAGATCTCTGAAGACCCCATGTAATCACCTTATGCTCAGCTCAAGTGGGGGGAAGTATATCATTGTACCTCAAGCATATCTTAGTATATGCAAAAAAAAAAAAAAAAAAAAAAAAAAATTAGCATGATCGCTTATAAGTGCGACATAGTATTTGCACTACATGAATTTGCATTGAGAATAATCTTCTCGATCACGTTCAAAGGTTGGAAGAATAAATTCAAGAATAATTTTGGAGGATTCCGGAGGCATGCATGAAGACGAACCTTGAATTATTGGTTGAATGATGGCAACTAGGTTTTAAGCTAAAACTATTTGTTTTCTTTTTCCTTTTCACCCATTAAATATCCCATGCCTATCCTTACCCTTTTTGTCGTGAAGCGTGTCTAGGTGATGCAGCGAGCAATCCTTGATGTCTTGGCAATGGATTTGGTCATGTATCATTGATTTTGTCCACTTCGTCGTGACACGTTAGTAATGACACCACCCCTTAAGCCTTTGAAACTCAACTCAACATTGCTTTTTAAATTTTGTCTTAACCTTAGCTCTAGTGGTGGAGTTGTGTGTAATTGCCAAGCTTATGATAGAATACTTACTATGTCCGTGCAATTGAGTGATCACCCCAAAATTAACACTTAGAATAGGATGAGTGAGAGTGTTTTCGTTCCCATTTCGTGAGGTGTTCGGCTCTTATTAATATTCTAGCATGGAATTTGAAATTGCGCATTCTTCATGAAGCAAGGAAGCTGCAATTGGACGTTTTCATGACATATTACGACGTAACCAAGCGATGCAGTTACGACGCAACTTATGATTTCGATGACTACGGCGTAATCCTCTGATCAGGTTATGCCGTAACAACTGATAACCAAAACTACGTCGTAGTTCTCAGCTTAAGCTACGTCGTAATTATGATTTACACTGGAATTTAGCAGCTACGGCGGCGTAACACCGAACAAAGTTACGCCGTAGCAAATGGATAAGCACTAAAGATTGAAGAAAGTTACGGCGTAACTACCTTATTAGATTACGCCGTAACTATTTTGAAGCCTATAAATAATCGATGATTTCCTCAGTATTAGATATCTCTCCTTTCCCAAACCTTCTGGGGTTTGGGGAGATCAAAACACAGAAAAAGAAGCATGGCTTAGGAGCATGAATAACGAAGTTCTCGCGTACGATTTCCTTTGTATTCGAGTTTGGATTATTTTTATATTTTTCTAGATCTTTGTTAGGAATTGGAAATTCCATGTTAAAGTGTCGGTCACCCCAATTAAGGTCTAGCATATGTTAGCTCGTAGACGTGTCGGTATTTACGTTATTTAGTAGTTAGTTAGTTAATTATTAGCATAGTTTAGTTTAGTGCAACACCGTGGAGGAAGGACGGGTCTTTACCCACTGTATACCTGATCCACAGGCCGATAGGAGGTCGTGTATTTTGTAACTATATATACCCCTTCCATCCATGGAAGGGGTGGAGCTTCTCAATCTAACCTTTCATTTTTTGTTCTACAAGTCTCTACCAAGAAACTCCCTCTCTCTACTTTCTCTCTTTAATGGCTAACATGTATTTTGATCATCCAAGACCACCCGAATCATCAAACACAATAATATTACGATCCTACAAATGGTATCAGAGCCAGGTTATGTTGTTTATGTTGATTCGTATGGTCTGATTCGTGTTTTTGTGCGGTTTGTTGCGATTCTTTGATGTTGTTTTATACGGGTTACATGTCTTCATCAATTTCTATGGTTCGAATCATGTCTCTAAACTGTTTTATGCACTGTTGTTGAATCTGAATTTTTTACAAACAGTTTCGTCTTTTTGTCAAATAGTTATGCATCCATATTGGTCAAATATAAAGTCTCATGTTTTACAAACAGTTTCGTCCTTTTGTCCAAATAGTTATGGTTTAAATGGGTATTAAGCTGTGCATTTTATATGCACATTTCTGGGTAACTCCGAAGATGTTCGTAAAACATGGTCGGAATACTCGCCGGAATAAGTCAAACGGTCAAATTTTTCTTGTTAGCGAGTTGTCAAAAGCTCTCTATATAGCGAGTTGTTAAACAATAAAACCACAGTGTAGCGAGTTGATTCTAAAATCTGCCTAGCGACTTGTCTTTACAAGTCGTAGCAACTTGGTCTAGCGACTTGTGTCATTGTTAGCGACTTGCTTTAGTAGCAACTTGTGCCTTCTTGCAGCTAGCGACTTGTTAACAGACCTAGCGACTTGATAATAGACCTAGCGACTTGTTACAGACCTAGCGACTTGTGTACTCAATGCATGTTATTAGACCTAGCGACTTAGACAGAAAAGATGAAGAAGAAGAATCTACATATGACCACGACCAAAGAAATTAAATACCAGACTCTCAAAACTCTTTGACCTCAGGTCGAAACCATCATCAGTCATTATCTATTGAACTAAATAAATTGTCAAGACTCAAAGCTCTACAGGTCCGAAACATACAAATCCAATCACCACCTCAAACAAATCCAACTCTTTCTTAATCTAAAACTCCAACCCTCCATCAATCTACCATGACTCAACTCGATAATGAAAGAAAATACATCTTGATCTCAGATTGTTTTATTCTCACATCACTAATGTGAGTTTCAAAAGTTGTATAGTCGTGTTCATAAACGAGAAAAAATCATGTCATCATTGATCAAATTCTGTTGATTATTTTCGAACAAGAAAGAAACTATTTCAACAAGTCTGTTGAATCAAATCTTTAATTCGTTAAAAAAGGAAGACAATCAAAAAGACTCAAAGTGTAACCTACCTGGATTATGTCTCGATTCTTGCCATCCCTGTGTCTATGTGGGATCACTCACCTTATGCCATCCCTGTGGCTTTAATATTGAACTCGTGCCATCGCTGTGGCGAGTTCATGGTGGGTTTAATGATGATACAAACATGACTTTTGTACTCCTCATCATGTGAAGGATGATGCATACGGTTGTTATTTGTTGGTGATTTAAGGTGACGTATTTTTTGAGTGTGCTTAGGACTACTGGTTCTTGTGAATGATGATAAATTAGGGCGTATGTGTTGTTGTAGTGAGAATAGTTTTAGGTTTGAGAGAGAGTAATGTATGTCTGCGTTTTTGTGTTGAGTGATTTATTAGGGTTTGAAGAGTATTTTTAGGATGGGGGCGGACAGTTTGTAGAAGCGACTTAGGGTTGCAAGATTTTGTGATATCTGTGACTAAGTGAGTACTTATACTCCTTATCTTTAGGGTTGAAGGGGATTTAGACATTGGATTAGGTGATGGGCTGTATCTCTCACATTGATGATTATGATCATGGGTCTTATGTTGGGCCATGTTTGTATATGGACATGGATCGAGTATCTAAAGATGTTATGGCTATCACTTACCCACTATCATTGAACTAAACATCCATTTCACACTATCGTTGAACTAAAGATTTTATGCTTAATCGTTGTACTAAACGTCTATTTCACATTTTCAATCATTTAACGTTTGGAGGTGGGAAGTAACTTTTCATGAATCGAGACTACATGGCCAGTGTTTCATTTTAATTGGAGCATGCCTTGTTCCCACATCGTGTCCCACTTATTCACATGAAGAGATATTTGTGCTAATATTTATTATGGACTGAATTTTTTATATATCTTGTGTATATGTCGTATAATGAGCCATGAGAGTATTGGTTTGTCGAGTTAGATTGAACTGAATTTAATGGATTTCGGATCAGGTTTCATGGACTTAAACGAATTGAATGGGCTCATGAAAAGTGGATGTTGGGCTTGATCTTATTATAGGACCTGGTCGTTTCATATTGAACTGAATATGGTAGCTTTTATGTGGTGATTGTGTGATATTGGATTTTGCTATGGACTGGGCGCTCACTGGATTTTTGTACATGCTCATGGATTTGGATATTTCGGTTATGAGACTTGATTGGTTATGAGTTTTGTGAGAATGAGACTTGATGACATGATTTAGTGATTCGTCATGTTATGAGTGTTGACAATTTGGTGTATACATTTTCACGGAGATTATTCTGTCGCGGCTTGAAGTGCTTATTGGAAAATGTTAACTATGGGGTTGTTTGAGTTCGATATTTCTTATTTGGATTTGAAGAGATGTTTTCTGGGCTTGTTTACTTATTTCGTCTTGTTTCTTTCTACCCTTCCGCGAAGATGAGTTGTTTGGGCATTTATAGAGTGTGATAAAGACTTGGCTATTTAGTTATGTTTGTAATTCTTTCTTGTTTAACCCACAACATAACTATCACTTCGGTGTCTCACGCAGTTGAGGATACGTCAAGAGGTTTTGTACATTGGGTACACCATTTCTTCTTCACAAGGATTAGTACAAGTTTAAGTAACAAATCTGGGGAATTTCTCTTCATGGTCAAGTTCGGCATATCGGGTTTACTTCTCCATGTTGTCTCTGTAATAGCCGACAGAATGCGTGAATGATGTGTTTACCAAAGTGTTTATTGGATGGTTGATGATATTGTTGATGTTGGATAATGAACCGCTGATGAACCGTTGCATGTTCCCCTAAAACAAATATTCACCGAAACCAAATTTGTCATAACACATTCAAGCTGACATTGTCTACGGTTTTGTCTTGATTTTGTAAAATCCCGCGAAAGAATCTATTTCTCGGTTTAAATCATAGACTTGTAAAATCCCGTGACAATGGAAACATCATGGTAAAAGTAATGTGCATTTCCGGATCTATCTTGCGGTTTATTCTTGGTTTTGTAAAATCCCACGAAAGTAACTATTTCTTGGTTTAAACCATAGAATTGTAAAATCCCGTAATAATGGATTCATCCTGGAGAAAGGGAAAGTGTAATTCTGGATATTATGTGATGCTGGTGCTACGGTTTCTACTTCAAAGAAGGGATAAAAGGGTGTACTTCATGAATTGGATGTGTGTTTGGATATTCATCATGACAGTTTGGCTATTACATGGTCTTACGGGGTTACGTGCTTTTAACCATGGTCGGGATGAAGACCATTATCAGAGTTCACTTAAAACGTCAAAGGAGGCTAGTGTTGAGCTTTTAACTAGTAGATGTGACAACGGGGTTAATCCATTATTATTTATTTGAGGTTGAAGTGAATTATCACGGGCAAGTGTACTTAGTATCTGAAGGTATCGGGGATGGTTGGATAAAGATTCTTTATGATCCTTGTTCGAGCTTATTATCAAAAACGAAGACTTGGAAATCTAGTTATTGTTGGGTGTCTTTTACCTTTTCTTTTTACCACTTGGGGGAATTGGGCTCTTATCATCTCAAGATAACTATCACTTTAAGGAGTTACGTTGTTGGGCTCAGTGTCACATTTAATTGTGGATTTTCAAGAGGTGATGTACGTCTATTACTTGATGGTTGGTTGGTTGAAGAGTATAGAGTAATTAGAGATTCAATGGAGCATGAATTCTCGGCACCGCTCTTTATTACATATGTGCAAGTTTAAGTCACGAGTTCGGGGTAGTTTACTTTAGGGTCAAATTCATCATATTGGGTTTTTCTCCATCAGCTGTCACGAAAAAGAGCCTACTGAATGATAATGGGGTTGATTACATGTTTTGCCAAGAGAGCTGAAAGGAGAGAGATCTATGATGTATAAACACAACAGTTCATGCCTCGTTCCTCAAAGAAAAGAAAAGTGTATGTGTCAGTGCACTTTATCTTCGGAAGAAGAGAAATCCTCTTATTATGACAATTCTCATCAACATGCTTCATGCTTTTTCCATGCGCTTTCATTTATCAAGTGAACCGGGCAGCTATTGATTGTTTTTCTTATTCAACTTGCTCAACTATAATGACGATGGCGACATCATGTGCTAATTTTGCGGGGGAGAAGTGTGAATAGAATACATTTGGATCATATTCAATTGTTTAATCAAGAATGGCATCTCCGTATGCAATTCTTGAGGGGGAGAAGAAGTGTGAATTTTTTGCATGGTTGATTGATATTTTAGAATTTATGGTCAAACGGCTCCTAACTCATGTAAGAACCGAGCTTCTTCTTATCGGATCATCTTCACATGTAGTTTCTTCTTAGAGCCGTTGGTTGACATCTTCACTCGGATTGATGAGTTTATCGACAAAGTGCTTCCGGTTAATGCTTCACGTATACATCAACATGATGATTCCGAACAATCTCTCTGTTCTTGTTTGATGTGATTGGTAGTTTGGTGTTACCATCTTGTGTGTTCGATGCGGCCTGATTGCTGATTTCCTTGATGAACATCTTTCTGTTCTTGTTTGATTGGGAGGGATTTTAGTTAAGGGGATTTGCAAGATGTAAGTTAATTGGGATGCTTTTTGGTGGGATGCTTTTTGGTGTGAGTTGAAGATCTTAACACTCTATTCCCCATTCGGACAATATTGAAGAAGGTCGAGTCTACAGTCTGTTCTACATTTTCTGCTACATGTTAGAAGACTAAAGACGAGTTTCATTTAACGATCTAAAGACTTCTTCTTATTATGGGCATTTATTAAAAGATTGTAGGTTTAGGGGAGAGCACTAATTGGGGGAGAGTGAAAAGCCAGATTTAATCCCCAATTAGACTTGCTCATTCTGTTTCTTCAGCAAGTTGATTCTCACAGATACATCTGAGCTAATTATGATCTTCTCAACAAGATTTCTAGTATACGGGCTTACAATATGTTGCTGATTATGAAGTATCAAAACCAGCAAGGGGGAAGGAGACACACATCTAAACACAAAGCGAGTAAACTTGATGAACTTAATTCTTCTAAGTGATTGAAGATATCTCGGGAAGACAAATGTTATTACCGCAGAGAAACTCAAGGTTTGACTCATGGCGAGTAAACTTGATGAACTTAACTCTTCTAAGTGATTGAAGATATCCCGGGAAGACAATTGTCATGACCGCAGAGAATCTCAAGGTTTTACTCATCAAGGCTTTTAGTGTTATTATTCCAACTACGTGGGGGAAGTGATGTAATAGAAAGTTTCTGAAGATAAAAGAGGTACACAAGCGTGTGATGATTTTGATGTTATCACAATCATCAGGGGAGAGAGATTATGTACATTGGGGATGCTCAGTTGTTTCACTTTAGGGCTTAATCAGTGATTCAGAGATATAATCACTTATTCCGAAGTTGACATCCGCAGAGATAGTCCTCCGCATAGATAATCAGTAATTCGGCCTGCTTCTTCAATGTTATCGGTTATTCTCTCTTTGGGCATTCGGGTACTTCGGGTTCTTGAGCTTCATACACAATCCTCAGGAAAGATAAATGTGCATTGGGTGGTTGTATCATTTATTCTTTGGAACTCTATTTGTGTATTCGAGCTATTGAGCTCTATTCTAAGAGACAGGGTGCATCTATTCAACTACTCGGGGGAAGTGGTCTCTTGACACCTTTTGGAATGGATTGCGTCAGACTTCAGTGGTAATGAAATATGAGAAGAAATTTTAAAGAGTGGGATGATACGTTGTTGTTCTTCTATTGGATGATACAACCCCGAACGATGAATCACGAAGATTATTCTTAAAAAGAACAGCAAGATCGATGATAATGGTGTGCTTCTTTGTGCACCTGGCTAAAGGAAGCTTGAAAGAAAGCTTTGAGTCTGCTCAGCTAAAGGATTATCGGTTTGGGGGAAGCTGCCAAAGTCTCTCTTTCAGATGGTTCAATTTCTTCTTTTCAAGAGCCTCGGAAGCTTTGGTGGTGGATGTTTAAGAGATGACGATTTCTATCTTCTACAATGGGGCTGTTCGATATCTTTATCTCGGTACTCGTATCATCATCTTTCTTAAACTATATCATCTTCTCTATCTTTGTATATATTTATCAGAAAATCAAAATACAAAAATATAAAACCAGCAAAACAAAATGAAAAATATAAAACCAACAAAAACCCATAAAAATCAGAAAATTTAAAAATACCAAAAATATGTTTTCTCAAGACATGTCTTCTGGTATCGATAGCATCTGCGGTCTTAGAAATGTCATTCAATAACGGCACGGGACCATAGATGAAGTTCGAGCAGGTGGTGTAAATATTCCTTTTGAAACATGTCTCAAATTATGGCTTGCAGTTACTTCTGACTGTAACCCGTGCTTAAACTATGGTTTGCTATTATTTTAGATAGCAACTCGATCTTCAAAGGAAGGAAAGTGTTGCGCTAAACCATTTTTCTTATATTTCGTGCACTTATCGTAATACAAATTTGAGGAAAGTATGTCGAAGGACTGCTGTTCCTACTCAAATATTTTTCCTTCAATAATTCTTCAGAAAAATATTTGTTTTAACAAAATGGTGGAAAATGAGTTGCTTGTAAATCAATCAGATTCAGAGTTTTCGTAAAAATTGAAAGCTCAATCAATGACTTCAGCGTTTTTAAACTTTTGAAAGAAAGAGTCATTGATTGAGGGGGAGAATGTTTTTCAAATTTACATCATCTAACGGACTTTCTTAATCATCCTACGTGCTTATCTGAAAAAATATAATTGCCTATGTTAAAGGACTAGGTTTCTAGGATGTGATTGTTAGGATTAGATGATTATAGATTGATTAACACATTATTCCCATACCTTATATGATCTGATTGTTATGTTGCATTGACTTTTATTAGTCGATTGCTGTTTGGGTGATGTCGACCACCATATATCTGTATGTGTGTTCACTAACGTATGCAGGTATATTGGTATATAAGAATGTTCCCGATCCGGATCCCACAATTGAAGATGGTTGGATGCCAAAAGGAAAGGGTAACTATATCTTGGGTTGACAAATGAAGAAACGGAGCTTAATTGGACTTCTATGAAGAATTGGCATAAATGCAACGTAAGAGGTCTCACTGCATCAGCAGATGGTTTTTCTTCTAAGTGATTGAAGAAACGGAGCTTAAATTTGACCTAAGTTGGCATTAAAATGCAACGTAAGAAGTCTCACTGCATCAGCAAACGGTTTTTCTTCCAAGCCCTACAGCAGCAACATCAACAGAAGCAGCTCAACCACCTAACGTATCTTTGTGCAGGATAATTGTGATTATACCATTTTCTTTAAACAATTTTTAACTAATATTGTTTTGAAAAATAGAAAAATATTTGTTTTGAAAATAAATTGGACTTAATTTTGAAAATCACTGGACTTCATTTTTATCAAAACCTAAGTCACTCAATCAACGACTACGGTCATCGATTGAGGGGAGAGTGATTTAAAATAAATTATTTTCAAACAATATTGCTTCATAAAAGTCCGGATTGTACAAAATAAGTGGTGATCTAAAGATTTAATGTCATGTCAAGGTATGATTTTTCATTAAGAATCAAGATCTTTCAAAATGAAATTTTTTCTGTTCTTGTTTGGTTGTGAAATTGTTTTATTTTACTTAAAAATCTCTTAAAAACTATCATACCTGACACTAACAATCTTTAATGTCTGCAATTGATCCTCATTAGTCATTTTTTAAAATTAAATTTTGCCACGTCTTTCTCCTAAATTTTTTCCAAATGATTTAAATCAACCGGGATCCAAAATCTCAATTGGTTTGAAATTTTTGATCAGGGGAGAGATCGTGATTTAAATCTCAAATTTGTTTAAATGGAATTGGTTTTAGTCCTTTAAAGGCACTCCTGCCTCCATGTGCCGAACGATTTCTAAACACATAATGCACATGTTGAGGGGGAGCATTTATCCAAAAACAAAATGAGTATTTAAACAAGGCACATATTCTCCCATATTTTCTAAACCTTATTAAATCACTTGGGATCCAAAATCTCAAAGGGTTTGATATTTTTGATCGGGGGAGAATTTGTGATTTAATAATGAAATTTGATAAAGGATGATCGATTTGATTCAAAAGTGCTAGTTCTCTCTAATATGTGCTAAACTCTTTCGTTTATCGATGCACATATTGAGGGGGAGCAAATGGTTTCTTAATGGCTTTTGTATTCGTGGATGTGCTTCAAATGAACTCTTGCCTCTGTGTGATAAAATGATTTCATATATCCTATGCACATATTGAGGGGGAGAATTTACCAAGAAAATCAAATGGGTTTTTCTACGGAAATTGTGATCAAAGAAATTATTTCTAAAGAACTCTTGCCTCCATGTGCTAAAACAATTTCATAATCATATGCACATGTTGAGGAGGAGCATTTCTAAATGATCAAAACTATTAAGGTACAAAATGCTTTGATCTCGTATCACAAGTACCTTCATTGATTTTCCAAATGATTTTTCACTTGGTTTCATGGAAGAATGAACAATACCAAAAGACCGACCAATTTACTTTATGCATGGTGTTATAAGGATGGTTTGGTTAGGTATTCGTTCCCACGATCCCGCCAGAGCCGGAGGGATCTACCCAGGGACAATCTACTAGATAGTGTAGAGTCCTTAGGTATGATGAAAAAAGGAGAAAAATGAGAAATGGGAAGAGTGCGAACTGAGACAGAGCTAGTACTGGAATAAACCCAACAAGGTTCTAGTTATGAAGTCTCGGTAAGCACTGAAGGGGTTGAAGAATGAAAAAGAAATGAAATGAGAAAAGGGTAAAAAGAAATAGCCCTCCAATAATTCAACCTTAGGGCAGTAATCGGGTTCAATACATATGCTACTGGTGGTTACTAAGGTAACACTGGTATTGAAGACAAGACGTCATGGACCCAGTGACGCACTGCACTAAACTCCCCAAGCTACTCAAGCTCCTCTTAAAAGGACTTGTTTCATTCTCACGGGGAACCTACATAATCTATCGACTTTCTCTTAGAGATTGTTGATATTGAAGAAGGAGACCCTCTCCCTAGTCTCCGGCATAGGAACCAAATGTGCACAATTAAGTCTAGAGCCAAGAGATTATCCACAATATCTCATTAGGACACAAAATTAATGAAGACTTGCTGTTTCACACAATGTGGAAAGTAAGAATATATCTTAAGAGTCCTACGCATTATCCTTGTGGTATTGCCAGAACATCCGAGTGATATGCAAAAGTATTCACGATGAAGATGGAAATCCTTCTAGAGCCAAAATCAAACAAGCTCTTGGTGGGTGACATGTGAGATCTTTTCTAAAGATCAAGCTTGTGACAACTGGACAGAAACGATGGGGCGATTCACTCTTGAATCAATCTTGGTCCAGGATTGGAATTGACGAATGCTTTTGGAAAAACCGTTCGATGTGCAAACCTTCTTTTCTCTAGCACGTCGAATGTGTACTTATGTTTTCAAACACAAAAAGTATCTCTGATTGAAAAAAATACTTTTGGAAAAACCGTTCGATGTGCAAACCTTCTTTTTTCTAGCACGTCGAATGTGTACTCTTTTCAAATACAAAAAGTATTTTTGATTGAAAATTGATCTTTCTCATAAAACCTTCGTCGTATTTCAAAACTCTTTCTTCAAGCAATACGCGATTGTTTTTCAAATCAATTGTTCATCAATCAGTGAATCTCAATTCGCTGGTTCACTCACTCTGTGTTGTTCTTTGAGACGTTCCGGTTTGAGAAAAGCTAGAACATTTGCGAAACCACTGTCAAGGAGATTCTTAGGAATCCTAACGATCCACGGCAGTACTTGTCTTGATCAACTGGGAACCGTGGGCGTGTACCTCTATTCAACGAAAGTGATCAAAGACACTTTCGTGTGTTTTATTGCTAACTATTGTTTGCAGGTGCATTTGGACGGTTGCGGTGATCGAAATGAGGAGTCAATCAAAGCGCGCATGCTCACAACATCCACACTTAATTGAAGAAATCGTGACTTGTGCATATCTTCAAAACCTGGCTAAAATATTTTTATACTATGTTCCTGCTGCGCTGCTGCAAATATCTTGAACCAGTAAAAGCTTCGGCTACTCGGATGAAAAGATGTCATGATCCAGAAAGTGTGAGCATGTCGGTCCGAAAGTCACAACTTTACATGATGGCAACACAACAAAGGGTGATCCAGAGATTTACTGTGGCTGATGATCTCAATGAAAGCTCGAAGATCATCAATGATGTGGATCAGTTAAAGGCCTCCACTGAAAGTACAAAACTATGCGGACTTTGAAGTATCATTGCTAAAGCACAAGATCGCGGATTTGAAGAATTGAAGTCTACGAGCTCAAGAACGAAGTCAAGAATAGAATGTTAGGATTCAAAATGTAAATCATGGGGTGACCTCCCTTAGGGGGATATTGTTAGGAATTGGAAATTCCATGTTAAAGTGTCAGTCACCCCAATTAAGGTCTAGCATATGTTAGCTCGTAGACGTGTCGGTATTTACGTTATTTAGTAGTTAGTTAGTTAATTATTAGCATAGTTTAGTTTAGTGCAACACCGTGGAGGAAGGACGGGTCTTTACCCACTGTATACCTGATCCACAGGCCGATAGGAGGTCGTGTATTTTGTAACTATATATACCCCTTCCATCCATGAAAGGGGTGGAGCTTCTCAATCTAACCTTTCATTTTTTGTTCTACAAGTCTCTACCAAGAAACTCCCTCTCTCTACTTTCTCTCTCTAATGGCTAACATGTATTTTGATCATCCAAGACCACCCGAATCATCAAACACAATAATATTACGATCCTACAATCTTATATCATGAATTCATATTATTAATTAAAGTTTGCATTTATGTTATTATTCTCTATAATTCTTTATAGACATTTGCTAGTCTTTTCATAGATCGCTAGCCTTAGTAGTGTTATAAGCTTGGTAGTATCTAAAGGGCTGGGATATATGACCAACTGACCCAAGCGGATAGATAGCGAAAGTATGGGAGGGGAATTGGCCATGTATAGACCACCATCTTCGTGTGCGAAGATCGACCAAAGGATCACTTATCAAGTGGAGGTACTTAAGAGGTTAGGGGGAATCTAAGTTCCTAACGGCCGGGTTTCCACCATCTAGATCTAGTAGATATGGTGCTTAATGACTGCTATTAGGTTGCCGAATGATCCCAGTGACCTTCATCTTGGTGAGGAATCTAAGAACCATAGGCCATGACGAATCAACCAAAGGAGTCTGGTGATAATTAACCACTATATTGAATCTTAGTATAGAGATTCAATTCATATTTGTTTTCTTTATTAAGCTTCATTTATCTTTCTCTTTTACCTAAATTTCTGGTGTCTGTGTAAGTAGAATAATTACAAACCTAAGAATTACATCAGTTTCGTCTACCCATATATTACCTATATTTTATCTAATCATCTTAGTTCTTTCAAGGTCACAGCTCTCTTGGGACGATACTCGGATTTACCTAAGGCTTTACTACATCTGATCTGGTACTCTGCCCGTTGGTATGTGTCTATCCTAAGTTATTCAAGTTTTATAAATATTAAAAGCATGATGAAATAGCACATCACTATTCAATAATCATAATAAACATTCAATCAATTAATTCCCACTCAACCATTCTCACTTAACACTATGATATACGTTTCCTTGTTAATTCACAGTTCATTTTCCTTATAAGTTAACACTATGATATACGTTTCCTTGTTAATACACAGTTCATTTTCCTTATAATCTTTTACGAGTAATTGTATCAAAATAAGGAGTAATTTAGTTCTCAAAGATGTTGAAAATTTTGAAATATTTATATTTCGCATACTCGGAAGCTACATGTTTATCGGGATTAGTTATAGTAAAACATTCTGTTAACACAAATAATGTCTAAAAACGTTATTTACATCTTTACGTTTTGATAATAACAAAATGTAAAAACATTTTACGCAAAAGCTAACGTAAACAAGTTATTAGTTGTAAAATACTATTTCAACATAAATCACTCAAGGTATTTGTTAATATAAATAAACCGTAAAAACGTTTATTCTTATTTAGCGATCTCGTTGTGTTTTGTTGATAATAAATATAAAGGTATCATAAGTAAAATTATAAGAATACATGTTATTTTTGTAAAATATATACATTTGGTCATTCACATAAAATGTTCTAATAATTCATTTGTTGTAATAGTTTATGTAATAGGATGGGTAATATCCAAGACCCATGACCCATATCCATGGAGCTAATCCAGAACCCATGACCCATGGCATGACATCATGCATGAAATCATGTTGGGTATTATCCATGACCCATGACCCAATGTCCATGACCCATGACCCATTTTATAGATACATTGTATCTTGTTGGGTACCCATGACCCAAAGTCCATGATCCATGGCTCATGCCCATAACCCGGTTTGCAACCCAAAATCGGGACTGATACAACCCAGACTGCCGGATCCCTAGGATTGCACTGGCCGGATCCCCCAAGTGAGGGATCCGCCGGAACCATGCTAAAGAAGGCTTTTTGTGCCTATAAATAGCGAGTCATTTCTTCTTTGTTACTCACCCTTCTTCTTACAACTCTCTCATATATTATCTCACTCTTCTAACCTATGATCATTTGATCATTCTAGTAGTTTCTTCTATCTTTTGTTGTGATTCTCATATAGTTCCTTCTCAAAGGCGAGGTCACGTTATACTACAAGTCATCCAAGCAAAGGGTCATTGATTGATTTGTCCATCCACAAGATTTCTGCAGCAAGATCTTGTAATTCATTTTTCACATAGTTGTTGTGTAATAGTTGTGATAGGTTTGGTTCTACCTCGTGGAAGAACTCGGAATTTAGCTTTGTACCGGAAAAAGTGTAAATGACGTTGTGAGGCTTATCCTCCGTGTTGAAGGAGCTTGTTGACATAGTGCTTGAACTCTCGAGTGGGTAACTCGGGGAGTGGAGTAGGGCAAGGAATGTGTCCTTGTAGCCGAACCACTATAAAACACTTGTGTTCCTACTTTCTATCTTTTACTTTACTTGCTTTCATTACTTACTTTACTTATTGTTTTATACTATCTATCCATCCATACGAATATACATAAGATCGAATCTAAATCTTTGAAACTTAAATTAAAATCGGTATAACTATTCAACCCCGCCTTTTAGTTTTCCACAGTATTAAAAAAAAATAAACTTGACAAATGATCAAAAAATAAATTTTTGTTCCAAACTTCACATTTTTATAAATGTGGCAAAATATTTTTTCAAAAATTATTTTTACAAATTCGTTTTGAAATATTAATAAATGTTTTATTGGGGAATTATTTTCAAAAATCATAACTATCCCCCCCCCCTCCCCCAAAAAAAATCAAAACATCCCCAAATAAACCTTCACCACAAAAAGACGAAATTTAGAGTGTTTGTCTGGGACTGTCCCCTGTCACGGTCGAAATTTCTCTTGCATATAAATAATGGATCATTTTACACTCCAAAATACAATTTTGCACACGGTCTTTTCTGATCAAATCTATCCTTGTTCATCCTCTTTTCTTTGAACATTTACTTAATTTTATTTTGTTTAAGAGTGATTCAATCATCCATTCAAGTGATCACCTTCATTCCTATTATAAGAGAATAACACACCGTATCGAGAAGATACAAAGTGTTGTAGTATTAGCTTAGTGCACTACGTACTTGTTGTATATTGTTATACATCAAGTTGTTTGTCATCATACTTAGTTAGATTGTGTGGATCGGTTTGATCGTGTAGAGATCGGAAAGATCTTGTGTAGTTTGTGTTGATAGTGTGTAGATCGGGTAGATCGTGTGAAGATCGGGAAGATCTTGTAGTTTGTGTAGTTTGTGTGAAGATCGGATAGCTCGTGTGTGAGATTAGTTATAGCTAGATTAGAGCTTGACATTTAGCTTAGTGTCGGAAATTGTGATAAGCGACGTTATACGGTTTTCTCCGCCTGAAGGGATCTTGTTGACATAGTGTAGTGAACTCTCGAGTTGGGTACTCTGGGAATGGAGTGGGGGCGAAGATGAGCTTCGTTACCGAGCCACTATAAATATCTGTGTGTTGGTTTAATCTTTCCAACTCTTACTTTTGATCTTGCATTTTATATTTCCTAGTTATTATTGTTTGTTAACTCTAGTATAGTTACATCGCGTTCATATTGTGATTGATTGATTTCACGGAAACTCGAATCAAAGATTTTCAAAAGTAATTTTTATAATGAATTGAAAAAAGGTAAAACTATTCAACCCCCTTCTATTTTTTCAATAATTGTATCAGACCTTCGTTAACCAAGATTTTTACAATAAACTGTATTTTAAAACTTGAATCCGATCTATGGATTTTGAAGAATATCAAGAAGGGAAATCCATATAGAGGTTTAGAAATGATATATATGTAATTATAAGTTTAGGTAGGATATATATATGCAATTTTTAAGCCTTTAAAGGATATATGTACAATTAAAAGTTTAAGTTTGATATATACGCAATTTTAAGTTTTTGCAGGAATATATAGGCAATTGACCCTCAATTTTATAAGTAAATATTTTTATAATTATCAATACAATAATCTTAAAAAAAAAGGATTAGAAAGTTTACAACTTATTATCTTATGGACAGTTTTATGGACGATCTTACGTAGTCATGTCTACGGTATAAACATTAAATATGGTGTATTAATACGTTTCACATAATTTATGAGGCATAGTTATTACGCTTGGTGATTTTAATATATATTTCGTATCGAGATACATCTCAGTTTTTATTATCTATCTTCATGACGAGTTGTATAATATAATCAAGTATACTCATTCACTTTTACGTCATACATAAACTACACATGAAAATCCCCTTTATAGCTGCAATCAACAATTAACACTGCCAACAACCACCTTCGACTTTTTCATCTTTACTATTACTATATATCGATGTCAATTACTCTTGCTTTATGTATTTTTATGCCATCACCGCAACATTACTTGTTTGACATGCTAGTTTCCCTAAAACTATCATCTTATGACATTTGACTTTATTAAAAGATATTTAAACTATTTGTATGCATACGTCCATAGGTTTATTTTGAGAAACTCGACGGGCACTTTCCACAAAACGACGATATATAGGGGCAAATAATTATATTTGAGAAATCGTGATTCTGGTTCGACGCTTGATGCAAAGCGTGTGTTTTTTGAAATACAAAGCACGTGTTTTTTTCAAAATTGATATAGTGTGTTTTTAAAAGTTGTCAAGTTTATAATTGATCAAGCATAGATATAATTTAAGTTGTCAAATTTTTAAAAAATTATCAAATTTAAGAGATACTTAGAGGTAATTTAAGCAAACTGTATTAATTTAAATTTTGAATATTAAAGATTTCAAGATTCACGATTGAATATTCATGCTTTGAATGAGGATCTATTGCAAAGTGTGATAAAGATAAAAAGTATAGAAAGCCATTCATAATGTGACACGTGTCCCTCACCTTAGTTTATACATAAAATTCGTTCAGGGGTAATATGGTCTTTTGACCCGTTTTTTTTTCACCTCAAATTTCAAACGCACGTATCTCTTAAGCGATAAACTTTTAGAAAAAACCGATTTCACCATAATTTATAAAATTTAATCCTCTTTAATTTGGTATAAATTTTGTTAAAAATTTCGAAACTTTTTTTTTACATATCAAATGGGTATTAATTTTCTTGATTTTTTGAGAATTTTCATCCCTATTTTTTACCCTCGTAAATGTCGATTCGTGAAAAACTTAAAACATGAAAGTTATAGATTTTCGTTCACTCTTCCACCTGATTTTTTTGAATCATTGAATCCATGTCATATGAGTAAGATATCACCCGATTAAGATGAGTTTTCTTCATATTGTTCTTTATGAGTGTTTGATAAAATGTCCAACTTAGATTTTTGAGTGTTAAAATTGCCAAATGCTCTAATTGTTTTTTTACCACAACGCATTAGTAATCATTTTATTAACATAAGATTCAAAAAGTGAGGTTTTTTAACCGTTAATTTTTTTAAAGAATATGTTTTGTTGTTCATCAGTTAATCTTTGTTAATTAGTTAGTCTTTATTCATCAGTTAATACTGTTCATCAGTTAGTATTGTTCATCAATTAGTCTTTGTTCATTAATAATCATGTTCAAGATTGATGAGGTGAGGGATAATATTAACTGATGAACAAGCCATACTTCTGTTCATCAAAACGAGATTTTGTTCATCACCTGTCTTCCCATTTTACTTGTGTTAATCAATATCACGGTTAGTTTTATTTATTAGTTAACCTTTTTTATCAGTTAGTATTAACTGATGAACAAAACATACTTCTGATGAACAAAAACTGATGAACAATATTTAATGATAAAAACATGATGAATAATAACGAACACTAACTCATGAACAAAAAAAAAAAACTAATGAACAAAAACATGTTGAAAAACAATCGACACTAACTGATGAACGAAAACAAGTTGAAAAACAATCGACACTAACTGATGAACAAAACAACATAATAATGATTTTTTTATTATTTAGTCTTTTTCGTCAATATTTAAAAAAAAATAGTAATGTTCATTAGTTCATCAGTTATTTTTTATATTGTTTATCAGTTATTTTTGATAACGTTCTGTTAATACAAATAAGCCGTAAAAACGTTTATTTATATTTTACGATCTTCTAATGTTCTGTCGATAACAAACGTAAAATCATTTTAACGAAACAAATAAAATACGTAAATGGTTTGAACTAATAGTTTCTAACATATTCACATTTTCACATAAAACACTAAAACAAGTATAAGTGATTTTACGTTTTAATATTACATATGTACAACAACTAGTGTTTACATATTTGGGTAAAATATACACATAACTAGTATGTAGTATATTGGGTAATATAAATGGGTAGAAAATTAAGTATCACAACCCTGGCAAATCATGAATGTAGTTGGGTACAACCCAAAGCCCATGACCCATAACCCATTGCATGACATCATGCTTATATCATAGATGGAAAATATCCATAACCCATGGATCAACCCATACCCAAGTGACCAAGTGCATTACACTCAAAAGATACAGTGTATCTAGCTAAAGATCCATGGTTCAACCCATGACCCATAACCAAAATACCCATGGGTAAAGGCGTCCACGGATCCCTAGCTTAGCTAGATGGATCCCATGGAAGGGATCCGTGGGATGGGAACGATGAATTTTTCTTATAAATAGTGAGCCATTTCTTCATTGTTTCTTTCACTCCTTTCTACACACTTTCTCCCTGAGTTAAAAACTCACTTCCTCGTATCCAAGAGATCTATGTTTGTAGTTTTGTTTTTGTGTGATCTTCTAGGTTCCTCTTAAAGGCAAGATCACCACCTTTGAAGTCGAGCAAGCTCAAGTCCAAGAGTTTCCATGCTTCCTCATCATCAAGGCTAGTGAAGTCTTCTTTGATGTGATTCTTTTCTTTTCTTCTAAGAAGTGTAGTGTTGAAGACATTAGTGAAAGATGTCTCAAGGGTCAAGACGAAGACATTAGTGAAAGGTGTCGATCGTCCATATTATAGGCATTAGTGAAAGGTGCCTAGAAGCCAAGTTACAAGACATTAGTGAAAGGTGTCTTGAAGATCTAGCCACAAGACATTAGTGAAAGGTGTCTTGAAGATCTAGCTAAAGGCATTAGTGAAAGGTGCCTTAGATGTACATTCAATATGGTGTGTTTCGATGTACAAGATAGCTTAGTACTAGATCCAAGGATATTGATATCCTTGATGATGTTGTAAAGGAGTAGATCTCCTTTGGGATTAGTCGTTGGTGTAGTGTTGGGTAGTAGTTCCTCCATTGCAATGGAACTAGGTGCTTAGCCTAGTACCTAATAAAGGGTAGGCGACGTTGTGTAGGTGTAGTTCACCTTGGAGTGAAAGAACTAGGTACTTATCCTAGTACCTTATAAAGAGTAGGCGACGTTGTGTAGGTGTGGTTCACCTTTGAGTGAAAGAACCCGGTGGTTAGCCTAGCACCGTATAAAGGGTAGGCGACGTTGTGATAGGTGTGGTTCGCCTTGGTGTGAAAGAACTCGGTATTTTGCTTTGTACCGGAAAGGTTAGCGGTGCCAGAAGGCTTCTCGCCATAAGGAGATTGGTGTAGTATCTGAACTCTCGAGTAGGTGACTCGAGGAGTGGAGTAGGGCAAGGAAGGTGTCCTTGTAGCTGAACCACTATAAATACTTGCGTTGTGGTTTTGTGCTTCTTACTCTTATCTTTCATTACATACCTTTATATTTTTGTTTATCAACATCCAACACACACATCCAAATAGATTGACATAAGTCGATTTAAATAGTTTAAAGGAAGTTTTAATTGGCAAAACTATTCAACCCCCCCTTCTAGTTTTCCACAATTGGCATCAGAGCTTCGTTACCAAGTTTCTTGAAGTATATTGTACTTTAAAACTTGATACGATCCATGGTTAATTGAAAACTACAAAGAAGGTTTTTCATAAAAACAAACACCTTTTTTAAAAAAAAAAACTTTATGTTTGGATGTTGATTTGATAACAACATTTTTCTTATTTACTTTTTTCATTTAATTGCACTAATCTTCTTTGTCATGTTGATTAGTCAAAGCTCATACCCACCAAGCTTTAGGAATCGCTTGGTAACAAGAATACCTTCCTGAAGAAGGTATCCTAAACGCAAAGGAGCGGGAATCGTCTAAGTGACATTTGTTGTGTCATTTGTAAAGACATTCCTAAGTGCGATAGAGGTATGATTTTCTTTTTATTTTGCTTGATAATTAAGTATGCATATTTAGGTATTTATATGATTATCTTTTGTGCATATACATGTTTTACATGATGCTTCATTAGGAAGCCTTTTTTTCTCACATACGTGTCACTCTTTCGTCTAAAAATCATAGTTTATAAAACTTGTGTTTTGCTTCACTCTATCTATAAATCACATCCTTCTAATAATAAAACAAAACACGAATCTCAAAAATTCTCCTTCCCCATAAATATGCCACTCGACGCCCACTTTATCAAATCCCCACTTTTTCAAATCTTCCAATTTCAAAAATTCCCTCTCACTCAAAACTTCATCCTCCTCTCCATTTCATCTCAACCGAAACCAAGAAGAATCGTCTTCAACATGGTTTACATCGCCTTCGTGCTGATCGTCTTAACACTCATCGCACTTGTGTTCCCTATGATGAAGTTCACATACGGAGACATTTACTTTGTGTTGTTAATCTACATTGGGGTTATATACCCAATCTTTTGTATCATCCTTAGCATTGAAATGAAATATTACTAATAATCTAGTTTATCTAGGTTATTATCATAATGTGTTTATCATTTCTCCTTGTTTTATTTCTTTCTCTCGTGATACATTAGAAGTCATGTATGCATGTTAAAAGAAAATGTATAAAAACATATCTTGGTATAAAGCTATGAGATCTAAAACCTATGCTTTTCATAAAAACTGCTTTGTAACTACTGATCTACGGATCCCGGAAGTTATACTAGCCGGATCCCTTTTGAAAAGGAACCGTGGGATCCATCTCCACTGGAGAACAGCTTTTCATGCAAATTAAAAACCACTTTTCTTCTAAAAGTAATACTCCACTAGTATGTCAAAACCATAAATAAGTTAAGTGTCTTCGTTAAAACCATTGTTAATAAAAATATAATAAAAACGTTAGATAATCATAGGTTGACCGCAAACATCACTTTCTATTAACTCATCATTTCTATAGGTTCAACCATGACGCATGAATATGAATTTGATTTTTCACTCACTAGCTTCTACACTCCGAACATCTCCCTTGAACCCAACACACTGCATTCATGTCCGTGGGTTCAATAACTCAAAACCGTCACTTCCATGAAGGACGTATTGTAGACACCTTCTACAATTCAAGAAGGTATCAATACCTCCTTCGAGCCATAGGACTAGAATGTCTTCTTGAAATCAACGAGAAGATATGTCCAAGGTTCATAATGGAATTCTTTCGTCAAGTTGAACTCGTTCGTAACGAGGATCACTCTCTATCTCTTTGGTTTTATATCAAAAACCAAAAGTTTACTTTAACCCTTGGGCATTTTGCTCACATCCTCCGAATTCCAAATCATGGACTATGTGCCTTCACCGAAGATTGGTCTCTTGATTCTCTCTTCAACTTTCGTGAAGAAAATAGTCCACATTGTTCACACATACCCTCCTCGGAAGATTTACATCGCATAATATGCAAACCTCGACCATATTACTCCGATCCAAACATTATCTTCATACGGGACATCCGAGAAGAGTATAAGCCTCTTGCACACATCCTATGTGAGAATGTTTGGAGTCTTAGGGGAAATCGAGAAATCCTTCCCGCTTGTTGTGCTCACATGTTGTACTGTTTGCTAACACAACAACCATATAATCTCGCCTACTTCTTCGCAAGGCGAATTATAAATCTTCAAGGCTCCAAGAATAAACTCATCCCTTATGGAATGTTCTTGACGCGCCTCTATCATAACGTTATGCACTTTCATCGTCAATTTCAAAGTCCTGTAATGCATTCTTGTGAACAAGATGATGGAACCACTAAACATATCTCTCTCATGAAGACTTTCTTCATTCTTGAGTTCCACCAACACTCATCAACAACAACGCGGATGATCCTCCTAGCGAAAACACTCAAGGAACCTAGTAGTATTTTAAATAGGATCAATCCTCTTGCACTCATGCTTTATCAATGTAATCCTATTTCCTTCGTGAAATAAAACATCTTACATTTGATATCTTAGTGTTAGAACCCCTTTAAACCAAACTTGGAATATAATACATTGTCAAGATCATTGCATACCTTTAGTAAAGGTTCTGCTGAGCAGATGGACGGATCCCAAAGTTTGTGCTAGACGGATCCCTACATTTAAGGAACCATGGGATCCGCAGAAAGAAAATGCAATTGCAAGCATTGTATTTCAAACATATCCTTAGAACACCTCACACTAATCTAAACAGAGTGTCTTAAGGCAAATTAAGTCCTTATTAAGATAAGTAAATCCTTCCTACTCACACATAACTCACCTAGATCACACTCTAAGACGCTTGTAGATCTATTGTTTCATTTTAATCCATTACTCTTCCGCTCTTAAACTCACACTTCATTTTTCACATGATCCCTCATATCTAAACGTTAGGAAACCTTTTATAACAAAATTGATCATAATCATCCTTACGTCAAAGTTGGTCAAAATTGATCAAATCCTAGTTTTTCCATCTTAAGCCTCTAGGATATTTTCCAAAGGATTAATCTAAGTCACTATCTGATCTCTAGGATCATTTAGCTTCAATTGACACTCTCATCTTTAGTGTCATCTTTGTTCATTCATTGGTACTCATGAAGGTTCCAAATTCTTCCATAAAAGACAATCATTAGCTAGAGCACTTATTACCTTCAAGTATTTAAGCACCCCTTCATTTAAGACACTTAGGAGGACTTAAACACACAAGGTGATATAGATCTTAGATCTTAGAAACATCATTTCTACTCTTTCATAGCTGCTGAGAGCCGAATCCCTAGGATTAGCCTAGACGGATCCCTCTGAGGAGGGAACCGTGGGATCCGTGATGATATATGTCAAATCTTGCTAAAACAATCATTTCAACTCATTTTTCTAACTCAAACACTCCATCTCATCTTAAATGAGTTCCTAGATCAGTACAAACTCTGAAGTTGACTCTTGTACATGTTAATCATCACATTTCATTGAATCTTAGTGGCTTAAGGCTTAAATGCACTTGCTAAATCTCTTGCTTTATAAACCACATTGTTAGGACTTCCATAGTCATCACCTTCATCCTAACTTTCAGCACTTTAGAAACCCCTACAAACCTCTTAAAATCATCTCATCATGAGAAAAACTCCAAGTAGTAACTTATCCACCAAAGAACCACCCAAGAAAGAGGCTCGTGTTATACACGAAATCTCTTCAACCAAATCATCTCCGGTCAAGCCAACAAATGTTAGGATCTTTCCTCAACCAATCAAACCAATTCGTAAAAGGATAGTACCCACAAAACTACCTATGCCAAACACCATCATACCTCTTAGGCCAAACAATATCATCTCCACTAAACTATCACCATTGGTTCCTAGAGCTATCTCCTTTACATCTCCACTATCATCACCACACCTCTACAATTTAGAGGATTTGCCTCCTAGGCCGTCTCATCCGCCTCCGCCGACACCATTCTCCTCATTAGGAGGAATAATGGTACAAAATCAAGGTGTTGAGTCAACATTTGCTCCGGCTTCCTTTTTGCCGTTTCCATCATATAATCCTATTTGGATTATGAGAAATCATCAAAGTCAACCACCCGATCATATGAAAGTTGACACTTATCTACCATCATTCTTGGTCGAGCCATTCTCAAATGCGCCTCCACCAATTCCTCCGTCGTTTGAAGCTCCACAAGCCGCTTCACTTGATCCTTCGCATCAAGCCATTTCGTTTCTTCCACCACCACTACCTAGCCATGACAAAGATTGCTATCATTGTCAACATGTTGAAAGTTTGATACATGAAGTACGAGAAGACCAACGTTTCATGTTCTATCATCTCCTCGAACGTTTCGACGAGATTAAACCTAAACAAAACTTGAGCTAGAAGATTTTAGTGGTGTCCTAACATCAAGCGATAGTTGGTCTAGAAATTTCTAGTCATGTATTTTCTTATTTTCTTAGTTTTTAGAGTCATGTATATCATAACTCTAGTTTTATTAAATGAAATTACATGCTACTTGTTATATTTCTAAGCATACGATTACATTGCATTCATATCTCATTTTTGTGATAACATTACTTGTTATATCACCTTTGCTGAAATTAAACAGCTAATACGGATCCTCAATTGCTAGACGGATCCCTACTAGGAGGGAACCGTGGGATCTGTTACAGAAAAACTATTTTCTACTAACTTGGACCACATTTGCGGTGAAATTGTGAATTATACTTGTTGTCTAACCTTTGTTTTTGTAGTTATTCAATTTATACATGAAGACTTTGACATCCTAAAGCTAGGGGAAGCTTTATGTGAAAGCAATACATTGCAAATTACTTGCAATATTAGGTTTACATTTCGTGACATCCCTTTGCAAAAATTGCAATCATCAGGGGAGCACATCTCACTTAGACGAAATATTTTGCAAAATTACTTGCAAACCAACTAGATTAGTATTACTTTCTTGACGCCCTTACATAGAGATGGACTCGTCAAGGGGAGTAAAGACGAGATCCTTTCCCGTTACTTGCTCTCTATTTCTTCTTATTTCTTTCACATTTTTCTTAAAACAATGTGTTGCTTTCTTCGAAGCTCTTTTGTTTCGACAAAAAGGGGAGAAGAAAGTAAAACTACAAATTCAAACTTTTACGAATTTTAGCTTTTCCTTAAAATAATTTTATGTTTTGTCATCAACAAAAAGGGGGAGGTTGTTAATACAAATAAGCCGTAAAAACGATTATTTATATTTTACGATCTTCTAATGTTTTGTCGATAACAAACGTAAAATCATTTTAACGAAACAAATAAAATACGTAAATGGTTTGAACTAATAGTTTCTAAAATATTCACATTTTCACATAAAACACTAAAACAAGTATAAGTGATTTTATGTTTTAATATTTGTTAGAACGTTTTGACACGTTGCACACTCTCAGACCTTGAAAGATCTAGCACTCGTGGATCGTTAGTGTTGCCTATGTAATCATAAGCAAACTAATAGAAAATCTCTACAAATCGTGTTCTAAAGCGGAATGTAAACACAAGTTGTTATTACTAAGAACACTTAGAGCCTCTATGGATCTTTTATTCCACCTGAAACTCTATGTTCGGATGTCTCTATTACAAGCTATATGGTTTCTTTTATAAACAAGGAACCTAATCTCTTACTACCCAATCGACTAAACATGCAAGCATGCATTTAATGACTAATACACCAGACTATATTGAGCAAAGTATTAATAAAACCCATGCTAACTCCCGCCCAAAGATAATACAAAGAGTTAGCATTTAATATGCAATGGCTGATCCTAGTCCTTTACCCTTCAGCAGTGTTAGCCTTAATAGTTTTATTAGAAGTGATGGTCATTCACGTTTAGGAACTTTGTAACGTGTGTTAGATATAATGATAGAATAGTCAAGCGGGCCTGGATTGGACTAAGCTAAATGGGTATTAGTTTAGTTAAGCTAGCCTTATATCAATCCATGGCCAATCCAATCCATACATGGGCCCATACAAGGCCCATGGCCAAGCCTTAGGGCATCATCTCTCTTACTATAAATACCTCTCAAGTATGTCATTGAGGGGTGTGTTGCCAGCCAGATGTGTGTGTGTGTTTTCCTTTGAAGCAATATAACAACTTATTGTTTTCATCTTCTTTCCTTTATCTCTCTAAATACATACACGAGTTACACATCTTAAGTCACCATCTCATCTTTCTTTCTTATTTACGCATATTGTGTTTGGTTTCACGTGTTCATCTTGTGGTATAAGTGTTGGGTTTGTGATAAGGTTGATAAAAGTAAGGTCCTACAATTGGTATCAATCGCCTAACAATGGTTTAGGAGTGTTTGTGTTTGGTTTGAAGGTTGGTACTATACGCGTAGCTTTGTTATAAACGCTGTCACGCTTTAAAGCTTTAATTTTGCACTCAAAATTCAAGATTCTTGTGGTTTAAGGTTTATTTGGTGCTAAAGTTTCAGCTTTTGCAAAAGTTGAAGCTTTACGCTTTTTTAAGTTTTAAACCGTGTTTTTGAAGGTGGTCATTTCTACTCGTAACTTTGATAAGCACTTTGGGTGAAAAAGGTCAAAAGATTTGTGTTATTGAGGTGTTTTAAGGATATCCTGTGCAAGAGACATCGTTTGAATCATTGGAAATTTCTTACGGTAGAAGTCAAAAAGTCAAAACCCTAGTTTTCTACTCATAACTTTTTGGTGAAGAATCTTTGAGCTTCAAAGGTTACTCAAGTGCTTCCCTCACTTGGATAAGTGTGTGGAACACTTCGACTTGTGGATATCCCTTTACGCTCGTGACGGTGTAAAGGATTTTGGTTTTAACCTAAGTTTACGCATAAGCATAAACTCTTCACAGTAGAACTCTACGATAAGATCACACTTACGTAAGGTTTTACGACTAAGTTTTTTTGTCTACGCATAAGCCTAAGGTTACGCGTAAGATAATTTCTACGCATAAGATCCTACGTCACTAAGCTTCCTACGATAATATCCTCTTAAGCCATCCTACTCGTAACCATTTCCTACTCATAACTTTCTGTCCTTCAGACGCCTAAGCTCTTTCTACGCATTAAAAAAAAAAAAAAAAAAAAAATTCAAATTTTTGAGGAGACTAAACGTTCAATTTTTACGCGAGATTCAAATTTTGGTTTAACTGTGAAAATTTTGGTCAAAAATTCAAATTTTTGGGCCTAAATTCAAATTTTTCGAGTCAAATTTGGCGTCAAAATTGTCATAACTCAAAATTTTCATACGACCTTAGAATTGATTTTTATAGTGAATTTCAAATTTTGGGAGAAATTTTTTAAGAACCAAGGTTACGAGTACGACTTTCGAAAACCTTCCTCAACCGAGCTTAATCTTCATCAACCACAACTCCTTTATCGTTGAATCGATCCTACATCAACTTTATCATATCATACCTTCATCAATGGCAACTCAACAAGACATTCATGCAGCCGGTGCTGAAAACCGTCCTCCTATGTTGGCAAAAGGTGGTTATCTTCAATGGAAAAGTCGAATGCTCCGCTACATCAAGACCAAACCTAATGGCAAACTCATGATTAAATCCATTCAAGATGGACCCTTCAAGCCTCGACAAGTTCATGTACACGAAATGCTGATGCAACACCTCCCATCCCACCATCCTCTCATCTTCATCCAACTGCATTACATGAAGAGGACTAAACAAGTCGGCATGATGACATGGCAATTCATATTGTCCAACTGGGTTTACCAATAGACATTTTGTCAGAGATACGCCAGGTTGTGAAACTGCTCATATGCGCTGGGAGCGTGTTAGACGACTATGTTATGGAACACAAATTGGTAAACAAGACATGGAGAACAAGCTGCTAACTGAATGGGAAAAGTTTACATCTACACCAGGAGAATCCATTGAATCCTACTATGGAAGGTTTTGCACTTTGATGAATGAGCTTATCCGAAACAAGTTGGCACCTAGAACAATCGTTCAAAACATCAAGTTCCTGAATAATCTTCCCGAAAGAATGGGGACGATATGTCACTATTGTCAACCAAACAAAAGACCTTCATCATGTGAACTTTGATCAACTCAACGATTTTCTGAAACAAAACCAAGCTGAAGTGAATGAAGTCAGGAAGAAAGAGCGGCAAAGAATCATGATCCATTGGCACTTATTGCAAAGACTCAACCCTTCAAAGAATACACAACAACAAGCTTCATCATCTTCCAACAACAACAACTTGCAGCAATACATTCCACAACCACAACAACAATTCTATCTAGATCAACAATACCAGGAACTAGGAATCATCGATCTCAAACCGACCCCAGAAGCGACCTTGCAACATATATATTTTCTTTATTGGATAAAGCTTTTAATGATCGGTCGGTAATGCCCAAAGGTTCCAGAGTATCGGTCGGTTCGTATCGTGGTAATCGGTCGGGTCGCATGTTGGAAATCCGGGACGAGAATGTTGGGAATATGTGGGTAATCGAATGGGTATGTTGCACTCAATATTGGGAATCATGGAAATGTGAATCAGGGTAATCGGGTTAAAGTGTTATAACCGCTGTTGGGTCACATGGCAAGGAATTGTCCACTAATTGGCCGATAAGAAGAATGGTGATTTTCTTCTGGGAAGCTGCTTTGTTAGCGGATAAGCAAGAAGCGGGGTTACAGCAGGCCGGTGAAACATGACTTTTCGCTATTATGGATGATTTGGAAGACCGAGAGGACATCAATGCAAACTGCGTCTTAATGGCAAATCTTCAAGAGACTAAGTACGACCGACTGACGCACCTTGATGATGTAAATACTCATCATTTTTGTACCATTTAAATCGCAAAAACATCTAAAACACTCAGAAATGCATCAAAATGATAAAAATATCACAAATAAGTGTTTTATGTGTTTTATATGCAAAAATATCAAAAAATCGGTGAAAACGATAAAAGTTTGCATAATTGGCAGTTTTAGTCCCCCAAGTTTCAAAAGTTGTCAAAAATAGTCCCTGGTAAAACAAAATAAAGAAAAATGTTATTTAAGGTCCCTGAATTATTCTAACTTGTCAAAAATGGTCCTTGAATAAATCTTTTGTTAGCCATGAAAAAGTCCCCTGAACTTTCAAAAATGTCAAGTTTGGTCCCTGGAAATTTGAAAATGTCAAAGCTGGTCCTTGTACTATTGGAACTTGTCAATATTGGTCCCTTGTATGAACTTTGGAAAATTACATGAGTTGGTCCCTCAAGATATCGAGAATTGCACAAAAGGTCCTTGTCAAATAACCTAAGACTAGACTTGTCAAAAGCATTTTGATCCCCTGCCATACACCCATTCAATTTGACCCTGTCTTTTCCCTTTTTGAACTACCTGGTCAAAACAAGTCAAACCCAACACCCTTTCCCTCCCTACAGGTTTTCTCCTTCACCACTGGACCAATAGCCTGCAACACCTCACCCATCACCTCCCATCACCTTATCTCCTCAAAACTTCACCCACTTCATCATTACACCTAGCCACCCCCCCTACCTGCAAATTCAGAGCTATAAGTCAAAATCACCTTTTCCCGCCAAAGTCATCAAATGGCCAAAATATTCTAAAACTCATCCATGGCTGAGAGGAATGGTGGATTTGACCTAGAAGACACGTGGAAGCCTCTTGAAGTATAAAAAAAGGAAGAAGGAAGAAAACAAGAGTAGTTAGTTTTATTTCTTTTTTTCCTTAATGCCGTTTTACCTAAATGTCTTGGTTTAGTTTGAAAACTTTAATTCTCTGCTTTTATGTATTAAACTTAAGTTATTGTATCAATATAATCTGTTTCCAAGTTCTATTTCAAGGCTTCAATTAAATTTGATGTTCAAAATTCACCCATTTGTTCAAATTTGGTTTTAAATACCTATGTTTAAGATTCAAACTGCTTCTTTGAAAGCTTAAACAAGTTTACTTAAGTCATTTATAGCTTTTGAAAAGCTTTTGAATCATTTTCAAGTAAATTTGATCCATAGTCAACAAAAGTCAACTGTTAGGCTCAAATTAGAATTGGAAATGGTTATCGTACATGTGCAACCTCGAAATGGGTTGAATTAGGTTCATTTAGTGTAGTAATGGGTTTGGTTTTGGCCTACATATCAGCTGGACATTGGTGAGCAAGAATCTCATTTTCAAATTTTCAAGTCAGTTGCATATTTTGCTAAAGGTAGTTGTAGTCATAATCTGTTTTGATTTGTTTATTTAGTTGTATTAAAGATATCTAAACCTAGTTTGATCCTTATTCCTTGTTGGTTCTTAGTGGATGTATGTTTAAGTTCATATCAAGTATAACAAGTGTGTTTGGTTCAAGTGGTTTAGTGCAATTAAAGTCCTTTCATTGTTAGAGCTTGCTAGTTCATGCTTGTGTATCTTTCTTATGCTCATTCTAGGCCTTGTTTGGAACTTAAGAACAACAAAGTCAATTTCACTGTCAACTGTTCTATGTTCTTAACTGTTGTGGATTTGGGTTTGCAAAAGCTCAATTTGTGTTTGAAAGTCATAGATAAAGCTTGCTTAGGTCTTAATTCATCATAATGTATCAGGTTCACAAATCTAGATTAAAACTCAAGAAAGTCAAACTTTTAGTTTTGCATAAAAGTCAAAAATTCCAAAAGCTAAGTTTTTGGCCATCTAGAGTGATTTTTATTGAACTCATTTCTGAGTCATTACCTATAAAACTTGTGGTTTTAGTAAGTATTACTGGTCTATTTCCATGTGTCTAATTTAGTGGATTTTGCAATTTTTCTAAAAGCTCAAAATAGCTTTTCAAATTGGTGCCAATTCCCCTGTGCAGGGCATCAAGCCCTGCAGGGGATTCTCGTAGTAGGTATTAGAGCTTGCATTGGTCTACTCACGGAGCTCCTCTAGGTCTAGGTTCTATTGGTTCTCAACCAGGTCTAGTGTAGATCCCAAGTTCTGGTTTTAAGTTTTGGCTTATTGGTTAGCTTATTCATAAGCTCAAACTTGCCACCCCTTTGTTTTAAGCCAAAATCTCATAAACTCAAATCTTTGCATCTAGCTTATCAGTGGTTAGGGATTGTTGAAACTTGTTCCATTTCTGTCACTTTAGCTTATTAGAGCTTCTCTTTTGGTTTGGTAGCCTTTGGATTCCATTTGCTTATTGAAGTGCTTATTTCAATAAGCACTTCCTCATCAGTTGCTTATTCCTCTTAACAACCTCCTGTTTTTATATTTTTCTTATATTCCTTATATTATTTTAGAGTTTTCCTGAAATTTTCAGATTTTTCCAAGTTGTTTAGCTATTTTTCTTTATTTAAATTAGTTTTTAAGCATTTTTAAATAGCTTTTAATACAAAAAATTAAGAAAAGGTTCAAAAAAATAATTTTTCATTTTTCTTAAGTTAAGATAAATATAAAAAGAAAAAAAAAATATTTTTCTAGATTTTTCTTAGTTAAATTTATATTTTTAAGTAATTTAAATAGTTTTAAATAGTATTTAATTCCTAGAAAATAGAAAAATAATCATAAAAATACAAAAATAGTTTTGAAAAGTCTATTTTGATATTTTAGACTTTTCTAAGTCTTAATTTTATTTTTCTAGCTTTATTTCCTAATTTCTTGTATTTTAGGTAATTATTTAATAGTTAAAATAATTTTTAATTAATAATAATTAATTAATTAGTTATAAAAATAATTTTCTTTTTCTATAAATTTTCTTTTATCATTAGGTTTGTAAAAATGTATTTTTCATATTTTTAGGCTTAATATTGTGTAAGTTTCACTTTTTATTTTATACGTTTACGTAATTTTTATTTAAAGCGTAAGTTTTTGTTTTAAATTTTAAACGTTCATCACTTTAAATATAGTGATAGCGTTTATTTAATATCTTTTATCTTTTAATTCTCTTAATTTGTATTTAAATTAAGCTTTGATTTATTATCTTTTTCCTTAGTGTAATTATCCATCCAAATCCTTTCTGATCACTATCATTAGTGATCATTCTATCGTCTGATCTAGTGTTTGCACACCATTGAGTCTCCGTGGGACATAACGACCCGGGAATTCATTATATTCTCTGGACTTCATTGCATTCGTGCTTTTGGCAGTTTTAAGCTGATTACGGTATGCCATTCACAAGTGGCAGGTTTGAGTGATTTAGCTTCGGTTTCTCACGGATCAAATTTTGATGCCGCGGATAATAAGCGTGTTCTAAACATTTTCGACCAGACTTGCACATATACCACATTTGTAAAAGTTTTACGTAAAGTTAATAAAAATCAAAAGTTCATTAACACTTTCTAAAAGTGTTAACAAGCCTAAAAATATTTTCATTCTTTTGTCTTACATAATGTTTTTCAAAAATACCAAAAATATTCCTCTTTACCCTCTTACCCTTTTGATTCTTCATTTCTTACCCTCTAGAACCATTTGATTCTTTCAATGTCTTATCCTCACCCTCTTGGTTGTCAATGGTGTGGTGGTCCTTATAATGGTGGCAATTGCGGGCCGGTTGTAGCATGGTGGAATCAGAAACGGGTCTGTCTATAACCAGGATCCCTATTCCTACCATAACACAACTGATTTATTCCATCGCGCTACCACCAGACTTCAGCCAGTTATCTCATGTTGTGAAGTATTGTGATGGTTCACATTCAGTTACTGATTGTCAATCGGAGAAACACGCTTGTCTATGAGCAGGTTCCTGATAACAATTATGACTACAATACATATGACTCACAGCCACATCAGTTTTTTGTTGTGAGTATTGTGGAGGTTCTCATCCTAGCTTCGGATTGTCAAACAAGGAATCCATTTCTTGTAACAATTACGACTCTCTTAGTATCAAGACCAACCTCCACAGTACCAAATGATTCAAGCGACTCCTCATGAAACTACGGACAGGACCTTCTCTTGAAGACTGCGAGTTATTAAAAAGAACTTAAAGAGGAGTCGGCTATGTCTTCCCAAAATAATCCAAATGAAAAATCCATGGAAGTTTTGTTAGCCGAAGAGCGGGCTGCTAAATTAGATTCCGATCTCCATTGAAAACACTATTAAGGAATCAATTAGAATGCAAAAAGCATTCAAATCTAGCTCTCGATTCCGTTTCATTCCTGATGATGATGATGATGATGTTACCCTTGATATTAGTGAATTATGTACAAATTCATCAAGTTCATCAGTTGAAACTCTCTTCCATGAAGAATCGGGAGAAAAAGACTATGATGGAATTACTAGCGGAAGAACAAATGGAAAGTATTAAACATATGTATGCTAGTCCTTCTAAACTCCCTCAGTCTGTTGTTATCACACCCGCAGCTCCCACTCACTCTCTAAACATGGGGGATGAGCTTCTTAGCACTATTCCAGAAATGGACTCGTCTAGTGTTGAGAGCCTTGTCCCAATCCTGAGAGTGTGGAATTCTCGAGCATCTGTGTGATATCCCTTTCCCTCTTGAGTGTCCAAATGATCAATTTGAGACTTCTCTCCGATTTTACGATGATTGTAAATCTTATGGAGACATCGAGTATGTTGAGACATCACTCCCTAGCCTGATCCTCTTCTTGAGGAGTTCACCGATGAACTCTCTCACACCACTCCACTTTCATCGGAAAGTGACGATGATCTCTTTGATTTCGAAGCCGATCTTGGAGAAACCAGAAATCTCCTATATAATGATCATCCACTCATTTCTTATCCCATTTCCAACTCTTCCATTCCTTCTCTTCCTGGATGAGGAAGATGACAACTTTTGGAAGGAGGTCGATGCTTTTCTTAGTGATGAGTCGATTCCAAGGGAATTGACAATACTTACTTTGATTCGGAGGGAGACATCCTCTTTCTTGAAAATCTATTGATTGAAGAACCGTTTCCAACTCTCCCTCCCGGAAATTTTGTTACCAATCACCATAAAAGCTTCAAGTTTAAGCTTAAAAATGTCAAAAATGGTGATTTGCTTCTTTCTAATGAGGAATGGACATGCATTGTGATGCACATATTTATTCCATTCTTCACAAATGGTGTGGTTGCTCTTTCCTTTTTCTCCTTCGGGAATGAGGACACTATTTTTGATCCCGGCATTTTCACATTATCATTTTTGAGGGGCGTCTGTCAGTATCTCATCGGTGTGGAACTTTCACGTACTTCAATGTTTATCCAAACATCTTGAATGAAAGTCCGATGGAGATTGTTTCTTCCACTTACTTCCCCATGAACAAATTAATTCAGGGTCTAGTCAAGCTAGCGACTTCAGTAATCAAAAATAGAGCTAAACATGGGTTTTCACCCATGAGTACCACCTAGTGTGGGGAGATGCCCCACATGTTGTATATATAAAAGTTAAGGTTAAAAACATTTTCAAATAATGGCGTAGTATTTTCCTTTTACGTTCTTTGTTTCGGCATAGTCACGGTACTTCTGAATATTGAGGGCAATATTCATTTCTAAGTGTGGGGGGGAATTCTCACGAATTTTATCATATAATTATACTAATTCCCCCGTTTTTGGCCAAAAATTTTTATCATATAATTATACTAATTCCCCCGTTTTTGGCCAAAATTTTTTTTTGGAGTAAGTGTTTTACACTTACTCAATTGGTTATCAGTCCGCCTTGTCTAATAAACAAAAGGATTGGCTAATCCAGGAACAAACGGCTCTTGGTAAAGATATATCAAATCCGTTGCTTATCTAATTTGCCCAAAATTGTATGGTATTCAACTCACCATATCCTTAAAAGTGAAGAGTTGGCTAGCCCGCAAGTTTATGGCTTGTGGTAAAGGCAGTGGAAAAACCATAATTGGTAATCACTCACCAAAGATAATATTGATAATTTATCTAAGAGTTGGCTAGTCCAGGAGCAAACGGCTTCTGGTAAAGACAAATCAAATCCGTTGAAAGTCGGTGGTTTGCTCAAAATCACTTGGTTATGTACCAAAGTTCTTACTTGAATGAAACATTTGGCTACTCCAGAAGTAATGGCTTTTGGTAAAGAGATAAAACTCCATTAATTTTTCTCAAAACATTGCTAGGGACTAGCAATATCTTATGGGATTGATGAGTGTGTAAATACTCATCATTTTTTTGTAACCATTTAAACTGCAAAACATTCGAAAACACTTCCAAATGCATCAAAATGATAAAAATATCACAAATAAGTGTTTTATGTGTTTTAAATGCAAAAATATCAAAATCCGGTGAAAAACGTATAAAGTTTGCATAATTGGCAGTTTTAGTCCCCCAAGTTTCAAAAGTTGTCAAAAATAGTCCCTGGTAAAACAAAATAAAGAAAAATGTTATTTAAGGTCCCTGAATTATTCTAACTTGTCAAAAATGGTCCTTGAATAAATCTTTTGTTAAATGGCAGAAAAAGTCCCTGAACTTTCAAAAATGTCAAGTTTGGTCCCTGGAAAATTTGAAAATGTCAAAACTGGTCCTTGTACTATTGGAACTTGTCAATATTGGTCCCTTGTATGAACTTTGGAAAATTACAGGATTGGTCCCTCAAGATATCAGAAATTGCACAAAAGGTCCTTGTCAAATAACCTAAGACTAGACTTGTCAAAAGCATTTTGATCCCCTGCCATACACCCATTTGACCCCCTGTCTTTTCCCTTTTTGAACTACCTGGTCAAAACAAGTCAAACCCAACACCCTTTCCCTCCCTACAGGTTTTCTCCTTCACCACTGGACCAATAGCCTGCAACACCTCACTCATCACCTCCCATCACCTTATCTCCTCAAAACTTCACCCACTTCATCATTACACCTAGCCACCCCCCCCCTACCTGCAAATTCAGAGCTATAAGTCAAAATCACCTTTTCCCCATAAAAGTCATCAAATGGCCAAAATACTTAAAACTCATCCATTGGCTGAGGAGGCGTGGGATTTGACCTAGAAGACACGTGGAAGCCTCTTGAAGTATAAAAAGGAAGAGAGAAGAAGAAAACAAGAGTAGTTAGTTTTATTTCTTTTTCCTTAATGTCGTTTTTACCTAAATGTCTTGGTTTAGTTTGAAAACTTTAATTCTCTGCTTTTATGTATTAAACTTAAGTTATTGTATCAATATAATCTGTTTCCAAGTTCTATTTCAAGGCTTCAATTAAATTTGATGTTCAAAATTTTAATTGCAAATTTGGTTTTAAATACCTATGTTTAAGATTCAAACTGCTTCTTTGAAAGCTTAAACAAGTTTACTTAAGTCATTTATAGCTTTTGAAAAGCTTTTGAATCATTTTCAAGTAAATTTGATCCATAGTCAACAAAAGTCAACTGTTAGGCTCAAATTGGAATTGGAAATGGTTACCGTGTTGCAGACTCTGAAATGGGTTGAATTAGGTTCATTTAGTGTAGTAATGGGTTTGGTTTTGGCCTACATATCAGCTGGACATTGGTGAGCAAGAATCTCATTTTCAAATTTTCAAGTCAGTTGCATATTTTGCTTAAACTGGTAGTTGTAGTCATAATCTGTTTTGATTTGTTTATTTAGTTGTATTAAAGATATCTAAACCTAGTTTGATCCTTATTCCTTGTTGGTTCAGTAGTGGATGTATGTTTAAGTTCATATCAAGTATAACAAGTGTGTTTGGTTCAAGTGGTTTAGCTGCAATTAAGGTCTGCTCAGTTGTTAGAGCTTGCTAGTTCATGCTTGTGTATCTTTCTTATGCTCATTCTAGGCCTTGTTTGGAACTTAAGAACAACAAAAGTCAATTTCACCTGTCAACTGTTCTATGTTCTTAACTGTTGTGGATTTGGGTTTGCAAAAGCTCAATTTGTGTTTGAAAGTCATAGATAAAGCTTGCTTCAGTCTTAATTCATCATAATGTATAGTTTAGTTCACAAATCTAGATTAAAACTCAAGAAAGTCAAACTTTTAGTTTTGCATAAAAGTCAAAAATTCCAAAAGCTAAGTTTTTGGCCATCTAGAGTGATTTTTATTGAACTCATTTATGAGTCATTACCTATAAAACTTGTGGTTTTAGTAAGTATTACTGGTCTATTTCCTTATGTCTAATTTAGTGGATTTTTGCAATTCTTTCTAAAAGCTCAAAATAGCTTCTCAAATTGGTGCCAATCTCCGTCAGGGCATCAAGCCTACGGGGATTCTGCAGTATCAGCAGAGCTTGCAGTTGGCTCACCAGAGCTCCTCTAGGTCTAGTTTCTGTTCTATTGGTTCTCAACCAGGTCTAGTGTAGATCCCAAGTTCTGGTTTTAAGTTTTGGCTTATTGGTTAGCTTATTCTTTAGCTCAAAGTTGCCTACCTTTCGCTTTTTTTTAAGCCAAAATCTCATAAACTCAAATCTTTGCATCTAGCTTATCAGTGGTTAGGGATTGTTGAAACTTGTTCCATTTCTGTCACTTTAGCTTATTAGAGCTTCTCTTTTGGTTTGGTAGCCTTTGGATTCCATTTGCTTATTGAAGTGCTTATTTCAATAAGCACTTCCTCAATGATTGCTTATTCCTCTTAACAACCTCCTGTTTTTTATATTTTCTTATATTCCTTATATTATTTTAGAGTTTTCCTGAAATTTTCAGATTTTTCCAAGTTGTTTAGCTATTTTTCTTAATTTAAATTAGTTTTTAAGCATTTTTAATTAGCTTTTAATACAAAAAATTAAGAAAAGGTTCAAAAAAATAATTTTTCATTTTTCTTAAGTTAAGATAAATATAAAAATACAAAAAAATATTTTTCTAGATTTTTCTTAGTTAAATTTATATTTTTAAGTAAGTTAAATAGTTTTAAATAGTATTTAATTCTAGAAAATAGAAAAATAATCATAAAAATACAAAAATAGTTTTGAAAAGTCTATTTTGATATTTTAGACTTTTCTAAGTCTTAATTTTATTTTCTAGCTTTATTTCCTAATTTCTTGTATTTTAGGTAATTATTTAATAGTTAAAATAATTTTTAATTAATAATAATTAATTAATTAGTTATAAAAATAATTTTCTTTTTCTATAAATTTTCTTTTATCATTAGGTTTGTAAAAATGTATTTTTCATATTTTTAGGCTTAATATTGTGTAAGTTTCACTTTTTATTTTATACGTTTACGTAATTTTTATTTAAACGTAAGTTTTTAGTTTTAAATTTTAAACGTTCATCATTTTAAATATAGTGATAGCGTTTATTTAATATCTTTTATCTTTTTAATTTTCTTAATTTGTATTTAAGTCGCTTTGATTTATTATCTTTTTCCTTAGTGTAATTATCCATCCAAATCCTTTCTGATCACTATCATTAGTGATCATTCTATCGTCACGATCTAGTGTTTACACCATTTGAGTCTCCGTGGGACATAACGACCCGGGAATTCATTATATTCTCTGGACTTCATTGCATTCGTGCTTGAGCAGTTTTAAGCTGATTACGGTCTGCCATTCACAAGTGGCAGGTTTGAGTGATTTAGCTTGACTGTTCTACGCGGATCACACCTCCTGTCTATGGCCTTAAATGCAGTTATCTAAGGTACCAATCATTGATCCATGCTATAACAATGTCATATATGATGTGTTTACTCGACATGACATCAAAGATTCTCGTGACGCCAAAGAACTACTTATGATACATACCTGGACAATCCGAGTTGTAGCAATACTAACTCTGAAACTCCGGATGAGGATCCTAGTGGAGGCTGTGTGGCACAAAAATCTTGTGATGAGGAAATACGTGCTTATTTTGAATCATTAATCAATAAGTGTGGCATTGAAATTGAGAAAGTTAGTAAGGTCAATCGCGAGTTTAAGGTCGCGAATAAGAAATTGACCGTGAGCTTGAGAGTTGAGCACAAAGCCTATGAATTTCATACAAACAAAATGTCCGAATTAGAAATTGGTTATCGAGCTTCTGTTTTAAGAGAAAAGAATTGCAAATCAAGTATAACACACTTGATGTGAATTCTCACTTGAAAATTAAATCTTTAAACAAGGAAATTTCAGATCTAAATTACCAACTTTCTAAACAAAAAGCACTGTTTTCGATCTTGAAAAAGAGAAGAAAAGTTGATTCTGATTTTTCAAAACGAGAAGATTCTCTTCTTGATGAAATTCTGGATAAAAATGAGAAAATTAAAGCTTTGGACAATTTATTTCTCAGCGGGTCATTCAGATAAAACAAACAAGATGCTTTCAAACCAAGTAAATCAGCGTTTTCATACTTCACATAAAATGGCACTTGGTAACGACCCTTCTTCGTTCCTCAAGAAAGCTCGAGAAATCTAAATCTCGAATGTGTTGAACAATGGAAAACCTTTGCATGAACCCATAATTGTTCGTGATTCTCTTGAAACGTTGGAACTATCTGAGGAGAGTAGATCAAAAATGAAACAAAAGAATCCGGATCTTAAACCGATTGATTATAACAAATGGAACAAAATTAATGGAATTACTTTTGTTAATCAAAAAGAACAATAAACGTTTTCCACCACACCAAGTGTTTCAAACAAAGTGTCAACACCAGTTTCAAAACGGTTTAAACCTGGTTTTAGTTTCCAAATCTCTTTCGAAAATCGAACAAATGTCTTCAAACAATCCTTTTAACACAAGTGATACTAGAAGCATTTTAGATGACGTTAAAACTAGAATTGGGTATCTTCAAGAGACCGTCAAGTCTAAAACCAATATTACAACTAACATCGGTTTTACTCGTCATGATATGGCGAAACAAAAGAGTTTTTAAAACCCAAATTGCCTCCGTTAAGCGCCATCGTGCGAGGGTAATTCATGTTGAACAAGCACTTTTGAAAGAAACAAGTGACTTTGTCAAGGACCATAAATCCCTGGTAAAGCAAGCTAATGAAAGTATTGAACACATCAAAGTTTTGGAAAAACTCAATGATTCTCTCTTGGAAGATGTTATGACTACTGATATCATGTCCATTATCTTACAAACATATTTGTTGAAGATCATGAAAGACTCGATCTGAGACCTCCTCCGCAATTGTTTCAAAATATGAAAATGCTCTTGCAAAACTTGAAAAAAGAACGTGTCCTATTTTAAACAACTTGATCAAAAATGAGGAATGCAAGTATGACAAACTCGTCGTATGGCGTGCTTACTAAGGACATGAAAGTGCAAAATGATCTTTTTGAGTGCTCAAGCTGGGAAGTCTAAAAGGAAAGGTTGTGGATACTAAGTTTGCAAAACCATTGACTGAGGAGAAAACAAATGTTCCCAAACCGGTTTTCAAATAAAAAATGTCTATTTCTCGTACCTCCTCCAATAGTCAATGAGAAAAATGATTTGTCAAAAATCACTCCACAGTCCACCTTTAAAAAGAGAATTTTAAAGTTTTGAAAAGAAAAAAGCGGTTTTGAAAAACCAAAAGTGATTACACCTGACATTTCTAGGAATAGTACACGGAATGTGACCATAAATCCAGTTAAAGAATCTGTTGGTTCTAACAACATGGTCAACAATCACTATCTAGAAGAAGCTAGGAAAAAGGCATAGACTCAAAAAGGCGAATTCTAGTTGCAACATCTAGGGTGATGAATTCTACAAGATTTCAAGGCACCGCTAGTAGTAGTAAACCATTACCTAGGAACACTCTACAAAAGACTAGGGATTGGCTTACATCTAAGAGTAGTTGCGTAAAAGAAAATGCTATGCCCTTAGAAAACATCACTAGGAATTCTAAGTCTTTTTCGAACAAGAATCAATTTTCAAAAGACTGTAGTGACAAAGTTAAAGCTTCTGTTTTAAACAAGAATATTGAATTTGTCTGTACTACATGTAAAAAATGTGTTTTTTCAGCTAATCATGATGCATGTGCCTTACAATATCTCAAGAAAGATAATTCTCGTGTCGAGGCACAATCCACTAAGACACCAAATAGAAACAAACCCGGTGACAAGATGAACATCAAAAGGAAACCTAATAGGTGGATCTCTCCAGGACGTAGTTTTTCTTAAAAAGAGTCTTCCACTGCATCTGATAAGAAAACAACTCCTAGATCTTACCTTAGGTGGAAACCCACGGGAAAAGTTTTCAGCACAATAGGTCTTAGATGGATTCCCACAGGAAAGATTTTTGATACTTGCACCAACACGGATAATAGTGAAACTCATCATGTTAAGGAAGTCGAATCCACTACAACCGTTGATAGTGATCACCCTCACCGTGAGGAAACATGTACTTCTAACACTGTTATTTGTGAAAACTCTTCTTCTTTGTTTGCAGGATCTAGATTCAAATATTCGAACCCCTCATCAGCCAGGGTTCTAATTCTGTAAACTCTTCTTCTTCATTCTCTCTATCTTCTATTTTTGATTTTCCATTTCTTTTATAAAACCAACAAAAACAAAATACAAAAATATAAAATTTTTTCAAAAAATTCAAAAACAATATAAAACCATAAATCCAAAAATATTCTTCTCACGACATGTCTCTTGTATAATCGATATTCATGCGTTTCTAGAAATGTCATTCAACAATGATACGGGTATGTACAGATGCTTGAGCGAGAGTTCTTTTTTTTGTTTTCTAAAACATCGTTTCTCACAAATTTCTTCAAATAATGGCTTTCGTATACTTGATGCGAAACCGGACTTCAAAATAATGGCTTCGAACACATCGATTCAGGACCAGCTTCAAAGAAAGGAAAGTGCTTAACCAAATCAAAGGTTTTAAATATTTTTTCAAGCACTTATCCTAAAAACATAATGGCTTGTAAGTATTTTCGCTTGCAACCCGATCTTTAAAGAAAGGAAAGTGCTACGCAAAATCGATTTTCGTAAATATCGAGCACTTATCCTAAAACAAATGAAGATAATTCTTCTTCAATATCTTCAAAAGCTTTTTTAAAATCTTCATCATCTTATGTACCATTGATTTGAAATTTTCAAAAAGATTTTTCAAAATCTCTCACATTTGGTACCAAGATAACTCCCTCTAAACCCTTAATTGATTCTAAATTTTCTGTATGAAAAATATGCTTTCGTTAAGGGGGAGTATAAAACCAAAGTTGTTTCAAAATTCATGCTAAATCAGTTTCTCTCCAAATACTTTCCGAAAAACATATCTTTTAATCATTTTGTTTCAAAAACATCATAGATATGCTATTTTTGAGGGGGAGAAATGTGATTATAATGTGATCAAAATGTTTTATGATCACCTTGTTTGAATCTCAAAGAGCTCGATCGTAACCAATGAATTGATTACGAAATCAAAGTCGGAAATGTACCATTTAGAAACTTTCTATGGACTTGACCAGGGCGGGTAATAATTTCAAGCTAGTTCTCTAGTGATGTAAACGTGTCTCGAATCGGTCTAGTTCATTGAAATTCGATCAATTCAAAAGTCGAACTCTATCCTCTATGTGCATTTCGTCAAAACTTATAAGCACATGTGAAAGTGTTTCTGAAAATATAAAACTCTAAGTGTTCCAAACATGTTTTCTATCAAAAAACACTCCGAGAGATTTTCAAGAAAAATGGTTTTAGGGCAACAATAGGACAGTCATGGAGTTATAAGGTGACTAAGGATAGAAAATCCGTCCTATGATCGCCCAGAGCCGGAGGGGTCTACCCAAGGACAATACCCATAGTTAGTATTAGAAGTCCTTAGGTATGATTGAAAAAAGGAGTAATGTGAGAAAGGAGAAAGAAGGGGTTGAAGAATTAAAAGAAATGTAAAAGAAAGGGTGAAAAGAAATAGCCCTCCATAATCAACCATAGAAACGGGTTCAATTCATCACACTCGGTTGTCACTAAATGACACTGGTATTGAAGACCAAGACGTCATGGACCCACGCGACTTGCACCTAACCTTCTAGCCACTCAATTCCTCTTAAAAGGATTTGTTTCACTCTCACTGGGAACCTTACATAATCTATCGACTTTCTCTTAGAGATCGTTGGTATTGAAGAAGGAGACCCTCTCCCTAGTCTCCGCTTAGGAAAATAATAATGCACTTATTGAGTCTAGAGCCACGAGATTCATCAAAAGATCTCATAGGAACACTTGACATGACATCGCTTGTTGTTCATCAACAAGGAAACAAGTGATATATTATAGAGTCCTACGCAGATCTTAGCAATTTGCCAGAACATTTATGAGAAGTTTCACATTTGTGATCTTCAGTGATTGAATGGAAACTCCTGCCAGGGTCAACATCAAGCAGCCTGACAAAGCAGTCACCGGTAACTCCGTGGATTACGCTTAGTGTGTCTCAAAGCGGTCTCATGTCGTGAGGTGATGCTTAGGTGTACCTCGGCGACTCACTCGAGCTGGAGATACCCCAGATATCAGCGTTATCTCACTTGTGGGACTCAGTTCAGGAATGGCCCTTGTGAGAATTAGAGGCGTGTCGGAATCGCTTATTACTAACCTTTTTATGTTTTCTTCTTATGGAAGCCCGGGCGGATGGATCGTGCGACTTCCACGCACATGCTCATACCAACAACACATGAAAGTTCTCATCAAAATCAAAGGCAACTCAAAGTTAAAGATGATTCTTCATCAATGTCAAAGAATCTACAAAGTTTAAAGACTAGAGAACTTCATCATTTGTAATTCAAAGTCAAATAGAAGTGTGAGCATGGTGGAGAAAGACGTGAAGACACCTAACCATCGAAGTTGACAACGGCAGAACAACCACATTATCATCACAAAGCATGAAGGAACAAAGAATCAAGACTATTCTATATCTACACGCAAAGTTCAAGCTCGAAAAGTAAAGACCTAATCAAGTGGAGCATCATTTGAATGACCACCCCCTTAGGGAGATTGTTAGCCTTAATAGTTTTTATTAGAAGTGATGGTCATTCACGTTTAGGAACTTTATATCGTGTGTTAGATATCGCGGATAGAATAGTCAATGGGCTCGTGGATTGGACTAAGCTAAATGGGTATTAGTTTAGTTAAGCTAGCCTTATATCAATCCAAGTCCAATCCAATCCATGGGTGAAGCCCATACAAGGCCCATGGGCAAGCCTTAGGGCATCATCTCTCTTACTATAAATACCCCTCAAGTATGTCATTTGAGGGGTGTGCTTGAAAGTGTGTGTGTGTGTTTTCCTTTGAAGCAATATAACAACTTATTGTTTTCATCTTTCTTCTCTCTATCTCTCTAACATACACGAATTCATATTCAAGTCACCAAGTTCTTTATCTTTTCCTTTCCTACGCTCACGATAAAGTGTTGGTTTAACGTGGTATACTTGTGTTCGTTAAGTGGGTATTTGTGATAAGGTTGATATATGTCTTAGGTCTTAACAAGCAGTAACACGGTAATGCTTGTACTCTTCAGTAGAATCACTTCTTCAGCAGATTCTGCTTCTATTTCAGCAGAAACCTTCGGTGAAATGATGCTAGAAATCCTACTTCACATAATTCCCAACAATCCTCCCTAAAGCTGAATTTGACTTGGTTAAGTTCCAGTTTCCACTATGAAAGATCTTTGAGACTTGATTGTAGAGGATTGTTATCACACATCAGAAGAAAGAACCAATAACAAACTCATCTCTATGATGATTAACCTTTGAGACTCTGGGTCTTTGCAGCAACAAATGACATAATGTACATCAATACTTATCAGTTGCATACTATTCTCATCACATCCGGTGTGTTAACATCGAGAGGTGAATCATTGAAAATAATGGATTTGATGTCTCTTTACCAATAGCCATTACTACTGGAGTAACCAAATGTTTAAGTTAAGTAAACTATGGTACATTGATAACCATCGATTTATGAGCAAATCGGCAACTATATTAATGGATTTGAGGTGTCTTTACCCGTAGCCGTTTGCTCAGGACTAGTCAATTCTTAGAATTGGTGAATTGATAACCAAATATGGAGATAGTTGCCTTTACCACAATCCATATACGTGTGGGCTTGTCAATTCTTGGATTCCACAAAGGAATAGACCATGGTGAATTGAGGACCATACAACTCGCGACAATTAAGCATGGGTGGTTGTAGACCCTATGATTTTGAGCAAACCATTACTATCACAGATTTGACATGTCTTTACCAAAGCGTACCCTTTGGACTAGCTAACCTTTTGATATACACAAGGTATATCGGTGAGTTAAAACCATCAACAAAATACAACAAACTGCAAAAGAGAGTTTTTTTTTTTTTTTTAAGAATAAACAATACAAGGAATAGAAACATTATTAAGTAAAATAAAACAAATAATGCAAAGGACCAAAAAGATACCATTATGAAGATGAAGACGCAGCTTGAGCTTGAAGGAGTTGTGTGTTTATCAAGCTAATCAGCTTGTTCACCGTGGTCTTTCATTTCCAATTGGATCGGAGGAATTTCCAGCTTCGAGTCCGATCCCTCCATAAGTCTTTTGGACAATGGTAACGTTCTTTCACCAACATGCAGATGTGATCCCACCCTTCGTCTCAACTACATGCACCGAAGAGGAGGATAGAATCTCCAATATTCAACCCTCCATAAATGTGAGTTCTCCCAAATGAAATGTCCTTTATCATTGGGAGATTGAGAGCTCAACAGAACATGAAGATCTCCCAATAGGAACATCCCAGAGCCTTGTGGTGCATTGGTGCGAATGGGTGGTTGAGAGTGTAAGAGTAAGCAAGTCTGCCTGGCTCACTACAAATGGAGTATTTCCTTCAAAAAGGTGAACTCCATTGAGGATTTGTCCAAACGATGTATAGCATTTAGCTCCTTATTAGTCAAAGTCAATTGACCAAAGCACATTTTGATAGCCATCACTGGAAAATCGGGAGGAAGTCCCTTCTTTAATAAAGGTTTACTCATCAGCCTCAAGATCTAACTTAGTGATTTTGGCCATCCTCTTCTTCCTCCTTCCAGGCTTATAGATTCCTAAAGATGGGGCATCTTCACGAATGGCATTCATGCTCACTAGCAAATTTCTAGCCTTCCTAGTTTTTAAACTTGCTATATCAGATCCCGAGCCAGCGGATGCCACAGATGGAGTTTTGTTAGGAGAGCTAGCAATCTTTGTAGGAGGTTCGTGAGAAACCATAGATGGTTCACAGAAGGAACCTTGTTATCAAGTTATTATCCAAAATATCTTCTTCGCTTCTGATGCTACATTGGGGTAGAAGAGAGCATGATTATTTATTCGATTGGAAACACCATGTGGTTCAGCAGATTGACTGTTTGGCAGAGACTTTGGAAGAGCATGATATATCATCAAACTTTTCCACAATCTCAGCTGTCTTTGTCCTCTTGGGTCTTAGGAGCACTCAAACACCAGCAGAATCCTTTTCAAGCCATGTGCGGCGAAGAAGAATACTTCATGATTTGATTATATTTATGAATCAAAACATGATGGGGAAAGCCTTTACTTGCTTCATTGACAACCTAGTGTTATCTGAGATGAGCTCGGTTTTTCAAGCAATCCTCATTTACTTGCCTATAGTAGGAGGTCTATCTTTATTCCTTTGAACTGATGGCTCTCCTCTTTTCGTGCTTCTTTGCTTCCTTTGTTGACCACGCCATCATCCTGCTCCACAAAACTTTCACTGTTGAAGTCTGCACCTAAGATACTTCCTCGAGCCGTGAAGGGTTTGATATGACTTCTTCATTGAGTGTAGGCATCCCAAATGAGAGTCGTGGAGCTGGTAATATTTCATCGATTTCCCTTTGTCTTTCGGAGGAGAAAGTAGATCTGATCTTCCAACTGTTTAGCCATTTCCTCATCTTTCTTTCTCTCCTTATACTCCGGCAAGCATCTCATTCTTGTTCTCTCCTTTCCTCTTAACTTACCAAGTCTGGACCAAGCTCATCTTCTATCATTAAACCTTTCCCTTTAATAAAGAAGCTCCATAGCACACTCATCATCAGCAATACATTGATAATGTGAATTTCGAGGAAACCCCAAGTCTTCTTCGGAAGAAGCATAATGGTGCTTCAGTATGGACATATCGGCGAGATGCAATTTTGATGACTCGGTTCCTTGATACCCAAGGTTGTTTATCTGGCACTGCATCTCTTTCTCTCTCCTTTGTAAAGAACAGTTCCATTCTCCTTTGAAGATCTACCAATTCTTGATGAAGGATCATTGAGATACATCAAACTAACATATCAAGAGACCCATACCGAGGTACATCTTCTCCTCCCGGAAGAAACCAAACTTCCTTTGGTTTCCTTTTCAAGTCCTTCTCTAGGTCCCTAACTTCACCGTAGATCTTTAATCTTATTACCACAAGAGACTTGGTCGTAAGTTCCTTTCCACCTAGATACCCTGTGATTCCCTGCTCACAAGTAGAGCATACTGCATAGGAGTAATGGTCCCTACCTCAAACCCATTGCCTGGTAATGGGATTCATTGGACCTTCGGTGGAAACATGGTCATGCTAACATGAGGAGGTACTTCAACAACCGTTTCCTCGAGGACTAGGTGCGCCGTTTCACCTGCTCGGATCACTCAAAATATCAAGAGGATGCATGTCAGGTGGACTAAGACAATGTGCTAGAGTTGGTGTGTTAGCGAGGCTGCACCAGAGGGCAACATGAGAAGTTTCTGCAGAAAGGAGGGCCCTCAACAAAATTAAGCGGTGGATTGCCATCAAGAAATAGCATGTGAAGAGGGTGGGATGCTAGCAACATTCTCTTCTACACTGAGGTAACATATTATGTACATGGATGTCTCTTCCAAAGTTAGTTCTCATAGAGAAAAATAGTTTATGAAAGGGCACCTATGGGATGAAAGGCTTCTACTTGGGTAGAGCGCTTCATGATAATTTGAAGAATCTAGGGTACATCAAAACTTATTCATTTTTCCTTTGAATATTCTCAACCAAGTTATCAAAAATAAACTTAGACCAATTATAAGTTACCCCTTGGGAAAGACACATAATACCACATCCCAGTTGGGAAGAGAACTCATCCCATCCACTGACTTGTTGCTAATGCAGTAATCAAGCAACGTACAGCCAAGAACCTCCACTAGGGTAAAGATGCTCTTCGGCCAAATACCGTCACTGCACTGCCATAAATGCACCCGCTCTACCGGTGAAGTACCGCCTGATTAGAGTGATATACCTGACATCTTCCAAGCGAAGCTTCCTCCTTATTAGCTCTTCCGTAACCACGTGCCTGTCATTAATCAGAGCTACAATCTCAAGCCACTGATTTGAAGCATGCCCAAAACGAGTGATGTTTATCATATATTGCATTCGGAGAATGTGTTAGAACAAAAGTGCTTGGATCTTTTCAAGAATTTCATCATCGGTTCATACAGCTCATCATCTTTAGCTTTTCCCAGAAAAGCAAATCCATGATCCTTCTTAAATCAAGTGCCATTTGATGAATTGAGATTTTAGGGTTATGTTTTCGTAATAAAGTGTTTTGGATAAAATAGAGGAATCAGTTTTGTTTGAAGTGGAATAATGTGGAGAGTGGTGGAGTGGTAGCTGCCAGCCAAGTTATACTAGTGAATTAGACTGCTTCAATGACTGTAGCTTACGTGGTTTCAACGTGACCCAAGAAAGTGTAGCGTTTCAAGAGAAGCATGATAACTAATCTCACTAAAGAGTAATGCAGAGAAACCAACCAGACTAGGAAATCTTTGTAAGTTTCTGAATTACTCCGTACAACCACTGTGCATTAATTCCCGCACACCCTAACCCGTTTATAAAATGATCCCAATGTACATATAACTCTTCATCAAAGATCCCCAAAATCATTATAAACCTAGCTTCTTCAAGCCCCAAAATTAATCACAAATAACCATGAGGTTCCAACTGATCGTTTCTAATTGAAGGATGACAATGCAACCTCTATGTTAGCTTGAAAGCGGAAGAAAAGGTTATTAAGCAATCCAAAGTAAGTGGAGAAGACAACTCATCGTTAAGTTCTTATGCATCACCTTATGAAGATTCGTGGATGAGAAGCTTGCCTCAAGCAGAGTTGAAAGATTCTCCTCATTGATGTGAAAGAGCTCTTCCAAGTTGAAGATTACAAGGACTCGTAAAGAGAACATCATACTCCCAATCCCGGCACGAGAACCTCTACAAAGGTTTGAGCTAGAAATCCCGCCACTCACAGGATGAGAGGTGGTCCAAGGTCTTCCACTCCGTGTTTTGGTGCATCACACACTGCATCTAAAAGGAAGGGCCAAGGAGGGTGGATGGATTACATTTTGGTTGAAATGAATAGTATGAAGCATAAAAGGGACATTATTATTTTCCTCCATCATCTGTGTGTATCATCCGTCATCATCAATGTTTCATGTACCCATCCTCTCCATTTTGATCCTAGCATCTTCGTCAGATACTCGCGTATATCCAAAATGCATCTGAAAGCATCGGAATGGATGGTTATGTGGCGTCCTACTAACGAGCATCCAAAAGATTCAGTGTGAAAGTTGTATCATGCATATCCAAATTCACTAAGATGTTTGAATAAATGATATGTACTAGATTAGGATTAGCGTGTGTAAGCCTCCAGATCTTGAAGATGCATATGAAATGGGTAAGTTGTAAACTGTTTCTTGAATGAATGAAAGAACAAAGTGACTTCAAACTCTTCTCTTTAGAATTTTGGCTTTAGTGGAATCAAATTGTTTGTTTCTAAAGGTTTTAAATTTTAAGAAAATGCTAAGCTAAATTAATCCCTGACTAAAGATATTTAAGAACTACACTAGATGAATGTTAGCGGAACAAGGCATCTCAAAACAAACCTGAGACAAAACAGAGACATACCATACAAAACTACAAATGAGTTAACAAACAAACATAAACACAAAGTTTACTATAAAATTCCTCCCTGAGGCATATGCCTCCCTGAGTATATGCTCCCCTAAACTTCTTGGTTGAGGGAAGAAAAAGATTCCATTATTCTTGGTTTCCATTGATAGTTAGGGGTCTTATAATTCCAAGAACAACTTTTTGAAGTTTTGGCAGATTTTCCACAAAGTGCCCCAACATTGTTTCCCATTTTTTGTTAGAGTAACATATGGCGTAGGCCAATAACCATGTTTAAAGCAATGGCTAGTTGCCCATAAAGTCTATTAGGAGATTTCCTCCAAGAAGGGTGCTTCTAGCTTGTGGGACATAAGGTGGAATATTACACATTGGTCCATTGAGGTCTTGGTCATTGGATCAGATACAAACACCGGAATTCACATTTCATAAAATCACATCCTTAATCAATGAATTTTACTTCCACAAACAAAACATGTCTTCCTTTTGGAAGATTTATTCAACAGAAGATGTTCTAATACATTTAAACCAAACATTAAAGGAATTGTTTTTAACGTAATGATTATGCAAAGATTTAAGATAAGTCTTCAGGGGTTGTGCTTGGAAGTAGATTCCTCAAGAACTATCCTAGAGGGCTTGTAGATAGTCTCAAAAGCTTGGGTGTAGGCTCAGCGTAGGCTTTCGACTTATCACTTGAATCAGCATTTGTAAGTAGATCCTTGATCCGGATGAATTGTCACCGCCGTGAAAGAGACAAAATCACAAGATTACATCGTTGTCCGCAAGTCTTTGACTTTTGCCATACAGATGCCGATCCATCAAAGCCACAGCATTAGATAAAATAAGCAAGTGCATGAATTCACCTCTAATAGGTCTAGGGACAACATGCAACCACCTTTCTAAAATGTTCTAAGCTCAGTGTAGATTTAATACATCATTCCTAGCTTCCATCCTACATACTTTTGAAACCTAAACCTATTCAGAGTTCACTGATCACTACTATAGATTTCTTTAGCTAGATTGTCACTGAGACAAATGCATTGTTTATGTCTAGCTATTTCCCGGCAAGTTTCTCTTTAAGTTCTAGATTCTCGATGCAGAGTTTGCTCTTTTCTTTTTCGCGTTTGAAGTTAATATTAGCAATTTTAGATCCAAATCAAGCACCTTAATCTTTTCTTCATAAGCAATCTGATTCTTTTGAAACCAAACCTTTTATCTTTCTAATGTTTTAAACAAAGTTTATGAGCTTCATTATCAACATAGCATGCATTGTACTTAGGTTTCATAGTATCACAGTCTTTCAGGATTCGCGATATATCTTCATTACAACCAAATATACAGCTTGTACACGAGAAAGACCTGCATGCAAGGTAAACTGATCTACGCCTATCCAATGAAGTGCACCTAGCAAGCAATCCTAGCTTCTCTGTATTAGTGACTTCCTCACCCACGGGTTCATGTGTACCACTTGACACGCTCATTCCATACATCAGAGTCACTGAAGTGTTGGGCTCTCTTCCTCGATTCTCAATAATAGGAATTAGAAGCTAGTACTCTCCACTCTTCCTGTCTTTGCATTCCCTGCAGAAATGACCCATCTCAAGGGTGAGAAGCATTTGACCTGTACGTCAAACCGAAATGGATCCTTCCTCGAAACCAAACTTCCTTCCCGCTTTCTCTTCAAAACCTCTTGATATCCATCGAAAGTAATGCCATTCTCACTTCATCTCTCCATCCTGTGGGTCCACTTGATCAAAGTCTTCATATGATAACATGTCATTGAAAGTGTCATAATTCAGAACAAAGAGGAAGGACATCCTCTAATATACTTCCGGACTTAGCTCAGAGGGATGAGAATGAATGACAGGGCGATGGGATGATGATGGTAAATAGGATGGACTTGAAGCATGCATCATCATATTTGAGTGGGATGTCCCAACAAAGGCTGAATGAATTGCAGGAGTCGAATTTTTTGCGGTAGGAGATCCAAGGCACGTTCAAAGAGATCTGGAGTTTGTTGTAGAAGCTTCGTCAAAAGTGAGCATGTCAGTCCACCTTGCCTTCGGGGCTATACTCTACATGCAACCAAGACGAGGCAAGATCGGAAGGAACTTAGAGTTGCTATCATCATTGTCACTTGCATCTACCTGGTTTAGGCTGACTCGTAATCTTAGAAACTCAGCCAGTATCCCTTGTGGATACCCCTTCTCGAAATATTGAACTCTTAAAGTTGTCTATGGAAGGAAGAATATGATCTCGTGACAAAGAAAATCTCTACAACTTCACTGCTTTTGTAAACACAAGTTGTTACTAAGAATACTTAGATCCTCTATGGATCTTTTTATTCACCTAAACTCTATGTTCGGATGTCTCTATTACAAGCTATATGTAATTTCTTTATAAACAGGAACCTAATCTCACTACCCAATCGTCTAAACATGCAAGCACACGAATTTATCTAATACACTAGACTATATTGAGCGATACAATAAAACCCATGCTAACCCTGCCACTAAAGATAATAACAAAGATAGCATTTAATACGTGACGATCCTAGAATGCACCGACAGAATACCTTTAGCCGCTCAGTACTCTTCAAGAGAATCACTTCTTCCAGTGATTCTACGCTTCTACTAAGAAACCTACAGTAATGATGCTTGTAACTGTATCACATAATTCCAATACAGCATATTACAAATAAAAAAAAAAAGTGTTTACATATTTGGGTAAAATATACACATAACTAGTATGTAATATATTGAGTAATATAAATGGGTAGAAACTTAAGTATCACAACCCATTGGGCAAATACATTGAATGTAGTTGGGTACAACCCAAAGCCAATGACCCATGGAGCTTGACCCATAACCTATCAAAGAGCATATTATCATGCTGATACATACATGGAAAATATCCCAACCCCGATCAACCCATACCTACGGCCGTGATTGACTCAAAAAGATATATATGTATCTAGCTAAAGATCTATGGTTCAACTCATGACCCATAACCAAATACCTGCAGTATGGTAGTGGATGCCCACGGATCCCAATGACCAGACGGATCCCTACGTAGAGGATCCGTGGGATCCGGGAATGTGAGATTTTTTCTTCTATAAATAGTGGCCATTTCTTCTGTATCGTTTTCATCCCTTTCTAAATACACTTTCTCTCGAAGGTTAAAAACTCATTTAACCCTGACCCAAGAGATCTATGTTTGTAGTTTTGTTTTGTGTGATCTTTTAGGTTCCTCTTAGTAAGATCACCACCTTGGGTCGGTAGCAAGCTCAAGTCCAAGAGTTGCCATGCTTCTCATCATCAAGGCGCTAACAAGTCTTCCTTCAATGATGATCTTTCTTCTTCTAAAAGTGTAGCGTTGAAGACATTAGTGAAAGATACCTCTGTCAGACGAAGACATTAGTGAAAGGTGTCGATCGTCCATATTATAGGCATTAAGAAAGGTGCCTGAAGCCAAGGATTACAAGATATTAGTGAAAGGTGTCTTGAAGATCTAGCCACAAGACATTAGGAAAGGGTTTTGAAGATCTAGCTAAAGGCATTAGTGAAAGTGCCTTAGATGTACATTCATATATGAGGTGTGTTTGCATGAGATAATTAGTACTAGATCCAAGGATATTGATATCCTTGATGATGTTGTAAAGGAGTAGATCTCCATTGGGATTAGTCGTTGGTGTAGTGTGGTAGTAGTTCCTCCACAAAATGGAATTAGGTTTAGCTAGTACTAATAAAGGGAAGAAAGCGGGTGTAGGTAGGGCTTCACCTTGAGTTTAAAGAACTAGGTACTAGCTCTGGTACCTTATAAAGAGTAAGACGTTGTGTAGGTGTGGTTCACCTTAGAGGAAAGAACCCGGGTTAGCTCTTAAAGACTGCATAGGTATAAACTGCTGTGGGATAAGCCGGTTCGCTTACAGGAAAGAACCTCTAGATTTATTTTAATGGGGAAAAAGGTTATCAGCCAGGAAGGCCCAAGCATAGAGATTGGTGTAGTGTTTACGAACTCTCGGTGACTTGAGTGGGTAGGAAAAGGAAGGTCCTTGTAGCCAACCACTTATAAATACTCATGTGGTTTTCAGGTTTTACTCTTATCTTTCATTACATACCTTTATATGTTTGTTTATCAACACATCCAACACACACATTCAAATAGATTGACATAAGTCGATCTAAATAGTTTAAAAAGAAGTTTTAATTGGCAAAAGTATTCAACCCCCCTTCTAGTTTTCCACACGTTCATCAGTTATTTTTCATAATGTTCAGCAGTTATTTTTGATAGTAATCATCGGTTGTCTAAAGAAATCGCGAATGTTCATATACAGCAATTGTTCCTACATCACTTATCGATTAATTTGTTTATCGCTTAGTATTGTTTCATTAATAAAAAAGTTATTCATCGTTCTCTTAAATTTTGTATCATCAGTTTAGATTAAAAAAAATCATAATGTTCATCGGTTGTGAAAAATCATAATGTTTCACGCTTATGGTCACAAATTCTGCCCATCACATCATTTGGTTGTTCATCGGGCCTAAAATAAACCAAAAATAACAAAAGATGTATTTTTGTATACCAATTAGTGCATTTGAATGTACTTTTATAAGAAAAATCTCTTTTACTTTTATCAAACACTTTGATGCATCAAATATGACTAAGATGTCAACATTAACGTGCAATATCTCACTCATATCATATCAGATTTGGTGATCAAATTTCTGGGTGAAGAATGGTCAAAAAGCCTACAATTTTCATGTTTTAAGTTTTTGTAAATCTTGCTTTTAAACTAGTCAAAATTAGAGTTGGAAAAAAAAACAAGGATTTATATATCATAGTAACGTGACATAAATTAAAGAGAATTAAATTCCAAAATTTTGGTGAAAGTCATTTTTCATAAAAGTTTGTTGTTTAAGTTTATTTACGTTTAAAGCTTTAGAAATGAAATAAAATTTATGCAGCTGACCAAACGCCTCTAACGCATTTAATAAGAAAAAAAGAATTGGATGAGGATACTGCCAACAACGTACATAGCTTTCTAGACTTTTTATTTTTTTTCATTTTGCAAAAGATTTCAACTCTTCATGCTTTATAAGTATACAAATATATTCTATAAACATAATACGCATCGGGCTTTATTCTTCTTGATTTCGCATTATTAGATACTTATATTATCAAACGCAAATTTCAAAATGCGTAACTCCTCGCTAGGCTTGTTTTGTTTAAAAATCAAAATGTATAATCATTTTGATTTTTTGGAAAAATGCAAATGTTTTTAATGTGCACTGATAGTCCTGTGAGCACTAAATCAGTAAGGATCAATGAGAAATAAAAGAATGGTAACTATAAGAATTTTAGACAAAGATGGCGTGTTGCATTTATCTCCCATTGAAATTTCCCTTTCTTCATTCTAAATCGCTGTCATGGTAAAACATTTCTCATTCTTCTTATTTTATTTTTTCTTCTTAGTGGATCCATTCCCCCAAAACTTATTGCTACAACTATTTATTTTTCAAATGTTCGGAAAACCTTGTTAACTAGTATCGATTTTGTGATACTTTTTAGACGACATTAATCAGACAAAATTAACTCGACGGCAATAAACATTTGAGGGTTGTAGCAACAAAATTAACTTACTTTTAATTAACAAAAAAATAATTACAATAGTACCAATTTGTACTTATCTTATTTTGATGTCCTAAAGTTCGAATAATCATTTTAAGACGCCAGCAAGATGAATTATTCTACAATTTCCAATTTCTTTATTCTAACAATCCACTAAAGTGAGACATATGTTGTTCCAACATTCCATGTAAACTATTTAACATAAACAAATTTTCGTTTAGAAAAGAGAGTGGAGACCAACCTAGAAACACGATTGTGCAAACTTTTGACCCTGAAAATGTAATCATACATGAATTAAGAATCTAATTAAAAAAGTATTGATTTGAGAAAAAAGAACATGCCCATAAAGACCGTATTAGTTGTGCCAGTTAGATTGCCAAATGTAGGTCCAGTAGTAATCAAATAAAAACACAAGACATCTCTAATCGGTTCTTTTGTTTTAAAAAGTTATTTAGCTACTGAGATGTTTTTTATGTTTATTTTTATTTGAGTGAATAATTTTTTTAGATAATAACTTATAATTCTTCTTCTACGGGTAAATTGACAAGAGATGTAATATAAAATAACAAATTTGTTAACATAGGTTATACAGTAATTTCTCATTCTCAAAAAGTAACACAAGTTTGATGTTTGTCAAAAAAGAAATAAATTTCTATTTTTTCTCCAATATAGTGGCACGGTTCAATTTTTAAAATGATATTTTACTCAACTTAGCTCTAATTGTAAGTCTAAAAACAAGTACATATCTCGATACCAAGTGATGGTAATTTATTCTTGAGACGAGAGTAAACTAACTGATACTATATTTGTTTTTAAGCTTACAATTATAACTAAGTTTAGGTCCATAATATAATTTTTCTTTGAAGAAACTTTGGACAAAAAGAATAAAGCCATTTACTTTTTTTATTACAATTTTAAATACGTCTTACGTCTAAGTAAAAACTTTTGTCCTAAGTTTATGGTAATCCAAAAATTCCATAACACCATCAACGGCCCATTGCCAAACATGCAAAGCGTATCACTTCACTTGTTCACTTTCATGCACGTCCATTAGAAACATATTGGGCTGTGCTGTTTTACTTGGGCCAAAGACGAAATCGGACTGGTATGAGGTTGGCCCAAACTGAGTACAAAGTTTGTTATCTATATAATATATCGAATCCTTTTCTTTTCTGCGATAAACCCTCTCACTTTCTTGTAGAGTTTAACAGTGTTCACTCATAAGTCTTAATTCGTCTGAAGTTTCATTGTTGGATTATTCGAGTCAAGCACGATCGCTTTGGATCGATATCTCAAGATCAGTATAATTTAAAAGATATTATGCGTACACATATATCCTTTGAAGGATTGACACGTTTTGATTAAGTAAAATCATAAACTCTTAGTATTATAACTTTATAAGATCCATTAAGATGAAAGTTTTTGAAAGATATGATAATTCAAGCTTGATCCTCTCATTAAACATCGACCCAAAATATAATGTATATAAGCTTGAGAAATATGCAAGCAACATACAAATGCGTCATATCCTTCGGCTAATACACTCCCGCAATTTGAGCAAGAGGCCTTCGAGCATTCAAACTGGAACGAATTCAAGAAACAATGCAGAGGGAAACCCTTTAGTGAAGATATTCGCTAACTAAAACCGAGATGGAACATGAAGAACACGAACATGTCCGGATGCCACAAAATCACGCACAAAGTGTATGTCTATCTCAATATGCTTGGTACGCTGATGTTGTAACGGGTTAGTGGAAGATAGACAACACTAACATTATCACAGCAACAAGAGTATTAGCGGTGGACAAATTATGTAATTCCGGTAAAGATTGGCGCCCAGCGGTCTCAGCAATAACATTTACGACCGCGTACTTTCGGCAACCCCGGACGATACAACGTAACTTGTCACTTGGAAGACCATGATAAAAGGTTATCTCCAAGAAAAACACCATAACCGGATGTGGATCTGCGAGTATTAGAACACCCGGCCTAGTCAACATTTGTATAGGTAGTGAGCTGAGTAGATGAAGAAGTATAAAACTGTAGACCATGATCAAGAGTGGCTCAAACTTAACAAAGAATGCGTTTTAATGCATTAAAATGTGGCTCGCGTGAATCATGCATATAAAGGCAAACCTGTTGAACAACATAAGATAAATTTGGACGAGTAAACGTGAGATACTGAAGAGCACGGCTAAAGCTAGCGATACAGCGTGGGATTACGAGCGGAGCTTCTTAGAGGGCCAAGTTTGGACTCAGTATCAATAGGAGTCCTACATGGACTACAATGTTGCATATGTGCCCATTCCAGAATTTCCTCGGCATACTTGGGCTGAGATAAAAACATCCCATCCACAGTCCGTTGAGCCGAGATGCTAAGGAAATAATTAAGGGCACCAAGATCTGTCAAACCAAACTCACCATGCAAAGAAGAGATAATGTGCTGTAAAAATGTTGACAATGAGGCAGTGAGGATAATATCATAAACATAAAGTAAGAGATAAGCAATGTCAGATCCACGATTAAACACAAATAAAGAAGAGTCAATTTTACTGTGCTGAAAACCAACTCTACTAGCATAACTGGCAAATCGTTGAAACCATGCACATGAAGCTTGTTTAAGCCCATAAAGTAAGGGCTGCAAATGAAAAAAATAATCAGGATAATGAGAATCTACAAACCCGAGAAGCTGAGGCATATAGATAGTCTTGTTTAAATCTTGAAGAAAGCATTCTTCATCAATGATGAACATGCCATTCGACCCACCTTGAAGAATCAAACACTGTATGAATAGTGGCGGGTTTGGCAGAACTAAGGGTCTCATCCGATCAATGAAAGTCTGACCCTCACGACCATTAGTAACCAAATGAGCCTTATAACGACTCAAATAACCATCTGGATTAAATGTATGCTTGAAAAGCCACATAAATCTCATAATATTAATGTTAGAAGGACGGGGAACAAGAACCCACGTACCATTTGTAATTAAAGCATTATATTCTTCTACCATATGCCAATTCGGATCACGAAGTCATCGGGATCTCGGTGGAAATTGAAGTAGTGGAATGAAAGGTAAGATGATCAACTGGTTTGACAATGCCGGCTTTGGAACACGTGACCATAGGATGACTAAGACAACAGTTGGAGGATTAGCGGTTTGGGTGTCAGTGGATGTAGGAATGGGCTGAGCGGAAGTAGCATTTCTTTGGGATGACGTAGGTGTTGGAGGGCTAGGTGGTGGGCTTGTGTGTGGACTATATGATGGACTATCGGTTAAGCTGTCTCGTGGGCTGACAAGTGGGTTGGATGGTGTAGGCGAATGTGGCTCAGTGATGGGAGGTGGTGGTGTAGGTAAAGTTGCGGATAAGCGGGGAAGGAGAAAATCATAGAACAATGATTGGGTAGGTGTCAAGGATCCGAAAGGAAAAACATCCTCATCAAATGTCACATGACATGAAATGATGATTTTGCTCTTAGCAAGATTGAGACATCAAAATCCCCGATGGTTGGAAGGGTAGACAAGAAATATGCAAGGTGTTGAGCGAGGGAGTAATTTGTGAGCAACGTGTAGATAAGGATAACAAAGACATCAAAATACACGTAGATATTATAATCAAGTGTTTTGTTAAAAAGGCGGGCGAAAAAGAACGAAGTTTTGAATGGCGGATAAAGGTAAAATATTCAGTATATATGCGGCCATGTGAAGCGCCTCAACTCAATAGGTAGGCGGCAAATGAGCTTGAAAAATTAATGTACAAATAAGGTTATTAATTGTGTGTATCATGCTTTCATATTTACCATTTTGTTGGGATGTTTTAGGACATGAAAACCGAATTAGAATTCCAGTTTTGTGAAAAAGTGTATGAAATTGGGTGTTTTCAAATTCACCCCATGTGCATTGCCCAAGCGCTTAATATCGGAGATTCAAGTTGTTAGCGGCGAAATATAGTAAACTTAGCACACAAATCAGATTTTCGATGTAAATGATAAACCTACAAATAATGCAAAAAATAATCTAAGAAAATAACATAATTTTTTATTCCACTGAGACTCGAAAGTTGGGATGTCCACACATCCGAATGTACAATGTCAAAAATAGACTCAACTTGTGACGTATAAATAGTAAAAGGAAGCCTAATTTGCTTTCCAAGCTGGCAGGCATGACACAAAGTGGACAACTTTGTTTTATTACATGAAACTAAACGACGTAGCACATCTTCACTGGGGTGTCCAAGTTGTCTATGCCGTATAGGAAGGGAAAAAGAAATGAAATCGGAAGG
>OU343224.1:213643907-213711920 GCA_910596185.1 Chrysanthemum makinoi
CAAAGGCAAATATGGTTGAGCATGTTCGTCATCTTCAAAGTCAATGCTCAAAAGCTAAAGGCAAAGGAAAGGAAAAGAATGACAAGAAGGGGACAAAGGGAAGTCGATTACCTTGCTCCTAAAAGGCGCAATTGTAGAAGCGAAGTTCAAAGAAATTGTGTTCAATTGTGACCGGCCAGTCACCGTGAATGCACATAGCGTAAGATCGAAGCGTGACTCCACGCCCGGGCTAATATGGTGAATGAAGATGTGGACATGATTGCTATGGTGTCTTACGTCATTGCCATGATCTCTGAAGTTAACTTGGTAGGTTCCAACAGGGGAATGGTGGGTGGATACAGGGCTACCCGTCATGTGTGTGAAAAAAGGTATGTTTCCTCTTTCGAGAGCGGTTGATAGTGGAGAGAATTGCATGGGCAACTCTGCAAGCTACTTGAAATCAAAGGCCCGAAGAGATGTAATCTTGAAAATGACATCCGAGAAAGAGCTCAAGTTGACTAATGTCTTGTATGTTCAGAGATTCGCTTAAGAATCTTGTGTATGCAGTTGGTGTTGAACAAGTTTGGTTTTCGTCTTGTTTTGAGTCTGATAAGTTTGTTCTTTCTAAGAATCAAGTGTATGTTGGTAGGGGATATGCCTTGAATGGTATGTTTAAACTCAATGTAATGGTTGTTAAGAAAGATATCAATAATATGAATTCTTACGCTTACTTGATTGGAGTCTTCTAATATGTGGCATGGCCGTCTTGGACATGTAAATTTTAATTCGATGCGTCGTTTGATTAAATTTAATTGCATACCTAATTTCCATATTAACTCAAAATATAAATGTGAAACTTGTGTTGAAGCCAAAATTACAAGAGCATCTTTCAAATCGGTTGAGCGGAAAGACCGAACCACTTGATATGATACACACCGACATATGTGATTTGAAATCACTACCCACAAAAGGTGGCAATAAGTATTTTATCACGTTTATTGATGATTGTACAAAGTATTGCTATGTTTACTTACTGAAAAGTAAAGATGAAGCTATAGACAAGTTTGTTCTATACAAAAACGAAGTTGAGAATCAACAGTAGAAGAAAATCAAGGTGGTCCGAAGTGATATAGGAGGTGAATATGTGTCTCCATTCGCTGACCTATGTGCGAAACATGGAACTAGACACGAGTTCACTGCTCCCTATTCACCTCGTGAACGGTATTGCCGAAAGGAAAAACAGGTACCTGAAAAGAAATGGTTAATGCCATGTTGATAAGTTACGGTCTAAGCCGGGACATGTGGGGGAAAGCCATTCTAACGGCTACTTATCTTTTAAATAAGATACCTCGTAAGGAAAAGAAGAGACCCCTTATGAATTATGGATGGGAAGAAAACCATCATACCGGTACTTACGAGTGTTGGGGTGTCTAGCAAAGGTAGCTATACCGACTCCCAAGGCCCAAAAGATTGGACCTAAATCGGTGGATTGTATATTCATCGGATATGCTAAGAATATTGCTTATCGCTTCATCATACATGATTGAAAAATCCCGGATATACAAAAGGGTACATTAATGGAATCAATGAATGCTTCATTCTTTGAAACTATATTTCCTTGTTTAACGAAGGTAACTGGAAGTTCATCTAGAATAGATGAAGAAGTTGTCCAAGATAAGAGACAACGAAATGATAATGATCTCCAAGATGAGAGACAAGATCAAGCTGAGGAAGAAAGAGGTTGAACCTAGAAGAAGCAAAAGGGTAAGAACCAGAAATCGCTTGGGACCCGATTTTGTTTCTTTTATGGTTGAAACGAACCTACTTCATACACCTAGAGTAGCTGTTACTTCCTAAGGACCTCAATGGAAAGTTGAAGCCATTAAAAAGTGAAATAGATTCTATTTTACAAAACCATACTTGGGAGCTCGGATTTACTCCGTTGTAAACCACTAGGCTAATAAATGGATCTTCAAGAAGAAGATGAAAGTTTATGGCACTATTGACAAGTATAAAGCAAGATTGGTAATCAAAGGATTTAGACAACGTGAAGGTCTTGATTACTTTGATACATATTCGCATGTTACTAATAACCTCGATTAGATGATACTTGCTATTGCCGCATAAAGAAATTTGGAAGTTCACCAAATGGATGTGAAAACGGCATTTCTAAACGGAGATTTAGAAGAAGAAATCTATGAACCAACCTCGAGGGTTTCATGGCTCCTGGACAAGAGAACAAAGTTTGTAGGCTTGTTAAGTCATTATATGGCTTAAATCAAGCTCCCAAACAATGGCATCAAGAATTTGACCACGCATGCTAGAGAGTGGATTAAAAATTAATGAATGCGACAAATGTGTTTATGTCAAAGACACAAATAGTGGATATGTAATCTTGTGTTTATATGTTGATGATATGCTTATCGTTGGCAGTAACGACAAGATGATCAAATGTTGGGTTCAGAAAATACCAAAACCCCTTAATCTAGGATTTGAATAGAAAATAGCCCAAGTACTCATCCGTTAAACACAATCAGTGTCCGAGTGCATAGCCGCCAAGAGTCATCTTTAGGATACTCAAGACAGGCAATGAAGAAGTCTCTCCACTCAGTAAGGCGGAACTTAAAGGGTGAAGACCGAGTCAAGAAGAAGATGATGGATTCAGTGAGTGATGACAATAACTCACTGAATCCCTAAGACTCCTCTCCAACTTCTTACACTCAAGACAAACTAAGAAGAAGATGAAGGATAAACAGATCAAGAAAGAGCGGACAAGGCGGGAGAAGTTTGAATCAGATAAAGAAGTCCTTATCAACATAAGTCAACTTTCCCTGAATGGCTAACTTACAAGCTCGTCATCATCGAAATATGGAAAGCACCTTGTCCTTTACTTAGAATAGTCTTTGTAAATGAGACAAAATACATCAAGATTTTGTCTTCTCAGATGATGTCGATTTGTCACTTAGGATAGAGTTAAAACTCATACATGTATAAATAGCATAAGAGATGGAGTGAAAAGATTAAGCTTGTGAATTGTAAAAACACACATACACGCAAACCATCTTTTCACTCCTCCAAATACAACTTAGTTCCCGAGATAGCTCGGAGCTCTAAGAGTTGTGCTCAGACTTAGCCAGAGCTTAGAGAGGAGTCACCCAACTTTGTCATTTCAATCCCAAGTACTATTCCGCAAGTACTTGGGTAACGTGTTCTTTGTTGATTTATTTCTAATAAGAATATGATGTTGAAAATTACTTAGTGTGTTTTCCTTATGTTAATTTCAGTCATAGTTCACTATTAACTTGTTTTATAAACAAAACTGCTTTTTAACGATAGTGAACGGGAACAACAAGTGGTATCGTGAGAAGCAAGGCTAATTATAAACTCGCTTTTTAGGCTTCTAAAAGTTTTAAATTAGGATTAGAGTATTCCTAAATGGTCGAAATTGATGTACCCCAACTAGTCGATAAAAAGGTCGTGGAGCTTATTCACAAGTTGCCCCTAGACTTGAAGTTGGCAAATTCAACAATGGAAAAAGCTTAATGCTTTGCTATTTGATTTTGATGGAACCTTATTATATCAAGTGTATAAATGAAGGTCCATTTATCCCAAAGATCGGCCAAGGGTTTGCTCCTAAACTCAAGGACTCATAGTGACCCAGTGATGAAAGGAGAGTGGTCAACCGACCAAAGACTAACTAAAGTATATAATATGTCTTCCCCGACGATATTATTAGTGGAAGTTCAAATGGAGAGTTCAAGTCGTAGTACGGCACTAATTAAACCCTCGATGCCATAGTTCATAGCATGAAGGATACCAAGGAAAACGGATACCATGAAAACCCGATAATGACCAAATAACGACCTATGACACCTTGCGTATCGTGGCTAACTCAAACTCTCTCTCAAACTTACACCGTGTACAAAACTCTTTTAATTGAACTATCAAATGATGGTGTTAAGTTGTCCAAACATGAAATCAATGTTGGTTTTGTCAACAGTCCTCCCCGAGAAGTGTTAAAATTTCTCTCGTGGACTCGTGAATGCTAATCATATCCAAAATCTTGAGCTTCCCGAATTTATGGGAAATTTGTCTATGAGAGAAACCTCATCAACATCATCAGACGATACCCTCAAAGAAGAAAATCTCAGTGAAGAAGAAGTCCCCCACGACCACCACCTCATCACCAATTTCAACCGCTTTTCTAACAATGTGGTTCAAGATTTCCAAGAAAACTCGTGATGATGAGCCTCGATGAGAGATCAAGTGAGGAGTACCTAAATGACCGAATGTCTGAATTTCGTGAAAGGGCACTCCTTGCTAACTCTCGGAGGTTTACAAAAAGAAACAAAGGTTTTTCAAATGCTAAAGCAAATGAGGACACTGAATGCTATAAGTGTCACAAAAGAGGTCATTTTGCAAAAGACTGTTTTTCTAAAACAATTTCTGAACCCTCTTATAAACCATCGGGTTCAAATCACCTCGTGCTTCAAAAATTTCAACCAAAAATGTATCAGTCTCATCAAACTTTTCAAAATAAATCTGATAATAACAAAACCATTGATTATGAAGCCAAGTATAAGAAAGCTAAAGCTAAGCTTGCATTGCTCGAGGCTAGTCCCCTCGAAACAACAAAAGTGTTCAATCTGCGGGGTAAAACAAAGGCCTTGTTGCTTTGAGACCTTCGACCGGGATGAAGAGCCGTCATCGATGATGAAATGGTGCATGTCAAGCAATGATGGCCCTCTTGAAGAGGACAAGCTAGCTGTTGGAAAGAATCATGCCAAGAATGGAGAATGGGTCAACATCACAATGAAGAAGGTAAACATTTTACTTTCTATGGATGATGACTCATTGCAGTCTTACATGAATTACCTAAATGTAGACCTTAAGTTTGTAGAAGAGCAAAGATGAATCTTTTTCTAAGTACAATAAGTTAAGTTTTGAATTGAATAAGTGTAGAGATGAACTGCTTATGTTAAAACAAGCAAAGCTTGAGGTTGTCACTTTGCAAATTCAAAACACTGAACTAGTTAAAAGAAATCGGAATCTTCAAGATGAACTTAAAAAGGCAAATGATATTCTTAATAGTTGGATGCTAAGAATCCTGGGTCTTTGATAATGTGGGTGCCCCCAGAGAGCACGAAGAGAGTCATAGGTAAAGATCATCTCCCCACCCTCTCAACAAAGACCAGCTCCTAAGCCTTTTGTGTCGGTGGCATGATCACAAATATGTTACCTGATCCCAATTCCAGTGATTGGATTGAACGGGTTAATCCTGAGAGTAAGCTTCCAAATTTCGATTCTGGAAGGATTCTAGAGCCTGAAAGTCAAGCTCTAAAGAGCATGCTTGATTCCCTCGATGTGCCCAAGAGTAATGAACACATCTGTGAGTCTGGCAGAATCTCAAGCACCGCTACCACCATGAAACCTCTTCGTGGTGCCGCCCAAGCTCGAGCTTACTCCACTGAAATTCAATCCTCATTCACCAAAAGAAAGGTCTGGACTTGGTAGAACCATCCTACAAAGACAAGCAAAACAAACTCAACAAGAGTCCACTCCTACCGAGACTTCAACATCCTCTGTCCCCAGATCGGTTTGACCAAATTCAAAGAATCGACCGAACTTATGAGGAAGCTTATCTGAAAAATGGAATCCATTGAAAAGGTCCCTGAACCAATCAAGGAGACAAAGTCAGCCTCCTCCAGTTCCTCAAAGTCTAAGCCAACCTCCAAAAACAAACAAAATGTGAGTGTGTCATTACACTAGCCATACCAGCGACAACCGCTATGAATCCTTTTCGCATGATTCGCAAAAGGATGATCACAGACAATGATCATCTTCAGTATGTCAGTCAAGCAAACTATACCAAAGTTGGTCATAAGTATGCTTCATCCTCCAAAGCCGCTCCAAAGAATAGAGCAAAACCTTTTCCTCTATGCCCTCACTGTGGGTTTAATGATCATCATCAGGATGATTGTCTCATGAATACATGCTGTGATATATGCGTAATCCACTCATGAGACATCCCAACATGATAGTGTCATTCAAGCAAGGAGAAATTCCAAACAACCTAGAGTCACCGAGTCATCCTCAGCCTCTAAATGCAAAACACGTGGTAGCACTGTGCACACAACCACCGACCATGAGTCGATTGCAAATTTCAGAGAGACCTTGAGACCCAAGCCCACCAGTAAGTGGGTCACTAAGAGAAACTAATTCAGTTTACTACTTGTGCAGAGACATGCCAGGGAGCCTATTTGGCATCTAGACAGTGGATGCTCAAGAAGCATGACTGTTGTGAAGGAATATCTGCACAAGTATGTAAAGGAACCAGGGCCCAAAGTAGTATTTGGTGATAACTCATCATGTCCCACTGAAGGTTATGGTTCAGGAAACTGTAATGGAATAGTTTTCTCTAGGATTACTTATGTCAATGGTCTCAAATACAATCTCATCAGTCAGTCCAACTATGTGATGCTACATACATTGTACAATTCAATGATAAACAAGGTACCATTTTCAATGCCAACAAGGAAGTTGTGTTGATAGCTCCTAGGAGAGATGATGTTTATGTACTTGACATGTCAACACTCTCCCAAGATGGAACGTGTCTCTTTGCTAAAGCCATTGAAACTATCAATTGGTGCACGTGGCATAAGAGACTTCCACACTTAAACTTCAAAAACCTCAACAACTTGGCAAAACAAAACAAGGTCCTTGGCTTACCATCACTGGTTTTGCAAAAGACAAACCATGCTCACCTGTGAAAAAGGTAAGCACCACAAAGCATCATTCAAAACCAAACAAAATTTCTCCATCAAAAGCTGCCTTCACCTCCTGCATATGGATCTCTTTGGACCGGTCAGTCCCAGATCAATCCAGCATGAGAAGTATACACTTGTTATTGTTGATGAATTCTCAAGATACACTTGGGTATACTTTCTCTCCAAAAGAGTCAGTACTGATACAATAATGTCATTCATCGAAAGATTGAAAATCGTAATGACATTATCACAAACAAATCAGAATCCCGACAATGGTCTTGAATTCGAAATCAAGAGCTTGAGAGTTTTTGTGATGAAAAAGAAATTTCTCAAAATTTCTCATCTCCTTATACCCCTGAACAAAATGGGGTTGTCTGAAAGGAAAACAGAACTCTCATTGAGGCTCAAGAACCATGTTAAATGGCTCACCCTCTCAAAACATTTACGACCTCAAGTCAAAACCGCCTGTTACACTCAAAACAGGTCAATCATTGTCAAAAGACATAATAAAACCCCATATGAGATCCTCAAAGGTAGACTTCCGACATCGCTATTTTCATGTATTTGGATGTCCTGTGTTCATCCATAACCACAAGGATCATCTAGGCAAGTTTGATGCAAAAGCTGATGATGGATACTTCTTAGGCTACTCACCGATCTCCAAAGCCTTCAGGGTTTTTAACACAAGGAGACAACAAGTTGAGGAAACCTTTCATGTCACCTTTGATGAAAGTGCTGAAAGCATCAGGTTCACCAACATCTCAATGGAGGAAATAGGAATTGATGACTCATCAAGATATCCTCCTGATGAGTTCACCACTAAATTCAATTCCTCATATCAAGCGATGCTCGATATCTCATATTATGACTTACCTCACAACCTACCCCAACCAATAATCAGTGAATTCATTGATAATCTATCGGCCCCAAAGGATAGGTAACATCGAACCAACTGCTTCAGATCCTATGATTCATGAAACCCAACCGAACAGGACATCATAACAGATGCTCAAAATGAATCATGCTTCTGAACCAGCCTCACCTCCTGAACCTCCGTGACTTCATCAAACTCGATCCTAGACCACAAAGTAAGTGGACAAAATATCAGGACATTGAGCTTGTAAACATCATTGGTGAACCCAATGAGGGCATGCTCACTAGAAGTATGGCTGCTAGTCTAACTGCAGCTTCAGCCAATGAATGTCTATATGTGATTATCTATCGAAATAGAACCCAAAAGTGTCACCGAAGCTCTAAAACACCCAAGCTGGGTTCAGCTATGCAAGAAGAACTGCAACATTTTGATAAAAACAAGGTCATGACCTTGATCAAATGTCCTCATGATGTAGTAGTCATAGGAATGAAGTGGGTTTTCAGAAACAAAACTGATGAAAATGGCATCATTCGCTATTAAAAACAAAGCCGATCGGTAGCCAAAGGTTACAGACAACAAGAAGGCATTGACTATGATGAGACATTTGCTCCTGTTGCAAGAATGGAAGCCATCAGATCTTCCTTGCATATGCAACATACATGAACTTTCTACCAAATGGATGTTAAAAGTGCATTCTTAAATGGTGATCTCAAGGAAGATGTGTATGTTCAAAGAACCTCCGGCTTTGAGAGTAGTGAATTCTGATTATGTCAAGCAAGCTTGACAAAGCCCTCTATGGACTTAAACAAGCTCCCAGTGTGCATGGTATGAAACTCTCTCAGCCTTCCCGATACAAAACAAGTTTGTCAGAGGAAAGATAGACAACACACTGTTTGTCTATAGATCCCAACAGGATGTGATACTAGTCCAAGTGTATGTTGATGATATCATCTTTGGCTCAACAAACTACAAACTTTGCAAACAATTTGAAAAACTAATGACAAAGAAGTTTGAAATGAGCATGATGGGGAAACTTACATACTTTCTTGGACTACAAATCGTGCAAGCCGATAAAGGAATATCCATCACCAAGAGAAATACACCGAAATCTCTTGAAGAAATATGAGATATCGACTGCTGCCTCGTGAAGACACCAATGGTCCCACCAAACAACCTTGGACCTCGATCTCACCGCAAATCAGTCAATCAAACTCATTTCAGAGGATTGTTGGATCACCGATGTATCTAACCGCTACTAGACCGCATATACAATTTTCACCGCTTAATAGCAAGATATCACCAATCCCAAAGAATCTCACCTCACTGCAGCTAAAAGAATACTCAGGTACCTGAAGGGAACCCCAAGCCTTAGACTCTACTATCCAAAATGCTCGAGGTTTGATCTCAAGGGTTACTCGATTCTCGATTATGCTGGCTGCAACATGGACGAAAAGTACCTCGTGGTCCCCATTCCTTGGAGGGAACCGGTCTGTTGGAGTGCAAAGAAGCAACAATCAGGGCCATGTCCTCACCGGCTGAATAATATGTAGTCTGCTGCAGATGTTGTGCCAATGTACTATGGATGAAAAGTCAGTGACTACAACATCCATTACAAAATGGTACCCATCTTCCGTGATAACACAAGTGCAATTGCAATCTCCAACAACCCCGTGCTCCACCAAAGAACCAAACACATTGATATCAGATATCACTTCATCGGGGATCACATAATGAAAGGAGACATAGAGCTTCATTTCATCCCTACTGAATATCAACTGGCTGATATCTTCACCAAACCCTTGGATGAACCCACCTTCGAGACTGAAGCTGAATTGGGAATGCTTGACATTGAAAGTCAAGTATCCGAAAACCAATCTCAGTAAGTTCTCCTAAATGGTTCATCCTCCCTGAACACCCAAAATAAACCTCTCACTAAATGAGTAAGACTCATTCAGAGTCCCTGACACTTGACAAAGAGCATTGAATAAGTAACTAAATGATCCAAGTATCGGTTACTTTAATGTCCTAGGTTGGTAACTATGCCAATTTAATAAAGGAATATATGTCTCTTTGTCTTACTGTCATCCCACTCGGCATTTAATGCCTCTCACAAAAATATCAAATTGATATTTTTTTCTGCAAAAGTGCACTCGCGGTACTGCAAATGTTCCTCCTTGAAAATGGGATTTTGCTGCGGGTAATGGAGTGGTAGCATTAAATGTGGAAATTCAAACGCCTTTCAAAACCAACTCTTAATATTCCCATTTGTGCACAAAACACCCCTCCTATCACTCTATAAATACCCTCTTCAAACACAAACAAACACACACAAATCTTTTCTCAACTAAACTCTGCAAAATTCTTTCTCAAATCCAGAAATATTTGTGTGTTCTCAAATCTTCAAAACCTCTTTAAAAAAAAAAAAAAAAAACCCTTCTTGTAAACATTTACAAAAGTTTTTTATCACAAACTTGAAGAGATCTAAATACTTTGATTGTTCTAGTCAAAACATTTTTTTTTCCTAAAATCTTTGTTAATGGAAATGACTAGAACACCATCTCTCGAGTTTGCTTCTCAGTGGGTAGGGGATCTCACTAATGTTGAATTTAAAACAAATAATGTCATAGGAAATTTTGAATATCCTGAAAATGTCCCAACCTATAAAGACATTATAAAATTTTTATTCAACTGCCCACTCAAAACGGCATTTGTAAAATGTCCTCGTGTTGTACCCAAACTACCTCATGGAGTTTTGGGCTACAGCTAGAGCCTTTGACCCGACACCTTCTACTGATGAGAATAACCTTAGACCTCTCATGGAGTATCTCATCAGTTCGGTCTTAATGGGGGAAACAATACACCCTGGATTTCAAAACGTTTTGCACTACAACAAGGTTAGATTATAACAAAGGTGTTTATGTCGCCCATCCCTAACCCTCCACAGATGAAGGATGGGTTAAAACAAATCGTTTTAGATCCAAATTTTTGGACAAGACCCCATCACTAAAAGCTCGTTCCCGTGGCTTGGAGGATCCTTCACTTTTTGTGATTCAGGTCCTCGGCGGGAACCACTCATCCACCGAACAAGTTAACTCTATTCAGTTGATGATGGCATACTGCTTGATGAATGGGGTCATTGTCGACATAGGGGAGATCATTTACAGTGATCTCAGAACGAGCTACAAAGCAAAACTAGGACGAAATACGTTTCAGTATCCTAGGTTTGTCTCTTGTGCTCGCAATCGTTATCGGGTTCAAATTATACTCGGATGAAAAATTTGGAAATTTACCGGCATCCCGAGCCCTTCAAATTTTCAAAAGAACCCATCCTCGCCCCTCCCATTGAATTGACGGCCCACATGATTGTCAGAACAATCTAAGTGATCAGTCTCCAAACCCCACTCCCCAAAAGAAAAGGGGAAGTCTCGTGACGGGACTAAGACCATACCAAAGTCTCGGGCCCCGAGGCTTCTGAGGAGCTACTGAGAGGCACAAAAAGCCCGTGACCAAAAAGACACCCACCAAGCAACAATCACCCCAGGACAACGGCGACACCGATACATCACAGTCAGTGCCCTTGGTCACACCTACTACTCCCCAAGATCCAGAGGGAAACATACAACCCGGCCGGGTAGGGAGCCTTCCACAACGCCAAGTGATGACATTAGCAAATCCAAGCCTTTGTCTGAGGGCACACTGATCTCTCCCAAAGACTCGAGGGACTCAAACAACCCGCTGATAGGGATACAACTATCACTGACTCGCTAAAGGCACGGGAACGCCCACCGGTGTCTCGAGGGTCACTAGGGGACAAAGACTCGGAGGGAAAGGAACAACCCGCCGATATGGAACCCACAACCAATCCCGACTCCAGTGAAGGCACCGGAAGCTTCACCGTCGAGGGTCAACGGGGACAAAGACTCAGAGGGATATAAACCACCCACCGATATGGAACCCATAACCAACCCCTTGCTCACAATTGCTGATGTCACCGGGATATTATTCTCGAGAAGATGAGCTCGCGAGACCGATGATGAAATCTTATCACCGAGAAGAAATGGACGCCGAGGTTCAAGGCGAACAAGAACCTCACTGATCCAAAGAGCTTATCAATCCCCATTCCAACATGATCATACTCAATCCTCAAGCTCGATGAATTCAAAGAGTTTGACAATGTACTTCCCCTCACCGAAAGGCAGCTTGGCTCGATGGATCACCGTGGCTTCAAGGAAGCTATACTGTGGGTGACTAAAACATTGTGGGAACAACATACCGAGGTCTGCCAGAAGTTACGCAGTGATCTTAAGGCGAAGTACGTGAGGCTTCGATGAAAATGTTCATGAGCACAGATCCGATGTATGACAACATTCACCGACGGATGAAAACATGGCTAAATTCCTCGTGCATCTTCGTGGGTGTAGGTACCACGATAGATGAAATCGGGAGTTTGTCAAAGAAGACCCAAAGAACCAACTCTAAAGTCTTGGAAGCTACTGAGGCATACCGAAACAATCCTCAAACCTCACTGAATCGCTCAATATGCTCAAGACTACAAATGTTCGTGGTCTTCCATCCTCACCAGTCTCTACAAGCTACAATGGACTCTTTGAATACGCAGTGGCTACATTGGCTCGTGCATCCTCATCTCTCGCCCGGAATCTTGGGCCCGAATGACGCTCTTGAAGTTTCACAAGCTAATTTGGAAGCAAAAGTCACCGGTATTCAAACCGACACCTCGAGATATGAAGGCAATGATCACTGAAATTTATCAAGCCTTCAAGGGTCAAGCGCTCCGCCCCTCAAGATCAACACCAACTCTTGCCCTCACCGACGCTACGGAAACAGCTTGAGGGGGAGAATATTGTGAAGAAACTCCTCTTCACATCGAGGGGAGCAAACATCATCGCCTCTGTAGCTCCCACATCAACATCACCACCACCACAAAGAACTCCCATCTCATCCATCCCACCAACATCATCATCAACAACACCGAAGTTATCACAACAACACGACACCTTGGTTGCATCATCTTCTTCGAGGCCGACAAAGGCAAAGGCATAATGACGATGCCGAGCCTCGAGAAGATCCCCTATAAAATCGGCGACATGAATACACTTGCCACACCTCAACAACTGAAAACATCTTGCTAAAGAAGAAAGAAGATTGAAACTAGCCAAGAAGAGAAAAAGAAACAGAGAAGCACTGCAAAAGTAGTCGCGAAGAAGCTGAGAATATGGGATTAGATGCAAGCAAGCTCCCAAAGGGTCGCAGACAAAAGTTCAAGGATGCTCAGTCAGCCAAATGGCGCAATGAGAAAGAAGTATGAAGAAAAGAGAAAGAAAACTGAAGCTCTTAGGAAAAGCAGAATTGAGGAATACAATGACAATGAGCGTAAAGGCTTCTGAAAAATCATGATGTCAAGATTATTCCCAACACCAAACCATTGGCTATGAATGTTTACTGAGGGGATGACAAAAGACACTTTGAGGTTCATGATCCTTTAAAATTCAGTGACTTTGGGATCACTGAACTTGATGAACTTGGTCCGATCATTGGTAAGAAGCAAAATAAGGTGGTCAAGGAGCTGATGAAGATGCTCAACAAAAGATATGAAAGGCTGAGGGATGCACCAGCCCAACTAGGAATTCACCGCTTGATCGCACCTCAAGGATCTCAACCACAAACTTCCACCGGCAAAAGGAAGAGAGTTGAGTTCCAACCTGAGATTAAAGTGCCTGGACTGGAGTGTAATAGGGAGCTACCTGAAGGGGTTAAATTTGTGAATTGTCTAGTGATTGAAGAGCCTGAAAGAGGGTTATTTCACATTGATGTCTATGGAAACCCAAAGATTTCAAAGATGGAGTGATATTGATCAGCTGGTGTAGCTGCAATGATCAGCTATATTCCAAAGGGCCTCTCGATCCAATCCCCAAAGAAATATCGGTTCTCCAAGACCTAAATGCCAAGATAAGAGACCATCCCGACAGAGAAACACTCATCACCAAAAGGTCAAGCTTGAAGCATTGGGAATCCATCCGGATGACATCATTTTGTTTTTGTACTAGTGATAGGAACTATGTAATCTGATCAATAAATGATGTATGTTTTATTCATTTACCGTGTTCCTTATTGTATTCATTAGTACATTCAGTGTAGGAAGAAGCCATTTGCTCACCTACATTGATCAACCACTTAGGCTATTTGTATATCCAAATAGGGGAGACTGTTGGGTTCAGAAAATACCAAAACCCCTTAATCTAGGATTTGAATAGAAAATAGCCCAAGTACTCATCCGTTAAACACAATCAGATCGCTGAGTGCATAGCCGCTCAGTGAGTCATCTTTAGGATACTCAGGACGAGGCAATGAAGAAGTCTCTCCACTCGGGCGGAACTTAAAGGGTGTAGAATGAGTCAAGAAGAAGATGATGGATTCAGTGAGTGATGACAATAACTCACGAATCCCTAAGACTCTCTCTCAACTTATTACAATCAAGACAAATCAAGAAGAAGAATGAAGGATAAATAGCTCAAGAAAGAGCGGACAAGGCGGGAGAAGTTTGAATCAGATAAAGAAGTCCTTATCAACATAAGTCAACTTTCCCTCAATGGCTAACTTACAAGCTCAGTGTCATCACCGAAATATGGAAAGCAGCCTTGTCCTTTACTTAGAATAGTCTTTTAAATGCAGAGACAAAATACATCAGATTTTGTCTTCTCGATGATGTCGATTTGTCACTTAGGATAGAGTTAAAACTCATACATGTATAAATAGCATAAGAGATGGAGTGAAAAGATTAAGCTTGTGAATTGTAAAACACACATACACGCAAGCCATCTTTTCACTCCTCCAAATACAACTTAGTTCCTGAGATAGCTCTGTGAGCTCTAAGAGTTGTGCTCAGACTTAGCCTGAGCTTAGAGAGGAGTCACCCAACTTTGTCATTTCAATCCCAAGTACTATTCCGCAAGTACTTGGGTAACGTATTCTTTGTTGATTTATTTCTAATAAGAATATGATGTTGAAAATTACTTAGTGTGTTTTCCTTATGTTAATTTCAGTCATAGTTCACTATTAACTTGTTTTATAAACAAAAACTGTTTTTAACGATAGTGAACGGGGAACAACATCAAATCTACTAAAGACATGTTGAAATCAAAGTTTGACATGAAGGATATGGGTTTGGCTGATGTGATCCTTGGAATAAAGATCATACGAACTCAAAATGGACTTGTGTTAAGTCAAGCACATTATGTGAACAAAATTCTTAATACTCATAATGCGGGGATTCCGTTAGCTAGAACTCCAATTGACAATAAGCATCTATCTAAAAATAGAGGTTTAGGTGTTGCCCAATTAGAGTATTCAAGAATTATTGGCATGTTAATGTACTTAATGACAAGAACCGACTAATTGCCTTAGCATATGCTGTAATCAGGCTAAGTAGGTATACTAGTAACCCAAGCTATGCACATTGGGCAGCTATGACTAGGGTACTTTACTATTTGAGATACAAATGCATTAGGACGTGATTCCATTATGATCGATATCCAATAAGTATCGAAGGATACAAAGTTGATGCAAATTGGATATCTCACATAAAGGATTCTAGATCGACTAGTGGATATGTGTTTACACTAGGAGGAGCGGCTATATCTTGGAAGTCTTCCAAGAAAGCTGATATAGCTAAGTCCACGATGGAATCGAATTTATAGCGTTATAAATGCGACAAGAGGCTGAATGGCTACGTCAATTCGTAGAGGACATACCAAGGTGGCCTAAACCAGTAACGACCATTATTATACATTGTGATAGTCAATCGAAATTGGCGAGCTCATAGCATAATGTATAATGGAAAGTCTGACATATCCGGCTGTCGACATAATTCGATCGACAATAACTACTCAACAGAGTTATCTCAATTGACTATGTGAAGTCAACGGATAACATCGCTGGATCCGCGCAATCTGAAAGGCTTAAGCAGATAGTTAGTAAGTAAGTCGTCTAGAGGAATGGGACTAAAGCCCTTGAAGGAATGAGTTTCTATGAAGGAAAACCTAACAAATTGGACCGAGATCCCAAGATCCGGTTCAATAGGACAACCTAATCATAGAAATGTGGGGGAAGTCACGTCAATGTGGGGAGTTACTAAATATTGTAACTTTCCTAGTCCATTCCTATAACAAATGTGACTTGTTGAGAGGTTAAACATATGGCTTTAATGATTCGGGATGAAATCATAAAGCATAATGATTTAAGATGAAATCACAAAACATATGTTTTTAATGATTCAAGATGAAATCACCTATGTGAAAGAGAAGTGGGGTCGCTCAAGGGAAATGTAAATAATTCCTAAGAGCTCTTGCGAAACCGTGCTAGTGTTCATGACCATAACGAACACGACTATGAGGACTTGACATTGTCGGGGAGAGTCTTGTGTGAAGTGTAATGTCGCTTCACGTAAATGGATGATGAGTTCAAGGACACGCCTACTCAGCATCTAGGAGACTAAGCACATCTCACAAGGGAAGGTTCAAAGGGTTACACCTACCTATCCTATGCAAGACTTAACCGCATAAATTTCACCGAAACTTTCGTGTGTTTTCGACCGATTTCCATTCATGTGGGGGATTGTTGGAAAATGAGTTTTTGCAAATTTTGGACACTATTTAATATATGTATATGTTATATATATTTATATTTCTTGGTAGCTTTATGCGTCTCCTCGACCTAGAGCTTCGAAACGAGCTAAAGAGTGTCAAAAATAGAGTTGATATGAATGAGATATCGTGTCTCAAAGTGAGGCACTTGAAACACAAAATTTGGAAAAGTGGGAGTATCCCACATCACCCAAAACAAGAAGTGAAACCTTGTTTATATAGGAATCTTGATATGAACCTTCAAATTGATTTGTTGGTTTTACTCCAACACCTACGCAGCGCTGCTTGGTGCTGATTTCGTGATTTATGGGCCAAAATGGGTTCAAGCTTCAACTCATGCGAGCCCGACCTCAAGACACTAATGCAACCTGCGCAATGCGTATGATCTTTTTGCTACAGATTCGTTTCTTTTTCCGATCTTTTCAGAATCTTAAGGAATAGATTTAAAACTTGTTAACCGAGTTACGAAAATATTTTGTGTAAATAAAAGATATGCATATTACGGTTTTAATTTAACAGATTTGCATATTGTGTTATTTTTTAGCAATATACTGTCTTGGTGACCAAGACATTGTTACGCTATAAAATAAACCATTCCTCATTCAGTTTTGAGAAATAGGAAAAACGTAACTCCACCGCGCATTCCGTTGTAGCTCTTCAAAGAATTCGCTCGATCGGAAGCACACAAGTTTTGTAATTTTCAGCAAGTTTGTCAGTCCGATCTGTGCAACAATGATTGAACGTTGTACCTGGGAAAGCGACGGCGAATCTGTTTTAAGGGAATCGTGTTAAACACGAGCCTCGTTCACGACCTTTTTACTGCTTTCGTTTATATTTATTGTTATAGAGTCTGTCTTCTGCTTCTACTCCGTTCTGTCTGTTTTAATTTACTGTTTTGTTGCTGTTAATTTATATACTGTCATTATAATCTGATTTTATTATAAAAGTGTACACAGTTTCCCACAGTTTGTACATAATTCCTCTTCCTGAAAAAGTAACATGAGTCTAATGTTTGTCAAAAAAGAAATAAATTCCAATTTTTTGTCCAATATAGAGGCAAGGTTCAATTTTTAAAGAAACTTAGGACAATTTATTTATTTGTTTATTATCAAAAATTTTAATACGTCTTACGCCTGAATTAAAACTTTTGTCCTAACTTAATATAGTAATCCACAAAGTCACAAACTGCATAACAATATCAACCCATTGCCACACATGGAAAGCGTATCACTTCAGTAGTTCACTTTCATGCAAGTACATCAGAAACATTTTGGGCTGTGATGTTTTACTTGGGCCAAAGACGAAATCGGACTGGTACGAGGTTGGCCCAAACAAAGTCCAAAGTTTGTTATCTATATAATATATTGAATCCTTTTTTTCCCTGCGATAAACCCTCATAATTCATAACTCGTCTGAAGTTTCATCGTTGGATTATTCGAGTCAACCATGATCTCTTTGGATCGATATCTCAAGATCAGTATCATTTAAAAGGTATTATGAGCGCACATATATATATCCTTTGAAGGATTGACACGTTTTGATTAATAAGTAGAATTATAAACTCAGTATTATAACAACCATCAAGATACAAGTTTTATCAACAGTGAGAATCAATGAACATATGTCATAATTAGTTTGTGCCAAAAAGACGACCGGTGAATACTAATGCTAAAAGTTAAGTTCACATAATCTATACACCTCCTTAATACTTGCTTGGCTTAATGCAAAACACATATTTACCAAGGCATTAATCTTGTTTTGACTTAATAATTTAGTCTGATTTGTTGCATTAAAAGGATTCCAAAAGATCCAAAAATCAAGTACAAGCATACTAAGCAAAGTGCCAAGTTGCCAACCCATGTTATTTTTGACGTTAAGCAAATAAGCATCTAAATCCAATAACAAATACACAGCAACTTAAACCCCGTGATTATCTAGTATTAAACATCAACTGTTCAATATTTGCCCTATATAAACCCTCACAATACAACCTCTAATTGCATCTCATCATAAACCTCTCATCTTTCTAATACAGCTCACATTACAAGCTAATGGCTTCAAAGACCAACACTCCATTAGTCATCTTTCTAGCACTTAACCTTCTCTTCTTTGCACTAGCTAGTGGTTGCTCCACTTGTTCTAGCCCTACCCCGAAACCAAAGCCATCAGGTGCAACATGTCCAGTAGACGCTCTTAAACTAGGTGTATGTGCCAATGTTCTTGGCAATTTACTTGGTGTTGTCATTGGAGACCCACCAGTTAAGCCATGCTGCAGCCTCATAGAAGGCCTTGTTGATCTCGAGGCTGCCGTTTGCCTTTGTACTGCTATCAAGGCTAACATTCTTGGAATCAATCTGAACGTGCCACTGTCTCTCAGTTTGCTTCTTAATGTTTGTAGCAAGAAAGTGCCCAAGGACTTCCAATGTGCTTAAATCATTAACCACACGCGTATGTATTCTGCTGTTTGTGTTTGTATTCGATTGTGAGAGTGTTTGATACTGTTTGATCTTTAATCGGGAGAAATCATTTTATTTTCTTTGTAACGTTGTAATAAATTACTATATTGTGTTTGTTTCATTTAAATTGCGAGTTGTTTGGGCAGTGGATGTAACTTGTTTTAACATGAATATTATAAATATATTCAAATAAATAAGACGAACATCACTATAACCATACCTGAATTCTTTATGAAAAACTCAAACACTAATGATTTCAATCAAATGTAAGAAGGATCGATAAGCTAAACACAGCTTTAATTATTAGCAAAAAAAGATCATTTACACTAGAAAAATAGAGGAAAGTCGCCTATCAATTCTGTAAATTTTTTGACACATATTGACACACATAGAAGTTTGGAAGTTTGGAAAATTGGAAACAGGCTATGTTGAATTGCCCAAATTAGCACTTCAGCACTTCTATATGCATACAGTTTATGAACACGTGCAAGTGTAAACCTTCTCCCATCTATATATTGACATGACTTGCATTGTCTAACGCTTCTATTAAAACAACATTCCTAAATGTACATATGAATAAAATGGAACTTATATATTGATTGTAACAATGAACTAAAACACATGTATCATTGTCACAATTAGTTAAGATGGTTTGTTAAGGGTTCGCATGGTATATCGTCAAGCACGTAGGCATAAGCTTGATTGTGTACGAGTTTGTAAACATTTTGCAAGTAGCTGATTGTTTAGTCTGATGGTCGGATAACTCTACTCTTCCCCCTTTGGCCAACCTTTGTTTTGAAGTGGTAATTCAAACAACTTTTTCAGTCATTTGGAACTAAATAGAACGAAAACCCTAAAAGGAATGACATCTTAGTGTGAGGTAAAGTCTCTATCTTACTCAAGGATCTGTAATATGAGTGATGACGTATAGTCTATATCCGGGTCACGAACCCGACAAAAGCCCAATACTGATAAGCCCAGCACGAACTGGGCTACGCTGATAAGCGTTTAGGACCACGAAGGCCCAAATACAAATCTATTTACGAAATAGATATCGGATATCTCTTAATCAAGGAGATAATCATTCCCCAACCGACTTAGACGGGATAATACGCCGAGGTTGAGGAACACGAAACCAACAAGGATTCCGTGTGTATATAAATGGAATCACATCCCTCGTTAAAGGTACGATCTACAAACCCTAACTCTCCTTAAACCCTAAACTGATTACTTTACTCACGCCGGAGGATAATCATGGGAGACAATCCCACGGTAAGCCTAACGGTGTCTTTTGTCTCTTAGTGCGCAGGTCTCAAGCAATAATTCTCAATTGGTACGAGCGCCGGAGCCTCAAACAAGGAACGCCCAACTTTTGTATCAACAAGTGGCGCCATCCGTGGGACCTACACTAAGAACCAAAGACTAGAATGACGAAGCATGGAAATCAGCGATCGCAATCAGACCTTATGGGAAAGAAGTCGCAAAGCGGACTAACTCCTAAGCAGACTTCGGGACAACCAGCCTGCAAAAACAAGGATCGGCCAAGACTTGGTCTTCCCTCTGGTGGAACCGCTACGGGAACAACCCAAGCCACTACAACCACCACGAGGAGTAGATCCATCAGCACCGTCTTTACTACTCCCTTTCAATCGGTGCTAGAAACTCGACCTGACAAAGGCACCGATGCACTGACCTGAAATAAGGGTGTAGTGATAGAAACAAACACACTTCGCTCTTGAGGGTGTCGCACTGCAGCTTGAACCGGAAGATTTCGTATCCCAAAATTACGAAACATTAACGGCCCTCATGCAAGAGGAAGAGAAGAAGAGATCAGGTCGGAACTTGAAAGCCCGACTCAATTTCGATTCTGAATACGAGACTTCCTCACTGCGCCGTCGAAGAGAAGCGAGGGAGAGACAGCACCCCCAGATTCAACGAGAATCGGGAGGAGAATCGAGGATGATGAGACATCTCACCGCATCATCCGAGTGAGAATGATGAAGATGAAAAGCGTACCAATGTCCACACCAGACTTGGTAGCGCGCGAATCCAAGACAGGCTTGGACGACACTATTCCCCAGTGAAAGTCCTCCGGTACAAACTCGACAGCGCCAGCGCCGAAAGAGGAAAAATTAGTCCTCGAAAATTCCTCGACAACGAGGATAGCGAAACCTGACACCGGAAGTCGAGAAAGTGATATAATGACCAGAGGATGAAGATATATACCTCCCTTGGCGCCGTCAAAGGTAGATGCGTTTACTCGGCGCATCGTGACTTCTCGAAAGAAAAGAAGGCATGCCTGCCAACGTAAAGACCTATGACGGAACAGGTGACCCCGATGATCACCTCAAAATTTTGAATCACCGCGACAATTGAAAACTTGCCACAGCGTGTATGTGCCACATGTTCAACTCCACACTAGTGGGAAACGCTGAACTGGTTCAAAGCAAGCTTCCACGAGAAGCATCAACGGCTTTGAGGAATTGAGAAAGGCTTTTCGCCTAAACTTTACTCAGAGGAAGAAGTGCGCTAAAAATCCTGCCGAACTCGCCAGGGTAAAGCAACGCCAAGGAGAATCTACAAGCGCATTCATGGAACGCTTCAAAGACGAATGCATGCAAGTTAAAGCATGCCCGGAAGTATTGAAAATTTCTGGTTTCATGAACGGGATTAATAATCCATAACTCATCAAGAGGTTGAACGACAAGATTCCTGAAACCTTTGATGAACTCATGAAACGCTCTCGGTCCTTTGTCCAGGGAGAAGCCACCGCCGGCGATAGCAAAAGGAACTACTCGAACTACCGGTCCACAGGGAACAACCTCGGGAGACAATCCAACGACCAGGGTAGTAACCGTAATAGGAGCTATCGCAGCCATGGGAGCGGGAGGGATAATGATAGATACACCCCGCTGATCAAGACACCAAAGGAAATACTCGCAACGGAAGGTGCGAATTTTCCAAGACCGCCGCAGATGCGCACTCTAGAGGATCGGCGCACTGGAAATGGATACTGCGTGATTACCATGCACGAAGGGCCATACCACTAACGAATGTGTCCAATCGCCACTCATCGACAAGATGGCTAAAGAAGGTAGATTGGACCACTTGGTCAAAAACATTAAAGAGGGAAAGGATAAACAAAAGAGTGGAAACAAGAAGGAGACACCCAAAGATAAGGCCGACACGATCTACATGATACAATCATGGCGCGGATCACTAGACGAAGGTCACCCCGGTGAGTTTTCCAAGAAGCGAAATCTCTTTCCCTACTCTAACTGCGGACAACGCAAAGAGTAGAGCCACTCACCATTGAGATCGCATGGGGTCACGACATCCACCGCATGTACGCCGATGGGGAGCATCGCGAACATCATGTATGAGCACCGCTTCAAACGATCGGCCCGAAATACGCAGCCGGTTAAGCCCAAATCAACGGCGCTAACTCGGTTTTACGGGTGAAAAGATATGGCCCATGGGGCAATTACGATTACCGTCAAGGCATTGGCAATGCGAACACTCTGCGGCAGCTTGGATGGAATTTATGGTGATCAAATCCCCTTCGCCATACACTGGCATTATCGGAAGACCCGGATATCACCATGCGCAGCCAGGTGCCATCAACACGCCACGGGATGCTGGAATTCCCGAAAAGGGGCATTGTTACTCTTTACAATGCCACGGTACCAAACAGAGAATGTAACACGGTTACATGCAATGGCACCGATCCCGAACGTAACGCAACCAAGGTCCCAAACCCGAAGGTTGCGATTCACCCGAATACCCGAACAGAAATAGCCATTGAGGGTTATTGTCGACAACGGCAAAGCAGCCGGCGCTAGCTTCTTGCAAAAGAACTTGGACATTTTGCATGGGAGCCAAAACACACAGGAGTGCCACGCCAATCACAGAGCATAAACCGAGAATCCGACAAGGGTACTTCACCAATACGCCGAAGAGGCGCGACCAAGCCCTAATACAAACGAGCGCCAAGCAATTCTCGCGCAGATACATAAACCGGTGGATGCGGAATCATGCGTGAAGTCTACTACCATGACCGGCTTTCTAACCCGCTTATGGTAAAGAAGAGCGATGGTAGGCCGGCGGATGTGCGTGACTTCACCGACCTCAACAAAGCATGTCCACAAGATCTGCTACCCACTACCAGAGATAGACTGGAAAATAGAGTCCTTGTGCGGATATCCCTTAAAGTGCTTCCTCGACGCATACAAGGGATATCACCAAATACAGATGGCTAAGGAAGACGAGGAAAAAACAGCCTTTCATACAAGCCAAGGCGTTCGTTATACAAAAATGCCCTTTGGCTTGAAGAATGCGGCGCTACCTACCACCGTTAGTGGATCATGCTTTCAAAAACAGGTGGCAAACTGCCGCAACCGAAGTCTATGTGGATGACTTGGTTATAAAGAGCCATATCAAGATGAGCTTGTGCGCCACATAGAGAAACGCTTCAAAACTCTACGAGATTAACATGAAGCTAAATCCGAAGAAGTGCACATTCGGCCTTCGAAGGCATGTTCCTAGGATACTGATAGAGCCTCGACGGCATAAAACCTTGTCCAGAAAAGACAAAGGCGGTCATCGACTTCCTTCACCGCCAAGACACACCTGAAGGAAGTCCAATCTCTTAACGGAAAGGGTCGGCCGGCCTAAATAGGTTCCTATCCAAGTCGCCAGAAAATCCTTACCCCTTTTCAAAACACTCAAGAAGTGTATAAAAAAGGGTGATTTCCGGTGGACCACAGAGGCGGAAGAAGCCTTCACTCATACTCTGCCAAACAGATCTAGCAACGCTCCCAACACTTGTCGCACTCCCAGTGGAAGAGTCGATCATGTATTTATCGGCAAATCATGGAGCAAGGATGAAGCGCAGTGCTACTAACAGATAGGGATTCGGTACAAACCCCTATCTATTTTGTAAGCAAAGCGCCCAAGAAGACGGAGATGAACTACAGCGCCATGGAAAAATTAGTTCTGGCATTGGTGTTTGCCGCCAAGTTTACACGCAGGTACTTCCAAAGCGCACCGATGCAGCATAATCACGCACCAACCGATCAAGCAGATCATCTCCAAACCTCGATGCGCCAGCCGACTCGACAGTGGAGTGTACGCTAGGTGAACACAACATCTCTTACAGCATCGCTGCATCGCGATCAAAGGACAGATTCTCGCGGACTTCATCATTGAGAAGCCGACACGACGAGGTACCGCATCAAGTAAGAAGGAACTACAAGATCCATGGATTTTGTTTACAGATGGATCCTCATGCGTGGACGGTCGAGTGGCCTCATTCTCACAAACCCAGAGGGAATGGAATTCACTTACGCACTGCGTTTTGAATTTACAGCGACAAACAATGAGGCGGAATATGAAGCTCTAATCGCCGGATTACGCATTGCAGCTCGAATGGGTGTACGTAACCTGGAAGCAAATGTGGATTCCTGGCTAGTAGCCAACCACGTGTTGGGCGAATAACGTGGCTAAAGAAGAAAATATGATTCAATATCTCGACAAGACCAAGACACTGATTAAAGGCTTTGATAGATTCACCATCAAGCAAATTCCTAGAGGAGAAAATCGCAAGGCAGATGCACTAAGCAAGATCGCCTCGACAAAGCTTTGCACACTTGTCAAAGCAAGTGCTTTGGTGGAAACACCGAAAAGCAAATCCATATCGAGATGGAAGTCTCCACAAGAATAGAGGAGGAAGGTCCTACATGGATGACACCGATAACGGAACTCCTAAACAAAGGAATGTTACCCAAGAGCGAGAGGAAGGAAGCTCGCAGGATACGGCGCAAGACACAAGATTCAACTTCGAGACAACATAATGTACCGACGCTCCTTCCTTCAACCATGGCTCCGCTGTGTGGGCCCACTACAAGCAAATTACGTGCTGCGAGAAAACCATGAAGGTTCATGCAACATGCACTCAGGACCACGATCCGTTGTGGCACGCCCATGAGATCGTGGTACTCTTGGCCAACCATGCACCGCGATGCGCAGGACTTAATAAGGAAGTGCAACGATTGCCAAGTTCACCGACCCGTCCCGCGCAAACCACGCGACGAGCTAACGCCAATCACATCCCCATGGCCATTCCACAAGTGGGGTATCGATATTGCAGGACCTTTTCCATCGCAGTGGAGGATTGAAATTCCTCATAGTCGCCATAGACTACTTCACTAAGTGGATCAAAGCAAAAGCAGTGGTAACAATCACGGCAACCGTGAAACGCTTGTCTGGGAAAATATTGTATGCCGCTTCGGTTTGCCTATCGAAATCATCTCGACAACGGAAAAATTCGCGAAAATCCTTTCAAGGATTGGTGCGAGAGGTTGAACATCACACAGCACTTCGCATCAGTTAAACACCCACAAACCAATGGCTTAGTAGAGCGCGAAAATCGAAGCCTAGGTGAAGGAATTAAGGCACGCCTAGAAACTCACAAAGGAAGGTGGGTGGAAGAGCTATCACATGTCTTATGGGCGCATCGAACCTCAATCAAAACTAGCACGGGAGACACTCCTTTCTCTCTAGTCTACGGGACAGAAGCCGTCATACCAGCCGAGATCGGCATGCCAACTATCCGCACCGCCGAAATCAATGCGGCAACCAATGACGACGAGAGACGGATCGACTTAGACCTGCTAGAAGAAAGGCGCGAACGCGCAGCTATACGTGAGGCGAAATCAAAGTCAAGGATGAAAGGATACTACGACACTAAAGTGCGTAATGTTTCATTCGCACCGAGTGACTTCGCTTCAGCGCCAATGACGCGAGCCACGCAGAAGACACGGGCAAGCTCGGACCAAAGTGGAAGGACCCTATGAGGTTAATCAAGCACTAGGAACAAAGGCCAGATAAGTTACGAGGCTTGGATGGTCGAGAACTGCCACGCACATGGAACATCTGCAACCTCAAGAGGTGCTACCTATAGGAGTGGCCACGCCCAGCACAAGCACTCAGAGCACTTTACTAAAGTACTCAATAAACATCTATGTACTTACCTTTTTGTTTCTCTTATTATAATGTCTTACCTATTTAAACTTGCAAGTATCAATAAACGCGTCGCGGTTTCTAGCTAACTCCGCGACACATTTTAATTTGTTATTTCCATATACTGTATGTCTTAACAATTTCTTATCTCTTGCCTACATGGCGTGCAACTTACTAAACAACTTGTTGAGTAAGAGGATAAGTTAACCTACTAAACAACTTGTTGAGTAAGAGGGTTGCAAACCCATCAACACCGGATCACGTATCCTTGTTAAACACCTTGTTCTCAAGACGTTGGAGCAAGTTTTCAGCAAGCATCCCACGACGGCAGATGCGCCACATCGCATATGGTGCACGTTTAACAACTTAGGAACCAAGACACTTGATTCCTTAAATGTGATATTTACAAAGATGAATATCATAACATACACGACTATGATAAAGTACTTAGAAATTATTTCTCAAGTGCACTATGATGATTACGGACTTCCTATATTGTTCGCACTGGCATACACATTTGTTTCTTCTAAGAACGAATCGCTTTTATACGCAAAGACAAACAGATAAACATGTACAACACAAAGTTACAATAATACTCACATGCACTTAGTAAAAGAAGATTCTTATTAATAACTACGAGTTATTACAAAAGATGGTTACTTCACAAAGTACAACCTACCAACTATGACAACGCCGTAGATGAGCTACCCACGTGGTTTGCGGTATCTTTAGCCTCGCTAAGCCTCTTCAACAAGTCCGAGTCCCGACGACACAGTAGCAACACTCACCGGCACCCCGTCGGACCTTGGTGATGAGCCGCACCAACCCCACACAAAACCGCTTTACCTTTAATACCTTCCTTTTTAGTAAGTCCGTCGCATGCGCTTCCAACAGTTCCTTCAAAGGTACTTCTTTCTCTAAAGCAAAGGGATTCAGAATATCCCGGGACGAAACGAAGACAGTACTTGAAGCCGAGATTCATGGGGCTTCAAAAGTAGTCCCATTGCAGCCGCACCTCGACGATGACGAGCTAAGGTCAATCCCGCCATAATAGCATTTATAGGATAATCCCGATCGCGCGCTCCAGCTTTAGCAATCATGGGGAGCTCTAAGTCCTTCATCCTCTTCATAGCAAATGACCGTGTGATCATAGGACTTAGCATCATAATTTGGTACCTTCTCAATAGGCACCTTCAACAGATGCGCCTCGTGAAGCTTTTCAACCGCCTGCCTTACCACGCCTAGAGCGCACCTTGAACTACACTCCCCAAGGCATTAACCACTTCTGGAGACTCTAGGGTACTGAGTGCGGCAAGACGAAGACCATAGCCTATGAGCCATCTGCGCCATTATAGTAGACATGAGCCGAGGATACAACTCCTCGCCATACTCAATGCTAAGCTTGCCCAGTTTTGCCTCTTGCACCTCCAATGCCCAACTCACAGTAGCGCCAAGATCTCCTAATTGTGTAAGCAAATCTCCCTTACCCCTGCTCCGATACTTAAGGGCCCAGTTACATGACAACTTGTACTTTCCCGCCAAAGACGCTCCCGTTTATTTGGGATAGTAATGACATTTTTCTCCCGCAAGCCTCTCTCAATACGCATTGGCCACATTTATTTCAGCCTTGGCACTGGCCAATTGCGCTTCCAAAGGACGCAATAAGTCGATCCTTTTGACTATCATGGCTACTTTCTCCAACAAACTTTGCCTTTAACACTCGCAGCCAGAGAAACAAGATCCTCAACCAGCGGTGACCCATTGGCACATCCCCCGCCGCCACCGGCTTCTGCTCTGCACTCGAAGGAACAGGACTCTCTTTGATCGCGACTCAGACCCTCGCTCAAACCTGCAGGCACAAACATAGAAGTGTCAATTTCTCTTATGAACAGTTGACAAAGCAACAAATAGGGAAATCAGATTGTCAAGATTACTTACTGGGGCCGAGACATTCCGATGGGTGCGATAACGCAGCCTCACCGCGCATGATTCCGATCAAAGTCCACGAACGCTTTTCTTCTCGACGAGCTCGCGCCATCTTCTCCACGCGACCTTTTGCGCAATAGCCCAGACTCTTGCTCCTACACCTCCTCGTCCATAGGCTCCGCCACTACTACGGGTGGTGGCTGCGCTATGGGGGAGGGCACTTGAGGGCTTGGCACGCTTTGCAACGGCAGCGCTCGCAACGGAAGAACTAGTCCCCGCCTCCCCTAAATTCATCTCCATGGTACGCCTGCAGCATTCGCCAATAGGCTCCTCTCCTTCTTTCAACGGCCGTGTCCCTGTCTTCACCTCAACTGGCTTCACTAGGTGCACGACGGCAAAACAAATCCATCTCTGCGCAACACAAGACAACAAATAACACAGGTTATATAATGCGCGGAAAAAAGAAGAAAGTTCTTACAGTAATTACAAAAGGGGGTGCGGAAGAACGAGTACCCACCCTGCCATGGGCCTAAGAAGATTGGGATCTCATCTTCGGGACCAAAATAATTTCGGTACCGATGCCCATATACACCAAAATTCCTCAGATAGGAACTAATGGGGATGCGGTTAGCATTTATCATTGCGCATCCTCGCGACATATGACCCGTGCGGGGCACTCATCCTTCTCCAACAAAACCCTGGTATGAAAATTATAAGGTCACGGAAACACAGGTCGTCTACCCGTAAAAGGATTCCTCCAATCCTAAGCATCTAGTTTCTCTCGTATAAAATTGAAGTCTACCAGCGCGCTTAGCAAAGGATACCCACCCATGTGACCATGTTGTGTGATAAAATGAGCGGAATAGGTTGATGATTGGATTTTACCGCCAAGAAATCCAGTTCACCTCAAAATTCATAATTTTAGCACCAATACAAGGCAACTGGTAAACCGATATGTGCGATTATAATAATTTAATATGTCGCACATAAATTGGGACAGAGGCACCCGCTGATTCGCGAATTCCAAAAACGTGTGTATACCTTCCCTTCGGGGAAGTCGCAATAGAGGCCCGCGCACCCGGAACAACCGGATGCACATCCAGAGGTATAAAGTAATCCGAGGTGAACTCTAGAAGATCACTCTCGGTGAGGTTGGAGGTGAAATCCGACAACCGCTTTTAACCATCGTTTGTTTTACAAAACGCACGCGCGGCTACCTCGCAATATGTTGGTTTCGGATGCAACGCAAATTTTCTTGAACAATGGCGGATCAAGTTTTCTTTTTACTGTGAGAAATACAGTAAAAATAAAGCGATATGTTATATAACCTTCCTCATCCACGCGATGAGTGACACGTGGATCCCACCAACCCTACCTATGTGGTTGAGATTGCTTGATGGGACATGGGTGCAGTAACTTTCCCCCGAATTACGAGGCGCCCATTTTTTAATCCAATGTCTCGATACAATGTACCTGTTGGTATATTTTTATGGCTTCTTAGTCACTACGCATACTAGACTGGGGGGACATGATGACGTATAGTCTATATCCGGGTCACGAACCCGACCAAAGCCCAATACTGATAAGCCCAGCACGAACTGGGCTACGCTGATAAGCGTTTAGGCCCACGAAGGCCCAAATACAAATCTATTTACGAAATAGATATCGGATATCTCTTAATCAAGGAGATAATCATTCCCCAACCGACTTAGGCGGGATACGCCGAAGGTTGAGGAACACGGAACCAACAAGGATTCTGTGTGTATATAAAGGGAATCACATCCCTCTTTTAAGGTACGATCTACAAACCCTAATTCTCCTTAAACCCTAAAACTGATTACTTACTCTCACGCCAGAGGATAATCGTGGGAGACAATCCCACGGTAAGCCTAACGGTGTCTTTTGTCTCTTAGTGCGCAGGTCTCAAGCAATAATTCTCAATTGGTACGAGAGCCGGAGCCTCAAACAAGAAACAGCCAACTTTTGTATCAACAATGAGTAAATCCAATCCTTTCATATGATATTTATATGTAACTTCTCTTATTTCTAGCTCTTTGCTAGATTTATTTTTAATAAAGATTTCTCATAAAAAGGAAAACAAATACCTTATCAGGTGTAAATGAGTATATCATCTCTTAAGAAGGATTAAATAGTAGTAAATTATTTTAAGGGGTAATTCTCAAAAGGGGACAAAAAGGTGGAGAGTGATCACTTTGAGGTACAAAAATAAAGTATCTTCCCAATTTGGTCATGTGCGAATGTGCGACTTCATTGAATGTGCGACAAATGTTCATTTTTTAATAATAAAGTACAGTGGTAGGTGGGTATTTTCTCAAATATTTAGTTTTTTCTTATTATTAAAGATGTTAAAAGACCATAATACCCTCATATTTTATCTCTCATAAACTCCAACAGTAATTAATTGTCTGGATCCTTTTATCTCTCATAAACTCCAACACACTCGTTTTATTTTTTGAACTGTAACAAAAGATTTTAACTTTTAAAGTGACTTTGTATATTTTTTCCTTCATCTTCTCCATCAATCACTTTCTTCCACAATCCACTTTTAAACCACCAACACATGCTCCATTTCCGGCATCTTTCCACCATCTTTTCCGGCTCCAACTTTTCCACTTTTAAACCACCAACACAATCCACTTTTAAACCACCCCACCACCGCCGGCTCCAACTTTTCCGGCTACTGCAACCACCGTCGACTCCTAAAATGACCTATTCTTTTCACTAAACAAACCTTAATTATTACATCGATGATTAGTTTTTTTTTCACTAAACAAACCTATTCTTTTCACTAAACAAACCTTAAACAAACCTATTCTTTTCACTAAAGAAAAAAAACATCCCAAAGACAAGTAGATCGGTAAAAAACAATAGCTTCGTTTTTTTTTTTAGATCTGTGATATTTGTTGTCGGATTTTTTTGTGATATTTGTTGTTGGATTTTTTAGATCTGTGAGTAGATCGAGTTTTTGATTTTTTTGTTGTTGGACCGCAAGATTTAGTTTCCGGGTTTTGGTATAAAGAGGTCGAGATCTGAGAAGTCGTGGGTTTTTTTCTTAATTTTCTTGGCCGGATCTATGGTGGAGGTGTTGATCATGGCCGGATCTGTGGTGTAATGCTCTTTTGTTTCTCGTTTGCAAGCTCATGCTTTCACAACCAGTCAAGAACACTTGAAGTCTTGAATATCATATCCGATCTGTTATAATAATTAGAGAATATCGAGCATTGTGAAGGTGATGTTCTTGGTGACGGTGGTGTTGATCTGAAAAAAAAAAGAGAGAAATTGGTGACCGGAAAAAAAAGTGAGAGAGAAGAGTGGTGAGAAGTTATTTTATATAAATTATGGGGTATTATGGTCTTTTAACATCTTTAATAATAAGACAAAAAATGAATATTGGGAAAATACCCACCTACCACTGTACTTTATTATTAAAAAAATGGACACTTGTCGCACATTCAATGGAGTCGCACATTCGCACATTCGCACATGACCAAATTGGGAAGATACTTTATTTTTGTACCTCAAAGTGATCACTCTCCACCTTTTTGTCCCCTTTTGGGAATTACCCCTTATTTTAAAGCTTGAAGTCTTAACTTTCTACATGCGAAGTAAAGTCTATAAATAATAAAGATTTTTTTATAACATTTTGTAGCATTATTAGTACAATCCGTGACTGAATAAATAAATTTCAATTGCCCAATATTTCAAGTGAGCATAACTTAGCGTGTGAAACCTCATTTAGGAAAAACACTACCTTTTCTAAGAATTTCAACTTTTAACATTTTTTAAAATAAGTTTGAAATACTTATACTTGATTTTATGCATATAATACAAACCTAAAAACATTCACCTGTTTACATTTGTGCAACCATTCTTACACAATCTCCATTTAATACAAAAACATTTAAGATTTAGGTATCACATCTTAAAAACTAATAATTTGTTTTATACATAAAAAAGTCTCTATTATTACTAACAACTTGCTCATAGTCAAATTACATCCCTATAATTTTGGGACATAATATCAATAAGGTATAATCGAAAAATATTACTCAAGAAAATTTTAATTTACATGATACCGCCGCCGCAATGTTTAGATCCTATTGTTGAGCTTGATTGGATACATAAGAAAGAAACTAAAACTAACAATATATAAAAAAAAGGATTCAGTATAACCTATGTATAAAATCAGATGTATCCTAATTAGATCCATTCCGATGTGTATGTGAACCGTAGTTGGTAAATTTTAAGTGTCAAATCTTTACAAAACACTACAAGAAATCCAACGATTATTAGCAATTGGCAAAACAATCTCTAGTTCCGCTGCTAAACTCATTTAGGGCCTCACAGATGCATTTCATGCATTAGAACGTAGCTCTGTAAGCTAAAGTCAGTACATTGCGTTGGTAAACTGTAAATTAGTTAAGTGACAATCTTTCATAGCTAGTTTCATTGGTGATACACAAAGCGTTGGTATTTTGTAGTATTTCTTATGTGGTTTATTTGTAACGTCACAGAAGATGCTTCCTTGTTAAAAAAAAAACTATTCTAGAATCTGAAATTCATGCCAGAGTATTTCCGGCTTTCCCCTGATAATTGTTTGTTGTGTAGGAATTTAAGGCTTAGCTAGATCGCCTATTTACTGTGAACAATTACAATCAGTCTATGCTATGATTGTCTATGTTCCTTTCATGGTTTTATTTCGCATCAATTAAGGTATATATTGTCCATGCATGCTAAATCAAATCCGTTATTGTTTGTCCTAAACGACCAAGCAACTTGGATAAATGAAATATGTCATCAATTATTAATATGTTAATTAAATGGTCTAAAATGTTTCCCGTGATTAATCCTTGGCTTATTGAGAAAAAAATAATTATATTTCACATGATCACCTCATTCTACTTTGGAGTTATGTGATTCTTTTCTCTATTTACTCGAACGTCCCATACTTCAACTTGCATTTATTTATCATGTTTTTTATTAACATATTAGGAAGATTTTCTAATGTAAAGAAATACATGTCGGTATCTAGATTCGAATTTTTCTGAAAGCTACGTCAAATTTAGAAGCTGAATAAAAGATGTATTTTCCCGGGACAAAAACTAATTAATTAGATAGTTCTATCAAGCTACTTCTGAAAAAATGACCCAAATTGTAATCTTGAACATTTTAAATCTGATATCCAGTTGAGGGTATTTATAGCATGACGACATTAATAACATGATCTCAAATGAACAATGCTTACCTCCTACCATTTGAAATCCATTTTTCTTCTCCTGTATGTACTTCTTAGATTTAGCAGATTGTCATGGTCAGTGCCGGAGTTAGGAAATCTAATGGAAGGGGGCATGGGTGGTGAAAAGGATTTGATAACGGGTAAAAAAATTTCAATAAAACTTAGAACGGGTCAGGTCGTTTAATCACGTTACACATGCTTATAAATTTGCTTGTATCATAGTTCTAAACCTTTATGTATCGCTTACATATGCTAATGAACTATAGTAAGCATGTTTTTGTAACATAATTTTTTGAGGAAGAAATGCAAACTTAAAAATTGAAACTTAATTTTGAACTAATAGAAAAGTATCGTGAAGTAGGATTACCAGATATAAGACACAAAGGTTCACATATTTAGTAGTAAAAAATAAAAAACATTTACTAAATTAAAAATAACAAAATAAAATAAAGTACACATTTAATTATATTTAATAACACTCACTTGCTTCTTCTTCTCTTATACTATCTCCGTCATATAATAATTGTCCATTTTAATTTTTATAAGTTTTTTTTATTCAACTTTAACCATAACTATTTTTATTTGTGTAATATAATATTTGATGAAAAATATATGAATAGATTGAGTTTTAAATGAATTTTCATTTGTTATAATTTTCATCAAGTATTATATAACACAAATAAAATAATTAGTAGTCAAACTTGAACAAAAAAAACTCAAAAAAGTCAAAGTGGACAATTATTTTAGGACGGAGGGAGTAATTATCAACCACCGCCTTCCAATCTTGCTTTTCTTTCATGTTAAAAAGGACACTCTACCTTCTATGTTGAGGGCACTATCAATATTTGCATCTAGGTAAGCCAATTTTCCTACTGATTTAGTTGTTCCCATGAATGTTTATTGGGGGCCTTTCTCCCCCACTGCCTGCGGCCCCTGGTCATGCTTAAGATGATAGTGTGAAGATTTTTTTTAAAGATAATATAGTTATATTCTTATTTATATACTGCCATTTTCAATATGTCACGTCCAAAGACAGAATTTGTACAATCATATCGAATATCAAAGTCTCGCAATATTCCAAGACGTTTAATTAAGAAAGTGACATTAACACACGGCAAGACAAAATATATGTACTTATATGTTAGTTACAGCATGCAAGTAGGATAAATTTTGAAGAAAAATGTTTATAGACAAATATGACACATATTTCAATATTTCCGACTACTTGTGTAGGCTAGGTTTTGTTTTATGTATTATGTTCCTTTTACTAGGAAGAGCTTTCACATTGATGTGTCATGTGTTGCCTCTTTGTATAAGTGGTTTTGTTGTTCAATAGTCAATTCCATTTCAGTTAATTTTGGTTTTTTTTTTGACAGTTGATACATCTTTGATAATGCTGAATCAACCCACCCCCATGACATGGAGGGAGCCAACCCAGAGCGGTGAACGGTTGTCTGACGGATCCCGCCACAATCACTCTGGGCCAGCTGCCAGGAAGAAACCACGACATAACGTCACCATAGGCACCCCATATCACCCCCTAGGGGATGGGATTTTAATCCAGGCCGTTCCCCACACTTGGTGGGTTTCGAACCTGGGCCCATGGGGAAAACTCCCTAGTGCCTCACCGCTGTGCTAGCGGATCATTGGTATGCCGGGAAGATGGAGATAAACTTGTGTGTTTGTACAAATTTGACAAACATAAAAATAAGAGTTAATTGCATTTTTGGTTTTTGTAGTTTGGCCAAATTGCAGGTTTGGTCCCCAAAACTTTGAAAGTGCAGCGATAGTCCTTATTTTAAAGTTTTGATTGCATTTTTGGTTCCTGGATAAAGTTAAATGATTAAAATACCTTTGTCTTCTTCAGAAAAAGACAAGGGTAATTTGATCATTTCACACTGATAAGGACAAAAAATGCAACCCAAACTTCAAAATGAGGACTATCGTTGCACTTTCAAAGTTTTGGGGACCAAACCTGCAATTTGACCAAACCAAAAGGACAAAAAATACAATTAACTCTAAAAATAAAAATTGTATATCAGGTTCATTTTAGTCTATCAGTCGTATAATCTATTGATATAAAGATACAGGTGGGATCAATATATATCATTAATTCTCTAAAGATCAAATGAATATATTCTTGCCATTTATTTTTTATTAAAACAAAAAAACCCCACTTTACACATTTTTTTTGAAGATAAAATATCTTGCAAATGATAAATTATCAAACGACAAAAATACACTTTTGCGAGGAGAATTTATTTTATCTTTCGGTAGACGGACACTTCGATATATATATTTTACACGAATTTTTTTTTCGAGCTTTTTCTTAGTGCTAAAAATATCTTGCAAATGATAAATCATCAAACGACAGAAATACACTTTTGCGACGAGAATTTATTTTATCTTTCAGTAGACGGACACTTCGATATATATATTTTACACGATTTTTTTTTCGAGCTTTTTCTTAGTGTTAAAAAAATCACTATGTGTTTGTTATTTTAGAAATCATATATGATTTCATAAATCACATTTGATTTATAAAATCACGTGTGATTTATAAAATCATGTGTGATTTGATACTTCAAAAATCTCTAGTGATTTCATAAATCATATGCGTGACTTGCAGAAATTTAAACACTCACTAAAAACTTGAATAAAAAATTCGTCGAAAGTATGTAGAAGTGTCCCTCTATAAAAGGATGATTGAATTTCCGTCAATGAAACGATTCGTTTCGTGTAACGGTTAACGGTATGTGTGATATTTATGTGTGATATTTAATTTTCAATAGAATGATAAAAGTGAGCTTTTTTCCTAATTTGATGAAAAAAATGAATGATTATGATTTCTCGATTTTAACTTTGGAGAATTTGTGATTTATGTTGAACTTTTCTAAAAAAATAAAATGATATTTATTTGTTGGATATAAATTTGTAATAATCTTAACACACTCTGTCAACTTGACATAATGGTGGACCGATACTTCGGCACCGCCCTAGAATAACGGGAATTAGATTTGGCGACACATTTTGTTTGTGCTCTTTGGTGGATCAGGGTGTTGAGAAGCTGTATGTACCGTTAGCTTGGCATGTGCATGTCAAACCATTCAGTGAAACACCCTGACTAGCGTCGTGACGAACCAACTCCTTGAGCCACAAGGTAATTCTCTGTGGGTGGAAAATGACCATATGGTTTTATATGTCGGTTGTGTCATATAGCCATATAGAGAAGCAAGAAAATAATGAGTGTATATATAAGGAAGTTTAAAACAAGGATTTCTAAAGAAGACTCGATTTTTACACTGAAATAGTGGTTAACAATGGTTAATTAATGACATGAAGCAACATAAGAGCATCTACAATGCAAAAACCAAATAAAGACATTTTACTATTACAAAAAGCTTTTTGATGTAGTTTTTTGCATTGTATGACCAGTTTTTTGAAAAGCTTGATAAACACCAATTCTTTCATATAAGTCTTGGTCATTAAATTAGATTTGCATTAAATGCATTAAATGCATCAAGTCTTTAAGACTTGATGCATTGTAGATGAAGGCTAAAACAAAGATGAAACACTTTCAACTAAAATCTTTAGTATAAAAGGAGTAACAAATTTAAGTTTTGTTAAACACATGCTAAAAGATTTCAGTTACATATAAAGAAGAATAAAATATATCCATACTTGTCTTGACTTTTATCCTATTAAGAGCTGAAAATTAAAACAATTCACATCAGATTTGATATCCGGATAGGCAAAATAATGAAGGATTTCGAGCTTCAACAGGACAAAGATATCTCAGATTCTCATTTGATTTAATCCTTATTGCGAGTAGATCTCAAAGTAATATATTTTATTTTCCGTTAACCGGTCGCAGTGGTAAGAGCAGTCGATAACGATCTTGATTTGTTTACAGTAGGCAGATGCGAAGGCGTCATGTCAAGTTTGACCATTGAGATGACCTAATGTAGTCAAGTTACAATGACGTGTCAGGATAGTTCGATTTTGCAGCCACAGTTTCAGTACTGCTAGTGATATAACATCTAATTTGTTAACTCAATATTAGTTAAGAAACTATAAATAAGCAAAAGTGAATTGTTGTAGCTAGGTTGCTTTACTGTATTTTGTGTGATCAATTTTTTGGTAAACAATATCAAACTTGAAATCTTTATTATACAATTGTTTTCAGAATCAAATCCGAACACTGTAAGATTTAAGAGCCAAGGTTCTTAAAATCGTAAAATTACATTCAAAAATAGTAAAAGTTTATTCTAGAATCATCTTGTTCATGATTCTTTACAAGTATCAAATTTTTAAATACTCCGTATATCTCTTGTGAGTAAAGGCAATTAAATTATCAAACTTGTACAATCCTAGATACGAAATCTAGGAGCATTGGAAGCCAGATGGGACCTTCTTTCCGCAATAGTTAAGCAAGAGACTGAGTGAGACCGGGACATTGAGATTAATGCCCAAGATATTAGCCTTTATGGCAGTACAAAGGCAGACAGCAGCCTCTAGATCGGCTAGGCCACCGATGAGAGTACAACATGGAGTCTTTGGTGGTGTTCCTACTACTAGGTGGACAAGGTCATTGAGCAAGTTAGCACATACACCCAACTTGAGGGTATCTTTCGGGCAAGTTGCTTTTGGAGGGTGTGAAGGTGTAGGAGGGCTAGGTTTCGGTGACGGTGGTGGTGGGCATGCTTTTGGCGGTGAAGGTGGTGGTGGACATGGTTTTGGCGGCGAAGGTGGTGGTGGACAGGCTTTTGGGGTATGCTTGGAAGTTACCAATGTGAAAAAGAGAAGGTTGAGGGTAAGGAGAAAAGCAGTTCTAGCCAAAGCCCTTGAAGCCATTTTTGAGTGCTTCTAGCTTTGGATAGTTGCAAGTGTTGTAGCTAGATTGTTTTGTGTGAAGATAGACATGGTTCTTTGGGTATTTATAGATGGAAACTGTCACTTGTTTATCACTAGTTAATTCCCATTGGTCGCTTATCTAGCTCCAATATTTCTGTATCCCAATTTAAATTTTATATCGCACATCTTTTTGCTTTTATCTCTGAAAACTGGAGTTGGGACTGCAAATATTGACCAGGTTAAATTTTATAAATACACACTAACTGGTCATAGTAAATAGTTTGTTTTGACTTAAAAGATTAGTCTGATCCGTAGCATTAAAAGGATTCCAATAGATCCAAGAATCAGGTACAAGCATACTAAGCAAGGTGCCATGCAAGTTGCCAACCTATGTTATTTTTGACGTTAAGCATCTAAATCCAACAAAAACACAGCAACTTAATAAACCCCGTGATTATTTAGCATTAAACATCTTGACTGTTCAATAGATATTTGCCCTATATAATCTATACACCACCTTAATACTTGCTTGGCCTAATGGGGACACATACTTACCAAGACATTAACCTTGTTTTGACTTAATAATTTATTCTGATCTGTTGCATTAAAAGGTTTCTAAAAGATCCAAAAATCAAGTACAAGCATACATGCAAAGCAAGGGGCCAAGTTGCCAACCCATGCTATTTTTGACGTTAAGCAAACAAGCATCTAAATCCAATAACAAATACACAGCAACTTAGCAAACCCGTGATTATCTAGTATTAAACATCAACTGTTCAACATTTTCCCTATATAAACCCTCACAATACAACCTCTAATTGCATCTCGTTTTAAACCTCTCATATTTCGCCCACATTACAAGCTAATGGCTTCAAAGACCAACACTCCACTAGTTATCTTTCTAGCACTAAACCTTCTCTTCTTTGCTCTAGCAAGTGGTTGCTCCACTTGTTCTAGCCCTACCCCGAAACCAAAGCCATCAGGTGCAACATGTCCAAAAGATGCTCTTAAACTAGGTGTATGCGCCAATGTCCTTGGCAGTTTACTTGGTGTTGTCATTGGAGACCCACCAGTTAAGCCATGCTGCAGCCTCATAGAAGGCCTTGTTGATCTCGAGGCCGCCGTTTGCCTTTGTACTGCAATCAAGGCTAACGTTCTTGGAATCAATCTGAACGTGCCACTGTCTCTCAGTTTGCTTCTTAATGTTTGTAGCAAGAAAATGCCCAAGGACTTCCAATGTGCTTAAACGACCGCACACGTATGTATTCTGCTGCATGTGTTTGTACGTATTCGATTGTGAGAGTGTTTGATTACTATTTGATCTTCAATTCGGAGAAATCATTTTATTTTCTTTGTAACGTTGGAATAATTTACTACATTTTGTTTGTTTCATTTAATTTGCGAGTTGCTTGGGCAGTGGATGTAACTTGTTCTAACACGAATATTATATTATATATATGCAAATAAAATCTGCTATTCATCCAAATAATAAGACGAACATCACTATATCCATACCTGAATTCTTTACGAAAAACTCAAACACTAGTGATTTCAATCAAATGTAAGAATGAATAATATCGAGATTTTCTACTATAAGCTAAACACAGATCTATTGGCAACAAAATATCATTTACACAAGAAAAATAGAGGAAAATTGCCTATCAATTATGTACATTTTTTGACACACATAGAAGTTTGGAAGTTTGGAAAATTGGAAACAAGCTATGTTAAATTGTCCAAATCAGCACTTCTATATGCATATAGTTTATGAACACGTGCAAGTGTAAACCTTCTCCCATCTATATATTGACACGACTTGTATTGTCTAACGCTTCTATTAAAACAACATTCCTAAATGTACATATGAATAACATGGAACTTATATATTGATTGTAACAATGAACTTAAACACATGTATCATTGTCACAAGTTAAGATGGTTTGTTAAGGGCACATGGTATATATCAAATAAGCATAAGCTTGATTGTTTGCAAACATTTAGCAAGTAGTTGATTGTTTAGTCCGATGGTTGGATAACCCTACTCTTCCCCCTTTGGCCAAGCTATGTTTTGACGTGGTAATTCAAACAACTTTTGTTGTTCATTTGGAACTAAATAGAACGAAAACCTTTTGGGGAATGCAATCTTAGAGAGTCAGATAAAATCTCTATCTCACTCAAGGATTTGTAATATGAGTAAACCTCGAATCCAATCCTTTCATATGATATCTATATGTAACTTCTCTTATTTCTAGCTCTTTGCTAGATACTCCCTCCGTCCCAAATTATAAGTCCATTTTGACTTTTTCAAAGTCTTTTATTTCAACTTTGACCTTAAATATATTTTTTCGTGTTATATAATACTTGATGCAAAATATATAAATGGACTTGTGTTTTAAATGCGTTCTTATTGGTATACTTTTCATCAAGTATTATATAACATGAAAAAAATTATTTAAAGTCAAAGTTGAAGTAAAAAGACTTTGAAAAAGTCAAAATGGACTTATAATTTGAGACGGAGGGAGTATATTTTTAATAAAGATTTGTCGTAAAAAGGAAAACAAATACCTTTTCACTTATAAGGTGTAAATGATTATATCATCACTTAAGAAGAATTAAATAGTAAATTATTTTAAACCTAGAAGTCTTAACATTACATGCAGAGTAAATTCTATAGTTAGTAAAGGTTTTTTTTTTTAATTATTTTTTAATTATTTTTTTAATAACGTTTTGTAGTCATTATTAGTACAATCCGTGACTGAATAAACAAATTACACGTACCAAATATTTCAACTGAGCATAACTTAACATGTAAAACCTCATTTGTTATAACATACGAAAAAGACACCTATTATTAATTATATAAAAGAGAAACCACTATTTTTTTTTATAAATTTCAACTTTCAACATTTTCTAAAATAAGTTTAAAATAGCTAGGCTTAATTTTATCCATATAAACAAATGCTAATAAACACATAATCGAACATTCACGAACATAAATGAATGGATGTGACATTTGTTCTTGTTCGTTCATTTAACTAAACGGACGTTAAATATTGTTAATGTTCGTTCATTTAACTAAACGAACGTAAAATATTGTTCATGTTCGTTCATATATTAAATAAATGAACATAAATAAACTTTTTAACAAACGGTTCATGAAATGTTCACCGAAAGTTCAGTTCGTTTACAACCCTAAGTATCACATCCCAAAAACCAATAATCTATTTATACATTAGGAAGTTTCTATTATTACAAAAAACTTGCTCATAGTCAAATTACATCCCATTAATTTTGGGGGTAATATTAATAAGGTATAACTGAAAACATTACTCACCAAAAAATTTAGTTATACGGTACCCGTCACCACAATGCCCGGATACCATGCTAGTTAAGAATAAGCAAGTTTAGATCCTGTTGTTGAGCCTGATTGAATAGTTACTACATAAGAAAGAAACTAGAACTAACAATATAAAAAAGGATTCAATACAACCTGTGTATAAAGTCAGATGTATCCTCATCGGATCCATTTCGTTGTTTATGTGAACTGTAGCGGGTTACAAAACACTACAAGAAATCCAACGATTCTTAGCAATTGGCAAAACAATCGCTAGTTCCGTTGCTAAACTCATTTAGGGCCTCACAGATACATTTCATGCATTAGAATGTAGCTTTATAAGCTAAAGTCAACACATTGCGTTGGTAAACTGTAAATTATAAAAGTGACAATCTTTCATAGCTAGTCTCATTGGTGATACACAAATCGTGAAACGGAATTGTGAGCGTTGGTCTTTTGTAGTTTTTCTTATGTGGTTTATGTTGGAATTAAATAATCAAGACAAGCATATTAATTATATAAATCACATATAGCAAGCAACGGAATACTAGAAACAATACTTGTAATTAATTAATCATAAAATTAAGTTATAAACATACCTGGAAAATAATCAAAGCAAATCAAAGAGGGATTTTTCCTATGAGCTTGTACACACATATTGGTAGCGATTCGATGCGAATGTTAGTTCTTTGATTCACAATAAATAACCAAATCACTTTGGTTATCCTTAAATCAAATGCACAACCCTAATTGGATGTGTAATTCGTACAATTATGAACAAGAGGGGAGAAGAAGAGAAGACTTGGTTAGTTAGGGCTTCACAAGATTACCTAAGAATGAATACAAGACTTTGTATTTATACTATGGGAAATTTAGTGTCCAAGTTTGTCTAGGACTCCCCTTAGGGATCCCAAACCGGTCGTACATAGCAACAAGGAAGGTTGTAGATATTTCTTGTTGCCTATTTTCTTTTTTAGTCATTCTCTTTTACATTTAACGACTGTTAGACTAAACACCGTTAAGTACTAACGATCGTTAGACATTATTATGAAATCATAATTAAATCATAACATTTATATATCAACTATTATAAATTGAATCTCATATGCAATGTGTGCAATTCCATAGTCTTGTGTTCGAATCTAGTCATACGTATATTAAATATAGTCCACAAACTAACAACTTCCACTTGGACATATCTTAATATAGGTAATGACATTGGTTAGCATATAGCAATACGCCAATGCCCCAGAACGACCCTGAGTGTGGTTTCATGGAAAAGCCTTTTAATGATTCGTCATTATACTTATCCTTTTATTACTACTACCACGTTAAATATAGATATGGATCTTAGTCATTCCATTTATTTAACTATTCTGTTTCTCTTTATATTCTGATTGAACAAGATTACCAAATCATCTAAATGCATTCCAGATTGATCTTTGGTATGGCCATAAAAACATCTTGTCAACCCTACGACGGGCCCAACATTATTATACTTCGAAACAAATTCGAATGAACAAATTCATTCTTGACTACGAGCAAAAATCATGAATGTCACAACACTTCTGAAAATAGCCCTTAATACTACATGTTACGGATAGCGTTAGACTATTTTACAGAAATGAGCAACACCCACGACAGTTTTCTGGCATCTTAAGTCAGAGGACAAATACGCATGATTTACTTGATGACAAAGATTCATAAGTTACAATCATGTAGTTGGGATCAGTTCTATATTCAAACCTTTTGAATATCATGTGAGTTTGGCATGACCACCCATCAATATACATAAGTATATTCTACCAAACCTTAGATTTTTCTTAATTCAATCATATTCCTACATGATTAATTGACAATGAACTATTTAGAATAACATGAGTTATTCATGGATTTAAACATGCAAATAAAGGATACAATATGTTATAAATGAAAACAAACATACTAAGTATTTTAATTCATTAAAATAATTATTGTTTATTACATCCTTTATCCAAATACTAACCAAAAAATCTACATGAAACTACTAGCTAAACAAAGTCCAATGCTATTAGCATGTTGAGTAAGCTTTTTCTTAGGTAAATCCTTCGTGAAGGGTCCATCTAGATTATCATATGTGTGAACTTTGAGTAGATTGATTTCACCTATTTCGAATTGTTCTCGAACATAGTGATATCGTCGAGGAAACTGCTTGGCATCCTTCATGACTCCTAGTTCATTGGCGAATGTAAATGCTGCAGAATTGTCGCAATACATTTTCATGGGTTCATCATTTGAAGGCATAACTCCAAGCTCTGAAATGAACTTCCTAATCCAAACAGCTTCCATCGCAACTTCTGAAGCAGCTATGTACTCAGCTTATGTCGGAGACATCGCAATAGTACTCTGCTTTGTGCTCTTCTAATCTACAGCTCCTTCATTAACTAGAAAGACATATCCAGTCTGAGACTTCGTATCATCTTTATTAGTTTTACAGGACGCATTACAGAAACCTATAACATCAAGCTTTGCCTATGGATTTCCATTGTATAATAGAAACATATCTAGAGTATCCCTTAAGTACTTGAGAATGTTTTTAAAGCATGCTAGTGAAGATCACCTGGGTTCTGTTGATATCGACTGGTGATATTTTGTGCAAACGCCACATCTGGCCTTGTGCATCTTAATGTATACATGATAGATCCTACAGCTGAAGCATAATGAAATCTACTGATGCGTGCCACCTTAGCAGGTGTTGAAGCACATAGTTTTTTACTTAAGCCGTGTTCTACTTGCATTGACAGATATCCCTTTTGGGAATATTGCATCTTGAATCTTTTCAAGATTTTATCAATGTAAGCAGTCTGACTTAATCCAATCAACCGCCTAGATCTATCTCTGTAGATCTTGATTCCAAGGACGAATGTTGCTTTCCCTAAATCCTTTATAGAAAAAAATCTTCCCAGATAGGTCTTAAGCTCTTGTAAACTTGAAATGTGTTTTCCCATAATTTTTATGTCATCGACATACAAGATAAGAAAAGTAACATTAATCCCACTAGCCTTATGGTATACACATGGCTAATCAAGATTCTGAGTAAAACCAAAATTCTTTATTTCCTTGTCAAATCTCTTATTCCATTTTCTTGATACATGCTTCAATCCATAAATAGATCTTTGAAGTTTGCATACTCGTTTTGGAAATTGTGGATTCACAAATCCCTCAGGCTGCGCCATATAGATGTCTTCATCTAGGCGAACGTTTAAGAAGGCAGTTTTGACATCCATCTGCCAAACCTCACAGTCATGGTATGCTGCTATGGCTATGAGAATCCTAATACTACCGTAGAAAAGTCTCCTCGTAGTCAACCCCATAGGTTTGAGTAAAGCCTTTAGCTACTAGACGAGCCTTATAGGTTTATACCTTGCCATTCATGTCAGTCTTCTTCTTGAAGAGCCACTTACTTTCAAAGACTCTAGCATTAGGAGGAAGGTCTACTTCAATCAAGGCTTCATTATCTTTCATGGATTGCATCTCCCCATTCATTGCTGCTTTTCATTTGTCCTTTTTAGGATCATCCAAGGCAACCTTATAGTTAACGGGTTCTCCAAGATCCCCTAAACTATAATCCTAAACCTTTATATTAAGACATAGACATTCAGGAGAACGTATAGGCCTTTCAGACCTATGAATGGAAGTAAATTCAGATGGAGGTGCAAGACTTTTAGGCTCCACTTGAAGTTGGCTAATGTTTTAAGAAGGTGATGTATCTTCTTGATCATTTTTTCAGATCATAAACTCTCCCACTGAATTCTTGATATATGATATTCCTTTTCAAGAAAATATCCATATCTAGCCACAATGACTTTGTTTTCAGGTGGGAAGTAAAAATAGTAACCCATTATTTCTTTTGGGTATCCTATAAAGATACACTTAACAGATCTCTGTTGGAGCTTATCAGATGAGTCACGTTTAACAAATGCCTCACAACCCAGACCTTTAAGTAAGACAAGTTGAGAGCTTTTCCATACCATACCTCGTATGGAGTCTTATCAACCTTCTTAGTCGGAACCATATTTAAAATGCGAACAATAGTTTTCAAATCATAATCCCGAAAGGATAAGAAAAGAGTTGTAAGATTAAACATTGATCGTATCATATCTAGCAATGTACGATTTCTTCTCTCATATACACCATTTTGTTGTGATGTAATCTTTGAACTCTTGGCTAATGTATTCATCACCTCTATCGGATCGAAGAGCTTTAATCTCCTTTCTTAGTTGCAATTCTACTTCATTCTTGAAAACCTTAAATGTTTCAAACACTTCATGTTTATGTTTAAGTAAATATATATAACCATAACGACTAAAATCATCTGTGAAGGTTAAAAAGTAGCTAGCACCTCTTTGACACATGTCTAAGTGGTCCACATACGTCTGTAGGTATTTCCGTTTGATGCGAAAAAGGTTTCCTTGTCTTCTTCTTAGATATACAAGATTTATATTTATCAAATGATTCATCATTGATATGTTGCAAAATCTCACCGTGTTGTAGCTTTTCCATATGTTTCTTGCCTGTGTGAGCAAGTCAACAATACCAAAGATTAGTAGAATTTATGTCAGACTTGATTATTTTATTATTGATGCTAAAAACATATTTATTAGTATCATTCATAATATCACGCATATCAATCTCAAACACACCATTTACAGGAATTGCATTAAAGTAAAAAACATTGTTTAAAGAAACAAAAATTCCATAACTAGTAAATGTGTAAATAAAACCAACATCTTTTAACAAGGAAACTGAAACAACACCTCTAATTATATAAGGTGCATAATGAAAATTGTTCAAAACTAGTACTAACCCCGAAGGCAAAACTAAATCAAACGTTCCTATGATTTCAACAGCTGCACGCACTCCATTTCCTATGTACAGGTATTGCTCCCCATATGCCAGCTTCCTTGCTCCTCTAAATCCTTGTAGTGCATCGCAAATATGAATACCACATCCAGTGTCATACACCCACGAAATTATTTTATGAGGAAAAGCAAATAATTCTATTACGAAGATACCTTAAGTGCTGGAAACATGTCCGACATTCTTGTTCTTCTTATCTCGCAACTCTGAGAGGTAGAGTCGACAATTCCTCTTCTAATGTCCTACCTCGGTGTAGTGGTGGCAAGCCATATCCTTTATAGGATGGCCTTTCTTCTTGGGAGGGTCCTTTTTATTATTAGGTTGATAAGCCATAATCTGCTGCTTACATTTACTCTTCTTTTCTTTGTTCGCTTGTGGTTTTGCCTTATAAATCCTACCACCTAGTATTGCTAGTACATGAGGTGTAGGAGCTTTTTTCGGTAAATCCTTCTCATATGCAATTAGCATTTCATGTAACTAACTAATTGTCTTCCCCGTGCAATGCATATTAAAATTGCGCACAAATCCAGCAAATTCAACGTGCAATGCATATTAAAGTTGATCAGGACAATAAAAATATCTTGCAAAAGTTGGTAGTTGAGACGCTCAAGTTGATCAATATAACTTTTCATCACAAGCACATGAGTACTCACGGATTTATCGTCCTCCATTTTGCAGCTGTGTAGTGAATTTATAAGATCAAATAGTTCTACACCTGCCTTTTTCTCAAACATAGATTTGATCTCACTAAGCATATTTTGGGGAGAATGAAGCTCAAATTGCTTTTGCAAAGTGGGAATCATACTTCCTAGCATAAGACATGCGACCTCACTGTGATGGTCATATTGAGTAGTTAACGCTGCTAAAACCTCATTTGTTGAGTTTGCAGGAGGAGCTGGAGGACAAGGCTGCTCCAATACATCTAGTCTTTTAGCAACTCCCAGGACAATCCTTGGCTGTCTATACTAATCACTGAAATTCTCGATCAATCATAGATTTGAATGCAGAACTTAGTGTGTGGTTATCATGTTAAGCCATTCTACAGAAAAAAGTTCAAAATTTAGTACTTTTGATAATTCAACCGTTAAAGAAAATTAAATACCCATTGGTTAATATTCATATAAACCATAAAATTTTCTTAAAGCTAGGGTCCAAATTAACATAGTACCATTACATCAGTTGATTTTCTAGTAATGATAGTATTCAATAAGATAATAATTGAACAATAATTTCCAAATCTGTTGCAATTTGTAGATCATTATAGGACTTACTAATTGCCACACTATGTGAAAATTAAGCATGTTTCATCTCATCTTATGCCTTGAGTTAGCAGATCTTACTCTAATTTAATTAAGTTGTCCAATTTAAAAAACTATAAATTTATTCCAGCTATATCTAACATAATGTGGAGATTTACATTGGGATTACAATCTAGCTACGTCTAACGTAACGTAAATGGCAACTGCAAGTGTTTCTTTAACTGGATGGCATAAACTTAAATTCCAAAGGGTACAAATACTTTTGATTATGTGTAATCAAATATGTACGAAGAAGCATGCATACATCTTCATATCATAGGTTTTAACAAAACTTTACTCAATTAAGTTTTCTTATTAAGAATAAAACAACAAAGTTTTAATCGAGGTATTGGGTAAACAAATCAAAGAATTACTAATAATTATCATCTACTATATCGTACTACTGCATGAGTCAAAAGGCCCAAGTTATTTGGATAATTACCACAAAGTGGTGCGTAGAATTAAGTTAATTCACCCTTAAGATATTTTTGTCAAACAAATATTCGTAGGTAATTCCATTTTGACGTACAAAGAAACGAAGAAGCGGGTTAGCGTGAAGTGTATTAAAAACCTTCTTCTTTAGGTTGCAAATACATGACAACCTCCTTATACCTCTCTTATAGTTTGTCAAGAATGGATGAGCCTTTCTAACTATTTATACAAATAACATCAATCGACTAAAAGTTTAAGTTTTCATTCTTAAAAACACATTAAAACCATTATTAGTCTGGTTTAATTTTCTTTTGTGGAAAACTAAAAGGGGGGGGGGGGGTTGAATAGTTTTGCCAATTAAAACTCGTTTTCAACTATTTAGATCGACTTATGTCAATCTATTTGGATGTGTGTTGGATGTTGATAAACAAACATATAGAAATATAAATATGTAATAAGAAGATAAAGAGTAAGAAGCACAAAACCACACCGCGAGTATTTATAGTGGTTCGGCTACAAGGACACATTCCTTGCCCTACTCCACTCCTCAAGTCACCTACTCGAGAGTTCGTAATCACTACACAACACCGACTCCTTATGGTGGAGAAACCTTCACAACGTTGCCTACTCTTTTTTCGGTACTAGGCTAACCACCGGGTTCTTTCACACCAAGGTGAACTACACCTACCACAACGTCGCCTACCCTTTATTCGGTACTAGGCTAAGTACCGAGTTCCATTACAATGGAGGAACTACTACCCAACACTACACCAATTACCTAACCCCAAAGGAGATCTACTCCTTATAATGTAAACAAGGATAACAATATCCTTTGACCCAATACTAATCTATCTTGTACATCGAATCACACCATATCGAATGTACATCTTAGGCACCTTTCACTAATGCCTTTGACTAGATCTTCAAGACACCCTTCACTAATTCTTGTGACTTGACTCTTAGGCACCCTTCACTAATGCCTACAATACGGACGATCAACACTATTCACTAATGTCTTCGTCTTGACACTTGAGACATCTTTCACTAATGTCTTCAACACTACACTTCTTAGTAGAAAGAAAAGAACCATCAACAAGAGGACTTCAGTAGTCTTGATGATGAGGAAGCATGGCAACTCATGGACTTGAGCTTGCTTGACTTCAAAGGTAGTGATCTCGCCTTTAAGAGGAACCTAGAGAATCACACAAAAAAAAACTACAAACATAGATCACTTGGATTAGGGGTTAGAGAGTTTTTAACTCAAGGAGAAAGTATGTGAGAAAGGGGAGAGAAACAATGAAGAAATGGCTCACTATTTATAGAGAGAAAATGCTACTGTTCCCCAGATCCCTCCCTCAAGGGATCCATCTAGTGTAAAACTAGGGATCCGTAGGACGCTCCTCTTTGCCCATGGGTATTTTGGTTATGGGTCATGGGTCCTGGGTTATGGGTTGATCCATGGGTCTTTTATTACATACAATGTATCTCATGAGTGCAATGCACCTAGTCAAATGGGTATGGGTCAATACCATGGGTTATGGATAGTATCCATATATGACATAAGCATGATGTCATGCAATGGGTTATGGGTCAAGCTCCATGGATATGGGTCATGGACTTTGGGTTGTACCCAACTACATTCAATGTATTTGGTCAATGGATTATGATACTTAAGTTTCTACCCATTTATATTAACCAATATACTACATACTAATTATGTGTATATTTTACCCAAATATGTAAACACTAGTTGTTGTACATATGTAATATTAAGTCATAAAATCACTTATACTTGTTTTAGTGTTTTATGTGAAAACGTAAGTGTGTTAGAAAACTATTAGCTCAAACTATTTACGTATTTTATTTGTTTCGTTAAAATGATTTTACGTTTGTTATCGACAAAACATTAGAAGATTGTAAAATATAAATAAACGTTTTTACGGTTTATTTGTATTAACAATCTCCCCCTTTTTGTTGATGACAAAACATAGAATTATTTTAAGGAAAAGTTAAAATTCGTAAACGTTTGAATTTGTAGTTTTTACTTTCTTCTCCCCCTTCATGTCGAAACAAAAAAAGCTTCGAAAGTAAACTAACACATTATTTTAAGAAAAACATGTGAAAAAAAATTAAAATAAAATAATAGAGAGCAAGTAACGGGAAAAGATCTCGTCTTAACTCCCCCTTGACGAGTCCTTCCCTATGTGAGGGCATCAAGAAAGATAATACTAAGCTAGTTCATTTGCAACTAAGTTTGCGAAAGATTTCGTCTATGTGACGAGTGTGCTCCCCCTTTACGATTGCAACTTTGCAAAGGGACGTCATGAAATGTAATCCTAATATTGCAAGTAATTTTGCAATGTATTGCTTTGACACAAAGCTCCCCCTAGCTTTAGGGTGTCAAAGTCTTCATGTGTAAATTGAATAACTTCAAAACAAAGGTTAGAAAACAAGTATAATGCATAATTTCCTGCAAATATGACTCAAGTTAGTAGAAAAATAGTTTCCTGTCTCACAGATCCCACGGTTCTCTCCTTGTAGGGATCCGTCTAGGCAAATTCAAAGGAATCCGTCTGGCTGATGACTAATTTCAGCAATGGTGATATAACACATAATGTTAACATCAAAGTGAGATATGTATTATACAACATAATCATATACTCAGAAATATAGCAAGTAGCATGTAATTTCATTTAATAAAACTAGAGATATGATATACATGACTCTAAAAACTAAGAAAATGAACGATGCATTACTTGGAATTGCTAGACTTATCTAAGTAACGCTTGATACTAGGACACCACTAAAATCCTCTAGCTTAAGTTTGTTTAGGTTTAATCTCGTGGAAACGTTCGAGGAGATGATAGAACATGAAACGTTGATCTTCTCGTACTTCATGTATCAAACTTTCAACATGTTGACAATGATAGCAATCTTTGTCATGGCTAGGTAGTGGTGGTGGAAGAAAGGAAATTGCTTGATGAGAAGGATCAAGTGAAGCGGGTTGTGGAGCCTCAAACGACGGAGGGATTGGTGGAGGCGCATTTGAAGATGGCTCGACCAAGAATGATGGTGGTAGTAGAGAAGTGTCCACTTCCATATGGTCGGGTGGTTGACTTTGATAATTTCTCATAATCCAAATGGGATTATTTGATGGTGACGGCGAAAAGGAAGCCAGAGCTAGTGTTGACTCAACACTTTGATTTTGTACCATTATTCCTCCTAATGAGGAGAATGTTGCCGGTGGAGGAGGATGAGATGGCCTAGGAGGCAAATCCTCTAAATTGTAGAGGTGTGGTGATGATATTGGAGTTGTGAATGAGATAGCTCTAGGAACCAATGGTGATGGTTTAGTGGAGATGGGATTGTTTGGTCTAGGAGGTATGGTGGTGTTTGGCATAGGTAGTTTTGTGGGTACTATCCTTTTAGGGATTGGTTTGATTGGTGGAGGAGAAATCCTTGCATTTGTGGACTTGACCGGAGATGATTCGGTTGAAGAGATTTCATGTACAACACGAGCAATTTTCTTGGGTGGTTCTTTGGTTGATGAGTTACCACTTGGAGTTTTTCTCATGATGAGATGATTTCAAGAGGTTTGTAAAGATTTCTAAGTGCTGAAAATGAGGATGAAGATGATGACTTTAGGAGTCCTAACAATGTGGTTTATAAAGCAAGGGATTTGGCAAGTGCATTCAAGACTTAAGCCACTAAAATTCATTGAAATGTGATGATTAACATGCACAAGAGTCAACTTCAAAGTTGTACTAATCTAGGAACTCATTTAAGATGATATGGAGTGTTCAAGTTAGCAAGATGAGCTTGAAATGATTGTTTTAGCTAGAGTTGACATAAATATGTCATACGGATCCCACAGTTCCCTCCAATGAGGGATCCGCTTAGGCTAATCCTAGGGATCCGTCTCTCAGCAGCTAAGAAAAGATAACAATGATGTTTGTAAGGTCTAATGCCTATGTCTTCTTGAGTGTTTTAGTTCATCTATGTGTCTTAAATGGAGAGGTTCCTAAATATTTAAGGGTAATGAGTGATGTAGCTAATGATTGCCTTTTATGGAAGAAATTGGAACTTTCATGAGTACCAACGAACAAAGATGACACTAAAGATTATGAGAGTATCAAACGGAGCTAAATGATCCTAGAGATCAGATAGTGACTTGGGATAATGTTTTGGAGAATATCCTAAAGGCTTTAAAATGGAAAAAATAGAATTTGATCAATTTTGAGGTAAGGAAGATTATGATCAATTTTCCCATAATTGAAAGATTTCCAAAGCTAGGCATGTGAAAAATGATGAGTGAGCTTGAGAGCGGAAGATTAATGGGTTTAAGTGAAACGATGGATCTACAAACGTCTTGAGTGTGATCTAAGTGAGTTATGTGTGAGTACGAAAGATCTACTTAAATTGATAAGGACTCAATTTTCCTTAAGGCAGTATGTCTAGCTTAGTGTGAAGTGTTCTAAGGACATGTTTGAAATACAATGATTGTAATTACATTTTCGGTTTGCCGGATCCCACGGTTCCCTAAGAGTAGGGATCCGTCTAGCACAAGCTTTGGGATCCGTCTATCTGCTAAGCAGAACCTTTACTAAAGGTATGCAATGATTTTGACAATACATTTTATTTCAAGGTTAGTTTAAGAGGTTCTATCACTAAGATGTCAAATGTAAGATGTTTTATTTCATGAAAGAAATTGGATTACATTGATAAAACATGAATACTAAGGGTTGATCCTATTTGAGAAACTACTAAGTTCCTTGGGCGTTTTCGCTAGAAGGATCATCAAATGGTTGATGAGTGTTTGCCGATTCAGGAATGAAGAAAGTCTTCATGAGAGATATGTTTAGAGGTTCCATCATCTTGTTCACAAGTACGTACAACGGACTTTGAAATTGAGGGTGGAAGTACATGATGTTATGATAAAGACGCGTCAAGAACATTCCATAAGGGATGAGTTTGTTCTTGGAGCCTTGAAGATTTACAATTCTCCTTGCGAAGAAGTAGGCGAGATTGTATGGTTGTTGTGTTAGCAAACAATGCATTATGTGAGAACAACAAGCGGGAAGGATTTCTCGATTTTCCCTAAGACTCCAAACATTTTCCCTTAGGATAACTGAGAGAGCTTTGTACTCTTCTCGGATATCCTTTGTATAAATAATGTTTGGTCGGAGTAATAGGGTCGAGGTTTGCAAATTGTGCGAGTCAAGTCTTGCGGGGAAGGTATGTGTGAACAATATGGACTATTTTCTTCACGAAAGTTGAAGAGAGAATCAAGAGACCAATCTTCGGTGAAGGCACATTGTCCATGATTTGGAATTCGGAGAATTTGAGCAAATTGCCCAAGGGTTAAAACAAACTTTTGATTTTTGATCCAAAACCAAAGAGATAGAGAACGATCCTCATTACGAATGAGTTCGACTTGACGGAAGAATTCCAATACAAACCTTGGACATATTTTCTCGTTAATTTCGAGAAGACATTCCAATCCTATAGCTCGGAAGGAGGTATTGATACCTTCTTCGTATTGTAGAGGAGTGTCGACAGTACGTCCTTCGTGGAAGTGACGGGTTTCGAGATTATTGAACCCACGGACATGATTGCCAGGTGTGTTGAGCTCAAGGGAGATGTTAGGAGTGTAGACGATAGTGAGTGAAAAATCAAACTCATATTCATGCGGCATAGCGAAACCTATAGGAAAGACAAGTTAATAGAATGTGACGTATTACGGGTAAAACAATGATTACCTAACGTTTTTACAAGATGTTTATTGATAATGACTTTTAACTCACTTAATGTTTGACATTCTAGTAGAACATTTCTTTTAGGAAGAAAGTGGTTTTTATTTTGTATGGAAAATCTGTTATCCAGAAGGACGATTCCCACGGTTCCCTTCTATAAGGGATCCGGCTAGTATACTTGCCGGGATCCGTGGATCTGTAGTAACAGAAGCAGATTTTTGATAAAAACATAAGTTTAATAGTTTTATACCAAGATATGTGTTTTAGCCTACATTTTCTTTTAGCATGCATTCATGGCTTCTAATGTATCATGAAAGAATACGAAAGATATAAATCAAAAGAAATGACAAACACATTATGATAATAATAACCTAGATAAACTAGACTATTAATAATATTCTATTTCAATGCTAAGAATGATACAAAGGATTAGGTATATAACCCCAATGTAGATTAACAACACAAAGTATATGTCTCCGTATGTGAACTTCATCAGAGGGAACACAAGAGCGATGAGTGTTAAGGCGATGAGCACGAGGGCGATGTAAACCATGTTGATGACGAACCTTCTTGGTTTTGGTTTGAGATGAGATGAGATGAGAGGAAGATGAAGTTTTGAATGAGAGGTAATTTTTTGAAAATGGAAGATTTGAAAAAGTGGGGATTTGATATAGTGGACGACGGATGGTTTATTTATGGAAAGGAGGAATTTTTGAGATTTGTGTTTTGTTTTATTATTAGAAAGATATGATTTTTGGATTAAGTGAAATAAAACACAAGTTTTATATACCAAGACTTTAGACGAAAAAGTAACACGTATGTGAGAAAAGGCTTCCTATTGAAGCTACATGTAATACATGTATATGCACAAAATATAATCATATAAATACCTATATAGGCATACTTAATAATCAAGCTAATGTCATTTAGAGATAAGTAGAAAGTCATACCTCTAATGCACTTAGGAATGTCTTTACAAATGACACAACAAATGTCAGTAGACAATTCCGGCTCCTTTGTGTTTAAGATACCTTCTTAGGGAAGGTATTCTTGTTACCAAGTGATTCCTATGGCTTGGTAGGTATGAGCTTTGACTAAGCAATATGACGAAGAGGATTAGTGCAATTAAATGAAGAATAAATAATAAGAAAAATATGGTCATCTAATCAATATCCAAACAAAGAGTTTTAAAAGACATGGTGTTTATTTTTATGAAAAACCTTCTTTGTAGTTTTCAATTAACCATGGATCGTATCAAGTTTTTGAAGTACAATATACTTTAAGAAACTTGGTAACGAAGCTCTGATACCAATTGTAGATAACTAGAAAGGGGGTTGAATATTTTTGCCAATTAATACTCGTTTTAAACTATTTAGATCGACTTTTGTCAATCTATTTGGATGTGTGTTGGATGTTGATAAACAAACATATAAAAATATAAATATGTAATGAGAAGATAAAGAGTAAGAAGCACAAAACCACAACGCGAGTATTTATAGTGGTTCGGCTACAAAGACGCCTTCCTTGCCCTACTCCACTCCCCGAGTCACCTACTCGAGAGTTCGTAATCACTACACAACACCGACTCCTTATGGTGGAGAAACCTTCACAACGTTGCCTACTCTTTTTCCGGTACTAGGCTAACCACCGGTTTCTTTCACACCAAGGTGAACCACACCTACCACAACGTCGCCTAACCTTTATCCGGTACTAGGCTAAGTACCGAGTTCCATTACAATGGAGGAACTACTACCCAACACTACACCAATTACCTAACCCCAAAGGATATCTACTCCTTATAATGTCAACAAGGATAACAATATCCTTTGACCCAATACTAATCTATCTTGTACATCGAATCACACCATATCGAATGTACATCTTAGGCACCTTTCACTAATGCCTTTGACTAGATCTTCAAGACACCCTTCACTAATGTCTTGTGACTTGACTCTTAGGCACCCTTCACTAATGCCTACAATACAGACGATCGACACCCTTCACTAATGTCTTCGTCTTGACACTTGAGACATCTTTCACTAATGTCTTCAACACTACACTTCTTAGTATAAAGAAAAGAAGCATCAACAAGAGGACTTCAGTAGTCTTGATGATGAGGAAGCATGGCAACTCATGGACTTGAGCTTGCTTGACTTCAAAGGTAGTGATCTCGCCTTTAAGAGGAACCTAAAGAATCACAAAAAAATAAAACTACAAACATAGATCACTTGGATCTGGGGTTAGAGAGTTTTTAACTCACGGAGAAAGTATGTGAGAAAGGGGTGAGAAACAATGAAGAAATGGCTCACTATTTATAGAGAGAAAATGCTACTGTTCCCCGGATCCCACGGATCCCTCCCTCAAGGGATCAGTCTAGTGTAAAACTAGGGATATGTGGGACGCTCCTCTTTGCCCATGGGTATTTTGGTTATGGGTGTCATGGGTCACGGGTTATGGGTTGATCCATGAGTCTTTTATTAGATACAATGTATCTCATGAGTGCAATGCACCTAGTCAAATGAGTATGGGTCAATACCATGGGTTATGGATATTATCCATATATGACATAACCATGATGTCATGCAATGGGTTATAGGTCAAGCTCCATGGATATGGGTCATGGACTTTGGGTTGTACCCAACTACATTCAATGTATTTGGTCAATGGGTTATGATACTTAAGTTTCTACCCATTTATATTACCCAATATACTACATACTAATTATGTGTATATTTTACCCAAATATGTAAACACTAGTTGTTGTACATATGTAATATTAAGTCATAAAATCACTTATACTTGTTTTAGTGTTTTATGTGAAAACGTAAGTGTGTTAGAAAACTATTGGCTCAAACTATTTACGTATTTTATTTGTTTCGTTAAAATGATTTTACGTTTGTTATCGACAAAACATTAGAAGATCGTAAAATATAAATAAACGTTTTTACGGCTTATTTGTATTAACATCTTTTATAAAAACACCCTTTGCTTTGTTACTTATCAAGCAATAATAAAAGCAAACAAGAAAATAACCAACTAATAGTAAAAATGCATACATAAAATCAACTAACATGTATATTTTGAACTAAGACTCCCACTTGTTTTTTTTCTAGGTACAAGTGGACCACATACATCGATAAATCGATTGCGTAAGTCTCATGTTAAAAATATACAATAACACACAAAAGTTGATTAAATAAATGATATATAATGAGTTCTTTCTCAATTTTACAATTAATTAAATTTTATGTAATTAACATGTCATGCAAACTTAATTTACTAAAACCCTAATCTATTAACATATACCGTTTTAATTAAGCATGTAAACAATACATAACAAATAAAGCATATACATATCAAATATTATATATCCATGACAAAACATGCATGTTTTTATCATGTATTCCACAAAGTCACTTATTATCACATAATCAAGTCAAGCAAGAACGATTACATAACGACATAAATCAATTACTCATTAATCATACCACATAAAAAATTGCATGCAACCTAGGGTTTCTACAATTTTGCAAAACCCATTTTTTTATTATACATAGAGTCGTATGACCTATAAACAAAACCAAAAAAATTAGGGTTTCAAAATTAAACCTAATTAACTTGCAATAAACATCAAGATTCGTTTTTTATACATTTAGGTAATTAATTACACAATATTAACGGCTCGTGATGCCACTGTTGGGATTAAATAATCTTGACAAGCATATTAATAATATAAATCACATAGAGCACGCAACTAAAGGCTAGAAACAATACTTGTAAGTAATTAACCATAAAATTAAATCGTAAATGTACCTTGCAAACAATCCAAGCAAATCAAAGATAAAAAGTCACAAACCCTAATTAGGGTTTATGAAAAGTCGATTAGGGCAAAAATCCAAGAGGGATTTTTCCTATGAGCTTGTACACACGTATTGGTAGCGATTCGATGCGAATGCTAGTTCTTTGATTCACAATTACTAACCAAATCACTTTGGTTATCCTCATCAAACGAACTAATTGGGTGTGTAATTCGTACGATTAGAGACAAGAGGGGGGAAGAAGAGAAGACTTGGTTAGTTAGGGTTTCACAAGATTACCAAGAATAAATACAAACCTTTGTATTTATACTATGGAAAATTTAGTGTCCAAGTTTGTCTATGACTCCCCTTAAGGATCCCAAACCGGTCGTACATAGCAACAAGTAAAGTTCTAGATCTTTCTTGTTGGCTATTTTCTCTTTTAGTCATTCTCTTTTACATTTAACGACCGTTAAATTAAACATTGTTAAGTACTAACGATCGTTAGATATTATTGTGAAATAATAATTAAATCATAACATTTATATATTAATTATTATACATTGAATCTCATACTTAATATGTGCAATCTCATAATCACGTATTCGAATCCAGTCATACTTATATTAAATATAGTCCACAAACTAACAGTTTATTTGTCACGTCACAAAAGATGCTTCCCTTGTAAAGATAAGCTATTCTAGTATCTGAAATTGATATCAGTGTTTCCCGCCTTCCCCCGATAATTGTTTGTCGTGTAGGATTCCAAGGCTAAGCTAGATCGCCTATTTACTGTGAACATTTACAATCAGTCTATGCTATGATTGTTTATGTTCATTCAAGGTTTTATTTCGCCTCAATTAAGGTATATATTGTCCATGCATGCTAAAGCAAATCCGTTATTGTTTGTCCCAAGCAACTTTGATAAATAAAATATGTCATCAATTATTAATATCTAAATTAAATGGTCAAAAATGTTTCCCCCGTGATTAATCCTTGGCTTATTGAGAAAAAAAAACTATATTTCACATGATCACCTCATTCTATTTTGGAGTTATATGATTCTTTTCTTTATTTACTCGAACGTTCCATACTTCAACTTGCATTTATTTTTATATTTTTTATTAACATATTCGGAAGATTTTCTAAAGTAAACAAATTCATGTCGGTTTCTAAATTCGAATTTTTCTGAAAGCTACGTTAAAATTAGAAAATGCTGAATAAAGATGTGTTTTCCCGGGACAAAACTAATTAATTAACAATAGTTCTATATATCAAGCCACTTCTGAAAAAATGACCCAAATTGTAATCTTGAACATTTTAAATCTCATATCCATTTGACGACATGAATCATGATCTCAAATGAATAATTATGCTTACCTCCTGATAGATGTAGGATAACATTTGAAATCCACTTTTCTCCTTTATATACTTGGATTTAGCAGATTCTCTTGGTTAAGATGAGTGTGAAGATTTTATTTAAAAAAAAAGATAATAGTTACTCCTTCCGTCCCAAATTTTATGTCCAGTTTGACTTTTTGATTCGAACTTTGACCTTAAATATTTTTGTTTGTATTATAAAACACTTGATGAAAAATATATCAAATGGAAATACATTTAAACCACAATCTATTTATATATTTTGCATCAAATATTATGTAATACAAATAAAATTATTTGAGGTCAAAATTGAACTTAGAAAGTCAAACTGGACTTATAATTTGGGACGGAGGTATACTTTTATTTACATACTGCCATTTTTTCAATATGTAACGTCCACAGAATTTACACGATCATATCAAATATCAAAGTCGCGCAATTCAACGATGTTTAGTTAAGAAAGTGACATTAACACACGGCAAGACAAAATGTATTTGTATGTTAGTTACAAAATGCAAGTATGATAAATTTTGAAGAAAAATTTTGATGGACAAAATGGACACATATTTCAATATTTTCCACTACTTGTTGTAGCCTTGTGTAGGCTATCTTTTGTTTGATGCGTTATGATCCTTTACTAGGAAGAGCTTTCACATTCATGTGTCATGTGCCTCTTTGTATAAGTGGTTTTGTTGTTCAATAGGCAATTTCATATGGGTTCATTTTAGTGTGTTGGGGAAATGAAGAGATGAACTTGCATGTTTGTACAAAATTGACGTAATTAAAGACATAAAAATGAAAACTGTTTATCAGGTTTGATTTTAGTCTATCAGACATAGACATATAATCTATTCATAAAAAGATATAGATGTGAGATCAACATATATCATAAATTCTCTAAAGATCAAATGAATATCCTTATCATTTATTCTTTCATTAAAAAAAAACCCCACTTTACATTTTTTAATCTGAAAATAAATATTTTGCAAACCGTAAATCGTCGAGGGACAAAAAATACATTTTCGCGATGAGATTTTTTATTATCTTTCACTAGACGGACCGTTCGATATATTTTTCACAAACTTTTTTTTCGAGCTTTTTGTTAGTGCTAAATTTCCGCCCTTAAAAATCATATGTGTTTGTTATTTTAGAAATCATGTGTAATTTCACAAATCACATGTGATTTATAAAATTACATGTGATTTGTTATTTCATAAATCACATGTGATTTCAAAAATCATATATAACTTTTAAAATACCAAATCAACTGTGGTTTTTCAAATCACATGTGAGTTCTAAGGGAGGAAATTTAAAAAATCATAAAAAAACTCGAAAAAAATTCGTCGAAAGTATGTAAAAGTGTCCTCTATAAAAAGGTGATTTAATTCCTATCAATGATAGTATTTCTTTTACGTAACGATTAACGGTATGTGTGATATTTAATTCCTATTCAAAAAGTTCAACATAGATTGTAAATTATGATTTCTCAATTTGAACTTTAGTTAATTTACGATCTATGTTTAACTTTTTTCTAAAGGTACAATGATATTTATATGTTGGATATAATTATAATTTTTATATAATCTTAACACCCTTTGTTCTGTCAACTTGACATAATGGTGGACCGATACTTCGGCACTGCCCGAGAATAACAGGAATTTGATTTGGCGACACGTTTTGGTGGTGCTCGTTGGTGGATCAAGGGATGAGAAGCTGTATGTACCGTTAGCTTGGCATGTGCATGTCAAACCATTCAGTGAAACACTCTGACTAGTGATGTGACCAGAGCCAATTAACATCCTTGAGCCTCAAAGTAATCCGGTTTTATATATCTGTTGTGACATATAGCCAATAGAGAAGCAAGAAATTAAATGATGATTCTATATATAAGAAAGTTTAATTAAAACAAGGATTTCAAATGAAGACTCGATTTTTACACTGAAATAGTAGTTAACAATGGATAATTAATGACATGAAGCAACATAAAGCTAAAACAAAGATGAAATACCTTCAACTAAAATCTTTAGAATAAAAGGAGTAACGAATTTAAGTTTTGTTAAGCACATGCTAAAAGATCTCAGTTACATATAGAGAAGAATAAAATATATTCATATTTGTCTTGATTTATATGCTGTTAAGAGATGAAAATTAAACAATTCACATCGAGATTTAATATACGGTATAGGCAAAATAATGAAGGATTTCGAGCTTCAACAGGAAAAAGATATCTCAGATTCTCATTTGATTTAATCCTTATTGCAAGTAAACGGTCGCATGAGCAGTCGATAACGATCTTGATTTGTTTATAGTAGCAGGCAGATGCGAAGGTGTCATGTCGAGGTTGACCTAATGTAGTCAAGTTACAGTGACGTGTCAGGATAGTGATATGACATCTAATTTGTTAACTCAATATTAGTTAAGAAACTATAAATAAGTAAAAGTGAATTGTTGTAAACAATATATATCAAACTTGAAATCTCAATTATACAATTGTTTTCAGAATCAAATCCGAACACTGTAAGATTTAAGAGCCATGCAAGGTTCTTAAGATCGTAAAATTACATACAAAAACGGTAAAAGTTTATTCTAGAATCATATTGTTCATGATTCTTTACAAGTATAGAAATTTTCAAATACTCCGTATATGTCTTGTGAGCAAAGGCAATTGAATTATCAAACTTTTACAATCCTAGATACTAAATCTAGGAGCATTGGAAGCCAGATGGGACCTTCTTTCCACAATAGTTAAGCAAGAGACTGAGTGAGACTGGGACATTGAGATTAATGCCCAATATATTAGCCTTTATGGCAGTACAAAGGCAGACAGCAGCCTCTAGATCGGCTAGGCCACCGATGAGAGTACAACATGGAGTCTTTGGTGGTGTTCCTACGACTAGGTGGACAAGGTCATTGAGCAAGTTAGCACATACACCCAACTTGAGGGTATCTTTCGGGCAAGTTGCTTTTGGAGGGTGTGAAGGTGTAGGAGGGCTAGGTTTCGGTGACGGTGGTGGTGGGCATGCTTTTGGCGGCGAAGGTGGTGGTGGACATGCTTTTGGCGGCGAAGGTGGTGGTGGACAGGCTTTTGGGGTATGCTTGGAAGTTACCAATGTGAAAAAGAGAAGGTTGAGGGCAAGGAGAAAAGCAGTTCTAGCCAAAGCCCTTGAAGCCATTTTTGAGTGCTAGCTTTGGATAGTTGCAAGTGTTGTAGCTAGGTTGTTTTGTGTGAAGATAGACAAGGTTCTTTGGGTATTTATAGATGGAAACTGTCACTTGTTTGGAAACTGTCACTTGTTTATCACTAGTTTATTTCCCATTGGTTGCTTATTTAGCTCCAATACTTCTGTATCCCATTAAATTTTATATCACAACATTTTTTGCTTTTATCTCTGAAAACTAGAGTTGGGAATACTTGGGAATACAGATATTGGCCAGGTTAAAATTTTAAAATACACACTAATTGGTCATAGTAAATAGTTTGCTTACCCAGTCTAACTTAAAGTTTTAATACATAAAAAATGCAAGCAAACTGACTTGTTAATTGATACAAGAGGTAAAAGTAACTATTTTATTTCCATTGGTTGATTATTTAGATGGAAATCTACACTTGTTTATTCTCATTGGCTGATTATTTAGACGGAAATCTTCACTTGTTTATTCCCATTGGTAGACTATTTAGCTCCAATATTTCTTTATCCCATTAATTTATATATCCCAACAATTGTTTACTTTTATCCCCTTTAAACTAGAGTTGGGACTTACAGATATTCCAAAAAAAAATAAAAGTGTAGATTGACATGCCGGCAATCTTCTGGCTTAGTGGGACATCAACTGGAATGAGTACGAGCCAAAACTCAGAGCACTGAGTAAGTTATTCTATAAAGTCTCTTCAGTGTGCCTATAGGTTTTGCGGAGATAGGTATCTATCTGAAGCAAATGCCAAAGATGAGACTCGAATCTGGGTCTATTGACTTAAGCACGAGTGCTCCAACCATTGGACTAATGCTCCAGTGGCTAGGACTTACATATATTAACCGGGTTAAATATAAAAATATACACAGATTTTTAAGACATACTCCCTCCGTCCCAAAATTATAGTCCCCTATTGACTTTTTCGGTCTTTCTTTTACAACTTTGACCTTAAATATTTTTGTTTGTGTTATATAATACTTGATGCAAATTATGTGAATGGATTGTGTTTTAAATGTATTTTTCATTAGTATATTTTTCATCAACTATTGTATAACACAAACAAAAATATTTAAAGTCAAAGTTAAGAAAGAAAGACCGAAAAAGTCAATAGGGGACTATAATTTTGAGACGGAGATAGTAGTAAATAGTTTATAAAAACTTTTAAGACATATATACTTGTATCAAATGGATAAATAGTTTATAAAACTTGCTTTTTCTCTTGTCACTGTAGCAAATAATTTCACCTGAAAATATATTCATCTAACATCTTTATATTTAGTTTGCTATATATCTTTTATCTAGCTTATTACATTTTTCAATTATTCAAGTCTCGTAAGTTAGCTACATAACTAGAAATCTCTGCAGTTTTAGGTATTAAAAAGCAATATTAATCGACAAATTCACTCTTTTAGAATGTTTGCTGGCAAATTTGTTTTCATTAGCAATCTATAACAAATAATACATTTTGAATATCCAATTTTCTATTTTAAAAAGCTAACTACATTTATGCTAACGGCAGTATTGCATAACCCAAAATCATTGGACTGCTCTGCTTTATGAAGGCTGATATAAACTAACTGGTCAAACTGTTGGTTTTATTGACTATAAATTAATAGACGTGTGTTAGGATCGAACTTGAGACCACGGGATTGCACACTTTACGTATGAGAATTAAAGTTAATAATTAAATGTAAATGTTATATTTATTTATTAATTAAATGAAACACTAACGAACGTTAAGTAATTAATGTAATGGATTAAACTTATTAAATGTATTTGGAAAAGGACTATGTTGTAAATATTGGGAAGGTTCCGAATCCTTGTGGATGGTTAGAACCGATCACCACAAGAAAAGGAAACCCAATCCCTACAACTCAAACTTGTTCACCAAGTTAGTTTGGGTATAAATACAAAACCAAGGGTGTTTGTAATTTATCTCTTGTACTCATTATGCTAAAACCTAAATAGTTTTTGTGTGTGTTTTTTGCATAATCCATCGATAAACCCTTATGGGTGTCGACCCACATCTTTCCAAAACAAAGTTATTTTGTTTAATTAAAACTAGCATTACTTTAATTTGTTAAGAGTAAGGTGTAAAGAACGTGGTACACCACTATTGATTGTATCTTGGATTGAATTACAAAACGGTAAGGGTAATTCTTATAATCCTATAAACCCTAATTAGGGTTCATCCTAATTGCTAGTTTGGGATTTGATTCTTGTTCGGCTAGAATCAAGAAAAGGTACGCATATTTTTTATGTTAATTAATTGTTCATTAATAAATCCTATACGCTTCGCTTTACTTCTTTGATGTTTGTAGTTATTTATTGAATGTCATGTTATTTAATTCCAAACAGGGCATCACGAAGCCATTGGTTTTAATGAGTAATTAATTACATAAACGCGTAATAAAAACAAATATTTGTATGTTGTTTGATATTTATCTAGGGTTTATGTTTATATTTTTTTTTGGGTCGATTATAATTTTTTTTGGGCGTTCCCCATATTTTTTTGTATTCGACACGTTAAAATTTTTTAAGGTTTTGAAAATTGTTTGCTAACCTTATTAAAACCTAGAATTAATATTGATTACGTGATTAATTCATGAATAATTTGTTATGTGTCATGGAATTTTATATGCGATCTTGTGACTTATTTGTATAATTGTTATGATATCCATGATTATACATGCATGTTAGTCTGGATAAGTTGCTTTGATAATTGTTTAATTGTTGAGACATGTTATTACGATAAATCTGAATGGGGAAGACTTCAATTACATATATTAATGAATCAATTATGTGCAATTTGGTATATTTTTAATTATGGGTTTACGCATCGATTCACGATGGTGGCCACCTCAATCATGAGAGAGTGAAAGCTCTAATTAATATATACATTAATTTAACCTAGATATTGATTATTAATAGGGTTTTATCGAATAAGTTGCATGTGCTACTTGTTTACACGTATAAATTGTTTATTATGTGCGCATTGTTTTTAGTAGTTTATTTTTTATTTATTACTTGTTTGTTTATTATGTTGCAGGTTTCAAAGGGTAAATTTGAATAGAAAAATAATACGGACTAAACAATGGCGAAATTTGATTTGTTTTGGAAGAGTTAAGTTTTCAAAAGTTTAATTGATTGGTGACTTTGGTACAATGACTGAACGGCTCACCCATTAGAATGAACTATAAAGGGGTTATTTAAGAAGCGCAGACACAATAATGAAAGGATGTCAAGGTTATGCTTTTGCTTTACCGGTCCCTCCTCCTGTAAGTTCGAATGGAGCTACTTAGTAAGCCATAAAAGTACAAGCTCATCTTAAGGGCTTAATTAGTTTTAATCCACGCCTAATTTCGTGGTAATTATCCAAAACACTAAGTGTTTACACTTATGCAAAAGTACGGTATAATGGATGATAATTAACACTAAATTCCTTGATTGGTGAACCCAATACCTCAATCAAAACTTTGATAATTTGATCTTTATGAATTTAATAAAAGTTTTTATTAAAATTTTATGCTACAAGATGAATGCATGACATCTTTGTACATATTTGATTTGACCACATAAAATCAAAACTAGTACCCTTTTAAATTAAGTTATATGCCATCTAATTAAAAGGAACACTTGAAGTTGCAATTTATGTCATGAGAGTACTTGGCTAGATTGTGATGGAGAGGTAAATCTCTATGTAAAGTGAGACCTTACATGGACATATTTGCAGTTCTTTAAGTTAGACACTTAAGTTGAGTAGGAAGTGAGACTTGGACTCAATGGCATAAGATGAGATGAAATATGTTTATATTTGCAATAGCGTTGGAAAATATAAATCCCATAATGATCTAGGAGTTGGAAATTGTTTGCCAATTAATGTCCGACAGATTACCTTATTATATGCGTTCGTTGCTAGCAGATCAACCGATGTAATGAACCTATGATAATTTGGATCCTAGTTTTCGAGAAAATACAATGGTTATATGAATATTACCTTGGGTATTTTATTTTCTTGAAAAGTTTAATTATCGAAAATACTAAAATTGAATTTTGCTAATTCTTTAAATGTATTAATGCAACATTAAACCGTAAACGTAGGTTATTCCTGTATTGGTAAAATTGATCTATACCTGTAAGGGTTTTAGTAGAGTCAACGTTACTAAAATAATAAACCTAGTCCTCTTTTCACGCAAGAAAGTGAGATTCAACCCTATTCCTTTTCATGAATGAAGAAAGGTATGATAGGACAATTAGAATTGTCTAAATTCTAAATACATAACTCGTAAGCAAATTTTAATAGTTAAGAAAATTGCATATTTCTGGGTTATTAAATTAGAAGCTAGACTAATTCTCAGATATTGGTAAAAGACAAAATAGCATATTTTATCTAGTTGTTGTGCTTTGACCATTTAAAAGTACTACTTACAATTGTTGGAATAGTAGAACTATTAAGAAAGAAATTGCATGCCCATTTTTTCAAGTTAATAGCATTGATGGATAGTTCATCATCTACATAGTAGAATACATTCTTTTAAGTACATTTGTAATTGTTATGTATGGACTTTCTCAAAAGTGTAGGAAGTAAATAATACACTATTTTCTTTCACTGGTTAATGAAACACTTACAATGTTGTCAAATCCAGGGAGTGTTGTGTTCATATTACTGAATAAGGAATTAATGTAATGATCTCTTATTCAGTGGGAGTTACAAGCTTTGTCATCTTGGTAGTAACCTAGATTATCTCTAGAATGTCTTAAGATAATTACTTTCCACTTGTAGACACTTATGTTTTCAAGGATAGTCATGTACGTTTCCTTATTAGACAATGAAGTGGTTCTACATCTACTAGTTATGCTAATATCAATGACACAATCATATTAGTCATATAAACAAACATATGTCGTGTTGTTTATCTGCTACATGATGTTGTTCCATGCACAAGTGGGAGAAATCTATATGGTGTGCAAGGTACAACATATAGGTATATGATTTAAAGGATTCTCTTGACTGCAAGGTAAGAGACCAACATTCTAATATAACTTGTATGTATCTAATTTAAGAAACACTTGGTGTTGCAATTTACGCCATGTGAGAACTTACAGATTGCAGCAACAAAGTAAATCTCTATGTGAAGTCAGACCTTGCATGGACATATTTGCAGTTTCTAAATTAGACAAGTATTTAGAACATGTGTCAAAATGATAGATATAAGACTACTTCAAATTAAATATTTATGTATTATTAGAATGACATAAATAAATGAAGTAATCTAATCTACTTCAATTTGTTTATTTATGAATTTTGGAATGACATAAATAAATGAATAAATAATGTAGTCCTACATTATTGTGAAGTAAATAAATTAACTTGAAATTACTATTGAAACCAAGAGTTGTGTTCATAATTACTTTAGTTAAACATGTTTATGATTCATTGTAAAGACATAAACATAAAGTCTTTTAAAACTTATAATAAAGTAAGACGTTAACTTGTTATGTTTTTAATTAAGACATATACAAGAAGTCATTGAGTTGATCAATGATTTATAACGTATAATGATTATAACAGTTATGTTTCTTGATGAGACATGGATATGAAATAACTTTGTTAAAAGGTACTTGTGTTATAAAGCATGTAATTGGCTTGGAAAGTCTATTATACCATTAAGTTGACTTAGTTGGTAAATAGGTAAGCCAAAAGGAATATGTTTATCTTATATATTGTTAGATTGTCTTACAATATTAATTCTAATGAATACCACAAGTTGATGGTATGTTCAGTTAGGAGAATCAAATTCTATTTGATTTGTTTGATTCATGATAACCATAACTTCTTTCTTAAAAAGTAACAAGGTTAGAATATTGAGTATGGATTGAATATATTCAATATGACTCCAACCTAGAAGATTAATAAAACACCATTTCATTATGGAATGTGATGAATCACATTAAGTTTTAAAATTGAAGATTCTGAATTTGTTAAACTACTTATGAATAGGTTATTAACAAACTAAAGTCAGGAATTGTCAATGTGCATTTGTAATGTCCCAAAAAGAGAACAATGTAGTTTTGCTCTAATTGCTAAGTATATATAGATAGTCTATATATTACAAAATGCAAGTGGGAGTTTTT
>OU343224.1:213712020-214177608 GCA_910596185.1 Chrysanthemum makinoi
CATCATCTGAACCATCTTCATCAGGGGACCCCAACTCTGCTACATCAGTTCCTCAACCACAACCACACGAGCATTTAAGAAAATGGACACATGATCATCCATTGGACAATATCATTGGGAATCCTTCTCGTCTGGTATCCACATAAATAAACAACTTGCTACCGATGCCTTATGGTGCTTCTTCAATTCCATCCTATCAAAGGTCGAACCGAATGATGTTAAAACCGCAATACGGGGACGGTTGGTTCAATGCAATGCAAGAAGAAATTCACGAGTTTAATCGACTTGATGTTTGGTAATTGGTACATGCTCCTAACTGTGCTATGATCATTGCTCTCAAATGGATCTTCAAAGTAAAACTTGATGAGCATAGTGATGTGTTGAAGAACAAGGTAATATTGTTGCAAAAGGATATCGTCAAGAGGAGGGTATTGACTTTGAGGAATCATTTGCTCCAGTTGCACGTATAGAGGCAATCAAAATCTTCTTGGCTAATGCTTCTAGTAAGAACATGGTGGTTTATCAGATGGATGTGAAGACTGCCTTTCTTAATGGAGATCTTAAAGAAATCGTATATGTCAGTCAGCCTAAAGGTTTTGTGGACCAAGAACATCCTACTCATGTCTATCGCTTAAAGAAGGCCCTCTATGGCTTGAAACAAGCTCCAAGGGCACGGTATGATACACTTTCAAAGTTTCTCTTAACCAACGGATTCAGCAAAGGAGCAGTTGATCCCACATTGTTCACCAGAAAGTCAGGCAAACACTTAATTCATGTTCAAATCTATGTTGATGATATTATTTTTTCCTCGACCGACCCTAATGAATGTGACCGTTTTTCAAAGGAAATGGGCTCCAAATTTTAAATGTCTATAATGGGACAAATGTCATTTTTCTTGGGATTACAAATTTCACAAAGTCCCGGAGGCATTTTTATTAATCAATCTAAATATGCAAATGAAATTTCAAAGAAATTTGGATTTGATACTTGTGACCCTGTTGACGCTCCCATGGTGGAGCGCACAAAACTGGATAAAGACCACTCAAGGATCATGGTTGATCAAACGAAATATCGAAGTATGATTAGTAGACCTGATATTCTGTTCGCTGTATGCATGTGTGCTAGATACCAGGATAAGCCTAACAAAAAGCACCTTGAAGTGGTTAAACGGGTCTTTCGGTATCTCCAAGGAACCGTCAACATGGACTTTGGTATCCGAAGGACACCAATATGTCACTAACAGCATATGCAGATGCAGACCGTGCAGGGTGTCAAGATACCGCGTCGGCACGTCGTGGTGCTCAATTCTTGGGAAAAAAACTTGTAAGCTGGTCTTCTAAGAAACAAATGAGTACGTCTATATCCTCTACAGAGGCTGAATACATAGCCATGTCATCTTGTTATGCTCAAATCCTATGGATGAGATCCCAATTATCTGACTATGCCTTTGAATTCAACAAAATCCCTCTGTATTGTGATAACAAAAGTGCTATTGCTCTCTCCTGCAACAACGTTCAACATTCAAGAGCAAATCATATCGACATTCAACATCACTTCATCAGGGAACACGTGGAGAAATGGGTGGTGGAACTTTATTTTGTAAGAACTGAATATCAGCTGGCAAACATCTTCACTAAAGCTCTTCCTAGAGAACGTTTTGAGTTCATTCTTCCACGACTTGGACTAAAGAGTCTACAACCAGAAACACTCAAACGTCTTCAAGAGGAATACGAGGAGTAAAGGCTTTTTATTCATCTATCATTTGTACAAAACTTACTAAAAACAAAATACAAAATTATAAAACCCCAAAAAGAAAACAGAAAAATATAATATTTCAAAATCCATAAAAAATCAGAAAATCTTTGAAAAAGCCCAAAAATATTAATTTTCACGTCATTTTTTAGTTCTTCGATAACATCTACGGACTTTGATTTGTCACTTAAAGAATGGCACAGGTCTTTAGATGAAGTTCGAATTTACATAATCTTATATAAAAAAAAATATAAAAAAAAGATGGAGAAAAATGATGGTTTATTGTCATTTCAGACAGTAACCCGTTTTAGAAGAAAGAACAGAGCCATGCTTAATCTAATTTTTTTAAGGGAAAATTAGTCAAATAGACCACGCGCCCTGAGGCTTATCACTTTCCGGACCACGCCCTTTTGACATTTGAAACTAGACCGGTTGCCCAGTGATTTTCTTGGAGCCAACCATGGGGTGCCACGTGTCCGACAAAGCTATGACACAAGTACGTATTTTGAAAGTATTTGTCATGTATTGTAAGGTATTGTTTTTTGGGCAAATTTATATATTTTGGGCAACTGTATTTATACACGAGGACATTTTAGTCATTTTACATTTGTACTTGTACTTTTGCAGGCTTATATATTTTTTTTTTGACAGCACTAACTATCTAAAATACTACTATTCAAATGTAGAACACAAACACTCATATCCAAATCCACCTCCACCAAACTCAGATCTTATTCAAATATAGAACACAAACACTCAGATCCAAATCCACCACAACCGAAACTCTGATTCCGGCACCGTCTTCACCCTAACTGTCATCGGTGAAATCGATTCCATCAATTTTAACCGGCGATAGCAAAGAACCTGATGAATCCGGAGGCAGACTAGACACTATGAGCAAATATGGTGACGAACATAGGCACAAACTAATCTAACTCGCAGTATTATATTGCTGAATATGGTGGACTAGCGACGGTTAATGATGGTGCAATAATTGCGATAGTCATTCACCTACGAGGTATGATCGTAAAAGTTTACAAGCCATTTCATGTACTATTGTCACATACGAATTAAGATTGGAGATTCTTACCGATGTTTATGCTACAAGATTAAATACTATCAACTATTAATTAAGTAAATCATTTAATGACATAAAAGCGTTACAAATGTATATTCGTGGATGATCTTATAATCATTGTATTTGTGTGTGCGCAATCTACATTTTCTGCAAAACTATAGTTTTACAGTGAGTGATCTTTACCTCGTAATTGAGTTTATATCTTGCAATTTTGATTTTGTGATGGGTTTTCTTATATTTTTGTTCGATTAGGCAGTTGTTGATCTTTACTGAATGTATTTGTTTGATTTTAGAGGAATCTTTTGATACTTATGAATTTGTAAGATAATATTTTAGGTACACTTAGAATATCATTAAGATAGTTTGTAGACCAATGAGGTATTTCGCTACTGCTTGTGATTGGTAACAACTGCTAGACTACTCGTTTCCACTGCTAAGTTATCGGTTACCACTGCTAGCTTGTCGTTTCCACTGCTAGGCTTATCGGTTACCACTGCTAGCCTATATTGATACAGGTGATAATTTGGTTCTGTTTCATTAGTGAATATCATTGTCTGATTATGTGGCGGTATGTTTGTTTGTACCCTTATTTTTGACTTTCTATTGATCCATGTATTTCATAGATGGACGATTTGATGATGATTATTGCATGTGGGTTACCAGACTTAAGTCAATATTTTGAGTTGGATCATCATGTCTCTGAAGTTTTAAGAATAATGTTGATGTTTATCTAAGCTTTTCTTTAACTATATAATGATGTTTTTTGCAGCCAAACTTTACTGCAAAAGCGGCACTTTTTTCACTCTCACAGAGCTCAGGTTACCATTTACTCTTATTTATCGGCATTGTGCACTTTTAGCGATGGTTTTTGTATATCTTCTTTGGCAATAAATAACTATACAATTCAAAATTGAGTAGCTGAATTGTTTTCTTAAAAATGAATTCTTTTTTAGCCAATGGCATTGGAGCAAGTGATGGCCGAAGAAGAAAGTGAAGATGAAGTTGATGACGATCTTGCCGATCTTGAAGACCGAAGAGTATGTTCTGTTTCACTCTTTACCTTACTAACTGATTATTACATTACAAATAACAAATAATGACATTTACTTTTGATATATTTCAGATGCTTGATGACTTTCTAGATGTTACTCAAGATGAGAAGCACATGATGCATTTATGGAACTCGTTTATAAGAAAACAAGGTAATTCAACCCTGCTTACTTGCTGTTTTACAGCAAGTATTATGCAGTATATGCATTGATATATTTGTACTGTCATACTTAAAATTAAACCTTGTATGCTTGTGATGGTGTTGTCAGGGTTCTGACAGATGCACATGTTCCATGGGCGTGCGAGGCATTTTTTAGACATTCACGGAGAATAGCTTGTTCAGAACCGAAAATTGAACTGGTATATTCTTCATTAATATCTTGAGTAAATGAACTCTTAAATGTAAAAATATACTTGAATTAACTGGTTGCATGTTTATAACAATGGATAACTTGTCAACTGATAGGTGTTGAAGAGTATTCATGATTAAGCTATGGAATCATGATCTTCTTGACGCCAAAACGATGAATAGATGTCACTTGGTACTTGATAAATATCGAGGCCAAATACAAAGCCAACAGATTGATTCTGCCAAAAGCAACGATTAATTCATTTTCGATTTTAAACATTTTCTTACGAGTAGGGACAACACAGGAAGCTTTAGCACCATTAGTTATTTATGGAAAAAGGGGTCCTAATGATCCGACCTGACCCATTTTGACCCATATTAAAAGTACTCATTCTGATCGGTTCCTCGATCCGCTCATATTGCCGCCTCTAGTTTTATTTGCTGATAGAGTTTTAAATTTGTGTTGTGTTCCAACAGAGGTGGGGGGACATTCACTTTCAACACGTGAAAGGAATTTATCAAAGTTAACAAAGCTTTCCATAAATAGTACTAGTAGAAGATTTGATGGGAGGACACCCGATTCTCCAGCACCAGTTGCAAATCAAGTAAACACTACATCTCCATCTTTTTTTTGTTCTGTTAAACTTTTTTCTTTATTAGGACTCATTTCAAATGTTAATTTGTTATAGGGAGTGATCACTCACTTATCAGAACAAATTTCCACTCTGAACGAAAGAATGGATGACTTTACATCCCGCATTGAAGAGCTAACTTCAAATTTTTCACAAAGAAGAGTACCAAGCCATCAATATATGGCTAACCAGACTGAATCGTGCAACGGGTCTGCAACTTCACTGTTCATGGCTGGCTTGGGAAATGGTTCATTGACTGGTCAACTGCTTCCTAATTCTGGATCTTCCAACCAGTTGACACGAGAGACCCCCTCATAGAAGAGGTAAACCATTCATCTTATCAGTTGTTATACTCAGAAATATCAATTTAGACCAATTACAACTTGTGTTGTGGATTTTATCTCAAACAGATGGAGCAAAAACCTTTAATTAAAAAAGTAGGATTGTCTTATCTCCCATATTTTGCAGGGGTGGATTTTAAGGTGAAGCATGTCACAATTGGTGGGAAGAAGTTAAAGCTGGCTATTTGGGACACCGGTAATAATTTGTTGGTGTGTTTACACCATTCTCAGATAATTTTGTGCTGGTGTGGTGATCTTTTATCTTGGTTTTCGTTGTTTCTTAATCTTGTTAAATGCTTGCATTTTTTTTATGTGGACATCTTAATAAGGGAGTGTATTTATAGCGTACCCTAGGTTAGCATCAGTCTCCACAAGCATGGTATGCAAGCTAAGGAATCCATTTAAGGACTTTAGCAAGCCAATCAGGAATGGTTTGCTAATTTTCATTTTACCTGATTTTCCAAAGTTTATACACAGAGCCACACAATTTATTTCTTGTTCACTAAAATTGTATTACAAATGCAACAACCTCTCCCTTTTTCAAATTCAGAACAAGTCACTACGCCCTCTCAATAGTTAGGCGTGTAGTTGTAAACGCAGAATCCTCACATTCTGCATTTAGAAGCCTCGATTCTAATCATGTGGTGGGGGTGTCGTTGGGATCACTAAATATTCATCGCCTCTCAGTTAGGAGCAACATTTACACCTAAACTGCTTGGGGCGGGGGTGACGTTGGAGTTAAGAAATATCAGTTATGGATTTCGATAAATAAACACAAGGTCGTCATAGCTTGTGTTGGAGTGGAAGATGTGTGTACAAATGAGCTAGTGGATCATTGTATTTGTATGATTGTTATGTCAACGTGTTTGAATTTTGTAATGCAGTTGTAACCATAATTTAGAAATTAGGACTTGTATGTAATTTTATAGAGTAGTAGCTGGTTGTTACTTTTTGCCTTCCACATACATGCATATGGCCATATGTACATGTTTATTAATTTAATCTCTGATTCATTCTTTTATCCGACTATATCTCTCCTCATTTTTGTCAATCCACCATTATTAACTCTTTAAGTGCTCCTAGAAAGAGGGATAAAAAGCAGAATACCGTTATCAGGTGTGAAAGCTTATCGGTGTGAAGTGATGGAGTTGCAGATAAGGATAATGTGCATACAAAATAGTTGTATGTCATATGGTCATACCACTTAGTTTGAGTCTGCAAGGATGTATCAGTTACAAATCATTTTTATTCTTTTTCATTTTTAATCACAACTTTTGGTTTAAGTATAAACGTAGAAACTATTAATGAAAGTATTGTCATATAGGTCTACACAAGCTCATAAAGGAGAACGATATTATGTTGCGTGCGAACACACACAGTCATCTCTCTAACATGCACATACATGGTGATATATATCATCAGTTAATCACATTACTTGGAAAGTTAAAAGAGTTCACACGAATCTGTTTTGGTCTTTAAGAGTGTACGCAAGGTGAGTGAGAGAGATGTTTCTGTAGGGGACATAACCATTAGACCATATTCCCTTGTTTCTAGTTTCATTGTACTTATGTAATATTGTGTTATAAATACAATATCTATATAATCACTAGTTGACAAACTTGTAAAACGAAATTTGTATATACTGATCTTGACTTTTGAGAGCGAGTGCCAAGGTATCCGTAGCGTTATTCTTATAATGGTTTTGGGCGAAGGTGTAGGGCTCCTTAGTTATATACTTATATATGAACTACAAATTCACTGTTGGAGTGTTGTTTTCATGATATAGCGCACATATTGTTGTCTACTTTTACATATTCAAATAAAGTATCTTGGTGCTAACATTACCAATTTTTAGGAATTTGCACAGATTCTCATCATCTTACAAAGTTAATTTATTAGGTTGAATGTCACTTATCTGAGTTTACTATAGAAAAAACTACTTGTTCTAGCTGAAGTGATGCTACACAGTGTTTTAATAGGATACATATGATTTCAGTTTATAGGATATAAAATAATAATATTGTATGTTGTTTTTCATGTCAACTCAATTTTGAGTGCTATTTTCTTTTAAGATGTTGACAAGTGAAAATTAATTATAAATTTTTAATTTGCAGCTGGGCAGGAAAGATTCAGAACTTTAACCAGTTCATATTATAGAGGGGCCCAAGGAATCATCATGGGTATGAAAAAGTGTTCCTCCTTTTCTATTTTTTTCCATAATTTCTTGATCTGATTTTGATGCTTGGCTTCCATTATTGGTTTAATTTTGCGACCCGTAATATTTTGTATTCTTTTGGGTCAATGTGAAACTTATTAGAGTGCATTGGTCATATCAAAAGTTTGTAAATGATGGAAGTTCTTGTAAGCGAGGTCAGGGGCTACACCTGGTGATACCTATAAGCTGGTAAGTTCAAGCAAGCTTCTGCAACTGATTTATCTTGGTCCAGTATATGTACATCAGTTGAAGAAATTTGCTACCTAAAATCTGCAACTAGGAAAGAGTTCTAAGAATAACCTGTGGTTGAGATCTGCAAACCAAGATACTTGGCTACTCGATCCACAAAACGACATAAGTTCCTACCTGATAATCATATCTTCATAAAGTAAATAATGCAAATAGATCAAAACGGGTACCTTTTTTAGTATGGGTCAAACGGCCTAAAACATTTTCTTTTTTATATAGAATTTTTAGTTTTGAAATTTTATTTTTCAGTCTTAATATTTAAGAGATTTATGGATTAATAATACACTATGGGCGCATTTTTTTCTCGTTTGACCCGTTAAAGATAAAGCATTACCTAATTTCATTGTACCGTTTTTCTCTAAATATATTACAAGTACGCATGCTCATTATTTTGTCTACATGTTTGATAAAATGTAACATAATACTTGCAGGTTAAAATAGTGAATACATGTCAAGAATTAGGCATGGGTCCTGGGAGATTTTACCAAGCCGGGGGAAAAAGTTACATATGATGTTCTTTGGTCGAAACTGGGACCCAAATAAAAAGTATGATGGTTCTGCAGCACCACCAATTCCCAATCAGTTACTTTGATTCACTGAAACTGCACTTCAAAAAGCTCAAGAAAAAGATCTAGAAATTCCCTCAATGCAACCAGACATTTGTATCGTCAATTTCTATGAGACCAATGATCGGCTTGGTTCCAAACGCGTAGTGTAATTTTTTAATTATAGTCATACAAACTTTATTAGGAAATGAATAAATTTTTTTCCTTCAATGCGGGTCATACGGGATGGTCTTGGTGAGGCTAGTATATTTCTTGAGATAATCTGATAATTTTTCCTTCAAAGTGGATCAAACCGTCAAAATTATTTTATGTGCATACATAATGCACAATGAATAAACTTATTTTGTATAACTTACGTTTGTATATTTAAAAATTGCAATGCAGGACCGCGATGAGAGCTCAGATAGTTTAGACAAAGGATTGCCCGTGGTTTCCATCTCTATTGGTGACTCTGCCCAATTCTTGTATAAAGATGCGAGGAAAGAAGAGAAGTTTATTGAATTAAATTCAGGAGATGTATTGATATTCGAAGGAGAGTCTATGCATATTTATTATGGAGTGACAAAAATTTACTCAGAAATGCTCCTCATTCGTTGCTAGAAAAAAGCATGTTGAGACCCAGCCGTCTCAACCTTACATTTAGACAGTACTGAGCCCAGGCCTCATATGCCTATTTGTTTGAATTCTCAAAACATCCTATTTGGTTAAACACATAATGTATGTGGAGGCTACTATCACATCCATCTATTCCGACTAAAATAATAGTTATAGAAAACATTTATTTGATTGGTAAAGAGGTCATCACTTCTTTAGGAGATTTGAGGCATCTAAAGTTCTTGGACTTGAGTGGTAATAATTTTAAAAAAAGTCAGATCCCTGATTCATTAGATCCTTGAAACAGCTAAGTTTACCTCAATCTCTCCTATGCCTCTTTTTCTGGTGTTATTCCTCCTCACATTGGAAATCTTTCAAATTTACAAGTTCTTGATCTCAGTTCAAGTACACACAGTTACACATAAAAGGGTTGCGTTTTAACAATTTTAAATCCGAGACAAGCAGATAAAAACTAGCTTTACTTTATGCAAAACGCTTATTTAAAAAAATGGCAACTTCTTCTTTTTGGGCAACTTCTGTTTGGGCAACTTCTTTCTTTTGAGTAATATTTAAGTCAATCAAGCCAAAATATACCATTGATAGATAAAAATGTCAAATTCGTCACATACAACAATTTCCTTAATAAGCAATCCCATACAACCTATACAAGCAATCCTAAACCGCCCCTACGACTAAAATCAGTAGTAGTTTGACATTTTACAGGTGGTGCTATAGGAGCTACAAAGATATATCCCATTAGAAGATCGAGACCTGAATGTGGCACCATATGTTCCTTCTGAAAATACCTGCAACTGAGTTGCACAAGTGCCTGAGTCATTATTTAAGAACAAGGAATACTACATATTACTTGTATCACCATAAAAAATAAACATTAAACAAATCAATCATCAACCTAGAAAAATGATATCTGAAAAAGATGTCATGGCTACCTTCTGGGTTTCAAGTTCTTCATGAGTGCCCAAATCAATATCATCATTCTCCTCAGTGGAATCATGAACAACCTGTATGTAAATTCACAAGACCAAGAAAAAAGAAAGAAAGAAATAAAAAAGTTAAAAGGTAAAAAATAAAAATAAAATTAGAGCAACATTATATAACAAAAATTGAGACCATATTATAAGCGTCCATAAGGACAATATCTACATTGCGAACTTATAGACATTAGCAAAAGAAAGCATGAGAACTCACCATTATTCTAAAAATTTAGTAGCTTAAAATATTAAACTTAACAACTAATCCATATCAAACAGATCTACTTGTCCTTCATGATACATGAGAGTATAATTTCAAGAATAAAGTAGTAAACTAGAGAAACATTCCGAGTCTTCTCATTGGATTAAAAAAACACTTTGGGTTGTTTGGACTTTGTAGTTACACTTTCAAAGTGATTATAACAATTTCAATAAATAGATAACCAGTTGATAATCGTAAATTGACTCGATCATTAGTTCTGTTAAAAAAGCTCATTGGCTAAGTATCATTAGTTCTGTTATAAAAGCTCACTGTCTAGGTATCGAAACATTATTATCTTCATCTCATATAATAGGAAAATCAATTATTTATAAAAGACCCCATAAAAGGGAGAAAACAATAAAATACAAGGCATCCTACCTCATTTAAACAAGCTAATTAAAAGAGGAGAGGACCAAGGAAAAAACAAAGGAAAAGAAAATGACCAAAACTAGCTAATACATGACACACACCACTAACACTGAACATTTTTTAGACAAAACTAACTCACAAGGCAATATCAACTGAAGCCAAATTATTTGCTACACTATCATACTGATGTGGCATTGCAACCAGGCCCACACAAGATAAAATCCCATATGAACTTGGACTACAAAGTCACATAACGAGCCAAAACTATGAAGTAATAAAACATTAATATTAGCCGATGAACTGACACGACTAACATAGTGATTGAAGCATTGCAGACCCACTTATTCAAAACTGATAGCACAAAAACCATTTGACCTGTACTGATACACTATACTGATATCACTGTTGCATCCTAATATTTATGGTATCCCACCATTGTTAACACAACTACCTGATTAACAAATTAGTAGAATTCTATTTTTACTTTAGGCTTAAACGATTCGGATCAAGATCCCCATTATTCGCTTTCTAACAAAAGAACATGCAAGGATTTTAGAATATAAATATAGCATAATATAGATCGATATACAAAACATATTAAATTACATGACTTTAGGAGAAATCGATTGGATTAGGATCAAGATCTCCAAAATCGATTAATATTTTGGTAGATAGAAACCGGGATTGGGAATTCACCAGTCTTTGTAGTTACCATTTTGAAATCCGAGTGTAATTTTTATTTAAAATACTGGGGTTTTTCGTAACCAGTCTCTATTTAGGGATCTCTTTGACCTTTTGTGTAGTAGTGAGTGTTCAGGGAAGTTTCACAAGACCTGAAGTCCATGCTAATTAAACATGTCAATCCAATCTTTCTGTATAAGTTGCTGAAATCCCCTTAAGAAATGAGAGCTTTTTTGACGTATCTGAAAACAGATGATGAATTACATTGCAAGTTTATGAAGCATAAGAAGAAATGACAGCTTCAAAAGAAGGTTTGGTAAAACAAAAACCTGGGTATTAAGTCGGTGATTGGCAACAAGATGAATAAATGTGATAACATTGTCATTCACAACCCGTATATTCTTTCCACCTGGTATTGTTCAGCTGTTTGCTCCCCATATAACTTTTGTAGTGAAAAGCTAATTGTTTTGAAAAATTCAGAATCTGCACAAAAAATTGTACCGATTTTACCCGTAATAAAGCCTATTGACCCAACTTTTTGCCATCACTATTCTAATACAGACTATTACTGTAATAATTTTACTTTGTAGTCATATTTGGGCTGCTAATTTTTACACAAGATAAATAATGTTGACAAAAAATTGTTTTGGGTTAACCCATTTTACAGGTTTTGACCCATTATACAACCTACTGACCGCCATTTTTCTATCTATATACAGGTATGAAAATACTCGCAGCTGCTCTTTTGGCAGATATAACATTATTTACATGACGAGGCAATTATGCAAACAACAATAACAGTGAACACATACCTCCGCCTCTTTCAGCTTTTCTAGCTCTTCAAATTTAGCCTTCTCAGCCTAAAATATGAAAACAAATAATATTATGAGAAGGAAAAATGCGAAATAGTAATGTGAATTAGTAAGTTGTGGATAGAAAGCAACATACATCTTTTTGTTTGCCCCATGTTTCTTCTGCCACTTGTTTGGCATATTCAGGATCGTCACATATCAACACATTGTCAAACAAAGTTCCTGATTTCACCTGAGAAACAAGAATCACATTCATTTGAGCTTTCAGCTTTTCAAAAATTGGCATATTGCACTCATTCAATGTGCTGAAATAAAGCAATTACCTGCCATAGCTCAATGCCAACATACTTCAACTTGGGGAAAACATATAGATCAGGGTCATCCTTGAAATCTGCAATTTAGAGAATATCATAGTCAATATAAACTAAACTCGATACAAACGAGAATTAAACATCTGCAAATTCAAAAGTATGACAGGTACCTGGGTTGTCAATCATAGGTGCCTTCCACTTTCCTTTGTAGTTAGGGTTCTTGATTTTCTGTCAAGGGAAATACATTTTAGAAAATGCGTAATACTAATTAGAATAAAAGAATATGCACCGAAAGGAAAAGTCCACAAACCTTTGCCTTCCATGGGCCCTTGTACTCAGGGTTTGGAATACTTGGGACTGTCCACTCGCCATCTTCCTCCTCATCCCAATCTTCTGGCTGGAGTTTTTATTTATTTTATTCAGAAATTAATCCCAGAATGCTTTACAGAGTCAAAAACAGAATGATGAAAATAAAAACGAACCTTCTTGGCATCTGGGTCTGGGATCTCTTTCTCGATGTCATCATAACCCTGGTAACCAAAAAACAACAATCAGTTATGGAGCCCAATATATAGATATAAAAAGAGACAAAGAGTAACAGAACTTGTTGTTATATTACCTCGGGTTTCTTGTCTTCAGAGTCAGCAATGAACTCCTTGTCATCCCAATCTTTAGGCTGTTATCAATTTGAAATCGATTAGAACTTTAAAAGGGACTCTCATAAATTTGCATAAAAAAACTTATTGCTCGTGTATTTGAATATACCTTCTTGGTCCCTTGATCTGCTTAGCTGGGAGAAGATCCCAGTCAGAGTACAAACTTCCAGTCTGCTTCTCTACATTATCGATGAGGATAGTGTAGGTAGCATCAGGGCGGAGGATGAAGGTATAAACGTATGAAAGCTGGTCAGTTTCACAAGGGACGTCCTTCTTGATCAATTTATTTTCCTCGTTGTATGTCAAGATGGCGTGAACCTTCTTTCTGGTGTACCCACAGATATCAGGTCCAAACATGATGCTGTAGTAAACAACAAGAGCATTAAACCAATGTGTAATATGAAATCTTAACAAACAAACAAACAACCGGGTAAGGCGTGTATGTTTGAATAAACAACCTGTATGGGGTATCACCACCGAATTTCGTTTGGTCAACATCACCACTAAGCAATTTTATGTATCCACCACCACAGTCTAGCTTCTGCTCATGCTTAACAGAGAATTGGAAAACTAGAGTATTGTCCTTGTTGCTGAATTCAGGGTACTCAGCAGAAATGGCGTAAAACCTATAGTCTTCACTGGTCTGGATACCTATTAACACAAAGAAGAAACAAGTAGTTAATATTAGTTGTTGATAAATTCATAAAGCATTTTACAATTTACCATGAATGTAAAACCAAATAACTAATAATGGGAATACCTTTATCATTGGCATCTCCATTCCATTGACCGGAAGTATAATTCCATTCCCCAGCCATGTTCTCATCTTTCTTCCAGTCAGATTTAACCCACCGGCTTTTCCATCCCTCTGAAACAAACATGTAACATCAATGTAAGTGAAACTCATGTAACGATATCAATACTCTACATATAAGCATAGCTTATAATTATAAACAAACTAAATCTTGCTTAAACGGACAATAGTACAGCTACATAAGTTTATAAACCGCGAAAACTATCGGAAAAAAATTTTGCACAAGCCAACATATGCCGTATACTGATTAACCCTATATGTGTTTGTCATTTCCTAAATCTACACTCATTACAAGAATGAGCGACTAAAGTCATAACATGATACACTAACAACATCACATTACACATAACATCGATTATATCACAACTACATACAACCACTAAGAAACTGAATCAAATCAACAAATTATCACAACAAAAGTACAATCAACTTTAATAAAAAAAAACACACACACCTACGAGTGTAAAACTCGTTATAAATACAGCTAAACTTTGAAAAAGCCACATGTTGAATGCTGATAAATTATGAATCCTAAAACTGTCTAAAGTCATACTAGATAGACATGCTAATCTATCATTATAATTCTAAACGGCAACCGCAATCTTAATAACACTCTTCCCCTTCAACTTTGATTCCTTTAAGCTACCCACACTCTTCTTTTCCGCCATCTTAATAACACTCTTCTTTTCTATACATTTCTAAAATGAAATCCAACCACAATTTCTTTGATTATTGATAGTTGAATACAATAGCAGACGAATTATAGCCAAGTAATTGATCAAACTGATTTTCCCCAAATTAGTTTTTAGGGTTTTCATTAAAAAGAAATTATTTGAACATAATCAATGGAAATATATCTTATATTTTAAGCAAAGCAAAACAATTACTTTAAATAATAATTCAAAACCCTAAATATTTGAATTAAATCGCTACTTACCAGCTAAAGATGTTGATTGATGACAAAGCACAAATGATTGGCAGAGTGACGTAACATAAATATTTTCTTTATTTTGTTAATGATTTTGAATGGGTGAAAGTCGAATTGTAGATTCAAACTGAAACTTGAATTTGTGTAGAGGAGGCTTTAATGGCAGTCGTGTGTGTGTTTGAATGAAGAAGCAGTATTATGAGAGTGGTTTGAAAAATATGTATTAGGAAAGCAAAGGGTACGAAAAATATGTATTAGGAACACGCTTTTACCCAATCTTTAGTATATAGAATATTTTATTTATGTTATGTAAAATGACCAAAAAACCCTTTTTAAAAAATACGGTTGCCCAGCGCTTTTTGGTTGCCCAAAAAACAATACCTTACACATACGGGACACTTGTCACAATTTCGATGAGTTGCCCAATGACAGCGGTTGCCCTCGGTCCATTTTCAAATTAAAAATAAAAGTGGTCCGGAAAGTGATAAGCCTTAGGGCGCGTGGTCTATTTGCATCATTTTCCCATTTTTTAAACCTCATGCTCTGATTCTAAAAACAAATGTTTGTCGCCAAAAAGACAAATGTTTCCTTCACAAATATTTTTCCTTCTAAATATTCTTCTGAAAAATATTTTTCATCTAATTAAAACAAAATTGCTTTAAAAATAACTCAGTCTATTTTTTTGAAAATCATCTGGACTTATCATTTGTTAAAATCTCTAACACTCAATCAACAACTTATGTCTTTGATTGAGGGGGAGAATGATTTCAATCAAATCAAAAATTTATTTTTCAAACAATTGGCACGTAATCGAGCAAGGTCTAATTTTACAATTGGATAATCAAAAAGAACAATGTTTGTGTACAATTGGATCCAGACCAAGGCTAATGTGGTGTTTTCATAAGATACTTAAGCATGTTTAATCATTGGAATTTAAAGTCTCAGAATTTATCCTTATCAGTTAAATGTTTTAAAAGCAAGTCACAATTCTCCTCAAAAGCTTTCAAAAACAATTTAAATCAATAGAGATCACAAATCTCAAAGGATTTGAAAATTGTGATCGGGGGAGAATTTGTGATTTAAATTGGATATAAATTGATAATTCAATAAGTGGTTTTATAAAGATAATAACATGCACTCCTCCCTACATGTGCGAAACGATTTCAAATTTTCCATGCACATGTTAAGGGAGAGCATCTATCTCAAACCAAAAAGGATTGAATCGTGATTGATTTGTCTCTAAGTGCAGGTTCTCTCTAATATGTGCAAAACACTTTCAAATCTCGATGCACGTATTGAGGGGGAGCAATCATAAGAAAACCTCATCCTTCCCAAAATTGTTTTATCCAAAGTATTTAAAATATTAGATTTGATCGGGAAGTGATGATGATCATTTTAGAAAATGTTAATCAAAGATTGGATCTTTAATTCTTAATCTAAGACTTCAAATTCCTCTTGCCTCCATGTGCTAAAACAATTTCTAATACTTGAAGCACATGTTGAGGGGGAGCATTTCTAAAATGTCTAAAACATTTAAGGTACAAAATTCTTTGATTCTATATCACAAGTACCTTGATTGATTTTCAAATGATTTTCAATTGGTTTCGAGGCGGAATGAACAATACCAAAAGACCTACCGATTTATTTTATGCATGGAGATTAAGGATGGTTAGGTTAGGTACTTGTTCCCACGATCCCGCCAGAGCCGGAGGGATCTACCCAGGGACAATCCACTAGATAGTGTAGAAGTCCTTAGGTATGATGAAAAAAGGAGAAAAATGAGAATACTGGAAGAGTGCGGACTGAGAAAGAGCTAGAACTAGAATAAACCCAACAAGGTTCTAGTAGTGAAGTCTCGGTAAGAACTGAAGGGGTTGAAGAATGAAAAAGAATTAAATAAGAAAAGGGTGAAAAGAAATAGCCCTCCATTTATTCAACCTTAGGGCAGAAACCGGGTTCAACTTATATGCTACTGGTGGTTACTAAGGTAACACTGGTATTGAAGACAAGACGTCATGGACCCAAAGGACGACGCACTAAACTTCCCAAGCTACTCAAGTTCCTCTTAAAAGGGCTTGTTTCATTCTCACGGGAAACCTACATAATCTATCGAATTTCTGTTAGAGATTGTTGATATTGAAGAAGGAGACCCTCTCCCTAGTCTCCGGCATAGGAAACCAAAAGTGCACTATTGAGTCTAGAGCCAAGAGATCATCAATAAATCTCAATTAGGACACACTATTCTTGAAGACTTGTTGTTTCACACAATGTGGAAAGTAAGAATATATTTAAGAGTCCTACGAATTATCATTGTGGTATTGCCAAAACATCCGAGTGATATGTAAAGTATTCACGATGAAGATAGAAATCCTTCTAGAGCCAACATCTAACAAGCTCTTGGTGGGTGACATGTGAGATCTTTCATAAGATCAAGCTTGTGACAACTGGATAGAAACGATGGGGCGATTCAATCTTGAATCAACCTTGGTCCAGGAATGGATTGACGGATACCTTTGAAAACCGGTCGTTGTGCTTAAAAAATTCTTTTCTGTAGCACATCGACTGTGTATTAATATTTCAAAATTAAAAGGGTATTTATGATTGATAATTGATTTTCTAATAAAACCTTCGTTGTATTGCAAAACACTTTATATTAAGCAATACACAATTGTTTTTCAAATCATTTGTCATCAATCAGTGAATCTTAATTTGCTGGTTCACTCACTCCGTGTTGTATTCTTTGAGACATTCCGGTTTGAGAACGGCTAGAGCAGCTGCGAAACCCTGCCAAGGAGATTCCTCGGAATTATACCTGATCACAGGCAGTACTGATCAACGGGGAACCATGGGCCGTGTACCTTAATTCAACGAAAGTGATCAAAGACACTTTCGTGCGCTTTTATTGCTAACTGTTGTCTGCAGGAACACCCGATGGTTGCAGCTGATCAGAATTGAGGCATCATTCCATAGCCGCATGCTCACACATCACGTTCATCTCAAAGAAATCTTGATAAGTGCATATCTTCATCAAAGTGAATCTGATATATTCACTCCATGCTTCTGCTACGCCGCTGCAAATATCATGAATCAACAAAAGCTTCCACAACTCTGATAAGAAGATATCATGGTCCAGAATGTGAGCATGTCGGTCCAAAAGTCACAACTTCACATGATGGCAACACTTCAAAGGATGAGTCAGAGATTTATGGTGGCTGATGATCTCAATACTGGCTCAAAACTCATCATCACGTGGATCAGTTAAAGACCTCCACTTGAAATAACAAAACATGCGGTACATGAAGAATCAAAGGCTACGGGCTACAGAGCAAAGAACTTAATTAAGAATCCAAGAACACCCAAAATGTAATATCTGTTTGTAATCAATGTAAATTGAGGTGACCTCCCTTAGGGGGAGATTGTTAGGATTTAGAAAATTCAGTAGTTAAAGAGTCGGTCACCTCAAGTATATGTATTCGTTAGAAAGCTCGTAGTCGTAGTCATTTAATGTTAGTAAGTAGTTTGTTAAGTAACACTGTGGAGGACGGACGGGTCTTTACCCACTGTATGCTTGATCTACAGCCCGTAAGAGGCGTGTCTTGTAAGAACCTAAAATACCCTTTGCCTAACAAGGCAAAGGGTTGGAGCTTTCAATATCATTTTTCTTTGTCTCACTAAGTTCCCAAAACTCTTCCACTTTCTCTCTCTAAAACTCAAACCATACGCCCCATATTTTGAATTTGTGATGTGTTTATGAAAACCAATATGTTACAAATAAAATTGCTATTTTATACCTGACGGCGTCAGGCTTTAAAGAGTAGGGCGTCACAACTCAGACGGCCTAGATCCAGATTCAGACGGCGTCAGAAGATGAAGCCGACGGTGTCAAAACCACAACGTGACGCCGTCACAAAGTTGACTTGGTCAAAACGAAACCCTAATGGCGGCGATCCGACGGCGACACAATTAAAGAGTGATGTCGTCGCAGTTGTAACTCTATATATAGAATTCGAATTTTCAGACTTTGAGAGAGATAGAATTGTGGCGTAAAACCCTAAAACAATTTTGGTTATCTTGGGCAGTATCTTAGGGTTCTCATACCCTATTGTACATCAAGATAAGTAATCTACTTCATTGATTTCATTATGTCTTCAATTGTATGTGTATATGCTTGCACGTTTACCATGTTCGGCTAATTTACTTGTGTGTTTGCCTAGATCTATGGAACCTAGTTATTGAATATTTATTAGTTGTCTCTTATCTTAATTGTGATTGGCTTAGGATTGCAATAGGCCATCGTTGTGTTTTTAATGCTTGAGTAATCTTTGTGAACATTAGTTTATAATCGCCTAGAGTTATTGTAGGCTAAAAATCCTAAGATAACCTTAGAGTTATTTTATGCATCCTAGAGATTTTGTAGGCAATAACCTTAAGGTATCCTCAAAGAGTTAGGGAAAAAAGCATACCCTACGACCTTAGAAGACACAACGCGTTAAGAATAAGGACGTGACAATTCAACCATCAATAAAAGATAACTAGGGAGTAATAGCATCTAGGTAGACACATTTTTAATCATCATACGAGCACACGTCAATTAGACATAGACTACCCCTTAGCTTAGTTAATTAGAATAGATAATAGTAGAGTAATCAGTAGAAATACCACCCCCCAAATCCTATACCCCGAGATTCGTACTTTTCAATTTTCTAAAAAAATATTAAAAAAAGATAAAAAATAATCTTCCTCAACCCCAACTTTAGCGTAGTAATTTCTCACTAGCATTCTTATTCCCCTAGAGAATGATATCAATCCCGAGGCTTACCCTAATACTACACTACAACGATTAGGTTCACTGCCTAGGTGGTTGAAAAACTTGCTCGAAGAAAAGGAAGTTTCCTTTGACCCCTAACGCGCGTTGTACGCCTATCAAGTTTTTGGCGCCGCTGCCGGGGAATAGAATAGCTAGTTAGATTTCCACCTCGTTTAGGTTCCCTTGCTTGATTCCTATCAAGTAAGATATTTTCTCAATTTTATCTTCCTCGAAGTCTATCCCCCTTCTTCGTGACTTTGTTCGTAAGACCCACCACTCACCATGATTCGCATCTTTCGCCATAAAGTCTTCACACTACCCGCCCCCAATCCTCCTCCCAATCCCGAAATTGAAAACGCAATCCCACAAAACCTTTCACCTGTTCACCACTTTCGAAATCACCTAGGGCATAATGAAATAAATTGGCAACAACATAGTCCTTTCTATGACTCGGATTTCGATGAGGAGTTTGACTATGGTGAGGCACTTGATAACGGGGAGGTCATCGATGAAGTTAACTTTGAAATGGAAGAAGACTTCTCCCAATGTTTTGACCCTAGGTGTAGAATTGAGGCTAATGGCCCCTTTAACATGCAATTCCCTTGTAAGATAGGATTTGAAAGTTTTGATGCTAACTTGCACTCATTCCTACCTTTAAACTTGATCTCAAGAAATCTATATAATAAAATTAAGGTGGATGAATTAGCCTATCAAGGGGATAATGTTGTTGATGCGGTCACTTACTTGGATGTGTTTGTTGGAAGTTTTGCCTATGTGGTTGAATTCATGGTCCTAGAAGATTTAGGAGAGTTCATAGATGGGAGCCTCACTCAAGTAATATTTGGAACAAACTTTAAGAGAATAACTAGGTTGAATGAACGGATGATTGATGGTCTAATCACATTCTCCGATGGAGTTGAAGATTTTGTCCTTCAAATGCCCCGTACGCACCCTAGGTTTAAGCACAAGGATGTAGAGGCATGCAATCGGATGGCTCCCATTCCGATACTTAGTGAAAGAGATAAACAACGGGGACTTAGGCATACTTATGAAAAAAATGAGCGGTACTATAAAAAATGCCTAGAGTTACGAGATGAGTAAAAGAAAAGTGAGAAAACATTGGATGGCTTAGATATGGGCACGTGAGCGTGCACGAGACTACGTAGGGGCACGACTTCGAGTCTAGCTACAAGACTCAAAAATAAAGAAAAGCGCTTCGTGGGAGGCAACTCATGCTTAATTGTTTGCTTGTTTGTGTGTCATATATCTTTTCATTGATTGTTTATTCTCATGTTTGAATTTGTGAAAATGCTTTATTTTGTCTTTAACTTTGTCTTAATTAAATATAAACGTATTTTACAAAAAGGATAAGTGTAGGGAAGATTACACACGTTTTTAAAAGAACGTGAACATGAGAATTACAATTCTTGAAAAAGATATATATGTGTATTTGTTAGAGTCAAATGCTTGTATCGAGTCATAATGGATGTTTTGCAGGACTTTTTCCATATTCTAAAGATGTAATTTTTCTAGAATTTTTCCAGAAAAACGCAGAAGACCAGTTTCTGTCAGGATTGCAACCTGACGGCGTCAGGAGGAGCAAAAACAGCTTATCTTATTTTCTCTCGTTTTCTGTGCTACTAATAAATTTTTAGAATTTCTCAGGTCTTAATTTTCCAGAAAACCTGTAAACATCCATTCCACAAACATTATATCCTAGTTTAGTTGAGTCATATATAGTTTTACTGCCGATTTTACGCGAAAGTTTCGTCTATTTTCTTAAAGTGTGCAGGTTTTATTTATCAAGAAGAAGAAATATAGTTTTGGATGGAGCTTTTCACGCATACATTCTTCTTGAAAAAGAATTTAACCACTACTTCATACGGATCCTACCGAGCTAGTCAGGGGAGTATTAGTTTCTTTCGCTTTTAATTACCTTCCATTATCATAACTTTGATACTTTCGGGGAACATTGAGGACAATGTTCAGTTTAAGTGTAGGGAGGGAAAATAAAACGGGAACTTTGAAACTATGCTTATCCTTGATTATTTGTCTTGTCAAATTTCATTTGTGTAATAAACCATGAAAAATATCGGTTAGGGTAATTTTGGCACCAAATTTAAATTTTTTTCATGGCATGTAGGAGTGGGCCATTAGTCTTAATAAAGCGTCTCATGGATAGGAAGTTATATAACTAGCACAAAACCCTTTACCACTCAAATTCCACCTCAAAAATGTGAGGTTCGCCCCTAGATTTGTAGGAATTAAAGCATTCATCTTTAATGCTTCGAGAGTGCACCAGTAGTATAATAGATTCTAGAACTTGTTTTGTGATGCATCCCGAGATCGCTAGTGAGACTACACTTGTGCTGTTAGGAATAACTAAATGATAAGAGGCATTAGGATAACCCTTGTTTGATACCCGTATTAAAATTACTTCTTCCACATCGGTTGAGTAATTCCCCCACACCCTTGCGTTGTACTCATCTTTAGTACACGATGCCCCTAGTTAACCCCTCAGAACCTATCCTTTTCGCGGTTCTCGTGATGTTTCGGTTTTCCAGAATATCAATGAAGAGCATTGTTTACAATCCACCTCCAAATGTACACCCAAATCGCCTTAGCCTACCTTGTATGCACTCACTTTTAGTGCATTATTGTTATCATACTAAACCCTTAGTTCAATTATCTAGTTACTTGCATAAGTTGCTAAGTCGAGTCATATCCTTTGTATATAGTTTTGGGACGATTGGGACTCATGGGAAAAGTTAAATTTTATGAAGTGACGGGAAAGAACGTTAAATTAAAATTCCCTTTATTTACGTAATAATGTACTCCAAGTGTTTTGATCTTTTCAATTCGGGTCAAATTAGTGTTAGAGTAATAAAAACTTAAGTGTAGGGATGTGCCTATAAATCCCTTATATTTTGATGTTATCGTAGAGGATGGTAGAGTAAAAAAGGATGAAAAAAAATCAAAAAAATAGAGTGTTAAAAAAATAAAATAAATAAATAAATATATATATATATATATATATATATATATATGAAAAAAACATACGGGCTACCATCCTACATCTATCTTTAAATTTATGTTTCTTTGTTTCAAAGTTATCTAGAGTTTAGAGTGTCAAGTCTTGGCTTAGCAACGCCATTCTTCTCATGCTTGTAACATAAATATTTTTGACTTGCTACCACTAAATCGCCTATCTAACCAAACCCTTTGTTTCCCTACCGTAAGCCTAACGTTACAACCCTTTAAAAGACCTCTTAGATAGTTTCTCCTAGGTGCTTACGCCAAAACGATGGTGGTTTGATCTAGTCTCAAGCCTATGGTAATCTATGTACTAGGACCGGTTAATGAGTGTTTATCTTCCATTTCCAATTTGATATATTTCATATACACCCGGGAGATGAGAGTATCCAAACACCACTTGTGAGGTGCTAGTATATAATTAACGTGCTTGTTATGACTTTTGCGGGGCTTACACTTGTTGTGAATTGTTCTAAACCAATGCTTCATGCCCCCTAACTTATAAATTATTTGGCCAAAAGCACATTTGCTTGAGGACAAAATGTAAGAAAAACAGACAAAATGTAAGAAAAACAGACAAAATGTAAAATAAAAAAAATAAAAAAAAAGGACAAAAACCGATGAAAATGGGAAAAAACGAATAAAAATAGACAAAACTTAAGAAAAATGGATAAAATTGGACAAAAATCTAAGAAAAATGTAAGAAAACGGACAAAAACGGATGAAAACCAATAAAAACGTAAGAAAAACGGACAAAACGTAAAAAAAGGGGACAAAAACGGATGAAAACGAAAAAAAACGAACGAAAACGTATAAATGCAGATGAAAACGTATAAAAACCGGATAAAAACGTTAGAAACCAAACTAAAACGTATAAAAACGGACGAAAACGTAAAATAACGGATGAAAAAGGATGAAAACGTAAGAGAACGGGTGAAAAAGTATAAAAACGGACTAAATCTGAAAGTCAATAACCATAAGGACTATTACTGAAACTTTTTTAACTGAAAAAAAGTTAAGGTATGACCGGTGAAAGTCAAAGCTAGCCACAGGGACCATTTCTGCCAATTTTCAAACTTTGTGACCTGGTAACTGATTCGTTGTGAAGTGAGTGTGAGAAAAACACAAATATCAACAATATCAAATTGACCGTAAAACTCGACAAATCAACCTTTTAGGGAAAGGGTTAACGTGCCAAATCTCACGGGTGTGATAAAAGTGATACCGGGAAGTGATTTCCCCGGGTCGTGTCCCAACGAGGTGTGAATGGAAGGATTCGTTGAGTTTCGTGATTAGAACTTGAATTGGTTTTTAATGATTTGGGATTTGATTACGTATTCTACAATTTAATGAACGGGAAGGTAATCAAGGAAAGGGAACCCTAATAAACTAAAAATAGACTATCACTAAGCCTAAGGAATGATAAAACGAAGCTACACTAAGTCCTAGGGTGCAAAAACGTAAAAACGTAAAAACCGGGAAACAACCCGAGCCATAAACGTAAAAGTTTTGCAATTTAAGGGCTACGGGCGTGAAATTAATTTTCCTACGTTCTATTTGACTAAAAATAAATTTAGAAAAAAGCCGGGAATTTTTTCGACTTTTAAATTAATTTCTACGAATTAAAATCTATTAAACACTAATTAAATGATTAAAAATATTAAACTAATTTTGAAAAATCTAAAAAATTCACAGAAAGTGCTTTGCTATTCACTGATTCTAAGAAAAATTAAAATGGTGGGTGTTGCTTTTGGAAATAAGCTGGAAATAAGCTCAAAAGAGCTTAAAGCACAAACTGCCTAAGTGACCTTATATATATAATAATGCAAAGTATAACTGATAAAGTCCCAAGGGCGCGTTGGTGTTTGAGTGTTGTGTTGTGTGCTTGAGCCAGGAGACCAGGGTTCGAATCCCCTTGGTACCCTTTTTGAAAATCTATTTTTTTTTTCAACTTTTTCTTTTGGAAAACCAAAGTGAGCTTAAGACCAAGGCTTTTTGATGAAAACTTATTGAACTTAACCCACTGAATAAGCAGTTAGGACTGCTTATTCCCAAACGCATTTGCAAAACAGTTCAACCAACACTCCTTTAACATTTTGAGCACAAAATAAGCAAATATTGGATCAAATAAGCAGACCATGGAGCCAAATGGCTGAAATATTAAGTTCACTAATTCTGTAAGCTAAAACAATCACAAAAGCAACTGAATGAAGGGGAAAAAGCAGTTGAGCTCTAAACTAGGGAGATCCTAAGCTAAAACTACGGCAATAAGTTAATGAGAAAATGAAATAAGCTCCTAGCAACAGGAATAAGCTAATCCTATTCTGACTCCACTAATAGCACTAAACCAATCCTAAGCAACCTAAATAAGCTACTCAATTCTACCTATAAGCTAATTTGAGAAGAGAAAAAAAAAAAAAACATTAACTCAGGTAGCAAAACATTTGGGGCCTGTTCAAGCTTATTTTTAAGCTGGAAAATGAGCTTCCAAGACCATGAAAAGCTGCAACAAACACAGTTAGGGTGGTGGAGATTCACAAAAAGCAGATTGGGAGGCCAAATTTTACACTATACAGCTTATAAATAAGCTGTACACAGCAGGATTTTGGGACCTGTTTGCTGAGACAAAAATGCAAATGGACAGATTTTTTTCTTCAAATTTAACTATGCTAGCTAAGATTATGATGCTTGCAACTGAAACTAAGATAAGTTGGGTATGCAAAGGTTTGAGAAAAACACTTTTTACCACTTTTCACTACCAAATAAGCCACAAAAGAAAGGATATGAACAGCAGCTACTGCCACTGTTCTTGTGCAGGATTTTAGGACAGCAAAAATTTTTTTTTTTCTTTTCAAAACTTACCCAAAAGGACTTGAATCAACTTAAATCTTACTCAAACTGTTTTGTAGACTCAAAACCACTTTGACTTGTAAAGTCAAAGTGGGTAGAACTTGTTTTGACCCAAGACTGAGTTAAATCCAAACACCCCTGTAGAAATTGATTTCAATGAAAAAAAAATACTTTCTTGATTTTGTATTACTGATTTACCTAAAGTAGTGATTAACTTGAGAATTGGAACACAACATAAGCAACTAAATTGATTTAAATAGTAGGAACAGACTTTATAAAAAAAACTACTTTTCATTAAAAACGACAGATTACAATTTTGAAATAAAACATAAAAACTAAGTTAAAAACTAAAACTAGGGGTTGCCTTATACAATGGCTACAAGAGTTCTATTTATACTACAACTTGATCTTCAATCCTTCTCCTCTTGTGCTTCTTTTGTGAGAGAAATCAGGCCAAAATTCGAGCTTGTGCTTTCTTGAGATAATCCCACCCATCCAATTGGTAGGTACCATTTTAGAGTTCATCCTGAGCCGCTGTAGAAGCTTTTGACATGGATTGCTGAGGTGGAGCGGAAAGAGGAGGGGAAGATTAGTAGTGGGTTTGGGAGTTGGGGTTATCTGGGTAATAGAGTGATGGTGAGGTTGAGTGTTTTGGTAACAGGGAAAATGGGGGTAGGGTATCTAGGTTCTTGGCGTTGTTTGGGTTTGTGTGGGCGGGAAAACAGAGAGAAAGAAGAAGATGGGTGTTAACCCTTGACCAGGCATAAAGGTTTGACCGTGGATTGAGAGTTAATAACTTGGACTGGGTGGGAGTTGGGCCTGGATAAGAGTTTGGGCTTAAGTAGGTTTAAGGTTTAGGTGTAACTATTGATCCATTAAGCATTTAGGGACTAAATGTGCACAATCTGAAAATCCAGGGATCACATATGTAAATTCTAAAAATGCTTTCCAAGGACCAATCTTGACAATCTCTAATATTCCAAGGACTATATTTGCCAAATCTGAAACTTGATGGACTAAACTTGTAAATTTTCCAAAATTTATCAAAATGACCAAATTTGACAAGTTAGAATTACCAAAGGACTAAAAATGTTAATTTTCCAATTTAAAATGTCCAGGGGTAAATTCTGTCAATCTTTGAAATTCCAGGGACTAAAGTTGCCATTTTTTGAAAGTTGAGGGACCAAACCGCCAATTATGCAAACTTAGCTCATTTTTCATCTGATTTTAAACATTTTGCATCTCAAACATATAAAATGCAATTTTTAGATATTTTCAGATTTTGACGCATCGAGCATTTTTAAGATGTTTTGCAGTTCAGATTTGACCTAAAATGATGAGTTTTTACACACTCATCAATCCCCCACACTAAACTATTGCTTGTCCCTAGCAATCTTTTGAGAAAACATAATGGATTTGAATCTCTTTACCAAAAGCCATTACTTCTGGAGTAGCCAAATGTTTCAGTTCAAGTAAGAACTATGGTACACCGATAACCATATGATTTTGAGCAAATCACCAGCTTTCAACGGTTTTGATTTGTCTTTACCAGTAGCCGTTTGCTTCTGGACTAGCCAACTCTTAGATAAAATATCTTTGGTGAGTCGATTACCAATTATGGTTTTCCAACCGCCTTTACCACAAGCCATAAACTTGCGGGCTAGCCAACTCTTCACTAATTAAAGATATGGTGATCTGAACACCATACAATTTTAGGCAAATTGCGAGCCGTCAACGGATTTGAGATATCTTTACCAAGAGCCGTTTGCTCCTGGATTAGCCAATCCTTTTGTTTATTAGACATGGCGGACTGATAACCATAAGCTGAGTAAGTGCAAAACACTTACTCCAAAAAAAAAAATTGGCCAAAAATGGGGGAATAAGGTGGTAAAACATATGATAAAATTCGTGAGAATTCCCCCCCACACTAGAAATGAATATTGCACTCAATATTCAAAGTACCTGGCTAAGGTTTAAGCCGAAACATAGAACGTAAAAGGAAATACTACGCCATTATTCAAGATTTTTTTTTTTCAGAAAACTTATATACAACAAGTGGGGCAACTCCCCACACTAGGGTGGTAGAAAGTAGAAAGAAGTTCGAAATACGGGTGAAAACCCATATAGTGTGCTACTGTTTTTGATTCCCGAGTCGCTAGCTTGACTCGATCCCCGCATTCATTGGTTCATGGGGAAAGTTTGTAGATCCGGGACAACCAAGGATGGTATGTCCCCTCCAAAATAATGTTTCAATCTATGACCATTCACCTTGAAGTTTGGTCCGTCGGTTTGAGATAACTCAACGGTGCCATATGGAAAAACTTTGGCAACGGTGAATGGACCGGTCCAACGGGTCTTAAGCTTCCCCGAGAAGATTTTCAATCTAGAATTGAAAAGAAGGACTCGGTCACCAACGTTGAAAACGCGGTTCTTAATCTTTGAGTCATGGATCTTCTTTGTCTTTTCTTTATAAATCAACGAGTTCTCGTAGGCTTGATCACGGAGTTCATTTAATTCATTGAGTTGAACTTTCCGGTGATCACCCGCGGACTTAAGGTCAAAATTTACATGCTTCAAGGCCCAATAGGCTTTGTGCTCGAGCTCGACCGGGAGATGACACGCCTTTCCATACACAAGCTTGTAAGGAGTACACCCGATGGGTGTTTTGTAAGCGGTACGGAAGGCCCAAAGTGCATCTTCAAGTTTGTCCGACCAAGAGGCCCGGTTTTCACCTACGGTCCTCTCCAAGATTCTTTTCAAAACCACGATTCAAACTTCCACTTGCCCACTAGTTTTGGGTGATACGCGGTAGAAAGACGGGAGTGACACCGTACTTAAGCATGACTTTTGCGAATGGTCGTTGCAAAGTGCGTACATCGCGATCACTAATGATGGCACGGGGAGTTCCGAAACGGGTAAAGAGAGACTTCAAAAATTTCACAACTACTCGGGCGTCGTTGGTGGGGAGCGCTTTCGCTTCCACCCATTTAGACAAGTAATCAACCGCCACGAATATATACTTGTTCCCTCGAGAAGACGGGAACGGACCCATAAAGTCAATGCCCCATACGCCAAAGATCTCGCACACTTGAATGGCATTTTGAGGCATTTCATCTCTTTTAGAGATGTTGCTATGACGTTGGCAAGAGTCGCAAGATTTGACGAGGTCATGGGCATCTTTGTAAATCGTGGGCCAATAGAAACCGTAATCAAACACCTTTTTAGCGGTGTAGTTAGGGCCATGATGTCCCCCCGTGGGTCCATTATGACAAGCCTTGAGAATTTCATCGGCTTCTTGGCCGTGAACACACCGTCGGATGACTTGATCCGCACAAATTTTAAACAAGTAGGGTCGCCCCTAAATAATGCTTAACATCTTTGAAAAATTTGTTCTTTTGTTGGGACGACATCCCTTTCACAACAAAGTTACCCACATGATAGTTTGCAAAGTCGGCAAACCATGGGGTACTCGAATTTTCATGATGAGATACCACATTAAGATTCTCGAGAGGAAAAGTTTCGTTTATTTCCTTTTTCTCGAGCACACCTTGATGTGGATTTTCAAGACGAGAGAGATGAGCAGCCGCTAGGTTCTCGCTCCTTTTTATCACGGATAATGATATCAAATTCTTGTAGGAGGAGAACCCATCGGAGCAATCTCGGCTTTGCATCTTGCTTAGCAAAGAGATATTTGAGGGCGAGTGATCCGTATACACTATGCTTTTGGACAAGATCAAGTATGGCCGAAACTTCTCGAAAGCATACACCACGGCTAGTAATTCTTTCTCCGTCGTAGTGTAATGTGCTTGAGCTTCGGTCAAAGTTTTGCTAGCATAATGTATAGGCTGGAAATGTTTTGATTTTCGTTGCCCCAAAACGGCACCTATGGCGAAATCACTTGCGTCGCACATAAGCTCGAATGGTAATTCCCAATCGGGGGCAACTAGAATTGGTGCTTCAGTGAGCTTCTTCTCAAGAGTTTGAAAAGCTTCAACGCACTCACTAGAGAAGATGAAAGGAGTATCCTTTTCAAGAAGTCGGGTCATAGGCCGGGATATCTTCGAAAAATCTTGAATGAAACGACGATAGAATCCGGCATGACCAAGGAAACTTCTAACTCCTTTGACGGTTGTGGGAGGAGGTAATTTTGAAATGACGTCGACTTTAGCTTTGTCAACCTCAATCCCGCTCTTAGAAATCTTATGGCCAAGGACAATTCCTTCCTTAACCATAAAGTGACATTTCTCCCAATTTAGACTAAGATTCGTGTTTTCACAACGTTCAAGCATCTTGTCCAAATGGAGAGACATGTTTGAAAAGAATCCCCAAAGACCGAAAAATCATCCATGAAGACTTCCATAGTCTTTTCGATCATGTCATGGAAAATGGCCATCATACACCTTTGGAATGTACCGGGAGCATTGCACAAGCCAAAAGGCATGCGTCGGTAAGCAAATGTTCCATAAGGACATGTGAATGTGGTCTTTTCTTGATCTTGCGGATCAATGGGAATTTGGAAATAACCCGAGAAACCATCGAGAAAACAATAGTATTCGTTTCCCGCTAATCTCTCAAGCATTTGGTCCATGAAGGGTAATGGAAAATGGTCTTTATGGGTGGCTTCATTTAACTTTCGATAGTCAATGCAAACACGCCATCCCGTAACCAATCGAGTAGGAATCAACTCGTTTTCATCATTTTCAACAACGGTAATGCCACCTTTTTTGGGCACACAATGAACGAGGCTCACCCAAGGACTATCCGAGATAGGGTAAATCAATCCGCATCGAAGTTTTATGACTTCCGCTTTGATAACCTCATGAATTTTAGGATTCACCCTTCTTTGGTGTTGAACCGCCGGTTTGAAGTCATCTTCCATGAGAATCTTGTGTGTACAAAATCTTGGGTCAATACCCTTGATGTCGGAAAGGTTCCAAGCGATGGCTCGCTTGTGTGACTTCAAAACCTTTATGAGAGCGGATTTTTCATCCTCACTCAAGTCTTTAGCAATGATGACGGGTGATTTATTGTCACCCTCCAAAAATGCATACTCGAGATGAGGTGGTAAGTCCTTAAGTTCGACCTCGGGAGGATCATTAGATTTTTCAATCGTTTTAATTTCCTCTTTATGAAGTTCTTGAGGAGGGAGTGATGAAGGATCTTCATTGAGCATCTTCTCGATGAGAAGATTATCTCCCTCAATGTCGATGGAGCGTGATCAATTTCCCATGGAACAGAATCACTAGCTAAGTATGCTTCAATCTCTTCCAAAATAAAGTCACTTCCCTCAAACGGAGTGAAGGAAGGGGAAGAGAGAACAACGATGGGATCAACCGGTGGGATTGCCACCGAGAATCCAAGAATTTCTTGAGAATACTCCTCCGACACAATGTCAAGGACATCAATTTTGTTGACGGAATTGTCTCCATAATTGGGGGAGTATTTCGTAACTTGATTGAGATTGAAAGTAACGGCTTCCTTGTTTACCCTCAAGGTAATTTCCCCTTCATCAACGTCGATCAATGCACGACCCGTTTTCAAGAAGCACCTCCCAAGGATGAGGGGTACTCGAGGATCGGAATCAAATTCGACAACAACAAAGTCGGCGAGGAAATGAAACTTGCCTACTTTCACAAATACATCCTCGGCTATACCTAGCGGACGAGAACTTGTACGGTCCGCAAGCTTGAGGATCATACATGTAGGTGTAAGCGGAGGTAATGAAAGCTTTTTCCACATGGAGTGTGGCATCAAGTTAATGCTAGCACCAAGATCAGCCAAGGCGGAGCATTGAACTATGCCTTGAAAATCACATGGGATGAGAAATTTTCCGGGGTCTCCTAACTTTTCGGGAAGTTTTTTAAGGATAACCGTCGAACAATTTTCGTTCAAAGAAGTTTTAGCCATTTCAGAAATCTTTTCTTTGTTATTCAACAAATTTTGGATTGTTGGACCGAACTTTGGCATTAGAAGAAGAGCTCCCGCAAACTAATCTCGGTGCAAATCTTGAAAGATTTGGACAAGCTTCTCCATTTGTTGACTAGTTTTATCACGGAGCTTTTGGTCATTAAGCCTTGAAGGATAAGGAAGTGAAGGCTTAGGAGTGGTCATCGGAACAACGGGTTCCGGAATTGGAGGTAAGACCACCGGTGGTTGGACTTGTGCGGTACTCCTGGGCTTGAGTTATGCACCTTGTCCTTTGATACCTCGGTTCTCGCTCCACATCCCTTACCGGAGAAGGATTAGGCATCGAGGGTCCCTCATAAGATTTACCACTTCGAGTAGCAATAGCATTCAATTCACCTTTTGGGTTGGGAATGGTATTACTCTAAGAGTTCCGAAGTTGAAGCTTGATTCTTTTGACTCATGAGACTAGCAATCATGCTTTCAATCTTGCTATGAGATTGATCAATTTTGTTACTAGTAGCTCTAAGCTCGGAAGTGAAATCATTCTTCAAAGTGGTAATTTGATTTTGCATGGACACCATCTTAGATTCATTGCTTTTGATGTAATTAGCAATGTCAATGGAAGCTTGAGGAGGCTGGGCATGCATGTTTTGTTGAGGAGCTTGGAATCGGTTTTGATTGAAATTTCCTTGATTTTGAAATCCTTGATTTTGATTTTGAAAATTCGATCTCGACTCGATTTTGATTGAACTGATTATTTCTATTTGGCACATTTTGATTGTTCTGATTTTGATTAAACCCGGGTGGTCCAAGGAAATTGTTTGAACGATAGCTTAGAAGGTTTCGGTCTCCTTGCGGTTGGTAGGAATTACCTCCCGTATTGTAGGAACCGAGCGGCATAAATGCTCTCTTGAGTGAAGCCACCGGAGGTTGGACACTCAAAATAAGGGTGTGGACCACCACAAGTTTCACAACTTTTGTTTACGACATTCACTCGTTGATTGTTGTTATTTTGACTCATTTTAAGTACAAGCAGTGGATATTTCTTCAATCTTTTGGTTAGAGTCGTATTCCAAGATGGAAGGGTGGTAGATCTCCTTGACTCACTCCTCTCGGCTGAGGAATCCCAATAATTGTGGTGGGCCGTCATGTTTTCAATGAGATCGTAGCACTCTTCGGGTCGCCTTTTCATAAAGGTACCACCGGCAGCATTGATTGTGTCACGATGTCTCAATGTTAACCCGTTGTAGAACGTATCTATTTGGGTGACAAGCAACATATTGTGGTTCGGACATCGATCAATTGAAAGCTTGTAGCGTTCCCATGCCTCAAATAAGGACTCATCGGATGTCTTGCCGAAAATTACTGATTTCATTCCGTAGTTTCGTCACCATCGACAGTGGAAAATATTTCGCCAAGAATTTGGAGATCATTTCGTCGAAACTATGGATTGAGTTCTTGGGAAGACGATCAAACCATGCGGTGGCATGAAGCGTCAAGGAATATGGAAAGAGGTATAAGCGAAAGGCGTCATCGGTGACCCCATTTTGCTTCATACTTTGGGTGACGGTGAGAAATTTGTCGAGATGCTTGTTGGCATCGCCACCCGGTGATCCGTGAAATTGGCAAAAACTTTGGACTTGTTGAATCATGTGATGCTTAAGTCCAAAATCCGTGGCCTCGATGTTGACCGGGGCAATTGGACCGCCCCGTCCATCCATCGTGGGTTGGCAAAGCTCCTCCATCGTTCGGAGATCGGGAGCTGGATCTTGTGGACTGTGCATCGACTTGAGGTCCGCTCCTTGGTTATGTGTCATTGTGATTTGTTCGACTACGTATCTCGGGCACGTTTGCTTGGTTACGGTTCGTCCTACGAGCTTGCGAGCGAGTGCGCATGCACTTCCAAAACAACACTTTCAATTAAAACAAGACCGAGGCAAAACACAGTGAACTTAAACCAATAATCCCACCTGAAATGATCACTTCTATAAGTAAAACGCACAAAGGAGCGGAGAGACTTTGTAGGTCAGCGCAAAGCTTATTAAAAACCCGTCTCTTTACAGCCGCAATTTAATGTCGGGCCGTCTTATACCCTCACAGTTTGTTAAACCGATAAAAGTAAACCAAAACACGAGCGACACAAAGGCAAGTTTTAAATCTTTAGTTCCGGAACTTATAATGATAACACCTCAGTTGAGAATGTTATATTGATTGTGTCTTCTATTTATTTAAAACAACAAGGAAAATCTTTTTGTATTTTAATCTTTTACATATATATACAAAGAAAAGAAAAATATTTTTGTATTTTTGTATTTTTATAAAACAATAACTTCACGAGGAAGGTTCTTCAAGTCACTAATCGCAAAAACTTCACGATATTGTCGCAACACACCTCCCCGGCAACGGCGCCAAAATTTGATTCGTTGTGAAGTGAGTGTGAGAAAAACACAAATATCAACAATATCAAATTGACCGTAAAACTCGACAAATCAACCTTTTAGGAAAAGGGTTAACGTGCCAAATCTCACGGGTGTGATAAAAGTGATACCAGGAAGTGATTTCCCCGGGTCGTGTCCCAACGAGGTGTGAATGGAAGGATTCGTTGAGTTTCGTGATTAGAACTTGAATTGGTTTTTAATGATTTGGGATTTGATTACGTATTCTACAATTTAATGAACGGGAAGGTAATCAAGGAAAGGGAACCCTAATAAACTAAAAATAAACTATCACTAAGCCCAAGGAATGATAAAACGAAGCTACACTAAGTCCTAGGGTGCAAAAACGTAAAAACGTAAAAACCGGGAAACAACCCGAGCCATAAACGTAAAAGTTTTGCAATTTAAGGGCTACGGGCGTGAAATTAATTTTCCTACGTTCTATTTGACTAAAAATAAATTTAGAAAAAAGCCGGGAATTTTTTCGACTTTTAAATTAATTTCTACGAATTAAAATCTATTAAACACTAATTAAATGATTAAAAATATTAAACTAATTTTGAAAAATCTAAAAAATTCACAGAAAGTGCTTTGCTATTCACTGATTCTAAGAAAAATTAAAATGGTGGGTGTTGCTTTTGGAAATAAGCTGAAATAAGCTCAAAGAGCTTAAAGCACAAACTGCCTAAGTGACCTTATATATATAATAATGCAAAGTATAACTGATAAAGTCCCAAGGGCGCGTTGGTGTTTGAGTGTTGTGTTGTGTGCTTGAGCCAGGAGACCAGGGTTCGAATCCCCTTGGTACCCTTTTTGAAAATCTATTTTTTTTTCAACTTTTTCTTTTGGAAAACCAAAGTGAGCTTAAGACCAAGGCTTTTTGATGAAAACTTATTGAACTTAACCCACTGAATAAGCAGTTAGGACTGCTTATTCCCAACAGTTTTGCAAACACTTCAACCAACACTCCTTTAACATTTTGAGCACAAAATAAGCAAATATTGGATCAAATAAGCAGACCATGGAGCCAAATGGCTGAAATATTAAGTTCACTAATTCAGGTAAGCTAAAACAATCACAAAAGCAACTGAATGAAGGGGAAAAAGCAGTTGAGCTCTAAACTAGGGAGATCCTAAGCTAAAACTACGGCAATAAGTTAATGAGAAAATGAAATAAGCTCCTAGCAACAGGAATAAGCTAATCCTATTCTGACTCCACTAATAGCACTAAACCAATCCTAAGCAACCTAAATAAGCTACTCAATTCTACCTATAAGCTAATTTGAGAAGAGAAAAAAAAAAAAAAACATTAACCTGTGGCAGCAGGCTGCAAAACAGCCTTGGGGGCCTGTTCAAGCTTATTTTTAAGCTGGAAAATGAGCTTCCAAGACCATGAAAAGCTGCAACAAACACAGTTATGGTGGTGGAGATTCACAAAAAGCAGATTGGGAGGCCAAATTTTACACTATACAGCTTATAAATAAGCTGTACACAGTAGGCTTTTGGGACCTGTTTGCTGAGACAAAAATGCAAATGGACAGATTTTTTTCTTCAAATTTAACTATGCTAGCTAAGATTATGATGCTTGCAACTGAAACTAAGATAAGTTGGGTATGCAAAGGTTTGAGAAAAACACTTTTTACCACTTTTCACTACCAAATAAGCCACAAAAGAAAGGATATGAACAACAGCTACTGCCACTGTTCTTGTGCAGGATTTTAGGACAGCAAAAAAAAAATTTTTTTTCTTTTCAAAACTTACCCAAAAGGACTTGAATCAACTTAAATCTTACTCAAACTGTTTTGTAGACTCAAAACCACTTTGACTTGTAAAGTCAAAGTGGGTAGAACTTGTTTTGACCCAAGACTGAGTTAAATCCAAACACCCCTGTAGAAATTGATTTCAATGAAAAAAAATACTTTCTTGATTCTGTATTACTGATTTACCTAAAGTAGTGATTAACTTGAGAATTGGAACACAACATAAGCAACTAAATTGATTTAAATAGTAGGAACAGACTTTATAAAAAAAACTACTTTTCATTAAAAACGACAGATTACAATTTTGAAATAAAACATAAAAACTAAGTTAAAAACTAAAACTAGGGGTTGCCTTATACAATGGCTACAAGAGTTCTATTTATACTACAACTTGATCTTCAATCCTTCTCCTCTTGTGCTTCTTTTGTGAGAGAAATCAGGCCAAAATTCGAGCTTGTGCTTTCTTGAGATAATCCCACCCATCCAATTGGTAGGTACCATTTTAGAGTTCATCTGAGCCGTCTGTAGAAGCTTTTTGACATGGATTGCTGAGGTGGAGCGGGAAAGAGGAGGGGGAAGATTAGTAGTGGGTTTGGGAGTTGGGGTTATCTGGGTAATAGAGTGATGGTGAGGTTGAGTGTTTTGGTAACAGGGAAAAGGGGGGTAGGGTATCTAGGGTTCTTGGGCGTTGTTTGGGTTTGTGTGGGCGGGAAAACAGAGAGAAAGAAGAAGATGGGTGTTAACCCTTGACCAGGCATAAAGGTTTGACCGTGGATTGAGAGTTAATAACTTGGACTGGGTGGGAGTTGGGCCTGGATAAGAGTTTGGGCTCAAGTAGGTTTAAGGTTTAGGTGTAACTATTGATCCATTAAGCATTTAGGGACTAAATGTGCACAATCTGAAAATCCAGGGATCACATATGTAAATTCTAAAAATGCTTTCCAAGGACCAATCTTGACAATCTCTAATATTCCAAGGACTATATTTGCCAAATCTGAAACTTGATGGACTAAACTTGTAAATTTTCCAAAATTTATCAAAATGACCAAATTTGACAAGTTAGAATTACCAAAGGACTAAAAATGTTAATTTTCCAATTTAAAATGTCCAGGGGTAAATTCTGCCAATCTTTGAAATTCCAGGGACTAAAGTTGCCATTTTTGAAAGTTGGGGGACTGAAACTGTCAATTATGCAAACTTAGCTCATTTTTCATCTGATTTTAAACATTTTGCATCTGAAACATATAAAATGCAATTTTGAGATATTTTCAGTATTTTGACGCATTACTGAGCATTTTTAAGATGTTTTGCAGTTCAGATTTGACCTAAAATGATGAGTTTTTACACACTCATCAGTAACCTACTAGTTGCCGGTCATATTACGTACATCGTTCCAAATTTGAAAGTATTTTGCGTACAATGGTAATTTTTAAAGTTCATTGCGTACATCATCTGTTTTGAAAAACTATGTTGCGTATCTTTAGCTTTCACCCTCCATAAGAATATAATCTAAATGATAGTCATGTCATTTAATATGTTTTGTATGTGACCCATGTCATTTTGTAGTGTTTGACCCATTTATTTTTTGTATTTGACCTGTTTAATTTGTATACTCTTTTTATATAAGCCATTTGACTCTTTCAATGTTTCACGAGCATTTTAGAGGATGTGATGTATGGATGAAGATTGACGGGGACGAGTGGAAATCCATGCCACATTGTTGTGCCTCGGCTCCTAATGGTGTTGGGATTATTTTGACAGTATTAAGGGGTGTTTGGTTATGCTTTAACTTTTTTTGGTGTATGTTCGGTTGCGGATGTTTTTTACTTTTTAGTTCTTATTAAGCCTTCCATATCACATATCCCATGTGTTTCTTAGTTGTAGCTTAGTATATTGGTTTATATTGTTGGTGAGTTTTAGTTTGGTTTATGTATGTTGTGCTCTTCCTAGGGACATGTTGTCATGTTTGGTTTGTTTGTTATTTAAAGTTGCCTTTCAAAAAAACAAATATCTGATTATTACTACTATTTAGATAGCTAGCTGTATTACAAAATTTAGGGTCGCTTACATAAAGTTTTCAGCAAATTTTGTTATAGTCGGTTGCATAATTTAATTAATTGTTGAGTAATTTTTTGATTTGTGAGTTTTTTTTTTCCTGTTCTTTTCTTTTTTTAATATTTTTTAACTCGAATGAAGGTATAATAAAATGCATAATGTTATCATATATGTTTACTCAAAGTCTCAAACTTTTATATCAAACTTTGTAATTTAATTCTGTTCCACTTCATGGTGACATGAGCGAATAGCTTTTCGCTTTTCTCTACGTCAAGACTTTGGTAAAATAAAATCATTTTTTACAGCCCGTGTATTACACGGGTTTTTAACTAGTTTAGTAATATTATATTGTTACTGCATATGTAAATAGATAATTAACACAAATTTGTCCTAGTAAATAGGTTCTATTGGGTTTTCTATTCTCTTTGAAAGGGTTCGTATGACTTGTCATAGTTTAAACTTATCATGAGAAACAGACATGTTTTGTGCAATCACATGTGATTTTTTTTACTAATCCTGTGGAATTTTTTTGGACGGAAATTTTGAAAAAAAAATTCGTCTTTTTACGAATCCCGTGGGATTTTTCATATTCGATCGTTTATCGGGTTCTTGGTGATCAGATGCATCCACGTGTTTCAAGTCAGATGCGTACATGTTATTACTGTAAATCGATTTTTGTCAATCAGATGCATGATCATGTTCGAGTCAGATGCATACATGATCTATCGCGGTAGATGCATATAATTTATCTAAATCATTCCATCCTCATGATGGATATGGATAAATTGAGTAGAGTTTGAATAAAAAGAATCGATCATCATGCATCTAAATTTTTTAGTTTTGCAACGAAATATGTTCCTCGGATTTGAACACCTTCGATGTATAAGTTTATAAGTTGATGCATCGTTGAAAAAATCATGCATCAGAACTAGTTTAATTTAGATAGTCAAGAAGAATGATAAAAGTATTGAGTGACGTGCTTTGGTTTAATGGATATGAACCTGCTTGACAAAATGTTATATATGCAGTTGGGTTTAAAAGTGACGATAAGATTTGATTATTTTAAGGTAAAAAGTAAGCAAAGATAAATGTTAGGAATTTTTCAATATGAAGTCCGTCATCACATAATTGTAATTAGACTAAAATAACCCTAAATACCATTTTGAAATGATTGGCTCACATTACTTCTTATCCTTTTTATTTTAAGTAATCTTCTTATTTGATCCTAACTCTATATATATATACTAGCTTCATAGCCCGCCCAAATGGGCGGGCTAGCTTCATAATATTATTTGTTAGTATTTGTATACTAATATTTGTTTGGAATAGAATGTAAGGAGTAATTAAGAATCAGAGTTCGTGACAATTGTTTGCTTGTGAATGAATGAGTAGATATTTTAAACAATAGAAAATAAAAATTACAAGCTTCAACAACATATTCTGTTATCTATTTATATTAACCAAACATCTTCCAAGTCATTGTCCAATGGGGATTTAGTTGGTCACTGAATCTATACATGATTTAGTTACCATGAATCATAAGCATAAAAAAAATGAATGTAGTTATATGCTTATAAGGTTTGTGACGCCAACCATGTAAACTCAACCACTGGTAAGTTCTTATAATCGAGAATATGATATTGAATAGATGCACATGCAATCTATTTTAAGCTGTGATATTCCTCAACCATCATGTTACAAGCACGTCATTTTGGCATGTGTTTAGTAGAGTAGCCGGGAGAACTTTTTTTCACATAGATCCAAAAAGTAAAGGCACAAACAAACACCATTTTACAACTGTCAATACAAGTGAAAGTGGAGTAAAAAAGCATATCTATAAGACCATGGATCTGAGAACGTAATATAAAACATGCTTCAAAGACAGATGCAAAAAGCGATATTTTATGACCTGCAACAAAATGTAGATGATGAAGCGCACATAATAGCTCTGTAGGTAAAGGGATCAAAATTAAATACCTGGAGACCTTGGTGTTGGTTGAAGATAAATTATAACCAAATCGACCCACTTATAGGTAAAGGGATCAAAATTAAATACCTGGAGACCTCAGCAACAATCTATCCTCAAGCACATCCACCTTCGCTGCTTCTCGATAAAGATCGTTGGTTTCCTCAAAACCGACCGACCTGTCATTGTCTTGTCTTGATGGCCACTCTCGTATACCAAGATTCCTGCAAATGCGCTTCAACGTAGATCTGCTAACTACATATATACACAATGTACAAAGTGAAAATATGACTTTTTACAAAAGGCACACATATATATATGGACATCACATATAGACATACAGTATATAAACTAACCATGAAGGATAGCCGCAGCTTCATCTATCGGTTTGCCAAAATGTTTCTTAATTTCCTCCAAACTAATGGAACTCTCAGATCTCCTCCTTTTTCTATGTGTTATTACTTTCTCCGGATAAAGAACATCACCGTGGCTTGTTCCCACAGCACCAGAGTCACATGTTATAAGAGAAAGCCGAGATTCAATGTTCCAATTAAAAGGAACTGAAGCGATTTCTTGAATAGAAGACATAATACCTAAGTGAAACACATTTTGCTGTTTCATTGTTTTCACCAAGCTTTGTAGGTCTGCTTTGTTTGTGCTACGCGTTGGCAAGAATAACTCAACAACATATTCAGCAGCTAATTGAATGGTCTTAATATAGATAGCTAAACAGCTAGTTAGCTTACTAATACGGGCAAAGGGAACCAAAGGGTAATCGTCCTCGTCGAGTTCTGTTACATCTTTACAAAACCATGAACCACAAGTTAACAATGATCTCCCAACAACTCCACGAGATTTTTCCAGGCGTCGCTCTGTGCTGGCTACATGGTATTCCCACCTGCTCATGTCTCGAATGTAGAATGGTAGATCACCTGTTGACATGCAAATTTTACCAATACAGCTTTTCTTGAAACTACTACACATCTGCTCTAACTTTCCAGAATTAGCCACAAAACTACTACAATCAGAGAGAGACCATGTCTGAGCTAGAGGTAATTTATGAGTGTCACAAACTGTCTTCAAAACGATAAAGATTTCAGCCAGTTCATTTCGCCGTCTTTCATTTGAAGTCTTTATCTGGATATTTAAACATAAAATGGGAAGAAAGATACACTCACACATATCTAGAGATATATATACATTGTGCTATGGAACTCACATAAAATGTAGGATCTTCAGACGCATTTGGAGACTTCATATTCTCTTCCTGTCAAGTAGAGTCAAGCTAGTTAAAACATGAACAAAGCCATGGAATGGAATGAACAAAATTAAGAATATGATAGCAACCTTGAGTGCTCTCGAGACTTCCTCAACCTCAAAAGAAAAATCGACGTAATTTGATGATATTACAAGTTGCCTACACATTCATAAGACATTTCACAAAGGAATATATTAAGCTTACTTGGATTGGTGTACTTCTATCATGAAAAGCAACTTTTGATGCAACATACACGCCACCGATACCAGCTCATTTTCCTACAAACATCCAAATTTCATAAAGTGGCATAAAATGTGAATTGGTACACTAAAATATGATTGACATATAATATTCTTTTTTCATTTTCATAACAAATTTGGGGCCTTGAAACATGACGGGACTGAACTCCTTGCTATAGTGACTTTAAGAATAAATAACATGATACTTAAAAGTAATTTTCCCTCGTGTAAGAAACAATGCTATAGGAATTATCAGATAAAATGGACATAATAAAACATGTAAAGATTATAATCGTCATCCCAAAAAAAGTAGACATTAACATGGACATAATAAAACAAGTAAAGATTATAATGTTAGACCATAAATCTGCATATGATCATAAATCTGCATATGATCAGTTTAATGTAAATTAGTGTACGAAGTCATTAAACAATGTGTCTATGAGTAGCTTCCATTTTAGAAACACCGTACCTTGGGGAAACATTAATAGCCTCCACAAGTTACATCAAGTAAAGCTAAAGACAAAGCCTTGTTTGGATAAGTGGCAGCCAGTTTGCAAGCTATCATACCACTTGTATAGTAGTGATACATGAATATAATCATAACATAGAGTAGCGGCTAGGAAAAAATAAAACCTATTAGCACAAAGTTAGGAAGTATGAGTTACCTAATGAATGGCCGAATACATGTGCTTTGTTCCAACAATTGTCCTTATGGAATACAGTTGAACATGTATTTAATACCGGTACAAATTGAGGTCTTAGTGTATACCCTTAGCCAAATCAATGCATACCCTTCCGTCCCTCCATTCTTGTAAAATCAACAGCAACTTAAATTTTGTGGTCAAGCCATTAGTAAACCTTAATACTTTTCTAAACAAACAGTATAAGAATCAAATAAATATGACAAATAATAGGAAACCGTGAGTAAAACATCATTGTTAGCAATCCTTCAACCTGTCGTTTAATTGGTCGATTAATGAGACTATTATTGACAGCAGAATATATTGATACGGTATTCTAATAAATAATGATTATATATGTTACCTCTGAACCTAGTCAAAAAATAAATCTGTCCCTAAATCTTGTGCTTAGCACATATAATAGAGATCAAAGAAGATGAAAACCTGTCAACTTGGCATATAACTAATGGCTCAACTAACCGGATAAAAGCAAGTCAAAGGCATAAAGAGGAAAAAGCGCAAATCTTCATACCATCAAGCAATTAGTTTTCATCAAATACCGTTCCAAAAATTCTTATACTACCATAAATAAGTTTCATAATGACCGTTCATCTATGCCTTCATGTTCAAATAGACCAATTTCATATTGAAAATCATTGAAAAAAAATTCAAACCAACCCATATTAAAAAAAAAGAAAAAAAAAAAAAAAAAGAACCTTTTATCTTATAAAATAATACCACCACAATTATTATGTTGAAATAAAAAATCAATCACATGCAACGAACGAAATAATATTAAAATAGTGATTAGTAATTGATAAATATAATTGTTAATCAATGTGCAAAAAAATTATACATTGCAAACCTGATTCAATAAATGATAATGAGATCGGGTGATTTCAATTTTCCGACTGATGGTTGTAGGGTTATTGATAAAGATGAAAAGGGTTGGCTGGTGTGATTGATTTAGGTTAGTTGCCGTGATTTTTGGTATAAATGTTAATTTAGAAATTTTAAAATACATTAAATCATCCGCTCCAATCAATTGAATGTGGTGTAAATGTTATTTGGGAAATACCGATAGAGTAGTTTCAGTTTTGATGGTATTAAGTGAATATGGTAACTGATTATGTTGAATATTCAATTGGGAATGGAATAACATATCACAGTTGGCGCTTTGCTCTGGTGGTTGAGGTGTTTGCATATGGGCTAAAAGACCAGAGTTCGATCTTGTATAGTGTCTAATTTTTTAAAACTTTTACCGGAAATAGTGCCTAGTCACCTTTTCCAACTCATCATATCATGCTCCATGTCATTATTATAGTGCCATGTAAGCATTAGTGATGTGGCATGCTTAGTCCTATATATATATATATATATATATATATATATAGATATATATATATATATATATATATATATATATATATATATATATATATATATATATATATATATATATACATATATATACATATATATATATATATATATATATATATGGGACCTTTATTTTGAGAACCCTGTTAAGTGCGAGAACTGCGATAACCCCTTATGTACTCCTAGTCATGCATATTGTGCAACATATCAATGCAACATAGCATTTTTGAATTATAAAACTTTTTTATTTAATCCAAAAGGGTAAAATAGTAAAAGTTAATTTTATATTATTTTTGATTTTTTAAAATAAATGTTGCTTTTTAAAAACATTTAATTTTCGTTTTTTTTCTTTTTCTTTTTCTTTTTTTTCGTGTGTATTTTTTTTTTTTTTTTTTTTTTTTTTTCTGTACATGTATGTTTTAAAATTGATTTAGTGCATATGTGTTTTTATGAATTAATTTTATTATTTTGATTTTTGGAATAGTTTTTCGACATACATGTTTTTCAAATGAAAATGTGCCTATGTGTTTTTAGATCATGTAAACTTATAACAACCAAGAACATAATGTTAAACAAAAAATTCGATATAGATTGAAATACAATTAAAATACAATATATAATAAGAAATACATGAAAATAATCTATCTTTACACTTGTGCACTAACAATAATTAACGTAAACGGACATATGTGAACAAAACATATGTTTTTGAAGTTTCTCATCATATTATTTTGAACATGTGTGCATGTCTTCTAAAAACATACATGCACGCCTTCCAAGAACATATATGTACTTCCGGTATGTGTGCATGCCTTCAAAGAACGTCACTCCTAGAAAAAATAATAGCCAAAATTAAATAATTTTAAAATAAAACTTAAGATAACATAACACATATGGACAAGCTTAAACTAACAAACACAAATAAATAGGAGAATTTTTTTGAACATGTGTGCATGCCTTCCAAAAACATACATGCACGCCTTCCAAAAACATATATGTACTTTCAGTATGTGTGCACGCATTCAAAAAATGCCACGCCTAAAAAAAGTAATAGCTAAGATTAAATACTTTTAAAATAAAATTTAAGATAATATTACACACATGCACAAGATTAAACTAACATATATAATCCAAACACAAAACATATATGTTTTATAATTCAAACATAAAACATATATGTTTTATACGTAAACATATATGTTTTTATACTTAAACATATATGCTTTAAACGTAAACATCTATGAAGGACCATGGTTAATTGAAAAAAACCTGTTATGTTTCTCAAATACAAAAATGATGGACTGAAGATCCCGGAACCATCCCCATTCAACTAGCCACTTCTGAAGACGTAAGTATCGTGCCTACAAAAGATGGCAAAGGTACCCAATCACTTCAAATATGAAGAAAGAAGATGCTTGTAAAATAGAAAGAAAATTTTAAGCTACACAATCAATCAAAATTACTCACCAGCTCCACTAGTGAAATAAGGCAAGCCAAGCAATAAACTAGTTTTTTCTCCTTTAGCATACCTTGCTGTAAGTAACTTTATTAATGAATGTCGTTCAGGAAAAGACCGTCTCCTCACACAAAGAAACAAAAAAAAATTCTAATATCAGATTTGGACTAGCACATACATAACTAAATTTATCCATGAAGTAAAGTGATATGTTTTTGGTTTATTTTATTTTGTAATTGTTTTGAAATGTTGTCAGCATGTTGTAACAATTGAAGGTAAAACTTATGCCGACCTTTGTTATCACTTCTTCAAGATCTGAAAAGCTCTCTTCAACCAGTGATTCATCCAACGAATCATAGTGCTCGGTTTCTCCATATAGTTTGATTTCATCAACTAGAACCCCTTGCTCAACTAGCACCTGGCTTATAAATGGAGAATAATTAAAAACAAAAAATCTATACAAAGAATTAAAAACAAAAACGAAACATGACAAATTATTCATTAAAGTTCAATACTGAAAAAATCGTTTTCATATTAAAGAAAAAAATTAACCTAGTGTTTTAATTCGATTCGAAGTCCATTTTTTCAATTCGAAGTCCAATAGGTTAATTTTCGATCTGTAAAACCATTGATCTACATTTATGTTGAATTGAATTTTTATAAATGTAATCGAATTGAATTTATTACTTTATTCAGTATTGAAAACAATTCAAGAAAAAAAGGGTATTGAATTTATTACTTTATTACATTTATAAAGTAAAACCATTCAACAAAAATTCAATTCGAAGTCCATTTTTTCTAGATCGAAAAAAAAACATTCAATTAACACATATTAAATCGAAATATATGAGAGAATATTACCTGGTTGTAACTCTTCGGGCTTTATTAATAATCACGAAACCTTTTCGAATCATATATATTTCGAACAAATGACATTGGTTTTATTAGGGATAGAAGCACTTAAAGATGGTGGTGTAGAAAGGAGATATAGAGAGGGAGGCTAGGGTTTCTAGGGGAAGGAGGCAGTTATGTGAGAATAGAGAGATAGGAAGACGCGTTTTATTTTTGTAATCCAATTAATATCCAATTAATAAGGAACAATTACAAAAAGATAATTTTGTAATCTCTAAAATACCCTTCAAGCATTTCAAAAATTAACCTAGTGTTTTACTTTATTACATTTATGGCACAAGTCATCTTAACCCTTGATCTACAAATTCAATGGCTAAAACAGGGTTCTCGTAGTTCTCGCACTTAACAGGGTTCTCAAAATAAAGATACACTATATATATATATATATATATATATATTGGGCAATCAAATACATATTTATTTGGTAGTCCACCGACGCATCCATCAACGGACCACACTCATATACTCGTTCATATATATCGTAAAAATGCACTTCATTAAGGAAAAGTATGTCTTAATACAAGAGTTAAAAGGTGATCAGATGACCTAAGCTAGTTTGTATAAATTATAATGTTGATTAAGTTCATCCTTTAGCTAGTTGCTAGCTGTTTTGCTATACATAATACTGTTCGAAAAAAAAAAAAAAAAAAAAAAAAGTTCAGATGGCCAAGAAGTTTCATACAATGCATCAAGTATACCGGCACTAATTAAATGAATGTTTGGACCACAAATTTTATTGTTATTATCTTTTTAAATTTGATAATAGGTAGACTATGACTTATGAGGTCCATAAAAAAGTATTTGTAACATGTATTTAAGAGTTATGAGGTTAAGACTTGAGAGACAACAACATATATACCAACCCTGCATGACATAGATTGTTGAGTTCAATCAGAACCAAAAACATCGAATGCTATTAATTACTTCATGTTAATTGCTAGTTTGCTACTACCATAATCGATGAAGCTATATAACATGAAACATCAGTCGTTTATAAAAGTAAAATAAAATAAGAAAAAAATCGTGAACTTTCGTGGTTAGAAGCTGATACAATGCAACTTTCGCGATCGACTAAAGCTTTTATTCCAAGTTCCAGGAAGCACATAAATTAATTGCATGGAAATTTCATCTAACAAAAAACCTTCGATGCAAACGTTAGTTTTCAACTGGCCGGCTAGTGAATGATATTAAACGTATAAACTGAGATACTTGGATTAGTTAAGATAAAATATAAATTGTCTGTTAGCTGTTAATAAGACTCTGCTATTTGTCAAGCTAGCTAAGAGCACAAGGTATCATGTATACCAATAACACGTTATTGGTATGCCACCTCGGCGCCACATCATACACCTTCCAATAACTCACCAATAACTAAAACACCCTCACTCATAACACACAACTAACATGTTATTGGTTCCCACAAAATACCCCACTAAAAATACACACTCACTCACAATACACAAAAAAAAAAAAAAAAAAAAAAAACACTAAAAATCACAAATGGCTTGAGCCATTGGAATGGCTCAAATAACTTTGGCTCACGAATGGCACAAGTGATGGTATGGTTTAGCTCACCAATGGCACGAAAAATAGATATTTGACATGTTAAATTCTCTCCATACCGTGTGCTCTAATAGACCCATCACGTGAAATATATTTGATGAAATAAGGATCAAATATGTGAATATATAACGAACATTAAATATCATAATTTTGCTCATTTTCTATGTGCCACAACAATTTCAATATGTCAAACAGAAATTTCATTGTAAATTCAGGAATCCTTTTCAAATATTGAAGAAACATGCACGAGCTTTTTTGACTTATAAAAAAACAGACAACATAGAAATTTCCTTAAAATGGACAGATCTACATACATGAAAGTTTTCATGGTCAATTTCCCTTTGATGATTCGTATAAAATTATCTTTGACACATCACATCATATCGTTATTATTATGTATCCTTTTCAAAATTATCTTTTCAAATAGAAACGATTTAGTACAATAAATGATTGTATATGTAAGGATTTAGAGACTAAATGACCCCTTAAAACGTATAAACTTACACCTCATTAGAATTCAACTAAAGACCTAATGGTAGAAACTTCCATGCTGAGCTTTTGAAGAGTTGTCCTTCCGAGTATGACATTAAATTTGGATGTAGACTTGACAATGTGGAACAGTAACAAGATTGTTCTCGACAGCGGGTGTGTTCCTATTGTAAGCTCTAAAGTGACTACTCCTTCAGGGTATAATCTCTCTCCAGAGAAACTGATTAGTGGCGTGGTTAGAGGCCTTAGGTTTGACATGATTTGTGCTGGGAGCTTGTTGAAACAATGTCCGTACATTATGTTAATTAAACTCCCCCCATCGATGTATATCTTACTCACCCTATATGAGGCTATCATTACTGTTATGACCACTGGATCAGATGATGGTATGAATGTATCCCACGGAATGCTTCTCGGTGGCGTACGTTTCCAGGTCTCCATGACCTCGTTGCCTCTCTTTGTGCCTGAGTGCCATGATTGAATATTGTTGACACTTTCTACCTGTTTCCTGCAGGACACTCGTTCCTTTTGTGTATTGTTCTCTACTCCGAGTTATGTGACAGTGTAGTTGGGTTTGAGTGGACTGGCTAGATGCTCTGGTTTACTCTATGTGAGTTCCTTAGTGTTTGACTTTGCAAGGTACCTTTTTTAGGCTTGTTATAAGTGTAAGGTAGGTTGCATGTTATGTCCAGGGTACGGGCTAGGAGGGGAATGTCAATGTGCCTTTCTGTGTGTTATTCCCAGGGTAGTTCTCAGGTAGTGGTTTGGTCTGATTGTTATATGTTGAATAATGCGGATAAGGACAAGTGATTTGGTATGCGTTTACCTGAGTTTTTCCCGATAAGTGCGTGTAAAGCGACCCGAGTTGCATGTTTGTCAGACCCTTTCCCTGACATCCTCCAGCATCCCTCTCTACCCTCAGAACTTTGAATAATTACGATTTTTGAGCTTGTACGAGTGACCTGAGAGTGTGATATCTCTCGTAGAACCATGATCATCAAGGTTACATCTTGTTGGAAGATGATCCAACCCTAAAAACCATGTAAATATATTTATTGTAATGGGAATGGCATTATTCCAATGGACTTTGGAACCTAGTATTGACAGAATTGAAGAATCGATGTTTTATGAACTAATGAAACTGAGAAAGGTTTTGATGGATCAAGATTGAATAACCAAGAGTCAGGGGAGGGAATAGGGAAAAAAATTGTAGTAGGATTAGAAGATCATTTAATTGAGACTCCTTTTGGCCACCCCTAATTGATCTACGCCAAGCCCAAGTACGGGAATATGGGACGAGAGAGCTGTTACATCTGTCCATAATTTTATATGCCTTATTAAACTCAAGATAGTACAATCTTGGAACATGTAATTATCTATACGCTAAACAACGGTTTGAACACATAAACAATAAATGTGGACTAAGGGGATTTGGGTGTAACATTTTTTTATAAGGTATAAACAAAACGAAAAAAAAAGACTCAAAAAGGTGTTCCAATGTATCTTGCACTAAAAATGAGTGCAACAAAAGGGTGGAGGATAATTTAATGACCAATGAAGTCAAATTATTATAACATACGCAGGCTAAAAACATGGGTTAATCGTGATGCCTCTTATCATTTATTAAATTCTAATCACACGAATGAGATATCACTAGTGGTCTCGGGATGCATCACTTAAGTTAGTTCTAGAATTTATGACATTAACGGTACACTCAATGAAACAAAAGCATGGAAAATGAAGGCTATAATTATTTACGTATGGTATGTAAATCGGTTTAGATATGGGATGGGAATGGTTTTGTTGTTTGTTTTCCCGGCCCGTGTTGAACGGTAAGGACCCAATGAGATTGATATAAATCAAGAAGCTCGGGTAACACTTAAACAAGAACCATGTTGCACTGCTTTGAGGCAATATTTGCCCAAGTGTGTGAAAACTTGTGTGATTGTATGTGTTGCTCTCCTTTTATAGAGAGGTATTGTAGGGTTTAGAGATAAACCCTTTGAGGATGATCAACCGGTGCTAGAGAGCCAGGTGTTGATCATCCGAGAGCAGAAAAAGAGGACAGATGTCATTCGTCCTTTAGCTCGTACATAGTGATGCTTGTCGTGCGTCCTCACTGTGCGGTGTTAGATGGTACATTTTAACCGCTAGTGATAGTTCGGGAGCAGTAGCATTGTCTTACTCAGTCAGGCCTAAGAGGTCTTTTCAGGCTCTACGTGGCCTGGGATTTAAGCCGGGCTTTTATCAAGTGTTGATAGGCCTTGATGATGGGCTTGATTCGAGCGTGTAATTAGTGGGCTTGAGCCATTAATATTTATACGCTATCAATAATCAAAATGACTAATGTTTCTTACATGTTGAGGTGATTTCTTCTTGAGTAATAAGGTAATTATGCCAGCTTATACATCTTATAAATGACACTTTTGAAACTAGTGTCACAAAATAATCAAAACTCACCTCTTGAAACTATTAGAAATCGTATCTTTGTTCTTGATAACGAGACATAAATTTAATTTAAGTTTTTTATAAAACCCAAAATCACAATCAAAAGTTTGAACTTTAATCGTAAGATCTTGAAAACACATCCCAATATGTATTATCATGTTCTAAAAAAACCAACAACCAATAGCACACCAATATAGCTCAACAGACTGATTTGATCTCCGACCGCTTCATTCACCACAATCTACACTGGGATGCCACTCAATCGCCACCACCGCCAATGCACCGTCATCCCCATCAACATCATATGATCTGAGTGTGTTTATGCATGTGTGTATGGGTGTGGGTGGGGGGTGTCTTAATATGTGTACATAGTGTTTTATATGAAAGTATATTAATAGTTAGAGATGGGTATTTAAGTGAAGGAGCAAGATCCTCTCAAGTTGTGTTATACAACTTGAGTCAAGTTGTGTAATTATGAGCCATTGGATTTGATCTAATGGCTCAAATCAAAACAACTTCTTTTTTATTTAAATCATTGGATCAAATCCAATGGCTCACAATAACCTAACTTGACTCAAGTTGTATCCACAACTTGAGAGGATCTTAGTCCTTAAGTGAAAAGGTTTGAATTAGGTTTTTTTAATGAGGGTAAAGAAAATGAATTGAGAAGGGGTTGAATTATGTTTCTAGATTTTTGAATGAGTTTGAAGAGGTTAAAGATGAAAATACATGTTTTTGTTATCTATTGTTGGATATGTGCACATGGTGTGTTTATTGTTAAACAACAACAACAATAATAACAGCAGGGGTACTTTTGTCCTTTTACCTTATAAAATATGCATTTTAGCGGTTAACTAACATAATTAGTGGTTAACGGACTAAACCTGTAACGGGTCAAAACCATAAAGAAATAACCCAATTTAAATAAATAAATAAATAAAAATAAAGACTAAATGTCTAAATCCGTGATATTCGACAAACCACATGAACCATTTAAGTAATCAACTCTTAATAGTATGAAAATCAAAATCTTTAACGGGGATCATACTAATAAGGGATTGAGTCGTACAATACCAACGTACTTTTTCAAGTGTCACGTTCTGGTACGTGTACTTTTTTTAAGATGTAGAATAACAATGTACTTTCTATAAGTGTCCCGTTCTGGTACGTGTACTTTTTTTAAGTTGTAGAATAGCAATGTAATTTCCATAAGTGTTCTAATTTGGTACGTCTCACTTTCCATAAGTGTTCCAGTTTGGTATGTCATCCACGTACCAAATTGGAACACTTATGAAAAGTACATTGCTATTCTACGACTTAAAAAAGTACACGTACCAGAACGGGACACTTATGAAAAATATATTGCTATTCTACAGCTTAAAAGAAGTATACATACCAGAACAAGACACTTGAAAAAATACGTTGCTATTCTACGACTCAATCCCTATTAATAAAATTCAAGCTACTTAAATAAGCTAGTTGCCGAAGAACACACATAAATCCACATATAGAAAAATTGCTGCAATCATATACTCGTTCATATGTATCTTGGGCAATCAAATACATATTTATTTGGTAGTCCACCGACGCATCCATCAACGGACCACACTCATATACTCGTTCATATATATCGTAAAAATGCACTTCATTAAGGAAAAGTATGTCTTAATACAAGAGTTAAAAGGTGATCAGATGACCTAAGCTCGTTTGTATAAATTATAATGTTGATTAAGTTAATCCTTTAGCTAGTTGCTAGCTGTTTTGCTATACATAAATACTGTTCGAAGAAAAAAAAAAAAAAAAATGTTCAGATGGCCAAGAAGTTTCATACAATGAATCATACATATGCATCAAGTATACCGGCACTAATTAAATGATTGTTTGAACCACAAATTTTATAATTATTATCTTTTTTAATTTGATAATAGGTAGATTATTATTTTTTTGAACTTAGAAATATTACGAGCGGGGTAGCCCGCGCGTTGCTGCGGGGTTGTTGTGTTAAGACTTCAATTATTGCGTTTTTTGTTTGTCGATACGGTTGCAGTATGTTTTTTTTAAAGGATGAAATTTAGCATGTATTTTGGTTTGTCGATAAGGCTGTTTCAAGTTTGGCAAAGAAACAATTGTAACATGATTTTAAGGTGCAATATATAGCAATCCAACCTCTACCAAAAATAATCATTACACGTAAACGCAAAGTTAATATAAATATGCATAATTAACAAATGGGCATTCGCTTTAGAGCTTTAAAAAAACCAATTAACCATTACACAAAAAGTCAATAACTGATCTACATATTGAGTTATTCATCATGTGATGTATTTAATCAACTCAGTTTGTAGGCTATAATCAACTCTTCCTCTACTTTCACCACTGCAGTTTCTTCCTCCCCCACCAATTTCACCACTACATTATGTGATGTATTTAATCAACTCAGTTTGCAGGCGCTATAATCAACTCTTCTTCCACTTTCACCTCTGCAGTTTCTTCCTCCCCCACTACTTTCACCGCTACACTTTGACCACTGCAGTTTCGCGTGCCAATGATTCATTTCACCACTGCAGTTTCGTAAGCCGGTGAAATAAGCTAATCTAAACACCCACTTAATCATTTTCCTTAATCTATCCCAATATTTAGCAATCAAATGAATAAAAACTAACATATAATTTGACACCTTTAAATGCAACAATTAAATCTTAATATTAAAAACATCAACATCAAAATATATTTAAATAAAAATAACCTTGCATCTTTCATCTCTAGTTTTGGGAGGAGACCCTTCAAGAGCAGTTTTCAAAGCTTCAACCGACTCATACCTATTAAATCAAATCAAGTAAGAAACCGGTATAATTATTCTCAGGGTTTTTATTGAAAACTGAAAATGGGTATACTTATTGAGTAAACCTTTCATCTTACGTATTTGGGTAAAACCTCGAACACTCTCAATACACACATCCAAACACCCCTCGTACTAAGAACATCTAATCTGCTATTTTGAAAGGGGAGTAGCAGGTTGTCGCTAAGGTTGGAAAATCACTTTCTAAAGGCACACCCATACAGCTCCATGCTGCGATCACATAGTAATAAGTAAAGCTATATATACCTGTGCAACTTTATTGGCCCCTGAACCACACCCTCTAAACCACACCCCTTGAACCTCACAATAGACAATCTTATCAGTTTGTAACACACCGCATATCCAACTTAAAAAACCATCGAGCTGAGAAATGCAGCAGGTTGACCTTTTTCAGCCTACAAAAATCATGTAAAGTAAGTATCCACATCAAATTCATCACTATCCAAAAAATTTGTTTAAAATTCACCATGCTAACAATATGGATAATTATTGTTTCAATTCAGAAAATCAAATCCTTTCACTTTAACCATTAATCTTTTTCTTCCTCCTCTTTCATAATCGCAGTTTAACTGCCAATGATTCATTAAAAAAAATGATGCATTCTAAGAAAATGATTCATTGAAAAAACAATGAAGATCTAAAAATACTCAAATAGATAATAAAAATCAAAAATTACTCCAAAACCATTATATGTTTGCGTCGAAAGCAGCCGCAACACGCATCCACCAACACCTTTTCGGCCTCTATTTGTGATCATAGGCAATACATAGTTTGTGATCACAGTTTATAATCACATTTGTGACCGCGTTTAATAGATATAGATAGATGAAAACTTAGCTGAGATTAGTTTATGCCCTGCCTGTGTGCGTGGAGGTTGCCGAGGCGACTGTTTGTTGCATGCTGCCTTCCTTCTAATTTCCGCGCCAAGACAATGTAGGTAAATGATCATCACGGCCGAGTGAAACGTGCTACCGACAACCAAAGTATGTTTATCTATTATAATCGCTTCTTAGTGAGATCACATGGCTGCAATCACAGTCCATCAAGACAACATAGTTAAAGGATCATCATAGCCAAGCGAAAGTCGTAACACACAATGTCATGCTTACCACAATTCACACAATCATGTTGATACCTATATGCATTAGGTTTGCAAATACAGAAACAAAACCAAACATTATTCTTGTCTGAAACAACATCGCTTGTTCTTCGTTTACAATGAGACTTAATGTTGCGCACTCGGATAATGAATCACCACTTGGACATTAGGTGTTTGCCACAAAACGTTTTATAACAACCTGCAATAAAGCGAACTCATGATGGTTAGAGGTGCACTCAGCTTATAAGTGTGTAAAAGGGGCACTCAGCTTATAAATGCAAAATATTAAGACACACTGATTTTATGTTACCATTTCCTACGACAACCTGACTAAGAGCATCGTCAACAATACACTTAATACTGAAATTGATTTTTCAACAATAGTAATTTGTATACATAAGGCTCAGGTTAGCGATCATGGAAGTGGTACCCAAAAACCCACCATGGCTGCAACCATGTGGTCGCCTTGCCAACATACAGGTTTTGGCAAACTACACTTATCAAAATGGCGAATACTGACAAATCTTATCATTGCCTTTGCTATAGCTATACTCCACGCACTACAATACATTTTTCACCATGTGTCCCACAACCAAATTCTTTAATAAGAATTAGCAACAAACAACCAATATGAAACTGGATTAACCACCTAATCATCTCGTAAAAAAAGAAACAACAACAACACAGCAAAACATGAACAAAGATATTGGCCCGACAAACTTAACCGCTTAATGATATAAGCAGAGCACAATGTAAGTGCGCGCATAGCGTATTTTCAAAAGTGTAAATGAGACTTCATATAAGCCTCAAGAAAAAGTGTGGCTCAGATTTGCAAGTACGCAATGGCTCAGATTTCCGAGTGTGGAACCGAATTAAAGGGTATTTGACCCGACATAGCTGGAAACACCACACTCGTGGTGTTGCCCTGCCAAGATACGGGTTATTTTCACCCAATACGATCAATATCAACCGCACAAATGTAGTAATATCATCATGATGTGTAACCGGATTAAAGGGCATCGGACCCGCCATGGCTGCAAACACCACGCGCGTGGTGCTGCCCCGCCAAGATACGGGTCACTTTCACCCAATACGGTCAGTAACAAACATACAAATGTAGTAGTATCATCAGCGCTTGTTATTTTCAAATATAATAAGATGACCTGGGAAAAGCAAACAAAACAAATCATGCCCTAGGTAACTATGCAAAATTTTTATGTACAATTAAAGTTAAAAAAACTTGGTTCTCTTGTTAAGTGCGTCCGATTGGTTAATTACCAGATTCAATTTAACCAAATTTTCAAAAACCATAAAACCCCAAATTCAATATGGTGATGTAAAAAAATAACAAATTAACTAACCATTAATGATATTGAAACTGAATGTATTTGGTTGCCCCGTGATTTTTCCAACTATCGATCTTCCTTTAGATCCATTAATGATATTGAAACTAAATGATCGATCTTGCTTTAGATGATGAGTGTGAAGAGTGTGTGTGGAAGATTGGGAAAGAGATGCGTGTGTGTTTTCCGTTTTGTGTTTGTGTGTGTATGTGGGTTCTGGAACATCCGATTGATAACACATAATAAGAAAAAATAAACCGACACACTCTATATGCTAAAGTTAACCGATCTACTGTTCATGCGCATGTACTGTTCATGCCTCAATGAGTTTTAGTATATATATATAATTAGAAAAACTAAGGAACATACAAATCACTCCTCGCAAGCGAGGTAATTTCATGAGGAAAAGAACTATCCCAATTAAATTCAGAAGCCGAACAAAACGCGTGAGAAGCAACCCAGTGTGCTACTTTATTATGCTTTCATTTTCTTGAATAATAGGTAGATTATGAGGTCCATAAAAAAGTATTTGTAACATGTATTTAAGAGTTCTGAGGTTAAGACTTGAGAGACAACAACATACCAACCCTGCATGACATCGATTGTTGAGTTCAATCAGAACCAAAAACATCGTATGACTATTAATTTACTCCATGTTGCTACTACCTAGCATAATCGACGAAGCTGTATAACATGAAACATCAGTCGTTTATAAAAGTAGAATAAAATAAGAAAGAAATCGTAAACTTTCGTGGTTCGAAACTGATACAGTGCAACTTAAAAATAAATAAATAAAATAAAATAAAATTATAAAAATAAAAAATAAATAAATAAAAAAAAAAGAGATAACATGTTTATAAGAGAGCGATCGACTAAAGCTTTCTTTCAAGTTCCAGGAAGCACATAAATTAATTGCATGGAAATTTCATATAACAAAAAACATTCGATGCAAATGTTAATTTTCAACTTTGCCGGCCAGTGAATGATATATTATTATTATTATATATTATATATATTAACTAAAGATCGAGCAACAGTGCTCAAAAGCAAACATTAATTGCCAACTTTCAAAAGTTGGCAAAAATAGTCCCTGAGGTTTAAGTGTCGTTGCAAACTAAGTTCAAGTTGGCAAAAATAGTCCCTAAAGTTTAAGTGTCGCTGCAAAGTAAGTCCTTTATAGCAATTTGGCAAAAATAGTCCCTATCCAAATTCACGGCTACAAAAACAATCCCGCTGCATCGCGCGGGTTCCCACACTCGTTAATATAACTAAAAGGCGAGCAACAGTAACCCCCAAACACTGTAGCACAATAAATGCCAACTTTCGCAAGTTGGCAAAAATAGCCTTTGAGGTTTAGGTGTCGTTGCAAAGTAAGTCCAAGTTGGCAAAAAATGTCCCGAAAGTTTAAGTGTCGCTGCAAAGTAAGTCCTTTATAGCAATTTGGCAAACAAAAGCAATCTCGCTGCATCGCGCGGGTTTCCACACTCGTTGATATTAAACGTATAAACTGAGATACTTGGATTAGTTAAGATAAAATATAAATTGTCTCTTAGCTGTTAATAAGACTTTGCTATTTTGTCAAGCTAATAGACCCATCACGTGACATATATTTGATGAAATAAGGATCAAATATGTGAATATATAACGAACATTTAATATCATAATTTTGCTCATTTTCAATATGCCACAACAATTTCAATATTTCAAACAGAAATTTCTTTGTAAATTCAGGAATCCTTTTCAAAGTTAGAAGAAAAATGCACGAGCTTTTGACTTATAAAGAAACAAGCAACATAGAAATTTCCTTAAAATGGACAGATCTACATACATGAAAGTTTTCATGGTCAATTGCCCTTCTGATGATTCGTAGAAAATTATCTTTGACACATCACATCATATCGTTATTATTATGTGTCGTACCCATGTTTGTCAAACAAAATAATAACGATATGATGTGTCATGTCAACTGAATATGTTCACGCATAAAGCTACCAATTAACACTGGCTTGTACTATATGAACCCTCCTTATGGGGTCAAATCATAAGAAATATTCCTTTTGTCCCTCCACTTTTTTCAGTACAACACAGTTTTTTGTCAGTTTCTGTTCCGTATTTCTGACAGTTTTAAGCGTTTGACTTATTAAACTTTATATTTACTGTTCTGCATTTTCAGGTTTATAGCTTTTTTATATAAACAAAATTATTAAAAAAAATAATAATAATAAAAAAAAATAAAAAAATAGTGGGGGGTCAATCTAAAAAAGTATGCACCGTCCATATAACCCAACCCTTAACACTACAATGTTCTACTGATTAACATTACAATGTTATAGGCCCGTCGCTAAAAAATTTGGCGAGGAAAGTCAAAGGCCTTTAGCGACGAAACATGATGTCTACAAAAATTTCATTTGAATAAATGTTTAATATGATCGTTGCAGTTTAGACAAGTAGCTAAGACATCGGGTTAACCAATATCGTTTATTTATGTTTTTGATCTAGGAAAGACTAACCCATCATATAGTTTTTATTGGTATTGCCCGTATTCCCTTTGTTCAATTAGTCATAAGTATATATTTGACCCTAAAGGACAACATGCACACCTAGTAGAGGTGCACATTTCGGTTATAAATCTAAACCGAACTGGTTTTAAAATCGGTCTTGGTTCGAGTCAAACGGTCAAAAACTATTTTGACTCAAACCAGTGCGGTTTGAAACTAGTTTTGGATATGAAAAAGCGGTTTCATGACACTGAACCGGTTTGGTTTAAACCAGGTTAAACCGGTTTGAAACCAAACCGGTTGACATCTATACATGCAAACCGGTTTTAAAGCCGCCGATTAATTTGTCCACCTCTAGATTCTAGGGAATACCCGATTGTCCCTCGACAACCAGCTGGATTACATACAATATGAGTATCATAGGATGGGCCAGTTTGTCATTCTAAAGCCCAAAACATCTTGAGAACCAACCTTATTACGGTCACATTTGGCCCGTATGAAGCATCAAAATCAAATGATGATATATAAAAAGAGTAATGATAGGGAGATCTAACTTGATCGACTAAATTTATGCCTAAACAATTCATCATGTGACATGTGGAATGTATATTTTCTCTTTCATAATCCCCACCATTAATCTTGCCATGTGTCATCATCTAAGAGTTAGGCATATCATTAGGCATGAAGTTTAGTCATGCAAATCATAATGAAAATTGTATCTTTGAAATTGATTTCAAATCCGTTGAGCATAACGTAATTGTCATATATAGTCGTAAATCCAAATAAAAAGCACTAGAATAACGGGTAAAATCACGAGAACATGTATAATTATCATATACACATATATGAAATACAATACTAAATCAATTTGTAACTTAAAAGTTTACGTTTTCTTTCCATTCGGTTGATTATTAAACGCGTCACATCTACGTCTAACCTCTCCTTGATTCCCTCTTTTTTTTTGGTACATGCTTGTCTTTTCCATTGCACGCGCAAAATCCTTAAAAAACTTTACGGAGTCCCTAGCATATTCCTCGACAAATGGTCAGGTTCTTGGGGTCAGATGCCATGGCTTGATCTGTACCCAAGACCCCAAGTTTGTTAAGAGATGAGGGTTGCATATGTGTTGATACTCTGAGCATCTGACAAAGAGCTGAAGGTTTAGACACGTAGCACTGAAGGAGACACGCATATTGCCTTGTTAGTAATCTCCCTAGTTTACAATGAAAACGGTCCAAAAAACAACCCCTCATAAAGCATCCGAAAACGGGCCCTAAACAAAAATAGCCCAACAAACTACCAAACGACATGACCAAAATAACAAAACGACAGACAATAGCCCAAAACGACTTTGTTTCGCTTCTCAGACACCCAAACACAGCGTTGTACGTACACTTAATGTATACTAGAGTAAAATGTGATATTTAAATACGTACTAATGCTAAAGGGCCATTTTAATAGGCCAACTAAATTGAACCTCAGCCGTCCAAAAAGCTTAGTATGTCGAGTTGAATGTACAAAGTACAATCACATTTAATTCACACAAAAAAAAAAAAAAAAATTTTTTTAAAAATAAAAAAAAAAAGAATAAAAAATAAAAAATTGTCACATAAATAAACTTTTGTCTATATATTTTGTATTTTAGTTTATGTGAAGAAAATAAAACCAATAAACTATCAAATCCAATCACGTCAATACACCTTGAAGATGACACTGAACCAACACCTCAACAATCACCACAGAATATTCAGTGAGCAAACCTAACAAAATTTGGAAAGTAACACGTATGTAATCAATTATAGAAGACACCAAACTAACGCCTTATATATATTCACCAAAGCTCGTGGAGTTTTCAGTTTTCTTTTCATAGAGCATATATTGTTTTCGAAAGAGACTTTGACATGAAGGCCTTTCCTTTGCTCACTGCCTTCTACTTGTCCTTGTTCTTACGTTCATGGTTCAAGGTAAACTTTTCAGAATTATTTGACTGAGTTTATGTACATATTATGATTCATATACTTTCTAATGATGATGACTAATTTATATAAGTGACCAGGCCAATTCGTATACGTAGTTTAGGAATGTGCAGTGTAAAATACTTTCTTTTGTTCTCTGTATGTTTAATATCTAAGTTTTTGATATCTTAAGGTCCGAACAATAAATGCGATAAACGCACAATATTATATTATTTTATATGTTAATTTGTCTCTTGATGTAAAACGAGATTATTGACCCGCGCGTTGCGGCGGGGTTTTTTCATTTATTTTTTATGCTATATGGGAGTTGGTGATATTGTTAGGGAGTTGTTTTTATTATTTTTACAAACTTCTTGATAATATTTTGGGGGTATATTTGTTTTTGCTATAAACGGTTATTAAATAAAGTATTATCTTTTTTTCCTTTGTTTTTAATTTACTTTTAGATATTATAAGCTGATGCAAATAACATTGGATTTATCTCCAAAAGGTTATAAATGTTTTACAAAGTCTGTCATAGTTAGCTGCAATGTTATACATAGTACGTAGGAATTACGATTCATTATCTACGGTTCTTACATATGTGTTTACAACACGTCTGATGCTAATATAGTTATATACATATGCTACTAAAGTTCGGTTGGCCTAATTGTTGTTACAAAAGTCGGTTCAGATTTTCTTTGTTACCTAGTCTTGCTTCCCTTTTTTCTTGCTCATCTGAGATGCATCCTCTGAAGCTGATGAGAATTTCAACTCTCTTTTTGCTGATTTCTTTTGGACATTTGTCTTTTCAGGTTGGTTGTCACCTGTGTGTGACAGCTACACGTGTTGGCGAGTAGAAGTATCAGTACTTTGCTCTTGCATACCTTCTTCACTTTCTGTCGGATTGTCATGTGACTGTTGTGTGATTGGTATGCCAAGAGGTGGTGGTTTACACCTCGATCGTCGGATGGTCCAATAAGAAGTGTAGGTTGTTGGGTTGGCCCAGCAATGGTTGGAATTGCTGTTAGAGGTACAACTGTGGCAGCAGACACTGTCGATATTGGTGGGTCTAGGACTTTGTCTAGTATGAATTGAACATTCCCTTGTACACTCTCTTTTGTAAAATGTAATTGGAAGATATGTTGTGTACCTTCAAGTGAAAGCAGCGGCTGTGGTATGTTATATGGGTTTTTGTCTTCAAGTGTAGCCAATAGGCATTTGCATTCAGTACTATCCTTTGATTCAGTGCGAAGCAAACTAACATAATTGTTTGTTCCATCATCGATCCTCGCTCTAAAACAATACCTGTATATCGTATAAGTAAAGGTGAATAGTGTATTCTACTATTGTTAGTGAAGAAGTAATATTATAGAAAAGAGTTATAGGAATACTTAATACCCATAAGTTGGAGTAGGCTGAAAACCATGGTCTACGCATCTTGGTACTGGGAATTCTTCAATAGTTTTAAGAGGACACTCGAGCATTTTTGTAGTACCATGGTGCGGTTCGGTCGATGGATAAAATTGTTGCTTCATTAGTGAACCTGACATACTATTGTGGAATTTAGTTGTTAGTAAAATTGTTTAGAATAACTATCAATTATAATGTAACTGTGGATATGTGTATATATATATATTTTTTTTGTGGTTTACCCTGTATGATAGTGGATTTATGTCGACCAATGTTTTCAATGACACACGATTCCTGTTTCTTTCTTGTTCCACGTCTTCAAACCTCTGTTGCTCAATAATTAGTGCAGGAGGTAAATCAAGCATTGTGTTGTATCTGTGATGGCATTAGTTGTTATGCATTATTATGTATTGACATAAAGTTTTTTATACTGGAGTATGAATTTTACTTACACATTGCGGATTTCCTGTGCTTCTGGGATATTTGGATTTAGGAAATAGCGTGTTGCAGATGTTCCTGTAAGTTGGATTTCTGCAAATGTTTATATGAATTAGGTTTAGACATATTTTTATACATTTATGGTTTTTGCCTTTGGATTATGGATATAAAGAGTATAACAGTAGTGTTTACCATTAAATCTGTTTGTCACTCTGCAAGAGCTAATGGCAATGATCATGGTTTTGGAGTCTTTTATATTCTTCTTCGTCAAACTCCAATGCCATTTCATTCCACATTTTAAATTTTATTGTCATGCCGCTATAGTATACATGGCAAATGAATAAGGAACATTATAAATAAGAAACATGTTTGTTAATATTTTATTTTAATAATTTGTAAAGTTAAACTTACTCTAAGTTTTGAACATCTATGACCCTCCATCGTGTGATGTTTGATGTAGTGCTTCCGGCATGTCTGACAGTGTCTATTCGCTGAATCGTTCCTATATAATCTGATGGCAAAACATGTATACATTATTATTTGTTGCAAATATGAGTTGTGCTGAAAAAACAAACATATATAAGTTAACATGCTTGTTAGTATGGCCGTACTAACGTCTGCTCTTTTTGGAAGCTCATTGTGTGCAGCAAATTCAAAATAATATTCTGGGAAATTTTCGGCTGGAATAACATCAAAAGTAGTTGCGTGGCCAAATATAAGAGATGTTTTGTGGCTAACAGCGCGTTGCCATGTTCTTGCTGGCTCACAGCTAAATCCTGCAATTCTGTATGCCACATTTTCTTGCAATTTTTTTTCAAAATACTGAATGTCTTTGGGAGCCATGTTTGCCTGAATAGCATTGCCCTAATGGATAGTCGATATTTTTTATAAGCTAATACCATATGTATTTTTTTTATATAAATCTGTGAAATTTTGTTATGAATAATGTTTATTGCATACCTATTGATCAAGTAGTATACAACATACACTGTAGGATCTTTTTTTCGGGGTTCCTGGCAATCCATTTTCGATAAACTTTTACTTCAATCATTTTGTTCGAGTGCGTTGGTCTTAAGTCTGCTACATTAATAGGTTCTGCTGGTTGTACTATTGTTTTTCCTTTGTCTTTTGTAGGTGGAGACAATTGACTTGATCCTTCCATGTTGTCAAAAATCTGACGCCGTTACTGTTCCAAAAATATAAAACTAAAGCTTTATCATATTGAGTAGTTACTATGTATATGTAATAGCGAATGTAGCAAAAAGAAAGAATACAAAATTAATTACCATTTAATAGTAGCAAACAAACTGTGGCTATTTTTTTTGAATAGATGCTAGATATATGCATACTAACTATATTACATACAATCAAAGGCATGGGTAAACCTGGTTTGGTTGAATTTGAGACAAAAAATCTTTATATACAATATTTTTTGTACTATTTGGGTGGCGGTTAGGTTGTTGGTTGATGAGTATTTTTAACCCTTTAGCACATGTTGCACGTGATAGAGCAACATATAATTGGCCGTGGACAAAAACGGGTTCAGGAAGGTAAACTCCTATTTTCTTAGCGATCGCCCTTGGCTTTTATTGATGGTCATCGCGTAGCACAATCTTAAAGGAAACTGTTTTCTTTTGAAGATAAACGGCATCTGTTCTTCTTTGTTTATTAAGAGAATCCTGGGAATAAAGACTTTCTCTGAAACGCGTGTGCCTGTAATGATTTTTGCTTCAATGATTTTATTCAACAGTTGAGTAACTATGAGTCTTGTTCCATTGCATAATCCACCGGATAAGTTTAAATTTCGCAAGAGCATAACCAGTGTCCCCCTTTTCAGTTGTAATTTATGTTGTGGAAAACCTCCAAATGAAAGGCTGTTTAAATACTCTATGGGATACAACAGCTCTGTTTCCCCACGATCATTGCTTTTAGCTATTGCTTCATCAGAGCTGAGATAAGTTTTAACCTCACCTTTAAGCATTTCTAATACCTGTGCATTTATCAGATCAGTTGTTTCGTTCTTAGGACATACAATTGCTTTATCTTGTAAACCTTTTCTGTTGGTTTTGCAATGTGTCGTCATCATATATAAAGTTTATTAATTGTAATGTAGAATTGTCGGATTCAGGTATACAAAACTCATCTGGAATATCTACCCATGCGCAATCCTCGCTGTCGTCATCATCTGGTATGCCTATGTCGCCGTTTCCAACAGTAAGTAGCCATCTTGAAAACTTCCTTATACTTTCTCTTTCTTCTTCAAGCATTCCTTCTTTTTGTAATCTCATGTTTTCTTGAAGTAAGAATACTTTGAAATGCTTCCATAGATATGATTGAGTGATTGAAGATGAAATAATTTCATTTTTTGACGCTTTTTTCTTTACTGGAAGTGTTTGTCTAAAGTCGCCACCCAACATTACAGTTTTTCCTCCAAACAAACAATTCGGCACATCAAGGATATCCCTAAGGCTGCGGTCCAATGTCTCGAAGCACTTCCGATCATTCATAGGGGCTTCATCCCATATTATCAGGTCTGTTTCTTTTAGTAAAATTGCTAGTTGACTTCCCTTTTTTACATTACAAATTGATTCATCAGTCGATCAAAGGTATCTTGAATCTCGAGTGTGCAGACGTCAGCTGGTAAAAGTAAAGATGCAATACCTGAGGATGCAACTGCTAATACTATCTTGCCTTCAGAACGTATGGTGCATATTATAGTTTTCCAAAGGAATGTCTTCCCTGTGCCTCCATGGCCATATACAAAGATAAGTTGCTGCTTATTCTCTGATACTGCACCCACAATCAGTTCAAATATTATCTTTTGATCGCTATTCACTTTGGTATCGGTAACTCTTTTTCTCTCATTAGCATTTCTCGGTCATAGTTCCTTTCTTCCATTAGAAGCCGGTTTTTTAACGCCTTTAGCAAATGTTTTGGCGGCAAAGGAAGACCAAATTCTGGGAGTGATTTTGAGTAACTATTTAAGATTGCCTCTACTTCACACAAAACGCAGGCTTCTAAGTCCGTGTCATTTCTTTCAATGACCGGAATGCCAAGAGTTTTTGAAAGTATATTTGGAACATCATCTGACATTTGCTTCCAAAAAGTTTGCCATAAGTTCTTTGGATTAGATACGTCACAAAAGATTAGTATCTGGACGAACAAAGATCTTAGCTGTGAAGCACTTGCATAGAAAGCGCTTCTTCCAATCTGTTTTCCATTCATTGTCGTCACCAAGTAAACCCATTGCTTCACATGCTGCCCTATATGTTGGATATACCGTGTTGTTCACCTTTCATATGTCTTTAAAGGATTTGCAGCCTTTTTGATGGCATAAGAGCATTCTCTCGTAAAATAAGTCTCCTAAGGTTGGATGTATGTATGCTAGTCTTCCAATTGCTGGTTTATTGAGATTCTGTCGCCTTTGCCAATAGTTACCACCATTATACCATACGAATTCTGTTGGGAAGTCTAGATACGTAAGGTGTCGACCGTCTTCCCACATTTCATTATAGTTTAACCATTCTGTTAGTGTGGTCTTCTTATTGCAAGGGTTAGAAATTATCGAGTGAAGGCTGTCATTCGCTCTGAAAGTAACCCGTTGCTTGTTTTCTAGATGTACTGCAAGTGTCGAACAAGCTGGGTCTCTGCTGTGTATGTCAAAACCGTAGATCCTCCAGCATGCTTCATGAGGTCCGATGAATCTTGATTCTTGAAAGTTCTTGATTTCATCAATTCGAATTTGTTGCTGTTGTGTGTTGGAAGATGATGCTTCAGCAGCTTTTGTTATGTTGGCAACAACACGGTCAGTACCCTTTGAAATATACTTAAAAAGATATTTTATCAACATTGACCACCCGCAGTATTCAACATTTATGTGTGCGTAGTATCGCATACATAGCAATCTTTTGTATGGGACTACGTATGCATTATCTAGCTCAACATTATTTTTCTTTGTGGTTATGCCGTATCCCGCTTCTATAGTGTAATGTATCCATCTCTATCGATATATGTCTTTTGACAATATTGCTTTGGAAACTTCTGTTGCAACTGTCGATTGCCCTGCATACATGGAGCATTCTTGTTGGCTTCTCCACATGGACCATGAATCAAAAACTCTGAAATTACTCTATAGCCTTCGGATATTCGTTTGGTTCGGTAATTCTGGCTGAAATGTATCTGTCTACTTCTTCGTCATTCCGTATTTTGATGCCTCACGATATCCAAATTAATGTATGGCAGTGTGGAAGGCCACGTTTTTGGAACTCGATTGTATATAAAACTACAGCACAAAAATTTGGAATAATGTTAGTCATTGAGTTTGTGTTTAATATGTATGGAAAAATGGTTTTTGTTTTTATTTCAGATGACAAATTGGTATATACAATTAAGTAATTTTAGAAAATACCTGCTGTGAGTCTGCCTAGCGTCCTTGTATCCCTCAGAAACTTTATGAAATTGCGACTTTTTTTTCAAACACGCGGACAACGACATCTGCTCTATCTGCAGTAGTTAGCTCTGGGAAGTCTTCCATATATTCTTTAATTTCTGGCCACTTTACGTTGCATGTGAATGTTACAAAGAACGATGGGTTACCATGTGCGCGGCAAGTTGCTAGTGCATCTAGGTAATGGCTATACATGTATCTCGGGCCACCTGTAAAAGACGCTGGTAGTATGATTCTTGAGCCTACATCGTGTCCGTCATGATCTCCTCTCATAAGCTGCATCATACTGAGCACCGGAAAGATATTCATTTCTAAAGTCATTCTGCTTCTCGCGAATAAAATCAAGTCGGCTCTGTTCAATTGCACAATAAGCTGTAACAACATATTGTTGGAATAGGCCCCTGCTCTTGGTAGTAAACTGAAACGGTTAACACGTTCGTGTATCTGGTACGCATAATACATTTTCATAGAGATTTTTTTTTGTTTGCGAGAGTTGCCTGGTTCAAGCATCAGCGGCATATCTTTTTGGTATCCTTCTTCACCATAAACAAATATTAACGGGAATTGAAGAGACATGTAGCACGGATGTAGTTTGTTCACCCTTTGAGCCGTCCGCGAATGCTCTTGAATAATGATATCGAAATCGACCCTTGATTCTTGACTTTGTTCATACACTATGGCACCAACTGTTTCTGCTGTAGGAAGTTCATACCGACGAGTACCCGCTACACTATATAGTTTTACTTTGAATTCTGGTATTGTTGCGTCTAAGAATTTATCCCTTGCGTGAAACAATTGTACCAACGCGTTATGCTTATCCAAAAATTCAATCAACCCTTCGACAATTTCCCTTTTTAGCCCACTTTTTTTCTCCCCGCCAAAGTGAAACATACGGTTATCAATTTCATTGTCTGTATCATATATATAAAGTTGTAAAAAACATGGACACTTGCCTTCCTCTGGACTAAGTGACCCAATATTATGGTATATTTGGCCCGAAATCGAAAACGTAAGGCCCTGTTCCTTTGTTAACGGAGTCATCAATCTCTGCTCCAAAAGAAGTCATCTTTGAACATCTGGTTGTATGCTCTTATGTTTTCCATGAAGTGACGGTCTTTGTATAACTCTTTGATATACTCTGGGTACTCCTCATGTTGGTTTATGACTACACGGCCACCTAAACAGCATTTATGGTACCGAGGGTCGACTACTTTTATACGGGTGTGTCAATCTTTCTTCATACCAAAATCTGGCACCACAATGTTCATAACTTTGGTCGCATTTTCCAAATTGTGCATATTCTAGAGGTGGTCCTGTGTAATTTTAAAATACTAATAAGTAAGCAATCCTAAATGAATGAGCTACAGCAAATAAATAATAAGTCTAAAATGTGATACTAACCATTTTTTCCCTTCTGTGTCAGATTCTGGTTTTGATTTTCATTTGGAATTATGGTATTTTCTACCATGTTAGTGGATGTGGCTGCATTGCAAAAAAAATTGAAAACTAAGAATGGGCCAAAGTTGTGATGACATTGTAACTTTATATATCTATTTCACGCAGTGCTTACGTTTAGGACCTTGTTGTATGTAATTATGGTTATGAGAAGGTTGTCGTTGCCCATTGTTGTTGTTTCTTTCTTTATCTGTAACAGAAATTTGAGATGTCATTAGGTACATGTTAAAACACTTGCCATAATACAGATAGTAGAATGGGAATCCCGAAGTTAATAAGCTTGCACATTGATAACCACTAATATACAAACATTTAATAGGTCTTAATGATAGGTATAGTATTTACATTCAGTTTCCTGATGCATTCTTTTATTCTTATATGGAGTATGTATATAGCAGTCTTTGTTCTGAATGTTGGTACCTGTAATAAAAAGGTATATGTTTTGTAAGTATGTATGTTATAGAATACATGAAAGTAGTATACATCAATCTTGCTGAAGAGTTGAGCAATCTAAATTTTCTGCAAAAAATCAATAAAATAATAAAAGGATTGTAATTATTTTTCAACATGAAGTGCTATTGACATATGGTTACCTACACATTTGTTTGGTAGCACATTTATGTGATGTTTACACATATAATGTAAATTTAACATGTTAATAATGTTGCAAGTATAAGATAGTAAACAATAAGTGTGATACTCACTTTCTGGGTCCTGTTGTGCTGTCTTATTCTTATACATTCCATGTGTGTAAGAACCATGATTTTGAACATTGGTACCTGTAACAAAATTTAAGATACTTTGTAAGTATACATGTGACTATATGTTAAAATTTTTAAAACTGCTATTTGTCACTTACTTTGACAAACATTATCAGGTTCATCACTGGTCATTATAGAATGTAAGGAATCCAGTGGTTTGTCTAAATCTGTGTGAATATTCGGGTGACATAAATCTTCTGCAAACAATAAGATAGTAAAACCAAGGTAATTAGTCATGCTTAAATTGCAAGATTTATGTTTTAAGATAAAAAAAAATTATGTATACGTATGGGTACTCACGCATCTGTTTGCCCGTTGATGTGTTGCTCTTGCTATGGCATTCCGTTTGATAATCCGTCGTTAGCCCTTGACTGCTATTTAGAGGGTGTGGTTTTGCATTTGCCAATGTTGTGAAGTAAATGGATCTTTTCTTTTCATTTGGCATAAGCGGTCTTAAGAAAACACCTTTCCTTTTTCTTGTCTCATAAGGGTTAGTTATTTTTTCAGGTAGTTGTGAATTGTTTGATGCATATGTTGTGGCAGTTGCAGAATGATCATGTTCATCATAACAAATATATGGGTTTGTGATGTTGTGGTTCTCATGTTGGCACCCGCAGGACTTAATAACATTATCATCGAAACATGGTTGCGTTATCTGTTTTAGTAGCTAAATGAATACCTTGTTGTCTAGATTGGTTTTCTTTTTCTACGTTTTTATAAATCTTTTTAGTTGTTGGCACAAATGACGGCACACATATTTTTTTGCTACTGTTAGAGGATGGAACATTACCGCTATCAACATTACATATTAACTTTCTTTTTTCCTTCATTTTCTTTGCTAAACAAACAAACACCTACATTGTAAGGCATACAAAATGCGGAAATAGACGTTTTAGTAACTTCCATATCTAAACAAATAACCGTGAACAATGATGGCACACAATGTTACACATATTTTATTGCTACTGTTATGGTATACGATATTAGCACCATCAACAATTACCTTGAATGTGAGGCATACAAAATGTGGAATTAAACGTTTTAGTACTAAATTATTATTTTTATTAATTTTTTTTTTATTATTTTTTTTAAACAAATAAACATAAACCTTAGAACTTTAAATATATATATTATATAATTTATCATCTACCATCAGTAACAAAAATAGAGTTAAATACCCTATTGTCCAACTAAAGTTGCTATATCATATGATGCATTTATTTAGTGATCTCAGAAGTTGTAAATAGAGTATTAGATGCAATAAAGACAAATCAGAAATCAAAAGTTGTATTAAATACACTGCTTCGTGTACCTTATATGGATGCAGTCGGTGGTTAAGTGTAAATACAGATCTGAAATCTGAAGTCGGAGTTATGTCATGAAGTTTCGGGCCTTTGGGGGTTTTTTTTATTAGCAAGAAGCAAGAGTGATGAGTGAGTCGGTGTGTTTGTATTCGGTTTTGCATACCGAAACGACAAAGAAACCCTTTTTGTAACAATCGAAACGACAAAAAAATAGAGCTACCACTGTAGCTTTCACTCACAATGTTTCGGGTTGGGACCGGGTCAGTACTGTAGCATACGACGTCGTTTGCGCCCACAATTAATAAAATTTATCATTATTCGGATCCGAGTTGTATTACAAGTGGCATATATATTATCCAAAGTTGTATCATATATTGATAGTTGTATCAAAGTGAAAAATACAGAAGAACATTGCCTATAAACAAATCGAGTTGGAGACAATTAATGTTTAAAAATCATATATACAGATAGTCTAACAATTGTCAATTAACATGAGTTTTTTTTTTTTTTGGTTAACCATGGTTTACGATCTTTTGGCCGACTAGTTCATGGCTTTTGAAACCACCGTCACACAAACTCAAACCAGGTAAAGTCTTTCATTTTCAAGAGGTCGACATAGCCATTTCAAGATTGTTTGCCAAATTAAATGAGTTTAAAATAATATAAAATCAATTACAATCATATTATAGCTTATGGTATTGTTCATTACGACTTGTTGGACAACCCCCATATAACAAAAATTCAAATGCACAATACCATGTAACGTGTTAACATACCAATACAAATGAAAGCTACTGAATATTTGAATAAATGTTTATTATGATCGTTGTAGTTTAGACCTGTAGATATGACATTGGGTTGACCAAGATCGTTTCTTTATGTTTTGATCTAGGAAAGACTAAGACATCATACAGTTTTTATTGGTATCATATCGCTCGTATTCCCTTTGTTCAATTAGTCATAAGTTTATATATGACCCTAAAGGACAACATGTACAGCTCACATTACTAGTTTAATACCTTATATTCACAATTTCTGTAACGCGATAAATACAGAGAAAACGAAAGCAAAATTCACATAACACAAAGATATTAAGTGCTTCAGTCGATCTAGGTTGATAAAAAATAAATCACTATTTTGTTATAGAGGGATACGAAACCATAGGTCCATAGCTATAATGTTTATATGCCGGGCACGGTTGTCCTACTACTTATCCCAGGGCGCACATAGGGGGTTCACGGGAACCCGATGGGTGTCGTCTTATGTAAATTTATGTTAAAACCTTGATTTCTTCTAAATAAATTTGGTCCCCGAAATTTTGTCTTACATACAAAATTTGTATACATGTTGACTTATAGCCTGGGTCCGCCCCTGATTTTTATCATGTTTGCATATTCGTTATTCGCAACATTAAAGAACTAGTATCATAATATGGGCCAGTTTGTCATTCCAAAGCCCAAAACATCTTGAGAACCAACCTTATTGTGGTCACATTTGGGATGTACGATTGTAGGAAGACATCAAAATTAAATGATGATATATGATCAAAAATGAAAATTGCATCTTTAAAATTGATTTCAAATTTTCAACCTGTTCTGTTGAGCATAACGTAATTGTCATTATATACTCGTAAATCTAAATAAAAAAGCACTAGAATAACATGTAAAATCGCGAGAATATGTATAAATATCAGATACACATATATGGAAGACTAAATCAATTCGTAAATTAAAAGTTTACGTTTTCTTGCCATTCGGTTGATTATTAAACGCGTCACATCTACGTCTAACATCTCCCTGATTCCCTGTTTTTACTTGGTACACACTTGTCTTTTCCATTGCACGCGCAAAATCCTTAAAAAACTTTACGGAATCCCTAGCATATTCCTCAACAATCGGTCGGGTTCTTGGGTCAGATGCCATGGCTTGATCTGTACCCAAGACCCCGAGTCCGTTTAAGATATTTTTAAATATCATATTATCGAAATTCCCTGCGGAAATCGGGTCAAGAAACGCCGATATTGAGGGATCCTTTGAGCTATTTACACACATTGCTTTTAATCTCTCCACTAATTTCGGATGGACAGAAGGGTCAGGTTTTGGCCCAAACAACCGGCTTTCGAACTCTTTACAATGAGCGAATCCGATAGTGTGACCACCACCCATCAATGCCACCATTTCTCTATGTGTATATTTATGTGATTCAAAAACACGAATAATCTCATTAATCGTCATATTGGCTCTCCCTAACTTACCTTCAACATTAGAGGCTTTCGACTCTAGTCCATCTTTTCGTCCTAATTTAACTTCATAATGCGGGCCACCTACTTGAATCAACAAATCCCTTGTCGTGACCGCAAGGACATCAGAGCACGAAACAACACCTGGACATTCAACTTCTAGCGCCATTTTCACACGAGTAACAACATCAAATCCATCTCCAGCTAAAGACTCATTAATGTCATAATCTCTTTCAGCTTTATTATACGCATTTGAGGCAATCAACACTGAGGCATCGCAACCTCCCACCATACAATCATGGAAGAAAAGACGTAGGGTGGCAGCTGCGGTTGTTGGGTGGGACAATTGTTTAGGGACAACGGTTGTTCGTACTATTTCATGGAACCTAGGACATGTTTTCGCGTAGTAGTCTAGCGTGAGGACAGGGGGAGGCGGATTTTTATGATGGTTGCGGTGTAGGTGTTTCGCGGCGTTTATGGATGTGAATATGGATGTTATTAGGAGGATAATTAGTTGAAATAATTGTGAATTACCCATGGTGGCTAAGAGGATCAAAAGGGTATGAAGTTGATGAAACATAGAATCAAATGATAATAGATTTTCCGTTATTGTTGGAAATTGTTGTGGTTGTATTTTGCATGGATTTTGGTCATTGTTTTTTAGGGTATGTAACTATGTATTTAATCCACACAAATTTAGGGATGTTGAGTTTCTGAGTTATCAAAAATAATATTACAATTGATAATTAGGAGTAAACATCTAAATTTTATATCATAAACCCCACTCTCTATATCAGAAAAGAATGCTTTAACCCAAGACGCTCGGAAATGTTACCATTAATGGAAGAAGAAAATAATAATCGTGGACGTGTTGCGCCTTTTTAAAAATTTGAGTTTGTGTAGCGTTAGTTTCAAACCTCGTGAATTAATCGGCAAAAAGGTCAGAATCAATGCTTAAAAAATAGGGCAAATAACCTATTAGAGCATCATACTTGTCACAAATGTCAGTTCGACGTGGCGAATAAAAAAAATAGCCCCTTTGCCCACTTATCTTGTCTATTTTGTCTCTATGATACATTATTACCCCCAACTGCGGGTATAGTACACCTTAGCCGGTTAATACTCCAAATCACCCTCAACCATTTTTTTTTTCTCACCTCTTACCAAACATCTTTCTCTTTCACCCTCCCATTTTCTTTTCCTTCTTCTCCTTCACACATCTCGTACTCTGAAAATATCCTTTTTCAACGTGTGGAACTTATGTGACATTAAACCAACATTAAAATTCATGTACTCCGTATCATATACTTCAACGCTCTATCTCAACAAAAGCAAGTCTTGATAAACATAGACTCCGTATCATATACTTTAACCAAAAGTCAACATTGCAACCTCAACCAACCTGTCTGCACCTCCGCCACCATACGACGCGGCTACCACCACCAACCACCATAACTCTCTCTCTTTTTATGGTAGTTAAAAACTGTGTTGTTGCTTTTACAATCGCACCACCATCACCATCGCAACATTGTCAGATCTGAAGCGGGATGCCGGATCGTACCACTATCGTTATCCATCATTACCACCACCACTTGCTACCACGTTGATTCTTATTCTGCGTGTTTCTTGTGTATTTGAGCTCGATTTGGCTCAGTTTTGGAGTTTGATCTTGTAAGTGTTGGCATTTAAAATGCTCAAATAGTGGCCAGTAGTAGTAGAAACAATATAGGTATGATGTGGGTAGCAGGTATGATGTGGGGGAAGAAGAAAGTGCACGTGGGTAGCAGGTATGATGTGTACTTCCAAGGATAATATTACATTTTGAACTATACCTGAGGGTGATGTGGAGTATTAACCGGATACCGGTTGTACAAGTTACTAAACGTATCATGTAGCCAAAATAGACAAGATAAGTGCAAAAATTTTATTTTTTTTGTTCGTTACGTCGAACTGACATTTGTGACAAGTATGATGCTCTAATAGGTTATTTGCCCTAAAAAATAGTATGCTTATTTATGTGTAACGATATAGAATCATTGTAACTAGGACAATACTGTTAAATTGTTCACGCAGTTGATAATTCTAAATATGTAAGAGTTTAATACGCCTAAAAATGTGTACATTTTGATAGACACTAAATTCATCTCATTCAGTACGTAGATTCCTTACATGATAGATATGTAAGAACGTACAATAGGCTTTAAATCTTTAATAAAGTTAATTAAGCATAAGAGTCACTTTATTTTGCTTACCTATAAATACATGTTTTTTAAAGGACAAATTTTTACCATCCATCTAGTTTGATCTAATGTTGAGTATTAACCTAAGATTTAATATGTATAAACCTAAGTCCATGTTTTTTTTCTTGTCTTTCTTTATTCATTTTTTTTTTCTTTTCTTATTTACGTTTTTTTTTTAAATTAACTTTTTTTTTCTTTTTTTTTAAATTCGCTTTTTTTTAATTGCGCGTTTTTTTTAATTGGTGTTTTTCTTCGATTTCATTTGTTTTCATCCGCTTTCACACGCTCTTATACGTTTTTTCCGCTTTCATACGCTTTACCCCGTTTTCATCATTTTTCTTTCATTTTCATCTATTTTTCATCCGTTTTCAGACGTGTTTTTACTCTTTAATACGTTTTCACCCGTTTTCATACGAATTCGTCCGTTTCTTACATTTTAGTCTATTTTCTTAAGTTTTCGTTCGTTTTCATACGTTTCTGACTATCACAAGTGATTTATGTGATATTCAGAATATCACTTGTGATATTCTAAAAAACACAAGTGATATTTTGTTAATATCACATTGTGATATTATGAATATCACTTGTAATTATTCGAATATCACTTTGTGATATTCTGAATATCACTTGTGATTTTCTGAATATCACTTTGTGATATTCTGAATATCACTTTGTGATATTATGAATATCACTTGTGATTTTCTGGATATCACTGTGTGATAGTTTGAATATCACATGTGATTTTCATGTTACAAAACATTAGTTGAAAATCACTTTTGTGATATTCAAAAAATCACTTGTGGTATTCAGAATATCACAAGTGATATTCAGAATATCACATAATATCACTTGCAATATTCACAGTATCATTTGTGATATTCAGAATATCACAACGTAAGAAAACGCACGAATATGTATGAAAACGTAAAAACATGGACGAAAACATATGAATAATGGACAAAAACAGGAGAAAACGTATGAAAACGGACAAAAACGTATGAAAACGGGCGAAAACGGACGAAAAACTTATGAAAACATATGAAAGGGAAGAAAAAAAACGCGAAATAAAAAATACGTAAATAACGTAAATTAAAAACAAACAAACAAACAAACAAAAGAAAATGTGAATATAAAAAAATGTGAATTAAAAAAAACGTGAATATTAACAAAAAAACGTTTATTAAAAAAAGAAAAAAAAAGAAAAAAGAACGTTATTATAACCAAAAACTTAACGTGAATAATTAAAAAAAAAAACAAAAAAAAAAGAAAGAAAGAAAGACCAAAAAAAACATGTGTATAAAAAAAGCAAAAAGACAAGAAAAAAACACGGACTTAGGTTTAGACATATTAAATCTTAGGTTAATCCCCACCATTAGATCAAACTAGAGGGATGGTGAGGATTTATCCCTTAGTAAGCATCAAAATAAGAGTAAGCATTTGAAATTTTCTCTTAAGTATAAATATATGTTTTCTTTCTGAAATTTTTAATACTCTACTTCTCATTTTAATCGTTCGAACTTACTATTTTAGTTTGTCTTAAAAAACACTATCAACTTGCAACAAATAAAATTAATAATTCATCATTTAGGGTGTGTTTGGTATGCTGCCATGAATGACAATGAGTATGAGTTTGTTAGTAATGGTGGGTACTTCACCTATGAAAAATCCATACATAGCTCACTTGATGTATATGAAGTATGGATTATATCTATAATTCATTACCATATTGGTGGGCCCACTCATCTTAAACAAACACCTTTAATCACTTTCATAGTTATAGTCTCATTCCCATAGTGGGATACCAAACACACCTTTAATCTATTTTACACTACTTTCATATCATAAAATCTATATTTAATTGATATGCTAAATGAGTTTTGCTATATCCTTGTAAATTGTATGTCTACTTATTTTTCTACACAAAATAATATTATATATTTTTTCTCCACTCATTATCTCTCTACGTATAACCTGTCAATTCTGATATTTGTCAGGATTATGTAAGTAGAAATATAAATAGAAACAAGTAGTAAGAGATATCAATTCTCATATTAAATCTATGGCTGAAAATAACTTTATTAACTGAAATCTACATTTATTACCCCTATCATAAAATACACAAAATTTGTCTCTAGACACTCTTTTCACAGAGAGAATAGCTGTTAAAATATATACTTTTAGAAATTAATGTCTACATAGCATAGTTTAGCTAGTCACTAACTAACTATCGACCCTATGTTGTGGAAATTAGAATAGCTTTTAAAACACATATTTGTAAGAAGACCCGGATGTGAATCAAAAGAGATATACTTCACGGCGAATAAGCCAAGTTTGTTCTTAACTGATAAACGAGCTATTCTTTTATTTAAATTCATAAGATGCTAACGCGGTGATTACAAAGGGCCCAAGATAACAATATCAGGCGACATACAAAGAATAACTCTAGCAGTTTGCAACACATATCAAATATAATGAAAAGAATCTCTAATTCAGTTGATTAATATAGTTGAAAAACTATGAGCCTAGTTGATCCGAAATATCTAGGTGAAACCATGAAAAAAAATGCAAATCAAATTCCTCAGCCATTTAAATCGCAAGAGTAAAGAGCCAGCTAGATCAATAACCATGATAATCATGTTGATTGTCTAACAATGGAAAGCTGGCAAACAAAACATACTAAGAACTAAATTTATTGCATAAATCTAATCATATACTATACGGTGTATATTTAAACATACACCAATCCGTCAAAGACAAGTTCTTATATAGAACAAAAAAACCAACAATTCTCACAAGATATGCACCCAAAAAAAATAATCTGTGTTTTCGTTTTCTGCATAGATCGAGAAAGATCGAGATTATGATGCCACATCATTGTGAATTCAAATCTTAACGTGCACCTAATCATTCACCAAAGTGTGTGATAAAGAACCCAAGACTAAGCACGTAATAAAACAACGTACTTCTTAACATAAATGAATAGCATAAACAATTTCTTTCGACTATACGTGAATACTTCAAACCCTAGAAAATTTAGGGTTTCAAACTAAACAAAAACACCCATGTTAAAGCATGGGCAAAATCAAAGTAATAAGAAAAGCATGAACAATATGATGTTTGATATAGCAAACAATAATCGGACCGAGTCGCTTGATTCCCCGGAGTGAGAGAGAGATCTAGAGAGATAAAGAGAGACCTTTGTAGACTTCAAGGTTTTCTTCATCTCATCTTGACAGTACAATCTACAAATTCATTTATCATCTTTGGTTGGTGAATGATAAAGAAAGGGTGATTGAGGGGGTAATGATGGTGGTGGAGAGTCTTTGTAATGGTGAAGGAGGAGGAAGTCATCATGATTGTTTTTGAAAGCATGGCCAGAAAATTCCAATGTCTCTTTCTCTCCCTCATCCTCTCTCTATATATCTTAAATGTTTTCTTTCATATATACGTAGTACTAAAAAGAAAATATTAGTAGAAGCTAATGATATATGCTATTCTTAATACTTAAATTCGTTTTAAGTGCAATTTTTTTCACACCCTATATCATTTATTTAACAAATGCCTTTAATAAAGCTTAAAATCGTAACTTTTAAATCGGTGAGCAACTTACATACTATTATTGACCAAAGGTCTTGGATGAATACTTAACACTTATTTCATCATATTTATCTCTTTATTTTTATGATATGAATTTTCTTTGCAATTTAAAAAATTATTAGAGTAATTGGTGTAGTGCCCAATCACATGTCATTGGGAATTTTCACCTTATAACACGCAAAACTGCATTTGAGGTTGTGTCATTGCTGCGCCATTCGTCCCTTCACCAACCTATTAATGGCCGTGATTGAGTTTTTTTTATTTTTTATTTTCACTGAGTGGAGTATTTTTTATAGCGTGTTATAAGATTCACTTGCGTCTACAATATCTGATGACCTAATTACACCCAAAAAATAAAAATGACCCAACAAATTACCAAACAACATTACTAAAACCACAAACAACATGTCATAGCACAAAATGATGTAGTTTCATTTTTTTCCCACAACAAAGCATCAATAGACATATGGATACATTAGTAGCCATGCACAACAGTCCTTCGCACCGATATCAAATATCAAGGTTTCTCAAACAGCCAAACATTATCATTTTCTAGAAATATTTTAAAACGACAAAAATTACATTGGTAAGCAAAGACTGTAGCGGTCAAACTTCATTCAATAAATCGGTTGGAAACGATTTATAATCTATACTAAGAATGAAGAACTAACCTATAAATCAGACCTTTAGTAACACCGATTACAAGTTGTCAGGTCACAAGTTTTTCCTATGTAATGCTGGTTCCAGTTCACCACACAAAGTTCTATTAATGTATGAAGTTATAGATTACTGTGCATGAAGGTTAGTGAAAGAAAGACATGCATACACTATTAAAAAAAAAGGAAAAAACAACCGGGCCAAAAACAACATCACTCAAACCAACCACTTTCCACAATAACCTAGCCTATTTATCAACCGACATGACCAAAACCTCAAAACGACATGCGACAAAATGTCGTTGTTTAAATATTTTGACCCCAAAGGCTTAATATATGTTACCATTAAATAGAAATCTACTAATGAGTTTGAAAAGTTACGATTGTACTAGGAAGCCAAAATACTCGTGATTACATAGCAATAACTGGAACAACGGCTAACTGGTGCCTCGGGCTTCCATGAAAGGAGGATTGTCATAGTCACTATAAAACCAGGTGCCATAATTAAATGACCACATTACGAGCCAAAACTATAAAACATTGACTGAATATATGTATACATATGTCAATAGCCATGCAATAACAATTCTATAAAACTATTGATGATGCATGAAGGATGGTGAAATAAAGACATGGGGTAACTATTAAAGAATATGGAAAAATAAAAAGGGCTAAAAGGAAAAACTAGATCTAAAACAACCAATTACTTAGCCCAATTAATTAGCACATTTATGAAACGACATGGCTAAAACCACAAAACGGCATACTATACGACAAAGCGAAGTTGTTTCTAAAATTGCATCCCTCAAACGGCGTCGTCACCATGCCTTTAATCTTTAGCAATGCATCTGAAAAAAGAGGAAAATCCCGTCATGGCTGCATCACCATAGATACCTCGCCAAGATGTAGTAATTCTCAAACTTTCATCGGTTACACTCAGACAGCAGATGCATAACATAAATAACCATCACATTGCTTTAGTAAAACCATTTTAACCAATAACAGAGTATTCTTAGATCCATAAAATTTTATCCTAAACACATCAACTTCGAAAACATTTGTGGGCTAACAAATCGTAATCTGAAAATTCCATTTTTTTTAATCAAGCTCAGATAGGTAAACAATTGAAAAAAGAAAACACATATGCGATGGCTGCAAATATAGCAAACTTGCCCCGCCCTTATGTAGCAGATAATCTCCCATTTATTTAAATCTATTAAAGAACATCTAAACACACCCTGTCATATTTCAATTCTTATCCAAAAAGACATGAAACCCATGTCAATGACTCATCCAAGCATTTTATATAGTCGCACATTGGGGAAGATGGGAGAATTTGATATAAAGTTTTTGGATGCCTACAAGAAAATTTCAGTACCATTAGAATCAAAACACTTTTCTATAATTCTGAGTCTATATCTGCATTATATCAAACCTCTTACAAGCATGATAAAAAAAACTTTTACATCGACTTCCCCATACTCCTCCATTTGATCTGCATATCCTAGATACAAAATGAACAATCTATTAGGCAGCCTGTTTAAGGAATAAGCCAAAGCTAAAACTACCACTACCGATAACACTCAAGCCACACGCCGGTTTCAAATCGATCCCACATATCAATAAACTGTCAATAACTTAGAAATTATTAAACTTAACAAAAAAATAAACACACAAATTATAGATACAAATTTTTTACCTAACACCATAATTATAAATATATATATATATATATATATATATATATATATATATATATATATATATATATATATATATGGTAAAGTTAAAATAAAAAGACAAATATCTCGTAAAAGAATAAAATATATATTTTTTTTAAATTCTCCAAAATTCCAAAAAAATTCCACAAGATCGGGTATGTTGGTGCATAAAACTTTTGTGAATTTTTTTATAATTTTGAGTTTTGATACGCTTTTTAATGCACAAAAATCTAATTTTGATGCATAAAAAATTTTGATGCACAAAATTTTCAAATTGTTTTAGTTAGATGCGCAATGTTATTTTGATGAAAAAAGTCAAAAAAAGTTGGGTACAAAACCAATTTTGATGCACAAAAAACGATTTGATGCTTAAACGTATTTTTTCATAATTTGTTTTCGGAAAAAATATTCACTTTTAGAAAAACGTTTTTCACAACTTTTTCATGCACCATCATACCCGATCTTGTGGAATTATTTGGGAATTTTTCGAGAACTTTTTTTGAAAAAAAAATCTTTTTATCTTTTTACGGATATTTGTCTTTTTATTTGATCTTTATCCTATATATATATATATATATATATATATATAACTATCTATAATGCATTTGGGACTTTTATAAATAGAAGTCTTAATTTTTTAAACTTACACATGTTACTATATTTAGTAATTCATATAATTAAATACTACACTAGACTATTTGATTTATAATGTACACTAATGACACATTAAATTTTAATATTAAAATGGATGTTACAAACCTACAATAATACAAGTTTAAAGTTCTAAATTTTATCATATATATTCAATTTTTACTAAGTTCAAATAGATATTGTTAGGTCACTAGTTTTACAACACAAGCATCAAGAGAAGAAATAGAGAGGCGGTTGAACAATAAACCAAACACACACACACGATACAAGTAAACGGTTATGCGTAGAATATGTGTGAAAGAAAATAAATTGAACAACCAACCCTCAAGTGAGGGTTTACATGAGGTATTTATAGGAGGGAAGCTAGGGCAACACTCCTAGTTCCCATCCTTTCCTTATTCGGCTAGGCCTAGGCTTATGGCTTTCTACATGCTTAAGCCTAAGGCTAATTACTAACATAAAGGCCATATTAAGCTAACTATTACATATAAATTACTAACACTTGTATTAAGGTTTAGGAGTGATTCCAACAATCTCCCCCTCAAGTGTTGGTGATGAATACGAACGGTGAAAGTGCTTATGTAATAGTAGCTTTGACGTCTTCGACATTCTTCTTCTTATGAGAAGAATTGCCTTGATTCGAACAATCTCTCCAGTGTAGAGAAATTGTTTTCTTTAAACAGTTCCGCTTTGACGTCATCATAATCTTTGTTCTTTGAACATTGTTCTTTGTGATGGTAGTGATAGTATGTTGTTGTTGTCCGCATCAAGTTCGCCTCAGTTCGCTTCGCCGCTCAGGTTCCACGTCATTCTTCAACATGCTCACACGCTCTTTAACGTTGGAATTCAAGATCGATGAAGTTCTTTAAGTCTTTAAACTTTGTAGATTCTTTGATTGACGTAGAATCATTCCGACTTTTGTGTTGCTTTTCGAGAGAACTTCCATTAGTGATGATGTTGGCATGAGAACGTGAAGAATCTGCGACGATCGCTCCGCCTCCGAGCTTCCATAAGAAGAAAACATAAGAAAGGTTGGTAATAAGCGGATACCGCACTTACAAGTTCGAACTTCGAGAGTGTTAACAGCATAGTGTGAAAACACAACTCTAATTCTAACAAAGGCCGTTCCTGAACTAGAGTCCCACAAGTGAGATAACGCGATGTACCGGTACATCTACGGTTGATGAGTCGCCGAGGTACAAGCATCACCTCACAAATGTAGACCGTTTGAGACACACTAAGCGTAATCCACGGAGTTACCGGTGACCTGTCGTGGCGTTTGATGTTGACCCGGCAGAGTTTCCATTCAATCACCGAGGATCACAATTGTGAACCTCTCATAAATGTTCTCGACGATTGAGATCCGTGAAGGACTCGATAACGTACCACCGATGTTCTTATTGTTGAACACCAAGTGATGAAATGTCAAGTGTACCTAAGAGATCTTTTGATGAACCTCGTGGCTCTAGACTCAATAGTGCGTTTTGGTTTTCTTAAGCGGAGACTAGGGAGAGGGTCTCCTTCTTCAATACCAAGAATCTCTAAGAAAGCCGATAGTTCGTAGGGTTCCCTGTAGAATGAAACAAGCTTCTGTTGAGAGAAACTTGAGTGGCTAAGAAGGTTTAGTGCATGCGCCATTGGGTCCATGACGACTTTTAATCTTCAATACTGGCGTCATCAAGTGACAACCAGTAGCGTATGAATTGAACCCGGTATGCGCCTAAGTTGAATAATCTGGAGGGCTATTTCTTTTCACCCTTTTCTTTGCATTTCCTTTTAATTCTTCAACTCCTTCTTTCTCCGATTCTCATTTTCTCCTTTTTACAATCATACCTAAGGACTTCTAAATGCTAACTATTTGTGGTGTCCTTGGGTAGATCCATCCGGCTCTGGCGGATCATAGGACGGTTATTCCTAACCTTAATCTCCTTATAAATCCATTGCTATAAAACCATTTAAAGAAAATCTCGTAGTGTTTGTGAATGAAAAACATTTTGTACCACTGTGAGAGTTTTATCTTTAAGCATAAATACTCCCCCTCAGCATGTGCTTAAGAGTTTTTACATAAATCTGCAGAGTGAGGAAAGAGCGCAAGACTTTTGAATTGATCGACTCAAGATAGACAATTCCCGCGAGACACGGTTACGTTGAATAGTTAAAGAGTTACATTGTCACCTTTTAGGTGACAACTAGCTCTAATAACTATCTTGAAGGTGTGGACAAACCTCGAAAGGTTGTCAAACCCGCCAAAGATCATGTCTACCAAGAGTTTCTCGAATGGTACATTCTACTCGGACATGTTCTTTGGAGACACGCTTACATCACTAGCGAACTAGCTTGAAATTATTACCCGTCCCGGACAAGTCTTTTCGAGTTACTAACACTTAAGATCTCGTCAATTCGTTGGTTAAGTCTATAGCACAAAGATTCATTTGCAGTTACACAACATATTTCTTATCACATAAATTTTCTCCCCCTAAAAATGGCATATAAATGTTATTTTTGACGAAATGTTTGAGAATAAATATGACCATTTTGAGTTTTATGGGAAGATGACCACTGTGAACAATTTGTGAACAAAGTTTTAAATTCAAATACTCCCTCTCAACTAGTGATATAAACGGTTGAGGTTTTGAAAAATCATAAGGGGAAGTACTTGTTCTTTTGAGCAAAACCTTGAAAAGTGAAAGGTTTGATAGGATTTACTCAAAAGTAAGAAGCTTTTGCTCCTTTTATAAGGATTGTGGCACTGAAGCGTAACACAGGGTCCGCGGGTTGTACACTGTAATGTGTGCACAAGCCATTGTCATAATAAATCATACATCCAAAGTTATAATGAAAGAAGCAGTTCAAGGGGTACCACGTAGTCTAGTGATGTTGCAGAGTGTGAACGGGCGTTGAAAGCCGGTGATGTTAATCCTGGGTCGACCACCAACAAAGCTTTCCAATCTTCTGAACCGATCCCTTCGATACAACCGTTCATCAATCATCGTGATGATCCTCTTCACATCCCTTCGATCATGAGAATTCCATCGCTTAGGAGACCCAATCTTTTGATGTATATCCTTCAACCGATAAGCCAATCCGTCCCTAACCATCTTCAAAGTGTGATCCCCAAACTTGTGAAGATATCTACACGCCATTAAGCAATTTCTTTGAAGTTCACTGCGGTAAACAACTCCGAATGGTTTGCTGATGAGTGTATATTGTGAGAGTTGGTTGATGTCGGGAAGATCAAGCTGCGGTGGAGTGAAGTTGACACGGGTCTGATAAGATTCAACTGCAAGTTGGAGATCTTCTACACGTTCTTTGATGACTATGCGCCTGATGAAGATGAGCAATGACTTGATGAATTCACGTTGTACTTCGGTTGAAAATTGTCTCATGCGACCCTGTACTTTGGCAAGGTACGTGTCTTCAAAGTCGTTGATAGACAAATTCTCAAAGTCCACTTCAGAGAATGCATAATCCCTTTCGTCTTGCCTTTTGACCACAATATTCTTGAGAAAAGTGTAGTCCCATTTGGACGAAAGATCAACGTGTTTGATGGCAACGATACTCTTAGTAATGAACACTTCATGTTGAGATTTCGAACCGGCAGCTTCGTAGTAGATTCTTCGGCGTTCCGGCCAATGGTGAATCCCATACATTGCATCACGGTCATACTCTTCCACTTTGTTGGAGAACAAGTGGTTAGATCTTTCCTCGATGGCTATGCAGTTAGAGTATATTACTGCCGGGAATGGAAGTGTCAAAGATGTAGCGTATTTCCTTGAACCATCGCCACCGTGTAGAAGAAAATCCAAGTCTTTGTTGAAGAAATATCGGAATGGAATTCGAGGCTCATCCGGTTGGCCAATTGTTGGTAGAGGTTTAGACCAGTCGATGTAATATGGAGGGTTGTCCCGTTTTGTGAAGTCGATGTTTGCTTCTGGGTTGAGCCAATCCTTGTTGTTAGACATAGCTCGAGCAATGTTTTCAAGGTGATATTCGACCTCAATGGCACTTTCTGAGCTATCTTTTAACAGTTGAAAAGTTTCATTCTTGATTCGCACGCAACTCGATTTCGTCATCTTCTTTACTCGGAATTTTTCTTGCAGTAACTTAGCATGCTCCAATGTATTACCGTCTACCAGATCTTGACCTTCAGCGGGGTAGGGAGTGGAATTAACAAGTGTAGAAAACCATTCAAATTCCTCTGTGTTATCTTCTTCTAGCCATGATAGGGACGTCGGCCTTGGCCTTCTTCTTCTTTTCTTAGGCCTAGATGAGGGTTCGGTTTCGTACTTTGTCGGAGAGGCGGGTTGTTGTTGGGACTCATGGTATTCCTCATCGTCACCACCCGTATACTCAAAGTGATCACCGGTTTTGAGTGGGCGTAGCTCGAATCCCGAGGTTTATTTGCGAAGAGCGAGGAGGGATCTTTGTTGAGTGGAGTCCTTTGGGGTGGAGATTGCATTGAGTACTGAATGGAGGATGATTCACCAGACTTCTTTGTGCGTTTGGGCTCATTATCCTTATCCCGATCTTTGTCTTCGTCGTCTCTTGAACGTTTGGGCCTTACAGCCTTCTTCTCGTATGCCGACTGAGTTGGTATTCCAGCAATGCTTCAAATAATTTAGCTTCGTGTGAGGCAAACGTTGCAGAGCGTTTCGACATTTGAGCTACTAGCCGGTTCACCAATTCATCATCCGAGAAGATTGTGGATTCAACTGGATTGATGCTCAAATTCATTGGAGTTGATTTCATGGCTTGCTTGGCTAGATGTAAGAGATTCGGATAAAGTTGTCTGGTATACATCTCCTTTGTTAGTTTAGGAACGACCTCCATAATGAACTTGTGAGAGTATCCTTTGATCATCTCGTCCATTCTCCTTGAAGATCATCTTTCATGAGCTTCTGGACATACTCCCTTTCAACTTTCATCTCGTCTTACTCATCATGAAGATATCTGTATTTGGTCGCAAGGAAATTCAACTTTTCAGAGAATATCTTTCTTTCGACTCGTTTGACACTTTAATGATTCGATTCTTAGATTGAGAGATCCAAGATGGAGTTGGCTTCTTCACCGATTTGGATGATGATTTGGTTGATCTTTTTGATGGTGGTGGTGAAGAGTGAGAAGATGAATCTGATGATGATAAGATATGAGGAGACTCCGGGTCCTTTGGTGGCTCGAAGTTTCTTCCTTTGACCGCGCAGACTATCTAGAAGAAACTTATCATACTCAACATCTTCTTCATTTCGGACTTAGCTTGTTCATCGGCTTTGGCTTTGGCTGCAGCTTCTTCATCGACTTTACCTTCTCTAACTTCTCGATTCGAGTTCTTCAATGTTGTAATCAATAGAATCTTCCACACGTGTTTGTTGTTGTACCAAAGTGGTGGCACCAGATCCCTTATCGGGTTGATTAACCGCATCAGGACCTGGTGAAGGTTGAACTCCACCACTCGACCCTTCGGGGCCACCCATTTGATCTTTAGCAAATTGTTGTGCGACGTGTTGAAGTCTAATGAATTTGAACTTTTTCCTCGTAATCGGTTTCTCTTCATCCGAGCTTTCTTCATAAGGCACAAGTACTGGAGTCTTTCCTTTTCCCTGGTCAGCTGGAGGACTAGGAGGTTTGGATACCGTTGTAGTGTCATCTTTAGCCGTTTCATAGCAGTACCCTCCGAGTCCTCATCAATTAGCTTTCTCTGCGGTTCAAAGCTTAGGTAATGGGAATAGGAACAACTTCCTTGGCGGAACTGTCCTCTTTCTTGGAGGATTCCTCCGGGAACGCCCTCGACTCTCGCTTGCAGCACTTCCTCCACTTCCTCTTCGGTTTTCCTTGCGGGTGTACCGTAATATTTTTCATCAAGAAATTCAACTTTGTTCTCTTCCACCGCAACCAAATATCTTTTATAAGAATAGAGCCGTTTGAGTTCATCCGAGAGAAGGTGATCCGCAACACAAGACTTTGTTTCTTAGTCGTTGACTCCTTAAATGACCGTTAGAGTGGGTTCACCAACATGTCATGATTGTCGGGTCATTGATTCTTTTGGGATGTCGGGTTGTACCCAAGTGCTCTCTGGATCAACAGTTTAGTATATCTGATGTAGGGAATCTTTGAGCCAAGCTTTTTGAGGAATGTCATCATGTCATCCCAAATCAGAGCTTCAACTTCATGTGCTTCATGTTGATCAGGGCCCAAAAGATTTGCAGTTCCACGAGCTTGGGATGCTCATAGCCATTGTCACGACCGAAATGGATTTTGTGATGATGATATAAAGGGTTCTCCAAGGCTGAGGGATGTTCTTGAGATCCACGTGAGAATCCTTAATGATAACCCCTGAAGCTTCGTCATACCCAATATTGATCAAGAATTTCAGAACCGTCTCTTCAAGAGGTGCGCAAAAATTCATTGGTATGATGTCGGAATGAGGAGAACGACCTTAAGTCGCAGGAGTGATGGTGAGTTGCTTGTGATTGAGCGCCACCACAAAGATTTTGACCTTTGACCAACTGCATTGTATTCCGAATTGCCGTATGTAGATCTCGAACAGGGTGGCGAGTGTGAGAGCATGTTCGGTAGGGATGATTCTTTAGAACATCCACAGAATGAGACATGAAGATTCCGAGCAGTGAGAGTTTCAAAGTCAACTCGAGATTGTTCTTTCCAATCTTCCCGATAGCCATTAGGGAAGATATCGGCAACGTGAGAACCTCGGGTGCATCCACATTCATTTGAGCGACCATGTCGTGATCCGAAATAACATTAGCCAAAAGAACCAACATATCGAAAGACATAATGTTAGTCAACAGAAGGTTTCATTGTCTAATTATTGAATGTGCAATGTCAATGATAGTTACGAGTCCAAAGTCACTTGTTTGTTCAATAGTTCAATGACGTCGCGATAAGTTTTGTGAGTTAGTTAACTTTAAGTTTTAAAGTTTATGTTATCACTTATTTAACACAACATATTGAACGTTTAAGCTTATTAGTGACATTATTGGTTTCGGGACGTTATGATTTATTTATTTACAAGTTTGCACGCGTAACAATTCATAATGAAGGTATATTCAAGGCTTATGCGTAGAAATGGTATCTTATGCGTAAACAGGAGAAGTATACGCGTAGACGCAAGCTTATGCGCGTAGGATCCTTACTTACGCCAGGAAAGGGGACCTTATGCGTAAAGCTTACGCGTAGGCGTATATAAAACCTTACGCGTAAGGCATACTCGTAAGAGTAGACCTTATGCGTAGTGGTCACTATTTACGTATATCCTTCACAGATACGCCGTAGTCCCTTTGTAGAACCTTACGCGTAAGATTTCTCTTACGCATAACCTTCTACGGCGAAGGTGATCCTTATGCGTAGAGTTTCAATAACCTTGATTCTAAGTTATACGAGTAGCAAGCCTGAAATAAAATCATCATAACATCAATTTTGACCCATACATTCATTCTTAAACAGATCATGGCATGAAACGCAAGATCAACCGCTACGCGAAAAAATCTTACGCGTAAGACTAAAACCCTAATACTTCAAGAATTACGCATATGATTTCTAACCATGGAAATTGCACCAAATCATTTCTGGTAAGTCTTAGAAGCCTATTGAGTTGTTTTGTTCAAGTTTTAACATCAAACACCATGTGAATCAAAAATACCCAATTCGTATGAACTAGAACCCTAAATTACAATTCTTTCACTTTTGTTGTTTCTGGGCAAGTTCTAAGCATGGATGTAGTTAATTCATCACATAAACAACACATTACAAGCAACCAAATAGCCAGACACGTTCACACATGAAAACACCCAATTTTACGCATAAACCCTAATTTTCCAGATTCAATCAATTCGTGTTTCTGGGTAAGTTTTGAGGATAAAAATACTATCATTGATGTTATAGACACGTTTTGACGCAATCTTTTTAACCACAAACCCACACCAATCATTGTGTGTTTATACGCTTATGCATAGAACACATAATCACACATATCTCACGTTTTAGCCGTTGGATTTGCATAAAAATCAAAACCCTTGCTTGTAATTATGTTTAGATAGTGAAAACACTTACAATATGATGATCAAAAACACGGATTTGAAGATGAAATCTTATGCGTGGGATTGGGTTGGTGAGTAATAAATGAAGTGAAGTAAACGAGTTAGGTGGGATGTTTTATAAAACATAAGTTTCAGTTTTTGACAGTTTTAGTCCCTCCATTTTTACCATTTTCATTCAAAGCCTTTTAACTGCTATTTTGGTTACCAATCGAAAGATTTTAAGAAAGAAACTTGACGACAATCCCCCTCGACTTAAGAAATAATGAAAGGTTATAAATTTTAGTCCGAGGAGTGTCAGTGAACCAGAAATGTGACCACCATTATTCAAAGAAACAACCGGGATAGGATAACATGCAAGTACACAGTTATTTTGAAACAGCTTAAATATTCATTTTCTCCCCTCAAGACTTGATCGGAAAATATCGTATTTTGAAAGATTTGAGTGTTGACTGAAGGGATGTACTTGCAATGTTAAAAGAAATATAGATAGAAGAATATTTTTGTTGTTTTATCCGATTTTATATTTTTGTATTTTGTTTTTGAAAAATATTTACAAAAGAGGTTTTGGTGTTTGACTGGTTTTAAGAATGTTTTAAGAGTTCATCCAGTTCCTCTTGAGTCAAACATCGCATACCAATCCGGTGGACCAACTCATTAAACCTAGCAGGAGCTAAGGCTTTGGTGAGGAGATATGCCAATTGGTATTCTGTACCCACAAAATATAATTCAACAGCACTGCTCCACGTGGTCCTTGATGAAATGATATCGAAGATCGATGTGCTTTAATTTCGAATGTTGAACGGAGTTGCACGAGATCGCAATAGCACTCCGATTGTCGCAGTACATCGGATTCATCAAATACGTAACCATAGTCTTTGAGTTGTGTTCTCATCCAAATGACTTGAGCACAACACGTAGACATGGCTACATATTTCGCCGGTTGATGACAGTGATGTACGTCCCGCTTCTTCGATTGCCATGACACACCCGTTTATCACCAAGAAATTGTAGAGCTCCTGAAGTACTTTTACGTGAATCTAAGTATCCTGCGTGGTCAGCGCTCAAAAAGCTATTAGTTCAAAACCAGAATCCTTCGGATACCAGATCCCCAAATTAATGGTTCCCTTAATGTATCGGAGGATTCTTTTAGCCTCTGAGAGGTGGGTTTCAGTTGGTCGCGACCGATAACGGGAGCAAAGATAAACGGCAAAGACAATATCGTGTCGATGGTCGTTAGATACATGAGAGACCCAATAATACTACGGTATTTGGTAGGGTCAACCAATTTCCCATGCAAATCAGCGTCCGGCTTCTTGGTATGTGCCATTGGTGTGGCATAAGTATCACAAGTATTCATTCAATTTGTTCGAATTTCAAGGGCATATTTGGACTGACTCAAGAAAATACCATGGGGTGATTGATGAACTTGCAGCCCTAGAAAGAACGTAAGTTCACCCATCATGGACATTTCAAAATGTTTCTTCATTAGTTTTGCAAAAGCGATTGAGTACTTTTTATGAGTTGACCCAAAATGATGTCATCCACATAAATTTGAACAATTAAGATATGTTCCCCGTGATATTGTATGAAAAGAGTTGGGTCGACCGAACCTTTGGTAAAATTATTGGCAATTAAGAAATATGATAGCTTATCATACCATGCCCGAGGAGCTTGTTTGAGGCCATATAGAGCTTTGTTCAGTTTGTAGACATGGTTGAGCGGGATCAACGAATCCTTCGGGGCCGACATAAACTGTTTCTTCTTGACCATTCGAAAAGCAGTTTTGACGCCCATCCGAAAGACCGTTATGTTCATATGAGCTACGAACGCCGAAATATCCGAACACCTCAAGACGAGCAACCGGAGCAAATGAATCTTCAAAGTCAATACCTCTTCCCGTCTATAACCCTTAGCCACCGACGCGTGACTTGTTTCTCATGACGTTCCTTCAAGACCAATTTGTTTTTCCAAATCCATTTTAGACCAATGACGTAGACCCCCGTTGGTCTTTCAACCAGTTCCCATACTTCAAGACGTTTGAATTGGTTGAGTTCTTCTTGCATGGATTCAATCCAGTTATCTTTTGTCATGGCATCCTTAATGTTTTAGGCTCGATTGGCAGACGGTGAGTGCATAAATGAAATGTTCACCATCGTGTGAAGACGTTGTCTCGAACGATCTGGTTGATTCGGGTTGCCAATAATATTTTCCAGAGGATGGTATTTTGTCCATCTATGTGTAGAGGGTTGATGTTGGTATACGTTGTGCCGATTTTGAGGATTCAAATGACTTGTTGATGATTCCGCGACATCAGGTGCAGCAGATTCATTAGCAAACGGGTTAAAGAATGCATTTGGATCAAAATCTGCAGGTGGGGGGTACTTCATTCAACATCATCACCGGTTCATCATTGTTGGAAGCGGTTTGTTCAACTATTGTAGTAGAGTCAACTGGTGGTGCATCTTCAACAGTAGTTGTTGTAGCAGTGTATCGTGTATTAGAGTATTATCGGGTTGAGCAAATGGAAACAATGGATACACTGGAGCACGTTCATCAATATCGTCACTGAACAGAGGAGCAAATAGTCTTTCCATTTGTTGACTAGTAAGCTGAGGGCTTGTATCAGCTGATGATGGGGTTTGGGGAAAGTTTAAGCTGTTACAATGTTAGGATCGTATGTTTGGTTGATATGGTGATTCGGGAGGTCTTGGAAGATGGAAGAAACCCATCTTCAAGTTAGAGAGAGAAACAAGAGAGAAGGGAGAAACTATGTGTGTTTTATTTATGAAAGATGAAGGTTACACAAATGAGACTCACCCCTCCATGGAAGTATGGAGGGGTATATATACCCAAACACATACAACAATGGGTAATTGACATAACAAGCCCATGTGTTTAAGGTAATAAAGATAGATACTGTAATCCCGGCCAATGTCGCTCCATTTACGAGTTAGGAGCGATTCCAACAATCTTCCCCCAATGGGACGACATAAGGGATTACTTACAACATTTACTACAAATATAGAAAACAAATAAAGAAAGGTCTTCATAAGCTCTTCAAGTATAGAGGATGATGAAAGTTTAAGCTCTTTGTCTTCTTCTGGTACCTTGACTTGAGAACCGTTTTCTTCACTTGTAGACAAATGATGTAATATGCATAAATTGGATTAACTTCCCCCCAATTCAAGCCGCATGTCTTTAGCAATTTCTCCAGTACACTCCTTTTTGGCGAAGTTTCGAATCAGCTTCCCCAAACCGACAACCGCCTTCAGATTCGAAACTTTGATGTAGTGAACATTTCCTCTAACTTTTGAAGTTTTCAGTACGCAACGGAATTTGTAGATGAGCAATAAACCACACAAGGTAAATCTGACTTGTTGCGGAAAATCCGTTCGGGGGTAACATGCAAGAAATCAACAAGATCTTCTCACGTATGTAGATGTTTCACACCAAACAAACCACGAAAGACGAAATGAAACGACTTCCCCCTGAATGTTGCGGTCTATCGGAATAATAGTTACCAGTGAATCTGCAATTACTCAATAAAATGACCGTGTGTGAGGCATCACAACATCATATTTAGGTAACTTCGCACACGATAACTCTGTGAAAGTGAGACGATAACACCAACTTGAGAAATTTTAACCACTGATCGTCTCATTTCTTCCCCCTTATTGAAGAAATTCATGAAAGGAGAGGGTTTTAAAAAAAATCCAAAAACAACAAAGGAAGCAGACACCACCTATACTCTCTTCCCCCCGATGTTTTCAATGAATCAGAATCATATACCACGTATGTTGATGATGAAATTGGAGACATCGAAACCATGTATGTTCAATTAATCGAACAAGTGTGAAGTACCATAAATGTCTCGTGAGAATCAATCAGCCGATAAAACTTCTCAACTCGTGTATACTCTTCTCAGCAAACTCTTTACCGACCCCATTATCATTCTGACGGCTTTTTGTAGTGACTATTGATGGAGAAAACCCAATATGACGAACTTGAGACTGAAGTAGTATAACCCCGAACTTGTGACTTAAACTTGCACTATTGTCAGACGAAGAACCCTTTTTCTTAACTCCATCGAAAAAAGGTAAACTTAAGGTTTCTCAAGTTATCCACACCTTAGTGTGACACTTGAGCACAACAATGTAACTCCTTAAAAGTGATAGTTATAAGCTGTGAGTACAACAACGTAACTCCTTACATCAGGTTCAACTAGATAACTCAAGTCTTTGTCATTCGAAACGGTTAAAGCTCGAACAAGGATCTCAAAGAATCATGCATCCAACCAACCCCGATATCTTCAGATACTAAGTACACACACCCGTGATATCCCACTTCAACCTCAAATAAATAATAGTGAATTCTCGCCGTAATCACATCTTGCGGTTAAATGCCCAAATCTAGCCTTTGTTAACGGTTTAAAATGAACTTGATAATGGTTTCCCGATTCTTGTCAAAAATGTATCCTCGTGAAAGTTATCATACCAAAATACCAACCAATACCACTCAATTAAAATTTGTATCCTCACATTTTTGAAATAAAATTTCGAATACCAACTTCTAATACTCCAACTGATCACAGCCCATCATGTCTATGGAACACATAGCCCATAGACGAATTTAGTCTTACAAAGCCCAAATCGAATTCCATATTGATATCCGGTTCACAGCCCAAGTGCGAAGATAATAAACCAGATCCACTAAAGTCTTACAACCGGATATAAAGTATAGCTTAACCCTAAATAATCTTACATTAGACAAACCCTAAAAACACATATCTCACATATGTCGCCTCCCACAAACTCTTTATCCTCTCAAACCGGATCTAAAAAAAATTACTCCTTTCACAGATCATTCAAACATGAGCCATGTCTCATCTCCATCACCACTGTTAATATCAAATATATCTCACCATCGTCTCAATCTCAACACCCATCTCATCAAAATACCATACGCAACAACAAGAACATAAGAGTTCTTCGCTTCAAGATCTTTCATACAAGGTCTCGGGTAGGTTTTGATTATGTAGTGTGATCGTTTCTTGTGTTTTAATTAAAACGAACGAAAGAATGGTATAAAACAATTTTTTTTGTTCCATCTTTAACAGTTTCGGATATTAATTGAAGCTTCGTCTTCATAAAAGATCTATGATGATAAAGATTAAATTGAAACAATCTATAAGGATGCAAAATTTGAGTCCGAATCTGAGATTTTTGTATGTTTTTCTTTGTTGTTTGAGAGTTGGGGAGTGATATGTGAGGGTTAATTGGTGAGTCTAGGTCTAGGATTAGTTGGGTTTGGTTTTTGTTTACTCGTACTGATGATGGTTTAAAGTAAAACTGAGGTCGTGAAGTTTTTATTTTGGTATATGCTATGTTTGTGGTCGTGGTCATGTTTACGCATAACTTCCTTTTCCATTTGTACTCGTAAAAAAATTTCTTACGCGTAATCTTTCTTAGCTCGAAACCTTATGCGTAACATCTTGGTCTTAACCTTATGCCTAGCCTTACGCGTAGCTTCATGCTTAAGCGTAAGCATACGCATAAACATATACGTAGGCCATAGGCGTAAGCCAAGGCTTAAGCGTAAACGCATACGCGTAACCCATTCCTTACGCGTAACTTCACAGCTACGCGTAACAACTCTGTAGATGCTCCTTATGCGTAAGTTTAGGGTTTTGACCCGTTGACCACTTTTTCCGGCGAGTTTTTCCGACCAAAAACCCGTTCAGCTTCATAATAAACCCAGAAAAGCATAAAACTGCTTTAAGACCCATTATGACCACAAAAAATCTGACCAGTTGACCCAAAACAGATTCACAAGTATTGGTATGTGTGGAAAACTAAAAGGGGGGGTTGAATAGTTTTACCAATTAAAACTTCCTTTTAATCTATTTAGATCGACTTATGTCAATCTATTTGGATGTGTGTGTTGGATGTTGATAAACAAACATATAAAGGTAAGTAATGAAAAGATAAGAGTAAGAAGCACAAAACCACAACGCAAGTATTTATAGTGGTTCGGCTACAAGGTCACCTTCCTTGCCCTACTCCACTCCCCGAGTCACCTACTCGAGAGTTCGTAATCACTACACCAATCTCCTTATGGCGGAGAAGCCTTCACAATGTCGCCTACTCTTTTTCCGGTGCTAGGCTAACCACCGGGTTCTTTCACCCAAGGTGAACCACACCTACACAACGTCGCCTACCCTTTATAAGGTACTAGGCTAAGTACCTAGTTCTTTCACACCTTAGGTGAACTACACCTTCACAACGCCGCCTACCCTTTATAAGGTACTAGGCTAAGTACCTAGTTCTTTCACACCTTAGGTGAACTACACCTTCACAACGACGCCTACCCTTTATTAGGTACTAGGCTAAGCACCTAGTTCCATTGCAATGGAGGAACTACTACCACACTACACCAACGACTAATCCCAAAGGAGATCTACTCCTTTACAACATCATCAAGGATATCAATATCCTTGGATCTAATACTAGTCTATCTTGTACATCGAAACACACCATATCGAATGTACATCTAAGGCACCTTTCACTAATGCCTTTGACTAGATCTACAAGACACCTTTCACTAATGTCTTGTGTCTTCACTTCTAAGCACCTTTCACTAATGCTTCTTTGTCTTGACTTCTAAGCACCTTTCACTAATGCTTCTTAGTCTTGACTTCCAAGCACCTACCACAAGTGCTTTATCCTATAGACGATAGATACCCTTCACTAATATCTTTGTCTTGACTCTTAAGACATATTTCACTAATGTCTTCAACACTACACTTCTTTGAAGAATAAAGGAATCATCAATAAGAAGACTTCAGTGGCCTTGATGATGAGGAAGCATGGCAACTCATGGACTTGAGCTTGCTCGACTTCAAAGGTGGTGATCTTGCCTTTAAGAGGAACCTAAAAGATCACACAAAAACAAAACTACAAACATAGATCTCTTGGATCTAAGGTTAGTGAGATTTAACTCAGGGGAGAAAGTATATTGAAAGGGGGTGAGAAACAATGAAGAAATGGCTCACTATTTATAGAGGAAAAACCTCTACTGTTCCCCGGATCCCACGGATCCCTACCACAAGGGATCCGGCTAGCACAAGGCTAGGGATCCGTGGTCCGCTCCTCTTTGCCCATGGGTATTTTTGGTTATTGGTCATGGGTCATGGGTTATGGGTTGATCCATGGTTTTCTTTCTACATACAATGAACTTGGTTAAGTGGTATATATAAAACCATGGGTTATGGGTCAAAACCATTTGCTAGTATTTACCCATTTAGTATATACTTGTATTTACCCATTTTAGTATACTTAGTTTAAGTATATGTTTAACCCAATATGTAAACACTAGTTGTTGTACATATGTATCTAAATCATAAAATCACTTATACTTGTTTTAGTGTTTTATGTGAGAGCGTAAGTGTGTTAGAAAACTATTAACTCAAACTATTTACGTACTCTATTTGTTTCGTTAAAATGATTTTACATTTGTTATCGATAAAACATTAGAAGATCGTAAAATATAAATAAACGTTTTTACGGCTTATTTGTATTAACAGTATGCAAAACAGTCTTAAAAAAAATTAATATGACTGTGAAAGGATGAGACTTTTTGACCAATAAACTTGTAACAAAAAAATCTGATGAACAAAAGAAATAACTAAAAGTTAACAACTTTGTTAAACAGATTTTACAAGACACGATTTTGACAAGAAAATATCACCAAAAATCAACCAATGATACAAATCGGACCTTGCTCTTGATACCAATGTTAGGTCACTAGTTTTACAATACAAGCATCAAGAGAAGAAATAGAGAGGCGGTTGAACAATAAACCAAACACAAACACACGATACAAGTAAACGGTTATGCGTAGAATATGTGTGAAAGAAAATAAATTGAACAACCAACCCTCAAGTGAGGGTTTACATGAGGTATTTATAGGAGGGAAGCTAGGGCAACACTCCTAGTTCCCATCCTTTTCCTTATTGGGCTAGGCCTAGGCTTATGGGCCTTCTACATAAGCCTAAGGCTAATTACTAACATAAAGGCCATATTAAGCTAACTATTACATATAAATTACTAACACTTGTATTAAGGTTTAGGAGTGATTCCAACAGATATAATTATGAAAATCTATATTTGTATTCATATATTTTACGAAAATTTAAACACACGTTTATTTTTTTAAAACTATCAAACCGGTAAACCGTCATGTACCAACTATCATTGCATACCACAAATGATCAAGATACGACAAAAACTACATATTTTGGTAAACCGCTGTTGCGCGGGTACCATGCTAGTGTATATATATAATTATATATATATATATATGTATATATATATATATATATATATATATATATATATATATATTGTTTTGTAGTAAATTAGCGTTTTTATACATTAGACGTGTGAACTACAAATATCAGCCAAAAACATAGCCTCCTCCCAGTAGTTGAAAAAACAGAAACCGTTTTTTCAAAAATCGGCCGAAAAGGATTTATGATCCATTGTAACAACAGAGTACTAACCTTTAAACTAAGCCTCAGGTAACGGTAACCACAATGTTTTATTATGCAATACATATGCCAATTTACCACACAATGTTGTATCAAGATATGATATTATAGATTAATATGCATGAAGGTTTGTGGAAGAAAAACATAGAATCCTGAAAACCAAAAGGAGTTTAAAAACAGGCCCTGTTGGGCCGAACACTTCCAAAAACAAAAATGGCCCAACGAATTACCAAACGACACGACCGATACCACAAAAAGGCATACCATAGCACAAAACGACGTCGTTTCATATTTTTCCCACCCCAAACGACGTCAATGTATAATAGGGTAATAATGTGAATAACTTTTAAAGGTAATTTAATATTTTTCTTGTGCTTACTTTTTCAACAATGTCATCACTCTAGTATATGTAGTATATAGATACTCGTATTTGAATACTGATGTTTATGACTAAATCTTTCTAACTTGGTTTTAGTTACGATGGTCTGGATTTTAATCAATCCGTCTAAGTTTTAAATTTATAATTGTTCCAAATCCTTTAGAAAATCAGCATCACTCACAAGAAGTGTACCCATTCGTATAGTGTAGTGAGTCGGAAAGACCGGGTCATTCGCGAGGAGCGAGGGATCCTAAATTGCTAACTTGTATTTTTATTTATCACATGCGTTTAAATCCACCGATTATGTTTTTATTCTAATACTAATAAACAGAAATTTAAAAAAAAAAAAAAAAACACGATATTTCAGTGAAAAAAAGATCAAGAGATAAAGGCATACTTGCCTTGCTAATCTGTAACACCCCGAAAATACGGTCTAGCGGAAGCATACGAGCCTTTGGGTGCCACAATCTTGGTATCACAACATAAGGTACAAAGAATGGTTTTTATCCAATTTATTTAGAATAATATTCATTAATTGAAAGCATTAAATTTACATTAATGAAAATAGTGCGGAAATAGGCCCAAAAGATAATTAAAGCGGTCCCGTTTATTCATCAGAGTCGCCTATGACCATGCCCCTTGCCAAGCGCCTTCCAATAGTGAGCTATCGCCTTAAACCTGAGAACACATGCTAAAAAGTTCAGCTTACGCTGGTGAGTTCATAGGTTTAAATTCAATAAAACATAGTGGACCTGTAGGAGTTGATTTGCTATGCAAGGCCTAAGATAGATAAATACTGTTTGCACACCGATCCTACTCGGATCACCAACCATATCCCGCATCCAGGGATTACTCGGGCCCCGCGACTCTAGTACAGAGACTCTCGTGGCAAAATCTAGAACAATTGCCAGCCCCGGACTAGGTCGAGGTAGAAGTCTATTCTTAGCTAGGCAACGGTTTAACCTAGTCTAAGGTAACAACTACCGCACATCTATCTAAACAGTCAAGCATATAAGCAAATCCAAATAGTTTTAAAGGTCCAAAAACAGTAGCATGATTCTCACCTCAAATTAGTTAAAAACGTAGATAAAAGTGGGGCTATGAAACTCACCTTAGCCACAGCAATGCACTATATACTATTGACACGACTGGCATCTAACGCTATTCTCTAAGGCATCCAGAAGAATGTACTACGAGTACAATAGAATAGAAGTGACACAACCTAACGCGTATACGATATTCTTAAAATTCAGCTCGTATGATAAAGAAATCACTAGAAAGTAATGTGTTGTAGTTTTCGTGGATCATTCATGTCGTTACTTTGAAAAGTACATTATCGTTCCCAAAAGCTTATAATTATTATCTCAAAAGTTTAGTTTTAACGTTTCGTGTGGTGGTGAGGAACCATAACTCGACAATCAACTCACGCCAAAAGAAAATAAGATGTTGACATGACCGAGACATACCAACTAGAACGTACACCAAATAGGAAAAAGACATCGACAAAGTCAAGAAATACCGAAAGTACTCAAGCTAGTCAAATACTAGGAAATGACGACATCTATTAAAGACACATAAATAGGTTAATTGATAAGTTTCGGCAATTTACCCAATAATCCCCAAACGTACATGTTTAATAATAAAAGACAAGTTTCCATTTATTTCTTAATTAGTAAAAGTTTCTCAATTGTTATTCGTAATTATACAAGTTTACAAGAAAGTACTTCATATAAGGTATATTAAGTCGTGTACTATAAATGACACGTCCGTTTATTCCAACGTTTCCAAATAAATACGACTTCAATAAGTTATATTATCAAAATAATATTTCCAACAAGTTTATAAAAGCTAACATGTGTTATAAAACACGAGTTACCATCGTATTTAATAAGGGTTTATAATGGATTAAACCATATCCGTCCATAGTATATATAGTTATATAATTCAACAGCAGCTTAGATGTGAAAACGGAATATTTAGCTTTATCGCAAAAACAATTATACTAAACTCATTTAAACCAAAACATTTAATAGAGTACAACACACTAATTAATATAAATGTTATCAACAAGTCTATAAAATGTATTTTATATTTATAAGACATGATTCATTATCGTAGTTCATAAAGGGTTTATAATAATTAAAACCATATTTATTGACAATATATATCTGAATATCTCGTTATTAGTTAAAATGTGAAAATATAATGCTTGGGCATATCGCGAAATAAACATATCAAACTCATTTCCGAGTCTTAACATGCTACACTCGTTTAAGCCAAAATGTTTAATAAAGTTTAACTCATAATCAATATAACCGTATATCAATTGTTACTTCAAGTTTATAAACCATATTAAATGTTATAACGTATACAAAATATTTAATATTACACACAAATTGCCTACTTGGTTCCCATTGTTTATCGCTTTGTTTTACAAATATTTACTCATCGTTAACTCAAGTTTTATATCGTTGTATAAGTGATTTGTTACCAAATCATGTCGTTAAGTACATATATATATGTATATAGTTAACCCGTATTCTATTACAAGTTTTACCAGTGACATATATTATTTACCGCATTTTACCAAGTTTAACCCGTAACTAATGTTTACTCGTACCATATATTCGTCCCATAAATCATACAAAGTCAATTACTAATTTAACATTCGAGTCAACTTGACCCGGCCCAAAGCGCTTCACACAAGACATCACATAACTTTAGTTCGATAGTTAAAATCTCGTAATTAGTAAACATGTTCTTAACCAACTCATTATCAAACCCTTGGTATTAAAATCAACTAAACTAGAAATTAATTGTCCATTTGACTTAACCCGGTAGGCAACCCAACAACATAACCATGGGTCTTTGACTCGACCCGTTAATGAGACTCAAACGGAAACATGACGGCAACCAATCAAACCCGAGGACTAAACAACAATGATAACCAAATACTCAAGTTAATCCAAGGTAACACAAACCCATGCTAAAATAGTTTTTAAAACAGATTCTTGTTTACCCTCAACCAACCCCGATCTCATCCCGATACCATCGTCGGGTTCAATCCGACCCAAGACAACAGAAAGAAAAAAGAGAATCAACCTTCTATCTACCGATTTAGTACCACACGAACTGAAGATAAAAAGCATAACCCGTCTACCACTTGAGTCCACCACACGAATATCACAACATGTTCTCATTATTTTGCATATGGTTCAAAAACGTTTTAAAGTCTTGTTTTACGTTTAGTTATCCACAAAAACCATAAACACTTTAATATATACGGTATCATATAAAAATAAAAATAAATGAAACGGTTATGTCGTTATTATCGAGAAGAAGAAGAGAGACGAGGGTGTTGTGGCGTTTCTATACGAGTAAAACTCGTATCAACCAAGCATGACCCCGAATCAATCATTTTACTTGAAAACCCTAGGCATCCGAATCTTGAAATCAAGATTGGAGGCGCGTGAGAGAGATTAAACGTGAGAGTTTTGTGAAAATGGAACCACGGGATCCCGATCTGTAAGATGGGATGGGTGGTGTAAGTAGAAGAGGTGGCCGGAATTTGGCCACCGGAACCCTAGTTTGGGTGGCCGGATTTTAGAGAGAGAGAGAGAAATATTTGTGTGTGTGTTTTGTAATGAGAGAGTGAAAGTGAGGAAATGTGAGAAATGGTGAAGGGTGTGGGTATTTATACTACAAGGAGGGGCCTAAGGTGTACAATGGAAAGTGTAAGGGTGGCCATGAAACTTATCAAAAGGACCCTAGGTGAAACTTTATAAAACTTCTTATATATTCGGTTCGGGGCTCGCTTAGACTAGAAATCGAGGGATTCGTGACTCGGGAGTTACACCATTGCTCTTAAATTATTATTTCGAATAAAAACGATATATAATATGACTCGTATCTCAAATTAGTTAAAACGATCGCTCTAATTGCGGTTTCTACAATTACGACGCATCGAGGAAATTACGAGTTGTCACATAATCCCCTAATTTTATCAATGACATGGTTCTAGTTCAATATTTATCTAATGTGTTTCAGTGAATCTAAGGTAGAGGGGGTCGAGTACAGTCGCTTCCACTCCTAACTTCTTCCTAAAAGTTGGGTAGGCCCAGTCAGGTCATGTACCCCAATTAGTTGTTCAAGCATTAAGTGCCATCAATTGATCTATGTAATCTATGTTTTTGTGTGGGTGCCAAACCACTTAATTTCTTTGACAAAGGTTAGAAAGCTTTGGTTATTAGAAATCACCAGTGTCGCCATTTGAATCTTAAACTTTATTGTCTACCAATTTTAACCAGGTGGCGCCTTGGTTGTGTTTGGAATATCGCGCCACCATTAGCATTACTTGCCAAGGTAATATAATGATTCATATAGGTGTCTTTCACTTGGTTATCACGTACTAAACAATTATATCAACAAGTAGCAATGGTCTACGCAAAGGCTTAAGTCTATAATAGAGTACATAAATCATCCAAAACACATATAGAATAAACTAAAGAACATATGTCATTGAACCAAATATTATTCAAAATAGACAAGATAATCAAAGTCATATTAAAAAACTTATAATCAATGGATTATGATGTGTAAAAACCTTCCCTCTTGGTGTCTTCCGTCGTTCTTCACCTTCCCAAAACAATCTATGGTTGCAAAAGTTCTGAACTCCTTCAAATGTGTGGAATATATGTGTATTTATAGGCTAAAATGGCTTGGGCACGTCTGATGTTACAGTGTATGCCTATAGATGGGCATACGTCGTATGCCTCTGAAATAGCATAAACGAATCTTCTAGAATTCAGTTCCATATGGCGTATGGTTGGATGGGTCATACGGCGTATGGTCTTCAACACTTGGGAAATTAAATCATGACGAGAGCTCAAACATCGTATGCAATAGGATTGACATACGGCGTATACATATTCAAACTTGGATAATTCTTGATAGATGATATATTTCGTATGCCTTAGGAGTGGCATACGACATATGCATATACCTGGAAATGGGTTTCGTACATCTTGGTTGTTTTGGCTTGCTTTCCGGGGTTTTTCGCGAGAATTCTCTTTTTGCTCCTGATAAACACTTAAATACAAATTTATAGCAATTAAGTACCATATCTTATCAAAGTAAGGCAAAAGGTAGAAATTATCGTGAAAACTTGATAGCAAAAACTTGTATAATTTACGGGCTATTACCTTTTAAATAATCATGTGTTTTTATCGCATATATAATTTAATAAGAGTTTAATTAGTTAACGTAAGGTAAAGTATATCTTCCGTGGTAAATGATACATATTTATATTATTACAAAGGTTTTAAAATTTAATAACGTGACAAAAACTCTTTGATTGGTTGGACTTACAAGAAGTATGAAACTTAGCCTTGTTGGGTCGTAGATATCTATTACAAATGTTCGTCTATTTAGTATATTAGGGTTTTATTTTCACTTTGTTTTCATTTTTATAGAACTCAGCCTCTAATCCTTTATCAAACCACAGAAAATTTATAACCACCCTTCATAACTATCATGAACCCGAACCCTAGAAATCTTCAAAATAATAGCAACCACCTTTATCACCACTTGACGAGCCTTTGAAAACTATACGACCACAACACCGACCATCACCATTTAGCAATATACAACCATTCATTATGTTATTTTATTAATTTCTTGTAAATTCACTCTATATAAACACTATATATTGTGTGTTTGCCTCAGAAGTATCTTTTTGCTATTTTTTGAATTCAAATTGTTATTAAGTATGTAATTCACTAATTTGTAACATATGTACTTCTGCATTTAATTATGTTAAGTTGTTGCATGTGGAAATTGTTGTTGAAATATTAATTTTGTAATGATAAATTAGGAAATTATATGACACTATTGAATAATAATTCTGATGTGTAATCTCAATAATAGTAAATGGTATTTAAGTAATTTACTCGTGCTGAGTATACAACAATTCAATGATTGGGGCATCTACTATGGTGGTTTATGAATATGTTTATAAAATGATGAAGAGGTTTAAGAACTTATAAACTATAGTGAGCATCCATTTCAAGCTTATGTGTTATGAAAAGGACTAACATATTGAACATTTTGATCATTTAATGCCTTTGATCATGTGTGATGTTTATATCACTTGAAAAGGTTTATAGCATAGTGGGGATAGGTTTATAAAACAAAAAGGTTTATAATTTAATCTTATAACACAAGTATAAACCTTTTAAAAGGTTTATCATAATGGATGGTTGATATTTGTCCATTACATGTGGTATATATTCGGTTAGTCATTAATGACTTTATCTCTATTTTCCATCTTTCTTAGTTAACAATGTAACTTGAAGATAATTAGAAAAAATTTACACGTTTGTTCCTGTGGTATTACCCAAATAACAACTTTAGTCCCTAAGTTATTTTTATTACACTACAGATACTTATTTTTGAAACCTTGCACTCATTTAGTCCCTATTTTGAATGGGCGTTAGTTCAGTCTGTTAAGTGTTTTGCGATGTTAGTCCTTCGTTAATAATTTTTGCACCGTTAGTCCTTATTTTTTAAAATATAGTTTTCCCCAGTTAGTCCCTCCGTTAATAATAGTTATCGCCCGTTTTTTTACGTTTTTGCCCCTTTTTATCCGTTTTTGTCCTTTTTTTCGTTTTTCGTCTATTTTTTACGTTTTTATCCCTTTTCGTCTGTTTTATATGTTTTCGTCCGTTTTTTTACGTTTTTGTCCGTTTTTATCTTTTTTTTCCGTTTTCAACCGTTTTTTACGTTTTCGTCCGTTTTTTTACATTTTCGCCCCTTTTTTTTTATGTATTTGTCTGTTTTTATCCGTTTTCGTTCGTTGTTTATTCGTTTTGCCATTTTTTACGTTTTGTCCGTTTTTGCCCGTTGTTTTACGTTTTGTCCTGTTTTATCCGTTTTGTTCGCTTTTAATACCGTTTTACGCTTTTATCCGTTTCTGTTTTTACGTTTCGTCCTTTTTATGTTTTTGTCCTGTTTTATCCGTTTTGTTTGTTTTATTCGTTTCACCGTTTTACGTTTTGTCCGTTTTGCGTTGTTTTACGTTTTGTCTATTTTATCCATTTTCGTTCGTTTATCCGTTTTCGCCTTTTAAAGTTTTTGTCCTTTTTATCTGTTTTCATTCATGTTTTTTCGTTTTCATCCGTTTTTTATGTTTTTATCCTTTTTCGTTTGTTTTTTATACAGGCAAAAATGAACGAAAAAAGATTTAAAACACAAAAAATGGATGAAAACGGGCGAAAACAGAAAAAATATGAATCAAAACGGATAAAAACGGGCAAAAACGTAAAAAAACATGCGAAAACGGATAAAAAATGGACAAAACGGATAAAAACGGACAAAAACGTAAAAAAGGGGTGAAAATGGATAAAAACGTAAAAAATGTGCGAAAACGGATAAAAACGAATGAAAACGGATAAAAATGTAAAAAAGGGCCGAAAACGGATAAAAACCGGTTAATAATGTGCGAAAACAGATAAAAAACGGACAAAAACGTAAAAGATGGTCAAAAACAGATAAAAACGAACAAAAACGTAAAAAACAGATGAAAACATACAAAAACAGACGAAGAGGGATAAAAACGTAAAAAACGGACAAAAAATGAAAAAAAAAAAACTGGGGGAAACGGATAAAAACGAAAGAAAACGGATGAAAACGGACAAAAACGTAAAAAAGTGGGCGATAACTATTATTAACGGAGGGAATAACTGGGGAAAACTATATTTTAAAAAATAAGGACTAACGGTGCAAAAATTATTAACGGAGGACTAACAGCGCAAAACACTTAACGGACTGAACTAACGCCCATCCAAAATAGTGACTAAATGAGTGCAAGGTTTCAAAAATAGGTATCTGTGGTGTAATAAAAACGACTTAAGAACTAAAGTTGTTATTTGGGGTATACCATAGGAACCAAACGGGTAAATTTTTCAGATAATTATGATCACCTGTAAAGAAGCGAGGGCTCGCATATCACCCTCATTAAATAACAAATAACAAACAGAGAATCAAACTTAAATACCTACTATGTATATTTTTACTAAATTTTTTTGAAAAAAAAATGTGACTAAGTTAATAAACTTTCCTTTTATTTATTTGAGTGAATTACTAAACTTATAAAACATGACATTTGTGTCATTGAAGTTATAAACATGATATTTGTGCTACTTAACTTATCTATATATTCAAGTCACTTATATTAACACTAAAGTTATAGAATAGTAATCTAAATGTCAATTTTTATAAGTTTATATAGTAACTTAAATTAACAAAACGAAAACTCGTAAATTAGATGCACTTTCTTAAAAAGTTTAGTATCGTATTTGTATATTTTCTCTTCCCAGTTAGAAATACATAATTCTACGAATGACGAAAATCTTTTGGCGAGATTAAGTACTAATTTTTATTTGTAGTTCGTTGCTGTTTTTAATTTCCTCCTAAAAATTTGAAATATAATGTTAGTTTAATGCTTATGTAATTTGTGAGTTTTTCTTTTACCATATTTAAATTAATACGGAATAGTGAAATGACTAATATTTAAAAAAGAAATCATGTTGACATAATAAAGGGAGAGGGAGTCGTTGAGAGGCAGTGTAGCATATTGGATTTCACATACACATCAAGCCATGTTTATATGGTGCGTACACCTTAAGGATTTTAGAGAGAGAAAGTTTAGAGGTTTAGGGAACTTAGAGAGAGAAAGGAAAAATCTTATTATGAGCTCCAACCCTCTACCTTGGGAGGTAGAGGGTATTTATAGTATCTTACACAAAACGCCTCCTACGGGTTGTGGATCAGGCATACAGTGGGTAAAGACCCGTCCGTCCTCCACGGTATTACTTAACTAAATACTAACTAACATTAAATAACTACGACTACGAGCTTTCTAACGATTACATATACTTGAGGTGACCGACACTTTAACAACTGGATTTCCTCAAATTACATTGAATACAAAAAGATACTACATAAAGATTGTTCTTGGATTCTTGTTTAATTTCTTTGCTCTGTAGCCCGTAGTCTTTGATTCTTCATGTTTTGCATGTTTGGATAATCCAAGTGGAGGTCTTTAACTGATCCACGTGATAATGAGTTTTGAGCCACCTTTAGGATCATCAGCTACCATAAATCTCTGACTCTTCCTTTGTAGTGTTCACATTATGTGAAGTTGTGACATTGGACCGACATGCTCACATTCTGGATCATGATTTCTTCTCATCAGAGTAGCGGAAGTTTTAGTTGATTCATGATATTTGCAGCAGCGTAGCAGAAGCATGGAGTGACAATATCAGAGTCGTTGATGCACTTATCATGATTTCTTTAGAAATGAATGCGTTGTGTGAGCATGAGGCTATGGATTGACCTCTCAATTCTGATCAGCTGCATCCGTCCAAATGTACCTGCAAACAACAGTTAGCAATAAAACACACGAAAGTGTCTTTGATCACTTTCGTTGAATTGAGGTACACGGACCACGGTTCCCCGTTGATCAGTACAAGTATTGCCTGTGATCAGGTATAATTCCAAAGAATCTCCTTGACGGGTTTCAGCTTGCTCTAGTTGTTCTCAAGCCGGAACATCTCAAAGAAGACAACACGGAGTGAGTGAACCAGCGAATTGAGATTCACTGATTGATGAAAAGAGATTTGAAAAACAATCGTGTACTGCTCAATATAAAGTGTTTTTGCAATACAACGAAGGTTTTAAGGAAAATCAATTATCAATCATAAACACCTTTTATTTTTGAAATATTAATACACAGTCGATGTGCTAGAGAAAAGAATTTTAAGTACAACGGCCGGTTTTTCAAAGGTATTCGTCAATCCATTTCCTGGACCAAGGTTGATTCAATGATGAATCGCCCCATTGTTTCAATCCAGTTTTCACAAGTTTGATCTATTGGATAGATCTCACATGTTACCTACCAAGAGCTTGTTTGATGTTGGCTCTAGAAGGATTTCCATCTTCATCGCGAATATTTTACATATCACTCAGATGTTCTGGCAATACCACAAGGATAATGCGTAGGACCCTTAAAATATAATCTCACTTTCCACATTGTGTGAAACAGTAAGTCTTCATTAATTTTGTGTCCTAATGAGATTTATTGATGATCTCGTGGCTTTAGACTCAATTGTGCACATTTGGTTCCTATGCCGGAGACTAGGGAGAGGATCTCTTTCTTCAATATCAACAATCTCTAAGAGAAAGTCGATAGATAATGTAGGTTCCCCGTGAGAATGAAACAAGTTCTTTTAAGAGGAACTTGAGTAGCTTGGGAAGTTTAGTGCAGTGCTTCACTGGGTCCATGACGTCTTGTCTTCAATATCGATGTTACCTTAGTAACAACCAGTAGCATATGTATTGAACCCGGTTTCTACCCTAAGGTTGAATCATTGGAGGGCTATTTCTTTTCACCCTTTTCACATTCATTTCTTTTTCATTCTTCAACCCCTTCAGTGCTTACCGAGACTTCATTACTAGAACCTTGTTGGGTTTATTCCAGTTCTAGCTCTATCTCAGTCCGCCCTCTTCCCATTTCTCACTTTTCTCCTTTTTTCATCATACCTAAGGACTCTACACTATCTAGTGGATTGTCCCTGGGTACATCCCTCCGGCTCTAGCGGGATCGTGGGAACGAATACCTAACCTAACCATCCTTATATCTCCATACATAAAGTAAATTTGGTCGGTCTTTTGGTATTGTTCTTCCGCCATTGGAACCAATTGAAAACCATTTGAAAATCAATTCGTGTACTTGTGATACATTATCAAAGCATTTTGTTCCTGAATTGTTTTTGATATATCAGAAAAAGTTCCCCCTCAACATGTGCATCGTATGTTTGAAATCATTTTGGCACATGGAGGCAAGAGGATTTGAAAATCTTCAGATTGAGAATTAAGAACTCACTTCTTTGATCAACATTTTCTAAAACTATCGACATCACTTTCCCGATCAAAATTAGTATTTTTAAATACTTTGTTAAAGGTAATTTTGGGAAAGGATGTGGTTTTCAAGAAGTTGCTCCCCCTCAAAATGTGTATCGAGATTCGAAAATGTTTTGCACATACTAGGGAAAACCTGCACTTAGAGACAAATCAATTACGTTTTACTCCTTTTTGGTTTGATGCAGATACTCCCCCTTAACATGTACATGGAAAATCTGAAATCGTTGGCACATAAAGGGAGGAGAGCTTGCTAATCACTTACAAACCATTTGTCAAATTATCAGTTTAAATCCAATTTAAATCACAAATTCTCCCCCGATCACAATTTTCAAGTCATTTGAGATTTGTGATCTCTATAGATTTAAATTGTTTTTGAAAGCTTTTGAGGAGAATTGTGACTTGCTTATAAAGACATTTAACCGATAAGGATCAAATCTGAGACTTTAAACTCCAGTGATTAAACATGCTTGAGTATCTTTTGAAAACATGACATTAGCCTTTGTCTGAACCAATTGTATGACAAATAACCTTTTGATTTAATTGAAATCATTATCCCCCTCAATCAATGACATAAGTTGTTGATTGAGAGATAGAGATTTTGACAAATGTCAAGTCCAGATGATTTTCAAAATTTGTGTCTGAGTTATTTTTCAAAGCTATTTAGTTTTCATTAGATAACAAATATTTTTCAGAAAAATTTATAGAAGGAAACATATTTGTGAAGGAAACATTTGTCTTTTTGGTGACAAACATTTGTTTTTAGAATCAGAGCATGAGATTTGAAACTTGAGATAAGTCATGGCTCTGTTCTTTCTTTTAAAACGGGGTACAGTCTGAAATGACTATAAACCTTTTGTTTTTCATTCTCTCAATTTTATTTTTATTTTTTATGTACATTCGAACTTCATCTAAAGACCCGTGTCACTCTTTGAATGACAACACAAAGACCGTAGATGAAATCGAATAATAGAAAAGATGGAAAAAAATATATATATATATTTTTTATTTTATTTTTTTTCAAAGATTTTCTAATTTTTTATGGATTTTTTTTTAAATTTTATATTTTTCTATTTTTTTTTTTGTGGATTTTATAATTTTGTATTTTGATTTTTGAATAAATATTTACAAGAGATGGATGAAGAATAGCTTTTACTCCTCGTCTTCCTCTTGAAGACGTTTGAGTGTTTCCGGTTGTAGACTCTTTAGACCAAGTCGTGGAAGGATAAACTCAAAACGTTCTCTAGGAAGAGCTTTGGTGAAGATGTCTGCTAACTGATATTCAGTCCTCACAAAATATAGTTCCACCACACCGTTCTCCACTTGCTCCCTGATGAAATGATGTCGAATGTCGATATGCTTTGCTCTTGAATGTTGAACATTGTTGCATGAGAGAGCAATGGCACTCTTGTTATCACAATACAGTGGGATTTTGTTGAATTCAAAGCCATAGTTCGATAATTGGGATCTCATCCATAGGATTTGAGCACAACAAGATGACATGGCTATGTATTCTGCCTCTGCAGAGGATATAGAAGTACTCATTTGTTTCTTTGAAGACCAGCTCACAAGCTTATCACCCAAAACCGAGCACCTCCGGCGTGCTTCGGCGGTATCTTGACACCGCATGGTCAGATCTGCATAGGTCGTTAGTGACATCGGTGTCCTTCGGTACCAAAGTCCCATGTTGATGGTTCCTTGGAGATACCGAAGACCCGCTTAACCGCCTAAGGTGCTTTTGGTAGGCTTAGCCGGTATCTAGCACACATGCATACAAATGAACGAATTTCGGTCTCTTGGCAAGAAGGTACATCAGGGACCCAATCATACTACGATATTTAGTTTGGCTAACTATGATCCCTGAGAGGTCCTCGTCCAGTTTAGTACGCTCCACCATGGGAGTGTCAACAGGGTCACAAGAATCAAATCCAAATTTATTTAAAATTTCATTAGCATATTTAGATTGATTGATAAAAATGCCTCAGGGACTTTGTGAAATTTGTAATCCCAAAAAAAATGACATTTGTCCCATCATTGACATTTAAAATTTGGAGCCCATCTCCTTAGAAAAATGATCACATTCATTGGGGTCAGTCGAGGCAAAAATAATATCGTCAACATAGATTTGAACGTGAATTAAGTGTTTTCCTGACTTCTCGGTGAACAATGTTGGATCAATCTGCTCCTTTGTCAATCCATTAGATAGAAGGAACTTTGATAGCGTATCGTACCATGCCCTTGGAGCTTGCTTCAAACCGTAAAGGGCCTTCTTCTAGCGATAGACATGAGTAGGATGCTCTGGATTCACAAAACCTTCAGTTGGTGACATATATACGACTTCTTTAATATCTCCATTAAGAAAAGCCGTCTTTACATCCATCTGATAGACTACCATGTTCTTACTTGCAGCGTTAGCCAGGAAGATTATGATTGCCTCGATACGTGCAACTGGAGCGAATGATTCTTCAAAGTCAATACCCTCCTCTTGACGGTATCCTTTTGCAACCAATCGAGCCTTGTTCTTTAACACATCACCATGATCATCAAGTTTTACTTTGAAGATCCACTTTAGAGCAATGATCATAGCATAGCCGGGAGCGGTACTAATTCCCATACATCTAGTCGATCGAACTCATGAATTTCTTCTTGCATGGCATTGAACCAGCTGTCTTCATTCATGGCAGTTTTAACGTCTTTTGGTTCGACCTTGGATAGTACGGAGTTGAAGAAGCACCATAAGGCATCAGTTGCAAGTTGTTTACGAGTGGATACTGGACATGAAGGGTTTCCAATGATGTTGTCCAATGGATGGTCATGTGTCCATTTTCTAAGGTGTTCATGTGGTTGTTGTTGTTGAGGAACCAAGTAGCGAGTTTGGATCTCCGATGAAGATGGTTCGAAGTTGGTTCAGAGCAAATATGTTCTCAAATGGAGCATCTTCGGGAGTAGCAAAGGGCTTATCTCCATCATAGGTGCCAGAAACATTTTCATGATGTACACTTGATGATTGAGGATTTGATGATGAGGATGAGTGATCTGCAGTAGGTGCATCTTGACTCAATGACATAGAAACTGAAGTGTTATCTACGTTGACCTGGGTTAGGGGCGTACCTCTGTTGATGGATTTGACTGATCATTAGCAATAGGCTCATAGTGTTCATCAAACATTGGATCAAACAATTTCTTCAAATCATCTTCCGAAGGGGGTACATATGGAGTTGTTTGGTGAGGGATTTTGTACAAGAGTAGAACTAATGGGACTACTTAGTGAAGGTTGTGATGCGGGTCCGAACTTGATTATCCCGAGCCATTTGCCCGCATGCTCATCAAAGTGTTGTGAATAGTTTTCATGATATCTCGAGTTCTTTTGTTGTAGATTCGGTAACCCTTCTTGTTTGGTGCATAACCCACAAAAACTCCAATGTCCGCTTTAGCTCTTAATTTACCTAAATCTTGACCGTCATTCGTTGGATAGCACAAAGCACCAAATACACGAAGGTAGGAGAGATCAAGTTTTCGTTTATGGACAAGTTCGTATGGAGTTTTTCCATGAGTGGTGTGTATGAGGAAACAATTTTTGGTGTAGCAAGCAGTGGCAATGGCTTCAGCCCAAAGAAATATTGGAACCTTTGAGTATATTAGCATTGTTCTTGCATTTTCAACAAGGGTCCGATTTCGATCTTTCAACTACACCGCTCGTTGAGGCGCGTGGAACACTTCTTTGATGACCGATTCCAATGCTTTCATAAAACTGACTTAGTTCTTTGTTAACAAACTCGTGTCATTATGTCCGTTCAATAATTCGGCGTCTTGTTAAGTCGAACCTGCAGCTGTTTGATAAGTTTGATTATAACATTTGGAGTTTCATCCTTTGTCCTCAAAAACTTAACCCAAGTAAATCGAAAGTAGTCATCAACAATGACTAATACATATTTCTTCCCATTTATCGTTTTCACTCTCATAGGTCCGCACAAATCCATATGAAGAGTATGAAGAACTTCCATAATTGAGTTTGCGGGTTTGGGTTTGTGGGCATATTTCTTGCTTTTTCCCAATTGGCATGCTGAACAAAGATGATATTTTTCATACTTTAATCTGGGTAAGCCTCTTACAAGGTCCTTTCTGGAAAGATCATTAATGGTGCCGAAATTCAAGTGATTGAGACGACGGTGCCATAACCATGACTTTGTTTTTGACGCCTTTGACAACAAGCAGATTGGAGAAGACTTCATCATGTCTTCGATAGAGATGGTATATAGGTTTGAACCACGTGTTCCTCTTAAAAGTTCCACACCATCAAGTTCTCTAACTAAACAAGTATGTTTTCTAAAAGCCACCTCCGGATCGGAATCACGAATTGACCAACGAAAATAGGTTATGACCAAAACCTTCAACATAATATACCCCGGAGATTACACTATCACCAACAACATAATCTCCATAACCCATAATTGCACCAAAATGGTCGTTCCCGAATCTAACAGTTCCAATAAATTTACTCACGGTTCATGAGCGAAGCGGTCTCAGTCAAATATATGCTTGGAACGAGTCCAAGTACCACGAATGATTTGAACAAACTGTTGAACACGACAAGAATGGATAATGGATAATTGGGATCCCCATGCAAGAATGGGTTCCACTTGGTTAGTAATTGGAACACCCACATCGGCGTAATCAAAGGAATCATTAGGGATAGATGCAGTGCTAGTGTACGCATTAGACCTATTGAAAGTATGTTCACTTCTTAAAGGAATAGTTCTACCGGTAGGCATCCATTTCCTAATGGGCATTGACTTAGATAATTTAGGTCACAACTCATTAAGATTAAATTTGTGGCCAGTAGGTATCCACTGATAACCTACATTACTAAATTTTCTTCCCCGTGGGTTTCCAATGTTTTCTAACCTTCTTCCACCATTGCTTTCTAGCCTTCTTAATTTGATTGTTGGCATTAACGATTCTAACTGGGTTTTTAACAACATTAATCAAATCATTCACACCACACACATGATTAGTAACAAAAACCAAGCAATCATCATTACATGTTTTGCCAAAAGTAGCGTAATTCAGATTAATTACAAAGATGCTTAGAGCTAACACTAGAATCAACACGATTCGTTTTATTCAACATAGTTTCATTTTTCCTAAGGTGATCTTCTACTCTCTTCCACTGAACATTCCTAGCTTGCAAGGTCCTATCATTCTTTGTGCTACCTTGAGGCTTTGACACGCTTCGCTTTGGTGTCACTTTTTACTCCTGTAGAGGGAATGGGAACATTAGTTGGTTTTGCTACTTTTTGCATTTCAGGTTTAGAAGTGTTGGGATCTGAACTACTTGAATGCACATTAAAGTTCACTTGCTTAACACTGGGCATAGAGCAAGGCATAATAATTTTATCATTCTTATAGAAGGATCTTGGGCATGATGCTCTTAAACATTCTAAAAGCTCCTGAGATCGTTTGGCATATAAGCAAGCAGACCTAACCTCACTATCAAGTGACTTATTTATGCGATCTTCTTCTACAATCTCACGAAGGCATTCTAGACTATCCTTAAGATAATAAAAGTAATCATGAAACACAATTTCATTGTTTCTAAGATGAGGAGGAATGTATTTCACAATCCACAAGATATTTAGAATCTGCAGATGCCTTTGATGCAACGTTCTCATTAAAGACAAGTGGCATTTTCCCTTTTACCTAACTCTTCAGATTCTCAATTTCCTTTTGTAACGAAGTTATTTTTTTATTTTTCTTGTCATGAGTGACTTTCATTGAATCGTATAACTCTTTGAAGTGTCTTTTGACCTTTTCATTTTCTTCTAGAAAACTCTCATTTTCTTGTTGTAATACGTTAATGATGTTTTGAGAAAATTGAGAATCTAAAGGAGGAGGCATTTGGGAGTCAGTCACATTGTTCTTTTCACCATTTAATTGTGAAATTTGGGTTTTCAACTTTTCGATCGTTACATGTTGAGCTCGAATCAATTTCACACGTTTGTTTATTTCAAAAAGCTGCATCAAACTCGAACATCCGAGGATATCTTGATGTTTGAAGTTTTAACATTTTCTTTGAGATGTTGATATTTTAGTTGCAAATCAAAATGTTCCACTTCCAGCTTAGAAAAGTGTTTTACCAAATTATCGTGATCATCCTGATCAATTTTCTCATTTAGTTTTGAGTTTTTGTTTTCAAGCTCAATGACACGATCATGGGAAACTTTCAAAGCAACAGATAATTCATGAAATTGAGAGGCAGTAATAGAATACTTAGTAACAAAGATAAAACACATCTTGAGCCACACAACTCGATATCAAGTTCTCATTTAAGATATACATATTCTTCCTTTCAATTTCATTATATTTGAGTTCCCGTTCATAATTATTAACCTCGACTATCATTGCATCAAATTCTTTTTCCATTTCTTTAATCTCTGAGTCTATCCCTTTTTGAAGACTCTCAAATTGATTTTTTAATTGTTTAAAGAAAGGCATGACCTCAGTTAAATAGCATTCTTTAGTTTGCTCAAAACCCTTTTCACCTTCAGTTATCCCTGTAGGTGTGATTCTCTTCTTACATGTCTTCTCAAAATCAATGAATACCTGATATACAACATACAGGCTGATTAAGGTCTTGCTCTTAGTGGAAAGGGTTCTAGGAACTAAATGCATTGGTGTATTCGGAGGTAAAGACCCGTCCGTCATCCACGGTATTACTTAACTAAATACTAACTAACATTAAATAACTACGACTGCGAGCTTTCTAACGATTACATATACTTGAGGTGACCGACACTTTAACAACTGGATTTTCTAAATACTAACAGTTAGGATTCCATCTTTCACTTATTCTCTCCTCCACATCACTATTTTTTCATCTATCTTTCAAACCCATCTTTAGAGGGAGTCGTCATCTTTCAAACTCTTCCCATCTTTCACTTTCTCTCTCCTCCACACCACCATTTAATTTTTTTTTTCAATTAACTTCAATACTTCATTAAAAACATAATTTTTTTTGTCACGGATTTGCTTAGGTTGGGATCGGTTTTTCGTTTGATCCATATAGATTTTTTGGGATGTAATTGTTTTTTGAATGTGTATATATAGGTGAGAAATAGGTAATTTTTTTTTCTTTCTACTAGCCGTTACCTTTTCTCTTTTTTTTCATTCAAATCTTTCAATCTTTCACGGGATGACATGCGGGATGCCAAGCCCGAATCGGGGTGAAATGTTGCAAAAATAGCGGTACCACAAGGGAGGGGGCGGTGCTCCCGAGCGGCACCACAAAAAACTCTCGGCTCCGCTGCTATCTATCGTCGACTCCCTCCCCCCTAATGAAAGGTGATAGTATTTTGATAATATTGTTGCTAAATTTCTCTAACATAGTTTTTTGGTTATGTTATATATGTTTCACATATGATACTGTCACTTAATTTTATTTATTTATTTTGCAATAATTAATACATCTCAAACATATAATATTGACAACCTGATTGAAAAGAATTTTCATTTCAATCTTATCATATATATATATATATATATTATTTTACATACCAAACTTTTCTCACATACCAAGGGACTCATCTCCACCATCCATTTAAAAAGAAATCAATGGTTGAGATTAAAAACATTTTATTATTTCACCTATTTTTTATAATTTAAATATCTCTTAAACCATTAATCGTTAAGCGAAAATATTTACACCGTCGCGACGAGCATTTAATTATCTTTCTATAGACGGGTACTTTAATATACTTTCGAAAAAAGAAAAATCGTTTTTACATTTTTTCATTTTTACGTTCTTGAAATTTATTAAAAATCATATATGATAAAACACTAAGTTGATTATCACATGTGATATTAGTGTTAAATCATATATGATATGTAATATCATATGTGATATTACACTAATATCACATGTGATATTACATATCATATATGATATTACACTAATATCACATGTCATATTCAAATTAGTGTTTTATCATATATGATTTTTAATGCAAATTTCAAGAACGAAAAATACTATAAAACTTAAAAAAAAAACGTGAAAAATACGAAAAAAAAATTGTCGAAAGTATATCAAAGTGCCTATCTATAGAAAGATAATTAAATGCTCGTCGTAATGGTATATTTTTTTCGCTTAACGATTAACGGTTTGAAAGATATTAATATTTGAAAAAAAAAGAATGAAAGTGGGTTTTTTAAATTGTTGGGATTAATCTCATCAATTAGATCAAATAAAAAATGAAAGATGGAGATTGATCCCTTGATATGTAAACAATCTTTTGTCCTCAAATGATCTTAAATCTATATATGAACATCATATTATCTAAATATATGAGTTAGGTGGTGTTTGTTTTTAAGAGGTCGAATCAATCAATCTGCACGCTGAATCAACGATGCGCGTTAAATGTCAATCTGAACGCATCTTAACGAAGAAAAAAAACGCATGTTTGAACGGGATTTTTTTTTTATTTTGGTTATTTTGTGTCTACAAGAAGCATTCGTGACGCAAGTAAGACACCCCTCTCAGTCTTGACAGATTCGCACATTTTTTCCGTTAAGACGCCGGAACGAAAAAAAACGAACAGTCCAAGCAAAATGTCGACCGATTCGCATTTTTCGCTCAGATAAGAGGCAAAAAACAAACACAGCCTTATATGATATTTTCATGTATTACATCACATTATAATGCTATTGTCTTACGTTGTATTACATTTCATTTACATCTACATTTACTATGCTGCATAATATAATATTAAGTTATTATTTATGATACATTACAAATTCAGTCCGTGTGATTTTCAAGTTTTGCAATCTTTACCGCTCTCAAACTTTAATTGCGCCGAGCGTCACTTGACACACGAGTTTGTAATACCACTCGTCCTATTCTACCAACTATGGGTTAAAGGCAATTGAAATGACAAATATACCCTCATTTTATTTGCAATTAAACTTTTTATGAACTTATATTTCAATCAAAAGATGAGATCCTCAAGAACAAATGAAGAACCTTCAAAGACACATTGAAATTTCGAGAAGTTAATCTCATCTTCAAATCCAGACTCTCAACAACCCCACATTATCTTTTTCTCAGAATCGAAAACACAAACACGACACCATCAATTATCATATCCTGTCAAAACCCGACACCCTCCTATTACCAACACCAACATCGTCCATCGAGCCATAGATCTCGATCACTAACACAAATTCCATGCATCCTTACACAAGAAAAATAATCCTTGCTGGAATCAATAACGAAAAATAAAGTGGTAGTTAATAATTCACATATTGAGCAATCGAATCTAAATATACAAATTTAAATTTAATTGAAATATATATAATCAAATATCTGAATAAAAAAAATGTATTAATTTGACTCATAACCACTTTTAACAAATCGGGGATTGGATTGTCCGAGAAAGGTCAAGAAAGCAAATTTGTTTTGAGCTATTATTAGATTGGTGGTGAAGCAGATCATGTGGAACCAACAAAATCTATGGTGTTGAACGAGAAATTCATATCTAGCCACATTTAGTCATAGTATATGTCAAGATCTAACCGGAATTAAAATTAAAAGCTTTAGATCTAATTAGGATATACACATGCTATGAATTTGTGTTGGTCAAAGGAAAATATCATAAATGATTCGACAATGGAGTTGTACTGACAGCGGCAGTTGATTTGTATCGTCACGGTGGTGGCAATGGATGTGGTGTCGTTGACGGTTGATGTTCAGTCGTCGTTTGTGGGTGACTCAAGATTGGCCCGACCAAAAGTCTAATGATAATGATTGTTTTATTGCAATAAATATTTTAGGAGTTTATGGTGTGTTCTAGGTTTGGTTATGATTAATTTTAGTTTTCCTTGTCACGATAATTTTTGTTTCCGTTGAAAAAATTTACTGGTTATGAAATTTACGTTACTCAAACATATGGCCTTTTTGTATTCTTAACAACGGCGATGTATATGGTGTACAAATTTAAATTGTTTTCTTGACTGCTCAAGGTTTTTAGTGTTCCATTAAATCCGGTTTTGCGTTTTTGATGTCTATGGTGTTCATAAAAAAATGAGTAAACTGCAAAAATCATCCTTGTGGTTTGTGTATTTTTGCAAGAATCATCCCTATCTCAAACCTTCAGATAATCATCCCCAAGTCCACAAACGTTTAGCAATAATCATCCCTGAGCACTAACGTCGTTAGTTTTACCAGTTAAGTGTTAAATAATATTTTCCTGTTAGTCCCTCCGTTAATATTTTTGCAATCTGTTAGTCCTCATTTTACGTTTTGTCACTTTTTCACGTTTTTGTCCGCTTTTACCGCTATTCGTCCGCTTTTTATCCGTTTTTGTCCGTTTTTATCCGTTTTTTACATGTTTTCGTCCGTCATTTTTACGCTGTTTTACGTTTTTGCGTTTTTACGTTTTGTCCGGTCATTTTTACGTTAGGTCCGTTTTTATTTTTCGTCCGTTTTTACGCTTTGTCCGCTTTTTATGCTTTCGTCCGTTCTTTTTACGTTTTGCGTTTTAAATCGTTTAGATCATTTTATATGTTTCATCGCTTTTTATCCAGCCTTTTTTATGTTTTCGTCCGTATTTTGAGTTTTTTCCGTTTTACGATTTCGTCCATTTTTTAATGTTTTGTCCATTTTAACGTCTCATCCTTTTACGTTGTGATTTTTCGAGTCCATTTTATGCGTTTCTTATTTTTCCGTTTTTTACGTTTTGTCCGTTTTAAAAACCACTTTTATATGTTTCATCCGCTTTTATCCGCTTTTATGTTTTCCCATTTTTTGAGTTTTTCGTTTTATACGATTTCGTCCATTTTTAATGTTTTGTCCATTTTCACGGTCGTCCTTTTTACGTTTTTGTCCTTTACGTTTTCGCCCGGTCATTTTACGTTTTCGCCCGTTTTTTACGCTTTCGTCAGTTTTTTACGTTTTGTCCGTGATTAAATCGTTTCGTCCATTTTATATATGTTTCATCTGCTTTTTATCCGTTTTTATGTTTTACGTCCATTTTTGAGTTTTTTCCGTTTTATACGATTTTCGTAGTTTTTTATGTTTTGTCCATTTTTACGAGTTTTAAATCCGCCTTTTTATCGTTGTCCATTTTATGTGTATTCATCCGTTTTTTCACGTTTTTATGTTCTCATCCATTTTTTTACGTAAAATATGGACAAAGATATAAAAATGAATATAAAGTTTAACGAAAAATATTAAAACGAAAGAAAACGAGTAAAACGACATAAACATAAAAACGGGACTTAAACGTGAAAAACTTAAAAAACTCAAAAACGAACATAAAAAAGGGATAAAAAGCGATGAAACATATAAAATGGGACTAAAACGAAAAACGGACAAAAACGAAAAAACGGACGAAGCGAAAAACGGACGAAACATAAAACGGACAAAAAGCGTGAAAATAATGGACGAAAACGTAAAAAATGAACTAAAACGTAAAAATGGATGAGACCGAAAAATGGACAAAAACATTAAAACGGGACGAAATCGTATAAAACGGAAAAAACTCAAAAACGATGAAAACAAAAAGGGATAAAAAGCGGATGAAACATATAAAATGGACAAAAGCGATTTAAAACGGACAAAAACGTAAAAACGGACGAAGCGTAAAAAGCATGCGAAAAAAAACGGATCAAAACTTAAAATGGACTAAAACGTAAAATGACGACGAAAACGTAAAATATGGACGAAAAACGAAAAATAGATGAGACCGTAAAAAATGGACAAAAACATTAAAAACGGACGAAATCGGTATAAAAACTCCAAAAATGATCTAAAACATAAAAAACGGATAAAAGCGGATGAAACATATAAAATGGCGAAAACGATTTAAAACGGACAAAAACGTGAAAAAACGGGAGAAAACGTAAAAACGGAAAGCGAAAAACGGACGAAAAAATAAAAACGGACGAAAACGAAAATGACGGACGAAATCGTAAAAACGGACGAAAACGAAAAATGACGGACAAAACATACAAAAGACGGATAAAAACGGACAAAACGTGATAAAAAGTGGATCGAAAACGGTAAAACAACAGAAAACGTAAAAAGTGAAGAAAACGTAAAATGAGGACTAACGGTACAAAAATATTAACGGAGGGACTAACGGGAAAATATTATTTAACACTTAACTGGTAAAACTAACGACGTTAGTGCTCAGGGATGATTATTGCTAAAAGTTTGTGGACTTGGGGATGGTTAATGCTGAAGGTTTGAGATAGGGATGATTCTTGCGAAAATACACAAACCACAGGGATGATTTTTGCAGTTTACTCTAAAAAAATTGAATATAAACTCAAAGAGAAACTTTACAGAGAAAGAATACAAAGGTATTTTTGTCATTTTACTATCATGTGATCCATCATTGACCAAAAAAGGGTGGAACATGTTACAAACTCGTGTGTCATGTGAAGCATAGGGTGATCAAAATTAATTCAGAGTGACTAGTAGAGAAAATTTTTGAAAATTACAAGGACGAAATTTATAATTTTCCGTATTGTTGAGTAGCATTAATGTCCTCTATATACTTACCCAAAACACATGTAGTACTTCTCCGTCCCTAAATAAATGTCCACATTTGACTTTCAAAGTCTTACTTATTCAACTTTGACCTTAAATATTTGTGTTTATCTTATATAATACTTGATACAAAATATATGAATGAATTGTGTTTTAAATGTACTTTAAGTTGGTATAATTTTTATCAAGTATTATATAACACAAATAAAAATATTTAAGGTCAAAGTTGTACAAGAAATACTTTAAAAGTCAAAAGTGAACATTTATTTAGGGACGGAGAGAGTACATAAATGTGGATTAGAATATTTATAAATGCAACATTTCCCAAGAGTACATCGTCATTAATGTTTTTTTTACCAATTTTATAATTTATGCAAATTTGTAGTTTGTTAGCACACATACATGACCACCATGTTGTCTAATAAAAAAAAAGGTATTTAAAATGCGAAGCCAATTGGAGTTGTTCTTAGGACTTCCGGAGATGGGGAAAATACGAGAAGTCATTACTATGCACTCGACTTTTGTGGCCATACTTGCAAAATTGTAAGTTTCTTAATTATGTTTATCATTATAACTGATTTCTTGTAAAACGTTAAAAACCAACAACACTGTACTTGTAACCCATTTATTTCATAAACTTTATTAATGTTTTCTTCTTTGTGTACTTAAACATGTAGAAAGACACCGTGATTTTAGCACATGATTCTCATGCACAAATGAATAAGCCATGGGTAGCTATAATTAAGGTGTGTTATTGCAACTTATACTAAGCATGTGTATAAATCATAATTTTCATCATGTATATACATGACATTATTGGGACGAAAAATGGGAATATAATGGTATATGTACAATGGTTTTATCGTCCAAGTGAAATATTTAAAGGTAAAAATATTGAATCATTTGATACAAGGGAGTTGCTTTATAGTTTTCACAATGACGAGGTTCACGCTGAAACGATTATGAACAAATGTATAATCCACTTCATTACTGAAAAAAGCCACATCCCGCTTCGTAAAAATTATCCTGGTTTTTATAGTCCAAAATGTGTATAACCCAAACACTAAAAGGCTTATAACTAACAAAGATTTTTTACCTGATATGAAAAGCGAGATCAAAGAGCTTGTTTTGAAAACAACTTCTCATTTAGGAATCGTTCCGGCAATTAAAAGTGAAGATGACGTTGATGAAATGGAAGTGGACTAGAGGAGATGTCATATTTTGTATTTCTTGGTTGTTTTAGTTTAACGAAATGCTCATTACAATTTACAAGTATTGTAACATCAACTTTGTTGCTTAAAGGTTATATCAAATGCATGGCCGTTCTCAAGCTTTTCGAGGACATGTGCGAGAATTGAAAATGGGATCCTAATAAAGGCTAAACAAAATTCTCAAGTTAATTACAAATTTTGGTCATGTGATTAAACAACAAATATATAGATTTATATAAACTTAATTATTTGATTTAGATACATTTTTAGTCATTCAATTCCCTCTTTAAAAAAATGGTACATAGTTCTTATTAGAGAAATTTAAGTGTCTACATTCAGTAAAAACGTATATGATAGAGGTAAGATAGTTGTATTAATTTTGTGTTATGAAGATGAATTAAAAGAACATAAGGTTTACTCTAAGGGTTCATTTGGTACAGAGTATTTCGGTGATTAGAAATGAAGCAGATAACATAAATTTAAAGAAATGAAATTGAGCGAGAGGTTTATTGAATTTCATTGTTTGGTAACGTTAAAGAATTGAAATGAAAAATAATCATAAAAATCTTCTTTTGTTTCTTTCAAAAACATTTAAATGAAAAAGGATTATACTACAATAATGTCACCAAAAGAATATTTCAAAATGTTTTAAGCATGGAATGTTGTATGTAATTTGTTTACATAATTTTTTAACAAAGTCCATCTATAAATAAAATTATAATTGAAAGCGATTACAAGAAAAACATTATATATATATATATATATATATATATATATATATATATATATATATATATATATATATATATATATATATATATATATATATATATATATATATATACACACACACACAAACTATCTCCGTCTCAAAGTTATTGCTCAGTTCTGTCTTTTAAAGTTTTTTTTTTTCAACTTTGACCTTGAGTTTTTTTTTTCTGTTATATAATACTTGATGCAAAATATATTAATACTTAAGGTCAAAGTTTTGAAAAAAAAAATCAAAACTGGACAATAATTTTGATGAAATTGGAGCTAGCCAAATTACACTTACCATTTCTCTCCATTGTTGTGCCAATTTCTTTTCAGTTTTTCAATTTTTATTTTTTTCTATCAAACAATTGAAATTAGTCTAATTTTAGTTCTCTTATTTCTTTTCCCTCTACCAAACACACTTTAAATTCAAACGTTATTTTATTTTATTTTTTTAGTCAATAGTTGAATTCAACAATTAACAAATACGAATATGAAGGATAGAGCGTAGAAGGATACTAGTTATAAGTCTTGTGCATACACGGGGTTTACACATAAATTAAATTTATTTTAAAATTTTAGTTTACTATATAGACATATAAAAACTTATCAGTGAAAATTGTGATATAGGTACAACTAATAAATATATATGAGTTTTTCATTATGTATTAATATCTATTAATAATTTGTAAAAAAATTTATTGGCTGAAAGATTTAACTTTGTTTAGCTGACATAGATGTTTACGTTGAGGTTGATGTTGTTGTTTAACTTTAACTATTGGTATCATGTTTTATAAAATGTGCTAGTTTAGTAGCACATAACGAGCGTTGATGAAGTTAAAATATACTCCGTAAAACTTTTTAAAAATGTTTTTCCGGATATTTGTATATAAACTTTAAATAATAATTACACGAGTCGTTGTTATAAGTACAATCACGTATATTTATTTTCATATCACAGTAACTCGTGCTTACCATTTGATATTTATATTACCGCTAATAATAATTTTGCCAGTATTTAATATTCAAAACCCGTGTGCGCATATATTAAACTTTTAAATAGGATAACATGAGTCCTTATTTAACGTTTATAGTTAAATATTTATTTTAAAAATATTTAATGTATATTAAAACTATTCATATATTTACAAATTTTTGTAATTTTAATGGATGAAAGTCACAAACTAATACTAATACTAATGTAATTGTAAACAAAGTTCAAATTATAAAGGGCATGGGTATAAAGTGTAAGGGGTTATTTGTTTATTATCCAAAGTTATTAAAAAACATAGAGACTTATAATTTTACACTTAACTCTATATAATATATTTAAAATTCAACCACTAAAGTTTTATTAATTATCTCCTCTTTTTTTAAGTTTTTGTTTTCACAAATTTGACACCTATATTTTTATGTGTTTTTTTCTCAACCAAATTTTTCACCAAATTTTTTTAAGTTTGACAAAAAATCAATTCAATTTTGACCTTTTATTGGCCAATCAAAACAAAAACTTAAACAAAGTGGAGGTAATTAATAAAACTTTAGTGGTTAAATTTTTAAAAATTATATAGAGTTAAATGTAATATCATAAGTCTTCATATTTTTTAATAACTTTGGATTATAAACAAATACCCCTTTATACTTTATACCTTTTATACTTTATATGTTAAAAAATATAATGTATATTTTGTTTTAAAATAACAACATATAAATTTGCATTAGATTACATATAATTATATACTTATGCACGAGTTTTTCATCATTCATTATATGCATTAGAATTTTGTATAATCAGATTTTGTAAAAAAAAATCGTTAGATAACTTAAGATTCAACTATATTTAAATTTCACTATTGATATTATGATATACTCCTTAAAGTTTTTTAAAAATGTTTTTCTACATATCCTTATATAAATAAATAAAAGTTACATGAGTAGTTGTTATAAGTAAACTCACGTTTTTTTTTCTTCATATTACAGTAGCTAGTACTTACAATTTGATAATTATATTCTCGTTTTCAATAATTTAGCCGTATTTAATATTCAAATTCGTGTCCACATTTGTCATACTTTTAATATGAAATAAATGAGTCCTTAGTAAACATATATAGTAAAAAAATGACATTTATAATCTTATGTATATATATGTTGGAGTTTTAAAACAACATATATATTGTATTTTTAAGTTATAAAGTATAGGGGGTGTAAAATATAAGGGAGTATTTGTTTAATTTCCAAAGTTATTAAAAAATATGAAAACTTATAATATTACACTTAACTCTATACAATTTTTAAAAATTTAACCACTAAAGTTTTACTTACCCCCTATTTTTTAAAGTTTTTGTTTTCACAAATTTGACACCTATATTTTTATGTGTTTTTCTTCTCAACCAAATTTCTACACCAAATAAAGTAAAGGTTGACCAAAATCAATTTAATTTTGACTTTTATTAACCAATCACGTCGCCTGATTTCGCTTACGTGGCAAAATCAACCTCTCCTATTGGTCTAATTTTTTTTTCAATAAGAAGAGTTTTGCAAAAATACTCCGAAATGATGTAATTTCTTTATTATATAAAAGATATATACCAAGGAGGTAGAAAATATATATACCGCTCTATAATGATCCAATTGAAAGACAAGAGCTTGGATGCAACACGGGGCATGATCTGCAAAGTGATCACCTCCACAAGGTCATGGAATGACACAATAGGAATATGCCACCATTTAAAAACTTCCTTCCAAATTTCAACTGCAACGGCACGAACCAAAGTACCAAACATGTGCTCTTCTGTTTGGATGTCTTCATAATACAAATGACTTCTAATAGAGTCTAAATCATTCTCCTTTTTGTCGAGATTTTGTCTAGTGGGCTTTTTTCTGTTCATATATAATTTCATATTGAGATCAATATAACACAAAAGGAATCTTGGAACATCAGTCAGTTCAAAGCTACTTATATGTACTTGAGAATAAATAACGCAAACACGTCTAACAAAGCATCTACTTTCTTTCACCTATGCATTCACCATCTCGTCAACCTGCACACTGTTTTTTTTATTTTGTACAAATATAATTTATAGTTTTTGTTGAAGAAATTCACTGAAATTTCTATAGAAATACAGTTGTACATCATAATTGATACAAATGATACTTTTTAACTGATAATTTGGGTTATATAACCTTTTAAAATCTAAAGGTAACTTAAAGATGTGATAAATGTGTGATGGTACGTCTAGATAATAATACTCGTAAGTAACAGAAGATAATCTGCGAATTTTGAGGTTCCTCTAGTCTAAGGTGATGTTTGTTTATTAAGAGGTTCTAAATCTGAATCTGATTCGCACATCTGAATATGAATCTGAAGAGTAAATGTCTGAATCTGAATGAAATAATATTGTTTGTTTTTTGTAAAAAATAGTCTTACTATACATAAACGTTTATAAACATTAAATAGATTAACTGAGCCATAAAACTAGCACAAGTTAGTAACACGGAATTAAAATATGTTAAAACAAAACATTCAAAGATATTGTGTCACCATTGATCTCGTAAAGTAGTTATATATTGTTAATATGCTACATTCCTATGTTGCGAAACGTTTTCACCATTTTGTAAACTACCATTATCAACTAATTTACGAAGATAAAAAGTAAATTATTTCTACAATATTATTGACATTTTCATTAACAATTAAAAATATTTTTAAAGAAAAACAAATCAACGTTCTTGCTCAAAATACGCATGTCACAGTTTGATATCACAAACTTTGTATTGTTTAAAAGACTCTTGTGTTTCAGTATTTTCGTCATCATCATACTATCATCTTTTAGCATCTTTTATTGAGCAAAATAAAATAACGACATCATTCTCTTTAAATGTATTATCAATACTAAAAGAAAATTCAAGAAAATATATTAAAAAAAATGAAAATAAAAACAAAGAAAAGGAAAACTAAAAAAAAAAAAGAAAAAAGAATGTTAAAAGACATTAAGAGGCAACAAAGGGGTGGCAATTCTCGACACGACACGATAAACGATACGAACCCGACACGAAGTTAAACAGGTTTAGGTTGAGGATAAACAGGTTTGGGTCAAAAACGGGTCAACCAGTCTAACCCGTTTAATAAACGGGTCGTGTTTGGGTTGAGTAAGTATTAAACAGGTCAACCCGTGAACCCGTTTAAGTATATAAGATCTTAAAAATAAAATATATAACTTGGTTTTTATGTTGGATGTGGATTAAATATATTTTGTTATTTACTCAGTATGAGTGAATTATAATTTTATACCTTAGATATCATTCTGAAAATTGTCGCATAGTTATTTGTATGTTATTCTTATCATATTTTAGATCCTTATATCATTTTTAGCATTTAAACTAGTTAAATCGACAAACAACCAGCTTTATTCACTGCTTGACATATTTACTTATATGGGTTAAACGGGTCACAAAATGGGTTACACGTGTTATGCAGGTGTGGGTTAGGGTTGAGTTTCTTGACACGATTAATAAATGGGTCGTGTTTGGGTTAAGGCTATACTAACCCGCCAACACGCGAACCCGAATAGGTTAACACGAACACGACTCGATTGCCTACCAACAAGGCATCCCCTCTACATCTTGTTGGTTAAGAGGTTTGAGCCTCTAACTGTCTCTGAACGAGAAGAAAAAAACAAACGCACTTAATGACTTAAATGTCTGAACGAGTCAGATTAAGAGGTTGTTAAGAGGCAGTTTTTGAAAAACAAACACCAAGTGACTTTTTCTAAATGAAATAGATAATAGGAAAAAGGGTCTAAAAAGGCATTCAACTTGTCACTTTTTTTTTTGTAGGCATCAAACTTTTAATTTTCCTATTGTAGCATCCAACTTTCTTAATTTTTCTATTGTAAGCCTGTAGCGCAAAAAAGTGAGGTGACAATAAATAAAATAAGGATGTTGGATGCCTGCGAATATAAAGATTAAGTAAGTTGGATGCATACAATAGAATGCTTAAGAAAGTTGGATGCTACAATAGGAAAATTAAAAAAGTTAGATGCTACAATAGAAAAATTAAAAATTTAATGCCTGAATAAAAAAAATGTGATAAGTTAAATGACTTTTTAAACAATTTCCTCGGATAATACACACTTCGTCTCGCTCAATTTGTTATTTATCTTTCTATTTTGGTTTATCTTCAAATAATTAACCACTTTCAAGTTTTAAATAGAAAAGTTTACTAGTAAAAGGTAATATACATTTTTATTGACCCAGATTACACTAGACATAGTAATATAATGGTAGGCACCACGTGTTTCACATATCAAAGAAGAATATTGTGTGCAGTCAGTGGTAATCACCACCGGTTGAGAGTGTATTTTGTGTGTTTGTATGTGTTTAGTAGGCATATGTAGTTAAATGGTAAGGGGTGAGCGACTCATCTTACGGATAAAGGTGGTGGAAAGATGAAAGAGCCGTGAGAGATCAGTTGATGTGGCATCATGATGTCAAAGCACCACACCGGCCATTACGTTTCTAATAATTGCAATGTTCTTAGAGCATAGGGTATGGCAGCGAGGGAGGCTCTCCACTCCTAGGTGGCAGCCTCGCCACCCCTCGCCACCATACCAAATTGCCTTGCCACTTCCCCACTCGCCACTCCCACAACACAAATAAGATAAAACACATTTTCAAAAAACTATCCGTTTGAAATGCAACGGTTAGTTTTAATTTTATTTTTTTATTTTTTTTTCAAATTTAAATATTACCCCACCCACTCTATAAATAATACCTATATTTTACACAAAAATTCACACTTCTCTTTCAAAAATATATTATCTTCACTATCTCAATCCACAACCAAAAATGTCTCAAGATCCAAACGAGATGTCGTTTATGAATCTTCTAAACTCGTCTTCGTCAAACCCGTCCACCCCATCGTCCCAAAGCTCAAACTCTTCTTCGGACGTCGGATATCAAGCTTATCAATATCCAAGACAATCACAACCGCAATTATATCCATCACAACCATCACAACCGCAATTCTATCCATCACAACCGCAAGGCTATCCATCACAACAATCACAACCGCAATTCTATCCGTCACAACAATCACAACCACAATTCTACCCTTCACAACAACATTACTCTGAATCACAAGAAATAATGCCACAATTCAAAGTACCTCAACCACCACCAACCGAAACACGTGAACAACGTCGTCAAGGAAAAAAACCGACCAAAGCGCCAAAGAAAAAAAACAAGACCGTGGTGAATTTGGACGCGGACAACGAGGAGGAGGAGGAAGAAGAGTGTCGGACCACAATTCGTTGGTCAAGCGAGGAAGAAAAAATTTTAGCTGAGTGTTGGGTCGAGGTTTCCCAAAACGCCGCTATCGGTAATGACCGACTAAACGATGCGTTTTGGACTCAGATTTGGGAGGACTTCAACGATCGTAGTTCAGGGCCTACTCGTACCAAAAATATGGTCACGGGTAAATGGAGTCGGATAAACGGTGATTGCCAAAACTTCAACGGTTTTTACAAGCATTTGCAGCGTAAATCCGGGAAAAATGATGCTGGTCATATTGAGAATGCAAGACTTGCTTTTAAGGCTCAATCAGGGAGACAATTTAATATGGTCTCGGCGTGGAAGGTTTTGAAACAATATCCCAAATGGGACGCGCCGGACGTGATCGATGAAGATAATCTCGCCGAACTATTCGGCCCCGATCCAAGAGCTCGTCCCGCAGGCAAGCCTCGACCGGCAAAAAAATCAAAATCAATGGAGTCGTCAACGAGCACCGGGGGGAGTCAATCGGATGCTATAGCGGAAGCTTTACGTCAAGATTATAAACGTAAAGTAGACGAATCCGAAGAAGTGTACGAGGCGAGGATAGCGAAAGAAAAGGGACTTTTAGAGTGTCAAGAATTGGAGTTTCTCATGCTTGATACTGAGGGGGTTGCCGGAGCCAAAAAAATCAATCATCAAAAAGAAACAAGACCAAATAATAGCAAAATACAACATGTAAAAGGCGAAAAATGTTGTATTTTTTAAGTTTCGTATGTTTTTTATTTATCGATATGTTTTTTCGTATTGTAATTTTTTTCCCGTATTATAATTTTATTTAAATGAAATGAATTTTATTGTGTTTGAAAAATATGGAAAAGAAATAAAATGAGGGTGGGTGGGGCCCAAGTGAAGAGGTTTGGGTTAGTTGTGAATGAAGAATATTTTTAAGTTGGTGTGTTGAAGTGATGTGGCACATGTATGACTCAAGTGAAGAGGTGTGGCTTAGCCACCACACCCTATGCTCTTAGAATTTGTGTTTTTCTTTGAAGATAACAATTCCAAGGGAGTAGACTGGTACTCTGATGGCCCTAGTCCACTCTCAGCTTAGGGAGGGAGGAGTGGTCCACTAATACCCTAATACCCTGGGGGTGTCACATCACCTCTATCCAATAAAAACCTTCCAACTCAAAACTACCCCAATACTACCCTAACACTACCCTAACTAGACGGAGGGTACGATCCTCTACTGCTAACACTACCTTCATAAAAGACAAAAAATAGAGAAGAAAGCATAAATCGAGCGGGTTCCGAGCTCGATTTGGTACAAAAGTTCAAGTACCCTAATGACTAGGGATGGTGTACCCTAATACCCTAACACTACCCGAGCTCCTACCCGAGCTCCACTCCGTCCACCCTTATATACTTCTGCTGCATGTTTATATAATACCTGGAGCTCAGGTATCATATGCACCAGTGACATAGATTTTACAAACACATGTTTATACAGGGTATACATGTGCGTATGTATATACAGTCAATTCATATGTAGGTGACAAATTATTCTTCACTGCTCAAACTTCGTTGATGTTTGACCCAAAATATCCTCTCTCTCTCCTTGATTAACACCTTTTTTTACAAATTCTATTTACTTTTTCCTCGTTAAGAGAAAAGAGCAAATCTTTTCAAGATTCAAAGGTACGTTTTGGGTAACACCAAACAGTGACCAAAGCCTAAGGTTTCTTTTTAACTTTATGTCTCATAGTCCATCACTCCATTGGCAATGGCATGCTTGTGAGACTTGTACCTCTTTTCTTTTCTGCTCTACTTCACTTGTGTGCCCTTCTCTAGTGGTTGTTAATAATCTTTACTAATTATTGTGGCACTTGTATTCAGTTAAGGTCTTTTTCACATGTATCTAGCACGACTTGTACACTTTTCTATCAGCAACGGATTTATCAGAGGTACGACGACATATTGGTGAGCAACGTTAGGCTTTGTATAATGTAATGTAAAACCAAACATGCTATGTGAACTTCGTGGAAGCTAATGAAAAGTTTATATCATAATTAACTAATTACAAAAAAAACTAATTTGGTGACCTAGCTGTAATTTCATCATTTTCTCTAGCTTTTCATTTGAGTATAATAAAATCCGCCCTTAAAAAAGAAACCATAACAATTTGGGGTCATTGACACCCATGTGGTCCATGTAACCTAATGATTACAAGGAAGAAAGTTTAGGGTTGACAAGGCCCTTTGCCCACCCCATACATTGCCTAAAAAAATGGTTTTTGGCGGAACCATTTCAAGCCCGTGTACCTTTTGGTACCCATCAACCCCACCCAACAAGGGTTTGATGCCTGTGAATTACCTGATCGCGATATCCACACCATGCTGCAAGTCGGATTCGAACTTGCGCCTTTAAGCATCACATGGGTAAGACCCGGATATTTGCGGTAGTTGGTGGCCATCTGCGCTAGGCAGATGGTTAACCCCATACATTGCCTAGACCAAAAGCAAAAGTGAACTAAATCACATTCTAAATCAACATTATCATGCCTTTGGTTTTTGTAGGCCAACATTCATTTCATTCTGTTGGAGTATATATCATGTGTCAACCAGCTAAGCATTATAATTATGGGTCGTTACTATATTTCCATATTCATATAAATTTTGCAATTTGCATTCAGAACATTGTGTCAACTCTTTGTTATCTGTTATAATGTCCCTTTCAGTGTTGATAATGGAGTTATATACATGATCTTTATTAGATTAGTGGTTGAAAGATTGGTTGAAAAAACATGGTTTTATGGGTAAAAGATGATAGAACATTTAAGCATATTTGGTGCCTTTGTTTTCGCCTAGTTTTGGGCTGAGATGTGGGATTAACCCACATTCGTTGTACTTAACTGTTTTTGTTAGTAATAAATTTACCGGGAAAACCCTTTACAAAAAAAAAATAATAAAAAATAAAAAATAAAATAAAAAAAATGATGATGATGATAGAACATCTTTAAAAGTTTAATAAAAACGAATTCCGAATGCAAGAAATTAAAAGTGGCGGATAAGAGGTTTTAATCATTTTGCATTATTAACTCATATTATACGACGATAATATTAGGAAGATCATACTTTTAGATTATTGCAATCGTAAATCGAATCAACAGGAGTACAAAATATGAAAAGGATATGTAACAAGACTACAAGAGATTATAAAGAATCCAACATTATATGACCATATATCACTCTTGTCGTGTCTTTTTTTGTTATCATCCTACACATCCTTTGCATCATCGACATCTCACCAACTTTTTGCATTGTCTTGAAAGAAAAATCCAATTATTCAACATTTTTTTTTTGGAACTTTGGCAAGTATTTTCATGGTTTATTTATACATTTATACGTGCTTATGAGACATGAATATCATTATTAGACTTTAGCAAACAATACATAGAAAAAGTAAAAGGAACTAGTTATTGTATTAAACAAATTCTAATTGAATCTATCATGACACTAATCAAGGTTACAATCACTCATATTTTTGGATCTATACATAATTAACAAAAGTCCTAACAAATTGGGGATGTAGCTCATATGGTAGAGCGCTCGCTTCGCATGCGAGAGGCACGGGGTTCGATTCCCCGCATCTCCATTTTTTTTAATTATTTTTACATTCTATTGACACTGTCAGACTAGACTTAAATCAGATTATCAGCTCATGAAGAAGGCAGTTGGTATACTTTTTTGAATAAACAACAGTTGTAAAGTTCATATACTACGTATTGCTTATTTAGATAAGTTGAGCATTTGTGCATAAACCAAAAGAAATTACAAAACAGCGATAACGGCTTGGGATTCTCCAAAAAAGGTCAATCCCGTTGGTTACAACTCACTTGGACCTTTCGTCTAAGTTTAATAACCGAGAATCATGGAGGGTTGATGATCTTTCTGGTATGAGGTTTAACTAGCTCAGCATGAGAAGTTTCTTCTACGGTCCATCATTAGTAATCTCATCTCTTTAGTCAGATGTTGTACAGAGTATCATGTTTCTGGTTATTTTTGTGATTGTGTGTTTACTTGCAATGCTTTTGCTTCAAGCATTAAAAGTAGAAGCAAATTTTTATGGGGAAGTACAAAATAACATAGACGAAACCAAACCAATATACACTAATCCAGTTTTGGTTTAGAAGTATTTAGTCCCAAACCAGACAATAAACTGAATGCAATCTGAGGGTTTTCTAACTTGAAAGACACAGATATGAAAAAGGACAGATCCTATTCCTATACTAGTATATACTAGTAACTTTTTTTAAACAAGTCAGGTCAGTTTTACTTCTGGACCTAACCAAAAACCAGGTTACACAAGGATTAGGTACCTAAATCAAATTTTCATAAAATGCCCCTTTATCATGTTTGGTTTGGTTTTGATGGCCTATACAGGCTCTTTCACACCACTTTATGCAATGATGTAGTATCTTTTATCTACTACTAGTATTTATTTATTTAGCTTTTCGGTTCTAATATATCTTCTATCTCAATATATTAAAAAAAATGAACAAGAAACAGCTACAATGAACATTGTTACCAATATTAATCAAACAACCAATACAATTGTTTGGGGATACTCTTGAAACCTGACATTACTCGATCCTAAAAGTACATACTATCAACAACTCTTGAGGATGGCCATTTCTAGCCATCACTGCTAGTCAATAAACGAGTCGCTTGTTCACACTCTAAATTGCTCCAATTGGATCCATTTCAGCAACCTCTGAATACCAAGATTTCCATGCATCCACGTAATGAACAAACAGATCTCTCAATGCTGCAATTCCACGCAAAAAACATGTCAGTGATTCTGTATCATTTAATGCATTATTCGTCAACAATAAGTCAGCATACATAACCAATGAATCATATTTGGTGTGAAACCATAAGGCAACAACACATGCATCTAAAAAAAAGACAATGTTTAACCATATGTATTTCGTAGAAAAATCTGACTAACAGTCAAACATAACCAATGTTCACTATACATGTTTAATGCAATTGCACAAACACAGCATAAACCAATTAAAGCTCAAAAGATACCTTGATTTTGATACTGTGGACGATAAGCCGCAGCTAGACTTTCCCAATCTTGAGTCTTCTTTAATTTGTTACTCTCACCATCACAATATTTCAGCATACTGACAGGAGCCGTAAGACCAGAACCCTGATCTGAGTTGCACCTGTCACCTTGAAGATGCAGCGGTTTCACATCCTGGTGCTCAGTCATATCATTTTCTGAAACCAACTTGCTTCGTTTGAAACAAATGTTAGTAAGTTCAGTCCCAAATGCCCTTTTCTTGGAGTCCTGATTAACTATGGCACTCGATGTTCCTGTTTGACTAAGTGTTTGACCTTTCATACCCACCCACCTAAAGGCAGGTTTTCGGGTTTCTGGATGGTGGGTCTGCTCATCATGTAAAATAAATTTCAGATAACTAATAAACAATGATACTGACATACTGTCATGATTAAGTAACACGTGAAGCAGTATTAATTTACCTTTTCAATGAAGTTCATTGAAGACAACACATTAGCAATATCATATAGTCGCCTCACTTTAGCTACAGCCATATATTCAAAACTAAAATTAGCTACAAAGTAGTTATTATTTGGATCTTTATATTCAAAAGAATGGTTAGGATATTTACTCGTACTTCTTGTCAATGCTGGATTATGAGCATCTCCAAGCAATATTTTTGCAGCATCGTCTAGAGAAAGCATGTCCGACTAAAAGAACATAATGCCAAAGATTAATAATGTGCTAGTCAACGCACATTTAACTGTTCAATAAATTGAAGAATGAGATGAATAATCAAATAAAATAACTCACGTCGGTACATAAGAAAAGCTTGAGGAAGTTCTTAGTTAAAAGTCCTAAAGATTTTTCCTTCCGATTTTCTGTTAAAAAAAATGAAAAAGTCAATTAGATAAAAATCACATATATGGTTCATGATTCAATAATCTCATCTGTTTCTACCAAAAGAATATGTTTATGGCGATTCTATACTTACAAGCATCAACGTGAAAATATTTGTCTGCAATTTATCAAATTACCTAACACTTACTTATTAATTTCTGTTAAATCATTCATTCCCTTCTCCGTATCCATCTTTGGTACAGTGGGATGGTTATTTAAATTTTGACAACACATAAATGTTACTAATAATATAACTTAAAATTTATACAGGTGAAAAAAACAAGCATTTTAAATGTTAGTGACTGTTTAAATTATTGCTAAAAGAAGATGATAATCTTTTGACCACAAATTAGTATCATTCGTTTTCTGTGACCATTGCCATAAGCATGTAAATAATATTAAGGCCATATAAGTTATACTAACATGAAATTTAAAAAATTATTCATCGAGCAAGACGAGAGAGTACCTGGTTTTAACAACCCATCAGCTTTCTGAATTGCGTCGTATTCTACTTTCTTCTGTAAGGAAGCACTGTGGTTGGAAAATCTTTCATTGTCATCATCCAAAGCCTAAAATCAATTATTAAAAGAAAATAACTTCACTTTTCCAATACCCTTTTAAAATCGAGCCACAGAAAGCACGATAACTAAACTGAAACTCAATACTGAAAAGAGTCAAATACCTTTACCGGTTTAGCATCAATTAATTCGTCATTATTCTTAAAACCTTCTTCCTGTTACATTATCGTGTAACACGTTAAAAATATAGATCAAAATATATATATAAGAATGACTATAGCCTTGAAATAAATTATTCTAATCACCTTTAATTGCGCTAAAGCTATATGAATTGCTCCCAATCCTTTCCAATAATACGTATTTTTTGCCTTTTTCACAAGAACCTGCACAATCAAAAAGGTCAAAAAACTCAGAACTGAAATTTCCCTAAATCTGCCCATAAGATTTATAAATATAGAAAATAATGAAATCTTACACCAACGCTTTCCAGAACATTGACTATATCGTATATCCGTCGTCTCTCAACACCTGAAAATCCCAATCTTTACAATCACTTACAAGATCTAAAAACTTCAAATTTAACTCTTCAGTATCAAAATCAAGAAATTACCTAATCTCGCTGCCGCTTCATCCAATCCAACAGTTTCGATTCCATCTCGGTTATACAAGCTCAAGAAACTGTAATCACATAAATTAAACACACATATACCTATATTACTAATTTATATCACATACATAAACATAATATAAAAATAAATAACTAGTCCATATATGTTGAAAGGTTAATAAACACGCAAATCTAAACGAATACTTCAGTGAACGGATAAACGAACATACGCATAAACATAACAAATTATAAAAAATTACAAAGAAACACATAGAACATAACGACTGTTTCAATATTTTCGATAAATGGATCTACATAAACAAATACAAGTGGACATGTATTCCGGTGAATATGAATAAACATATAAAGATGTAATTACCTAATCAAGAAACAATTACGGGACGAAAGATTCAGTAAATTTGTATCGATATAGCTAATTAATCAAGAAACTAATGATACAGTAATCCAAAAAAAATCAATCATCTAAAAGACTTACTTTGAACATAACAACCCGAGCGATTTCTGTTTACGGCAATAAGCGGTCGATCCCAATCCCGGTGCAGGTACCGAAGGAGAAGGTGTTTGTAGCGCCATAGGTGAATTTGGATCTGGTATTTGTGTGTGTTAATTATAAAGAAAGGTTGTTGGCGGGTGGTGGGGGGTTGGAGAATTTGAGAGGGATTTTTTTAAGTTTTGTGTTTTTTAGGGTTTTTGAAAAATTTTGAAATTTTTAGAAAGGAATTCGTTGGAAGGGTGATGCAGGCGGGAAACTATTTTTTGATTTCGGTTGTTTATATTTTTTTAAGAGACGGGTTTGCACCATGTTTATAATTGTAAACAAATGTTTGGAGGGTATATTAATAATTTAAAATTTTAACAGCTTCAATATGCTTAAAAAGCTTCATGAATCAGCTTTTCATTTAGGAGCTATTTGTTTGAAATAAAAACTTAAAGTTAAGCGATCCAAAAGCAATTACTTAATTTAAATGAGATTATTTTCTAACAAAAGTTAATTTCAAAATTTCTCTACCAAACGTAGTGTCTCATCAAATGATAACCACACGATAATGTGAAAAGCACTTGTCATGACCCACTTTGTCATAAAAAATTGAAAGAATATCGGAAAAGTCACCATTTACCAGTAGAATGAATATTCATTCCTTAATCCCAAATCTCATTTCTAAAAATAAAACCAAACAACAATTAATAAGATTGAATATATTACTTGATTGTCACACCATCATACCAAACGGGCCTTTAGTTGTCATTTACATCAAATTTTGGGTAGCATCAGTAAATTGGTGGAAGACTTTTTACCTGAAGATTTGATTAACTTCAAGTGATTGGAGTAAAAGTTTTCCATCTTATACTTTATTATATAAGACAATTGAAAAGCTTTTGATGATAACATTTTGCATTCGAGCAGATTGTAGGAATGACTTTTTACTTTGTAGGATGTACCTCACTACTAATTGTGTTAAATGCATAAAGTCTTTTATGACTTAGGAGAGGTAGTCCTTGGAACATTAAGATCCCATGTATGATTGGATATAGATATGTTGAGCATGCTTACATAGATGTAGATTCTTCGATCAACGTGATGTCCTCAGTTGTTTACAACAACATAATGAACACACATCTTAAAACTATGAGAGACCCTAAGTATCCCGGTGGGGTTTGCAATTTTGTTGTAAGGGTAAAAAATGTACACGTCTTTGTCGGGAATTTTCCCTACTTAGCAGATTTTATGATCCTATAAGATGTAGGATGTGTCATCGATTATAGCTTGTCCCATGTCGTGTTAGGAAAACCGTTTGTTGAAAAGTCTAAGCTAAGTTATATCAAACTTTAAGGAACGGTTAGATTTTCGGAAGGGAGCGATGAAATTACATATAGGATGCCTTGGAAAATAAGTGGATTTGGTCCTCTATCCTACTTTGAAAGGGATAACCTTAAGGCACTTGAGAAAAAGAGTAAGGCGGATTTAGAAAAAGGCATGGACTTTATGTGGGAGAAAATGAGCCTTTACTATAAGGATTGCTTGACCTTAGGACCTAGGTATAGAGCCGTTGAGGACTTTGTCAACATGATAAGGTATGCCATGATGAGGAAAAATGAGATGACTTAGTGGTATGGCTTTGAGTCCAGCTACAAGACTCATAAATAAAGAAAAGTGATTTTTGAGAGGCGACCCATGTTTATTTGTTTGCTTGTTTATTTTTTATTCTTATTTGTGTGTTTTATATATCTTTTTCATTATTGGTTAATTCTCATATTTATATTATTTTGTGAAAATGCTTTATTTTGTTTTTAATTCGGCTTAATTGCATATAAAGGTATTTTACAAAAAGATAAGTGTAGGGAAGATCACATGTGTTTTAAAAACTAATATGAACGTGATATGAGGATCTAAACACTTTTGAGACTTGTGTTTTTCATTATTGGTTAATTCCCATATTTATATTATTTTGTGAAAATGCTTTATTTTGTTTTTAACCGTGTTTAATTGCATATAAATGTATTTTACAAAAAGATAAGTGTAGGGAAGATCACATGTGTTTTTAGAACTAATATGAACATGATATGAGGATCTAAACACTTTTGAGACTTGTGTTTGTTGGAATCACTCCTAAACCTAAATTAAGTGTTAGTAATTCATATGTAATAGTTAGCTTAATATGGCCTTTATGTTAGTAATTAGCCTTAGGCTTATGTAGAAGACCCATAAGCCTAGGCCTAGTCCAATAAGAAAAAGGATGGGAACTAGGAGTGTTGCCCTAGCTTCCCTCCTATAAATACCTTGTTATAACCCTCACTTGAGGGTTGGTTGTTCAATTCATTTCTCTTTCACTACCTCACGCATAACCGGTTTAATAATCTTACGCGTAGTGTTTGTGTGTGCGTTGTTCAACCAATCTTTCTTCTCTATTTCTTCTATTGTTACTTGTGTTGCATATTTGGGAACCTAACAGTTGTATCAATCGCCTACTAGTTGGGTGAACGTATTGTTTCTTAAAGTGGGTTTTGGTCCTACGCCAGAGAACATAACGCTTCGGTATTGATACTTTGGTTCGCTTAAAACACGTTTTTACACTTTTAATCCAAGATTCTTGTCCTTTCAAGCGTTTTAAGGTGTTAAAATAACTTGCTTTTTGGCAAAAAGTTTCAACCTTTACGCGTGGATTTAAGTTTTTAAGCTTGTTTTTGTTCGAGGGTTTCGATTCTACGCGTAACTTTGTTTAACGTTTTGGTTCATCAAGTTTCATACTTTTGTGTTATTTTGGTGATATTGAAGCTATCTCATCACAAAAATCTGGTTTAGAAACATCTTTGGGCAAAATCAATTTTACGAGTAAAGTTACGCGTATCAAAACCTAGTTTTCAGCGTAACTTTATCTTTGGTTTGATCCTCAGTTTCGTGGTTTACTTTCGGTGTTTTTCTTGCTTGGATAAGCCTGAAAATACGTCGACTTTGGATATCTTTTGCACTGTGATAGTGTAAAAGATCATTTGGGATAAAAACCCTAAAATTACGCATAAGCATAAAGCTTACTGCAGTAGAAAATCCTACGCATAAGATTTATCTTACGCCTAAGCTTAGTCTTACGCATAAGGTAATCCTACGCCTAACTTCTTGTTTTACGCATAACTTTAGTGCTTTTCCTAACTTACGCGTAAGCTAAACCTCTGCGTAACTCTTTCACGTTGCAGCGTAACTTTGGTGTTTTTACGCATAAGTACTACTTGGTTTATTGTGATTTCTCGCTAAGGATACTTCATCAACAAAGGTTCATTCGACTACAAAGATCCATTTTACCAACACAAGTTTTCAACGTGTCACAACCACCATACTCTAACTATTTCCCTTACACTTATTCTCAACGCCAACAACAACTAAGTCCACAACATCAACAATGGAATCAACAATAAGCAATTTATCAACAACAATTTAATCAACAATATACTCCACAACTTGCTTGCAATTCCACAACCTCAAATGGTTCAACCACCACCAAGTCTTCAAGTTCAAACCTACACAAATGAATTCAATCAACATCCATCAAGGAACACTATGAAGGAACCCACTTGGTTTGCAAAGATGTGTGAAGCTTTAAGCGGCCAACAATCAATTCATGAGGCTGGATCACTTGATAGACCTCAATGCTCACTCTAGAAACTACGATCAATGGGTGATTAGGTTCTTTAGGTTTTGTGATATGAAGAAGCCACATGGAAAGTTCTTAAAGAAGGTTATCTTGGAAGGTCCATTTAGGATGCCTCTTTGTCATCGCATTGTACGGCGATCCAAATGCTAATCCACCAAGAGATGAACAATCAAACATTGCTACATTTGGGCACACTGAATGCAGAGGAACTTCTACACTATGAAGCTGATGAGCTTGCAATGCAATATATACTCTTAGGATTACCTAACCCAATTCTTCAAAGTGTTGATGCTCAAAAGACCAGCGCAATGTGGGAACATATTCATCTTCTAATGGAAGGATCTGCACTCAATCGGGAGGATATGGAATCCAAAATTTACTTGGCTTATGAACACTTCATGATTGAACACGGAGAGACACTAGAGTCTTATCATCATCGATTCTCAGACATCATAAATGACTTGGATAAACACAACATCATCATGCCAATAATTGCAGTTAATACTAAGTTCCTGAGTAGTCTTGGTCCTGAATGAGAGAAGTATGTCATTTTTCTCCGTCAAGCGAAGAACATGCATCATTCTACATACGGATTGTTGTACGATTACTTGAAGCCTCATGAAAAGGAAGTTGATAGGGAAATGATTCTCCGTGCTCAAATTGCTTCACCTTCACATCCGGAAAATCAACAACTTACCTTGTATGCTCAAAAGCGATTATCTCCTCAACCGAACTCAACCAAGCGCTACAATCACACCATATGATCCTTCAGCGGCAACAATCTCAAACTCAATTGGTTCCATACAACAACAACAATGCTCAAGCACTTGTCAGTGAAGCTAATGAGGAAATCGATCCGTTCGAAGCATTGCAACAAGGATTTGTTATGATTGCTAATGCTTTTAGCCGTTATACAAACAAATCCAATAATCGTATTCGTTCCTCATCTAACACACGGAATCAAGCTGTTGTGAACAATGGAAGAGTTGAAGTTTAGAATCGTAGTTATGGTCGATCGGATGGGCGGTGGTCAAGGGTTTAATGCTATGGGTAGGAATAACAACAGAGCTCAAGTGGCAGAACAGGGAAATGCTCAGAATGGGTTGAATGGTCTTTGATGCTACAATTGCAATGAGAAGGGACACCTGGCTAATGCATGCCCAAAGCCGAGGACTAGAGGCAGTGCTTATCACAAGGAGGCTTTACTTTTGGCTCTTAAGGATGAAGTTGGTGGAACTCTCACGACAAGAACAAAGTTTTATGGCAAATGCACGATGATGATATGGAGGACTTGCGGGCCAATGCGGTTGTTATGTTGATGGCTAACATGCATGAGTTACATATGAGTGACACATGCCCGATGTATGATCTTGATGGCTTGTCTCGTGTACCGAACAAACCATATTCATCTCGATCTAATATCTCCGCCAACATCTGAATCTGCAAGGCTCGGAATGTTCAAAATAAGTCGCCCACATCTCATTCCGGCGATTTTCAACTAGACCCGTAGTTATATTTGACGATCAAGATGACCTTATGGTTTCCCTTGATAATCAAATTGACTCTGTGGTTATACTTGAGGATCTAAGTAATGATCATGTTGTGACTCACATTGAACACGCCGAACTTTTGCCTCATCCAGATTTTGCTCGTTTAATACAAGACCAACAAACTATAGTGGACGAATGTCGTGCAATTAATCAGGACTTGAAAAGTAAAAATGCAGTGTTAACCAAGGATTTTGAATGTTTACAAAAGCAACTCAACTTTCTCAAAACTCAAGAAAAACGTGAAAAAGGTTTTGAAGCAACCTTTGCTAAATCTCATCAAAACAAAAAATATTTAGAGAGCAGATCGTGATCTAGCCGAGAAGAATGCTTTGTTGTCGAAATAGAACAAGCTGAAACATGAACATAAAAAGCAAATTAACGCTCTCACCTTGGAAAATCAAAAAGCTAAGGCTGAGTTGTTAACTTGTCAAAAACAGTTCTCTGCGTACAAAAAGCATTCAGCGAACGAATAGATGATCATATTGAAGAAATCATCGGCTTGCAAAACAAACTTAAAGAGTTTAAAAGCATTTGTTTACAAACATGGTGAGTCGGTCACAACTATTGAAAAGTTTACTTTAAAACCAAATCCAAATGGCTATGGACCGAATCTTCGCGATTACAAACCTAAGCTTTCAACCAAAACATTCAAACCAAATCCTAAAGTTTCCAGTGCAGAATATAAAATTGATAATTACTGTATGAGTGTTGTTGAATATCATCGTCAAGAGGAATTAGATGCAGAAGACGAGAGTCGATCAAAATTAGAGAAAGTTGTTTACAACAAACCTTTTAACTATTCAAAAGCGGTCACTTTCGTCACACCAGCGGATTCTTCTAACACACCAAGGATTATCATAAAAACATCGAGTCTTCTAATGTTAATCCCAAACCAGATTATGCACAAACTTATGGTCCTTTACCTTCCATCAATGAAGTAAACTCAAAACCTGAAAATCGCAAAATTCTTAGATATTTTGACCTTTTCATAGGTGACCTCAAAACTTTACAACATGAGATAGAATATCATTCTGAAATCAAATTTCAACATTTTCAATGCGCCTCTGGCGAGAACAAAGAGACATTTTTCAGAAAAATCTTTTACCAAATGTTAAAAATTTGAAAAATTGTGCATTGTCTTGGGAACGGGACTTTCATAAGGAACTTGGAATGATGAAGGTCGTTTTCGAGAAAACAGAAACATCTATTTCTAATACTAAACGTAAATCATCTATTTCTAATACTAAACGTAAAAAGAAAATGTTGAGAAAAGATGTTGATTGACTCTTGGAAGATGTCATCTGTCTTTGATGTCCATAATGTTGTGTTATTGAATTCTTTGTCATATGCATTTGATTATATCTCTCGATCTTTGATTATGTGGTAAATGTTGAGAACAGCGATAATGTGCTTGGTCGAGTCTTTAAAAGTTGATAATGAGCGATTGTTAAGCGAGCTTTCTAATGCAAAACGTCGTCTCAATTGGTGTCAAAAAGATATTCACGATCAACAACTTGTTTTTCAAAACAAAATCGCCCTTCGTGAAAAATCATCCGTCAAAAATTGAGCAACTGGATGATCAAAACATGTCTTTTAAGTGTCAAATCTCAAAATATGAACAAGAACTTGCAAAAGTTAAAAGGAATATGGTGTCATATTTGATTTACTCAAAGAGACTTCGTGATGAATCATCTAACGAACTTGATCATTATCTTGCACACACTAAAGAAGTTATGCATGTTCTTTGGAAATCTTGATCACGAAAATCAAGATCGATTCACACTATCTTTAAGTTAAGAGAAATGTTAAGAAAGTATGAACAACTTCCGCCTACCGTGATTAAGAGAATAGCCCCAGTAACACTTAGTAATAGTGAACCTAGAATCCCTACTGCCAAATCACAAGTTGCTAACGTGCTTCCTTCTCTTGAAACAGGGAATAGTTACGTCTTTTCCAAGCGTCCGCACTTCACGGCCTAGGAGCACTACTGAATGAAGAATAGGAAGTTGCGACCTAAGAAAAGATCAATAAGGAATGCTAAAGTAGAAGAACAACCTAGGACTATGAATAAGACTCACGTTGCTTCCACTATAGATATTGCGTTTGGCAAATGTAATAGAAATAGTGATGTAACGAATGCTAAACCTTTAAGTACTTTTGATATTCAGTCTGATGCACCTTGTGTTATTTGTCGTAAAAGTATGAATATTGATTGTCATGACAAATGTGTTGCTAAAGCTATCATCTCTCGTTTAAGGAATCCTAAGAATCGGAATACCTCTAGGCCCACTAATCATTCTAATTCTGTGCTTGGTAGACCGCCTTCTTTAGATTCTAAGAAACGCATTTCTTTGTCTCTGTAGCTCGATTTCACCTCCTAGGAATGTAGTACCACCTAGTGCATTCACTAAGACTAAAGCAAATACTAGTTGGAGATGGCAGAAATGGATATATAACACACTAGGATTTAAATGGATACCTAAAGCTATTGATGTGTGTATGTCTACTATAACTGCTCTAGAACCCTCTAACATTTCGGGTTCCACATCTACTTCTATCCCATATATTATGCGATGCAGTATTGTAATGCGGGTGTCTGAGATCATTCTTCTGGATTGTTGATAGCGGATGTTCCCGACACATGACAGGCAACCTTAAGCTGTTATCAAACTTTATTGCAAAGTTCATTGGCACTGTCAGATTCGGGAATGATCACTTCGCGGCTATCATGGGCTCACGGAGACTATATCAATGGGAACATCGAAATTAGCGGAGGGTTTATTATGTGGAAGGCCTCTCACATCTGTTTTCGATGAGTCCGATTCTGTGATGGAGATTTGGAGGTTGCTTTAGGGAGAAATCTTGTTTCATTAAGTGATCTACAAGGAAAGCGACCTTATGTCGGCTCCGTAATTCAAGTATGTACACTATCTCTATGCAAGACATGGTTGCTTCATCTCCCATCTGCTTACTTTCAAAGGCAACATAAACAAAATCCTGGCTATGGCACCATCGTCTATCACACTTAAACTTTCAAACTATAACCAATCTTGCTCGACACAAACTAGTTGAAGGACTCTCACGATTCGTATTCAAAGATCACCTTTGCTCAGCTTGTGAACAAGGGAAAAGCACTCGTGCTCATTTTCCTTCAAAAGTGGAACACAGCTCTCGGCATGTGCTTCATCTTCTTCACATGGATTTGTGTGGCCCAATCTTGGCGTGCAAACAATCAATGGCAAATGCTACATCTTAGTAATTGTTGATGACTATTCGCGCTGGACTTGGAACTTTCTTCAAGCAAAGACCAAGCTCCACATATGATCATCACCTTTCTCCACGAAAATACAAGTTCAACTCGAAACACCGTCGGGACAAATCGAGAACAAAGCCCGCTGAATTTGTTAACAAAACTCTTCGTGACTTTTATGAGAAAGTGGGGATTGACATCGGACGTATCTATTGCGCGTACACCGAGAACAAAGCGGGTTGTTGAAGACGAAACCGAGCGTTAGTGGAAGCTTGAATCGGTGACATCAAATGAAATGACAAAGAAAAGCGGATCGAATCCATGCAAAGAAGAACCAATTCAAGCGTCTTGAAGTATGGGAGCGGTTGAAAAGACCAGCGAGGGGTCGTCATTGGTCTCAAATGGATTTGGAAAAACAAATTGGATCTTTGAAGGAAGCGTAATCGAGAAATAAGTCACGCCTGGTGGCTAAGGGTTATCGTCAGGAAGAGGGTATTGATTTTGAAGAATCTTTTTGCTTGGTTGCTTTCGTCTTGGTACGACCGGATATTTCTACGCGTTGGCTCATATGAATATGACGGTCTTTCATATTGATGTCAAAAATGCGTTTCTAAATGGACAACTAAAAGCGGTTTATGTCGACCAACCCGGAAGGATTCGTTGATCCGCGTTCGAACCATGTCTACAGCGGAACAAAGCTCTGTATGGTCTCAAACAAGCTCCTCGGGCATAGTACGATAAGCTATCATCTTTCCTCATTGCCAATAATTTCACCAAAGGTTCGGTTGACCCTACTCTTTTCATACAATATCACGGGGCACATATCTTAATTGTTCAAATTTACGTGGATGACATCATTTTGGGTCTACACATAAAAAGTACTCAATCGTTTTTGCAAAACTAATGAAGAAAAATTTTGAAATGTCCATGATGGGTGAACTTACGTTCTTTCTAGAATTACAAGTTCATCAATCACCCCGTGGTATTTTCTTGAGTCAGTCCAAATATGCCCTTGAATTGTTAAACAAATTTGGAATGAATACCTGTGACACCTATGCCACTCAATGGAACATACCAAGTTGGACGTGATTTGCATGGGAAATTGGTTGACCCTACCAAGTACCGAAGTATTATTGAGTCTCTCATGTATCTAACGGACCGGACCGATATTGTCTTTGCCGTTTATCTTTGCTCAGTTATGATGCGACACGCTGAAACCCACCTCTTAGAGCTAAAAGAATCCTCCGATACATCAGAGAACCATTAATTTGGGGATCTACGGTATCCAGAAGGATTGGTTTTGAACAATATTTTGGTGACGATACCATAGATGCTTAGATTGCGAAAAGTACTTGGAGCTCTACAATTTCTTGGTGATAAACGGTGTCACGGATGAAGAAGCGAGGATTGTACATCACTATCATCAACGAAGAGAATATGTAGCCATGTGGTGTTGTGCTCAAGTCATGGATGAGAACACAACTCAAAGACTATGGTTCGTATTTGACATAATCCGATAATGAACAATGGTGCTATTGCGATCTCGTGCAACTTCGATTCACATTGAAATCAACACATCGATCTTCGATATCATTTCATCAAGGACCGCGTGGAGCAGTGCGGTTGAATTATACTTAAGTGGAGTGCGAGAATACCAATTGGCGGATCTTCTCACCAAAGCCTTGCCTCCTGCTAGGTTTAATGAGTTGGTCCACGGTTGGTCGCGGTGTTACTCAAAGAGAATTGGATGAACTCTTAAAAGCAGTCTTAAACCGGTCAAACACAAAACCTCTTTTGTAAATACTTTTCAAAAACAAAATATAAAAAATATAAAATCGATAAAACATCAAAAAATATTCTTCTATATATCTTTCTTCAACATGTAGCAAGTACAACTCTTAGTCAACACTCAAATCTTCAAAATTCATAATTTTCCGATCAAGTGTTGGGCGGAAAAATAAATATAGCTTTTCATAATAATTATGCACTTGCATGTTATCCTATCGGTTGTTTCTTTTAATAATGATAGTCACATTACGGTTTCGACCTCCTCGGACTAAAATTTATAACCTTTCATTATTTCTTAAAGTCGAGGAGTGTAATCAAAGTTATTTCCAAATATTCTTTGTTGGTAACCAAATGGAAGTTAAAAGGCTTTGGATGAAAATGGAAAAGGTGGAGGGACTATAACTGCTAAAAACTTAAAGTCATTTTAATAAAACTCCTCCACCTAACACTTTCACTTCACATTTATTACACAACCTAACTAATCACAATACAAATCAATCTTCAAATCCGATTGTTGATCTTCATTTGTAAGTGATTTTGTGTTCTTAACAACTTTTAAACAATGGTTTTGAATTTCATGTGAATCAACGGTTAAAACTCAAGATTCAATGACTTTGTGTTTTCTGGCGTAAGGGTTAGAACACATGATCAGGTGTTTTGTGTTTGAGGTTTAAAGGATTGTGTCAAAACGTTTCTTTTACATCACTAACATCATTTTAATCCTCAAAATGCACTAGATACACGAATTGATGGACTTTGGAAATTAGGGTTTATGCGTGGGTTTGGGCGTTTTCATATGTGAATGTTTTTGGTGTTAAATATTGTTGTATAATGTTGTTTTCAAGTTGAAATAATCATATCTAAGCCCAGAAACACTAATAATTCATAAATTGAAAATTAGGGTTCTAGTTCATACGAATTGGGATTTCTTGATTGGCCTTGAATTTGATGTTAAAACTTGGAAAGAACAACTTACTATGCCTCTAAGACTTACCAGAAGCACTTTGGTGCTAATCCTATGGCTAGATTTCATACGCGTAATCTTTGAACTTTAGGGTTTAAGTCTACGCGTAAGTATTCTTCTTGGCGTGCACATGATGAGTTTTCTTGTCATGATGTTTTTAGAATGGATGTATGTGTTAATATAGTTGCTATGATGACTTTATTTAGTGCTACACATAAAATTGAATCAAGATCATTAGCACTCTACATAAGGATCACCTTATCGTAGAAGGTTATCGTAATAGAAATCTTAAGCGTGGCGTTCACGCGCAGGTTCTACAAAGGGACTATCGCGTATCACGTGGAAGGATATGCGTGCTTGATGACCACTACGCATGGTCTTCTCTCTTACGAGTAAGCCTACGGCGTAGGTGTTATATAAACTGCGGTAAGCTCGCATAGGTCCCCTTTTCCTGGCGTAATAATTTTCTTACGGCGTAAAGTAAGGTTCCTACGCGCATAAGCTTGTGTCTACGGTATAACTCTGTTTACGCATAAGCTACCATTTCGACGCCTAAGCCTTGATCAAACCTTCATTATGAATTGTTACGCGTGCAATCTTGTAAATAAATAAATCATAATGTCACGAAACCAATAAATGTCACTAATAAACTTATTAGTTTAATATGTTGTGAAAAAAATAAGTGATAACATAAACTTTAAAACTTAAAGTTAACTAACTCCATGAAACTTCTCCGACATCATTGGACTATTAAACAAACAAGTGACGTTGGACTCGTAACAATCATTGTCATATATCATTCAATAAGTAGACAATAAAACCTTCTATTGACTAACATTATGTCTTTCGATATGTTGGTTCTGTTGGCTAAATGTGTTTCAGATCACGACATGGAAGCTCAAATGAATGTGGATGCACCAAATTTCTCACCATTCTTTGATATCTTCCGCATGGCTATCCATGAAGATTGGAAGAGAACAATCTCGAGTTGACTTTGAAACTCTCACTGCTGGAATCTTCTTGTCCATTACTCGGTGGATATTAGAAGAATCATCCCTATCGAGAACATGCTCACCCTCTGCCCTTTTTGGGAGATCTACATACGGCAATTAGGACACACAATGCGGATGGTCAAATCAAAATCTTGATGGTGGCGCTCAATCACAGCGGATCACCATCACTCTTGAGACTTTAGGCGGTTCTCCTCATTCGACATCATACCAAGCGAATTCTGTGCCCTTCTTGAAGGCCGTCTTGCAATTCTTGATTGATGGAGTGCAGCGAAGCGGGGTAATCATCAAACATTCTCATGCGGATCGAAGAACATTCCTGACCTTGGAGAACCCTTTATATCATCATCACAAAATCCATTTACGTAGGTGGCAGCGGCTATGAGCATCCCAACTCGTGGGCTGCAAATATTTTGGGCTCTAATCAACATGAAGCACATTGAAGTTGAAGCTTCGATTTGGGATGACATGATGACATTCCTCAAAAAGCTTGGCTCAAAGATTCTACATCGGATATACTAAGCTGTTGATCGAGAGAGCACTTGGGTACAACCATGACATCCCCGAAAGAATCAATGACCCGACAATCATGACATGTTGGTGAACCACTCTACAGTCAGTTTAAGGAGTGACGACTAAGAAACAAGGTCTTTGTATTGCGGATCATCTTCTCTCGGATGAACTCAAAAGCTCTACTCTTATAAAAGATATTTGGTTCTTTGTGAAGAGAACAAAGTTGGATTTCTTGATGAAAAATCTTGAAATGCGCTTTAAGAAAAACCAAAAGAGGAAGTCAGGAAGTCTGCAAACTGCCGAGTGAAAGTTCCCGGAGGAATCCTCCACGAAATAGGGCAGTTCCGCCAGGAGGCTGTTCCTATTCCCGTCTGATACGAACATAAAAGCTAGGGCCGAGCTAAGAGGGTCTGCTTGCATCAGATAAAGAGACTTTCTACTCTGAAGCGCTAAAGATGACACTACAGCGTATCTAAACCTCCTAGTCCTTGGTGACCAAGGAAGGGAAGACTCGATTACTTGTGCCTTAAAGCTGGATGAAGAGGATACATCATCACGGAAGAAGTTCAATTCCTTAGACTAACGTTGCAAAAGAATTTGCTAAAGATCAAATGGGTGGCCGAGTCAAGTGGTGAGTTCAACCTACACCAATCCCGTCGGTTAATGCGACGATAAGGGATGGTGCCACTACTGGTACAACAACAAACGTGTGGAGGACACTCTTGAGTATGACTTTGAAGAACGAGAAAGGAAAAGGCGAAAAGACTTACGGTGATGAAACAAAGGCTGATGATACTACTAAGTGCGGAAAGATGATGGCGGTGATTATGATAAGCTTCTTCTAGGCGGTCCAACCACGTCGGAGAAAACCTCGAACCTCCTAAGGACCACAGCCTCTCCATATCTCTTATCATCAGTTCTTCTTCTCATTCTTCACCACCACCATAAAAAGACCAACAAATCATCATCCAAATGGGTGAAGCCAGCTGCATCTTGGATGTCTCATGCAAAGTCACGAATCGTTAAAGGCGTCAAGCGGTCGGGAGAAAAATATTACTAAGAAGAAGTTAGATTTTCTTGACCGGATCTGATATCTTCATGATGAGCAAGGCGAGATGAAAGTTGAAAGGGAGTATGTCGAGCTCATGAAAGATCTTCAAGGAAAATGGACGAGATGATCAAAGGATACTCTCACAGTTCCTCATGGAGTCGTTCCTAAGCGACACAAAGGATATGTATACGGACAACTTTATCAGAATCTCTTACAGCCAAAGCAAGCCATGAAATCAACTCCAATGAATTTGAGCATCAATCGGTTGAATCCACAATCTTCGGATGATGAATTGGTGAACCGGCTAGTAGCTAAGCTGTAAAGCGGCTACGCAGTTAGCCTCTCCCGCAAGCTAAATTGTTTGAAGCATTCTTTGGAATACCAACTGGTCGGCATTCGGAGAAGAAGAAGGCCCTAAAGCGTTCACGAGGCAGCGAAGACAAAAGATCGGGATAAGGATAACGAGCCCGAACACCGAAGAAGTGCGGTGAATCATCACTCCATTAGGTATTCAATGCGGCCTCCCCAAAGGACTCCAGGCTCAACAACGATCCCCTCGCCGCTCTTCATTTGAAAAACCTCGGGATTACGAGACACCACAGTTCGAAAAGGTGGATCACTTTGAGTATCTGGGCGGTGACGATGAGAAATCCTGAGCACAACAACAACCCATCTCGACACCTTAAGAAACCCAATCCAACCGGGCCAAAGAAAAAGAAGAAAAAAGCTATGGTGACGTCTTATCATGGTTTGGGCGAGGATGATCTTGAATTTGAATGGTTCTGAAGTTTGTTGATTCCACTCCTACCCATCCCGAAGGTCAGAGGTTCTGAGAATGTAGTACATTGGAGCATCGCGAAACTCTTGCAAGAAAAATTCCGTGTGAAAAAGATGGCGAAATCAGGTTGAAGCGAATCAAGAATGAAGCATTTCCTGCTAAAGGCATTCGAGAAAGTGCTATTGAAGTCGAGTATCACCTTGATAATATAGCACGAGCCATGTCTAATAATATGGATTGGCTCGACCAGTAAACATCGACTTCACAAGCGGGACAATCCTCCACCCGGCCCGGGTCCAAACCTCTACCAACAATTGGCCAACCGGTCGGCCTAGGATTCCATTAGGATATTTCTTCAACAAAGACTTGGAATTTCTTCTTCCGATGGCGATGGTTCAAGGAAATGCTACATCAGCCTTCCATTCCGTGACCATATACTCTAATTGTATAGCCATGAGGAAAGAGCTAACCACATGTTCTCAACAATGTGGAAGAGTATGACCAAGTGATGCAGCGTATAGGATTCACCATTGGCGAGCGAAGAATCTACCTGAAACTGCCGAGGTTGAAGTCTCAACATGAAGTGTTTAGTACTAATAGTATCGTTTCCATCAAACATGTTGATCTTTCGTCTAAATGGGACTACACTTTCCTCAAGAATATTGTGGTGAAAAGGCAAGACGAAAGGGATTATGCATTCTATGAAGCGGACTTTGAGAATTTGTCTATCAACGACATTGAAGACATGTACCTTGCCAAGTCTGGTCATGAGACAATTTTCAGCGAAGTACAAATTAATTCAACAAGTCCTTGCTTATCTTCATCGGGCGCATAGTCATGGAGAGCGTGTAGAAGATCTCCGCTTGTTGAATCATATCAGGGCAGGTGTCAACTTCACTCCACCTCGGCTAGATCTTCAGGCATTAACGGACTTTCACAATACTTTCATTAACCAACCATTGAATTGGTTTACCTTGAGTGAAACACTACATGGCTGATGGCATGTAGAGATCTTCACAAGTTTGGGGATCACACATTGAAGAAGGTTAGGGGCGGATTAGCTTATAGGTTGAAGGATATTCATGAAGGAATTGGGTCTAAAAGCGATGGAATTCTAAGGAAAGAAGGGATGTGAAGACGATCATCACCATGATTGATGAAAGGTTGTATCGAAGGGATCGATTCGAGAACAAAGCTTTGTGGCGGTCGTCGAGTTGCTCTCGCCAGGCTATCAACACCGTTAAGCATTCACGGAAACATTGATGGACTTCTGGTACCCTGAGCTGCCTCTACTACGTAATATTTTGGATGTGTGATGTTTTATATGTCATAATTGTGCACACATAGCGATTAGCCAGCACGTAAATAAAAGACCACGTGAGTGCGGCTTGATGCCCAATCCTATAAAAGGCGAAAGCTTCTTACTTTTGAGTAAAACCTATCAAACCTTTCTCTTTTCAGGTTTTGCTCAAAGAACACAGTACTTCCCTATGATTTTCAAAACCTCAGCCGTTTATATCACTTGTTGAGGGGGAGTATTTGAATTAAAACTTTGTTCACGATGGTCATCTTCCATAAAACTCAAAATGGACATATTTATTCTTAACATTTCTTCAAAAATAACACTTATATGCCATTTTAGGGGAAAACATGTGATAAGAAATATGTTGTGTTTTGCTCATGAATTCTCATGTGAAAAGACTTTAATAGCAATTGGCGAGATCTTAAGCGTTAGTAACTTCGAAAAGACTTGTCTGTCGGGTAATAATTTCAAGCTAGTTAGCTAGTGATGTAGCGTGTCACGCAAAGGACTTGTCGAGTAGAATGTACCATTCGAGAAACTCCTGGTAGACATGATCTTTGACGGGGTTTGACAACCTTTCGAGGTTTGTCCACACCTTCAAGATAGTTATTAGAGCTAGTTGCCACCTAAAAGTTGACAATGTAACTCTTTAACTACTCAAGCGTAGTCTGTCTCATGGAGGTTGTCTATCTTGAGTCGATCAATTCAAAAGTAGTAGCTCTTCTCTCGCAGATGCGATTTACGTCTTAACACTTAAGCGTGTGGAGGGGAGTATTTATGCTAAAAGATAAAACTCTCAAATTGGTTCAAAATGTTTTTCATTCACAAACACTACGAGAGATTTTTCTTGAAAATGGTTTTATGGCAATGGAGTTATAAGGTGATTAAGGTTAGGAAAAACAGTCCTATGATCCCTTGAGGGGAGGATCTACCAAGGACACTACAATAGTTAGAATTAGAAGTCCTTAGGTATGATTATAAAAAGGAGAAAATGAGAATGGAGAAAGAAGGAGTTGAAGAATTACAAAAAAATGCAAAGAAAAGGGTGAAAAGAAATAGCCCTCCAGATTATTCAACTTAGAGCCATTAGGGTTCAATTCATATGCTACTTGGTTGTCACTAGATGACCCCATTGAAGATTAAAAGTCGTCATGGACGGATGGCGCGCACTAAAACCTTAGCCACTCAAGTTTCTCTCCATGAAGCTTGTTTCATTCTGAGGAACCCTACGTAATCTATTGTCTTTCTCTTTGAGATTGGTATTGAAGAAGAGAACCTCTCCACAAGTATCCAGCTCAGAGGAAAACCAAAAGCGCTATTGAGTCTAGAGCCACCAGATTCATCAAAAGATCTCTTAGGTACACTTGACATTTCATCACTTGGTGTTCAACAATAAGAACATTTGTGGTACGTTATCGAGTCCCACGGATCTTAGCAATGCATAGAGAACATTTATGAGAGGTTCATTGTGATCTCGGTGATTGAATGGAAACTCTGCCGGGGTCAACATCAAACGATACGGCGGCAGGTCACCGGTAACTCCCGTGGATTAAGCAGGTGTGTCCTGGCGGTCTACTTTTCGTGAGGTGATGCTTGTGTACCTCGGCGACTCATCACGAACGTAGATGTACTTGATTTTTGTCGTGTTATCTCACTTGTGGGACTCGGTTCAGGAACGGCCTTTGTGAGAATTAGAGTTGTGTTTTCACACTATGCTTTTAACACTCTCGAAGTTCAAACTTGTAAGTGCCGGTATCCGCTTATTACTAAGCTGTTTTCATGTTTTCCTCTTATGGAAGCTGGGCGAACGATCGTGCTGATTCTTCACATGCTCATGCCAACATCATCACTAATGGAAGTTCTAACTAAAGCAACACAAAGTCGAATGATTCTTCGTCAAACCAAAGAATCTACAAAGTTAAAGACTTAAAGAACTTCATCGAGTCTTTGAAATCCAACGTCAAAGAGCGTGTGAGCATGTTGAAGAATGGCGTGGAGACACCTTTGGGAAAATGGCGGAACTGAGGCAGCACTTGATGGACAGCAACAACAACATACTATCACTTTCATCACAAAAGAACAATGATCAAAGAACAAAGATAAAGATGGCGTCAAAGCAAAGCGTTTTAAAGAAAACAATTTCTACATAGCTGGGAGATTGTTCAAATCAAGACACTTCTTCTCACAAGAAAGAAGAATGTCAGAAGACGTCAAAGCAACTACTATTACATCAGCGCTTCACCGTTCATATTCATTCATCACCAACACTTAGGGGAGATTGTTGGAATCACTCCTAAACCTAAATCAAGTGTTAGTAATTCATATGTAATAGTTAGCTTAATATGGCCTTTATGTTAGTAATTAGCCTTAGGCTTATGTAGAAGGCCCATAAGCCTAGGCCTAGTCCAATAAGGAAAAGGATGGGAACTAGAAGTGCTGCCCTAGCTTCCCTCCTATAAATACCTTGTTATAACCCTCACTTGAGGGTTGGTTGTTCAATTCATTTCTCTTTCACTACCTCACGCATAACCGGTTTAATAATCTTACGCGTAGTGTTTGTGTGTGCGTTGTTAAACCAATCTTTCTTCTCTATTTCTTCTATTGTTACTTGTGTTGCATATTTGGGAACCTAACAGTGTTATAGATACTTTGAGGTTATACCAAGTAGTATGTGGAATCTACTACTTAGCACTTTAGAAGACAAATGTTATTGATGTATATGGATGAATAAAACAGTGAACAATGATTTAACAACAACGCTTCAATATTATTAATGATAATAATACGAGTGATCTTAACTTATCACTAGGGTTTACAACGTTGAAGTTTAACAAAAGATATGTACTTAAGATCTAACCCTATGACCTCCTTTTATAGCACAAGGAGTCCTTGACAAGACAAATATCTAGATACAATATTCGTATCAATCTAAATGTATAAGATATACATGCAATCTATTCTATAATTACAAAACGCGTACATATCATCTTAGCAGTACAAACTATATGTACTAGCAAAGACTTAAGTCAGTTAGTCTTTGCTAGTGTATTCTCAGCGATCCCGATGTATGCTTGGCGATTACTAGGCAGTTAGTAATGCTTTGCTTTGTTTAATTCCCACACATGAGACAACAATTATATAATATATATATATATATATATATATATATATATATATATATATATATATATATATATATATATATATATATATATATATATATATATATATATATATATATATATATATATATATATGAGAATATATTAGCTACAATTTTGTGTAGCTAATTGGTTACAATTTTGTGTATATAAATGTGGGTCATTGATTTTTTGTGGGTCCAGATTATTTCTTTGTGGGGCCTGATTCATTGGTTGTGTATTTTATTTGAGGATTGTAGCTAATTGGCTACATAAATTGTATATATATATATATATATATATATATATATATATATATATATATATATATATATATATATATATATATATATATATATATATATATATATATATATATATGTGTGTGTGTGTGTGTGTGTTTGAGTCAAATGCTTATAGAGTCCAATTGATGTTTTGCGAGGAATTTTTCAGTCTTTAAAGAAGTATTTTTTCATAATTTTTCCGGAAAACGCATCTGACTCGTTCAGTCAGGACAACCTGATGGCGTCAGAATTAACACCCGACGGCGTCACGAAATGTATAAACAATTTCCATATTTTTCGTTTTCTGTCTAATTTGTAATTTTGGAAATTTCCAGGATTTATAATTTTCTAGAAATATGCAAACATCCATTTCACAAACATTATATATTTACTTGTTTTCTTGTGTAGTTTTGTTTTTATATAGTTTTTACCGCTGATTTTACGCGAGGTTTCGTATTCGTTTTCTTATAAATGTGCAGGTTATATTAGACAAGAAAATGAAGTACATGATGAAAGCAACAATTATTACTTGCTCATTCTTCTTGGAGGAGGATTTAACCGCAATTCTACACATATCCTACCGAGCTAATCAGGGGAGTATTAGTTTCTCTCTTTTATTATACCTTTCTCTATCATAACTTTGATACTTTTGGGGAACATTGGGGACAATGTTGGGTTTAAATGTAAGGAGGAAGAATAAAACGGGAACTTAGAAACTATTCACTCACTTGATTTTTGCCTTGTCCTTGGTAAATTGTGTAATAAACTATGAGAAATATTTGTTAGGGTAATTTTAGCACCAAATTTAAAATTTTTTATGGCACTTACGAGTAAAACTTTAGTCTTAATAAAGCATCTCATGGATAGGAGTTATATGACAAGAAAAAAAACTGTATACCACTCAAATTCCACCCCAAAAATATGAGGTTCACCCATAGATCTTGAGAAATAAAAACATTCATCTTTAATGCTTAGTGAGTGTACCGGTAGTGTAATAGATTTAGAACTTGTTTTGTGATGCATTCCTAGATCGCTAGTGAGACTACATTTGTGTAGTTAGGATTAACTAAATGATAAGAGGCATTATGATAACCCTTGTTTTAAGCTGTAATTTAATTACATCAACCTCATTAGTTGAGTCATTTTTCCCACACCTTTATGATGTACTCATCTTTAGTACACGATACCCCTAGTTAACCCCTTAGAGCCTATCTTTTCGCGGTTCTCGTGATGTTCCAGTTTTCGGAATACCAATGAAGGAAATTGTTTACAATCCACTCCCAAATGTTACACCTAAATCGCCTTAGCCCACCTTATATGCACTAATATTTAGTGCATTATTGTAAATATTGTTTAAATCTTTAGTTCAATTATCTAGTTGTTTGCATGGTTGCTAAGTCGAGTCTTATCCTTTGTACATTGTTTTGGGACGATTGGGAATCATGGGTTAAAGTAGTATTTTATGGAGTAACGGGAAGCAACGTTAAATTCAAATTCACTTTGTCTACGTAATTAAGTACTCCAAGTGTTTGATCTTTTCAATCTGGGTCATTTATTGTTATTGAAATTAAAATTCAAGTGTAGGGATGCTCTTATAAATCCCTTTATTTTGATGTTATCTTAGAGGATTGTAGGGTGAAAATGTATGAAAAAAATAGAAAAAGAGAGAAGTGTGAAAAAATAGAAAAACATACGGACTACCATCCTATATCTATCTTTTATGCTTTAGGTTTATGTCTTATGTTTTATTTAAAGTTGTTATTTAGTGTTAGTGAGTCGAGTCTTGGCTTAACAACGCCACGTTTTACATGCATGTAACTTAGATTTTGACTTGTCACCACTAAAAACTTCCTATATCCAACAAAACCCTTTTATTCCCTACCCCAAGCCTAACATTATAACCCTTTGTAAAGACCTCTTAGATAGTTATTCCCAGGTGCTTACGCCAAAGCGGTGAAGGTTTGATCTATTCTCAAGCCCATGGTAATCTATGTGCTATGACAGGTAGAGAGTGTTTATATTCCATTTCCTTACACGTTATATTTCATATACACCCAAGAGATGAGAGAATCCAAACACCAATTATGAGGTGCTAGTATATAATTTTCGTGCTTGTTTTGACTATTGTAGCACTTGTACTTGCTGTAAATTGTTTTAAACAAATTTTAAATAACCCCTAACTCATAAATTGATTAGCCAAAAACACATTTACTTAAGGACAAGCAAATTCCAAGTGTAGGGATATTTGATAAGGATTTAAAACATACGTTTTTATGGGGTCATTTAAGCCCTAAATCGTTATATTTTATATCTGTTACTGCTTAAAATCGTTCATTTTCACATTTTAGGTCTTTTGGAAGCAAAATACTGTAATGAAGCATATTTGGAAGAAAAAGAGCGAAAACATGAAGAAAACGGAAATGTCAAGAAAACAAGGCTAATTCTGAAGGCGGCGTCCCAACTGCGAAGGCGGCCGTCGCCATCTCCAAGGTATTCCAAAAGCTCTCAAACGACGGCTCGGAACATATTTTAGTCTAAACAAGTGACGGCGTCACGCCTTAATTTAGAAGGATGTCACTCTTTCTTTTCACACCAGACGACCAAGACTCTACCCAGACGACGTCCAGAAGCAACCCAGACGGCGTCACTACTTCCTACCCAACGTTGTCCCAATGATGACTTGGTCAAAATGAAAGCCTAATGACGGCGATCAAACGGCGTCACCATCAAAAGGCGACGTCGTCGCGAGTGTAAAATCTATATAAAGACTTCGAATTTTCTATATTTTGTGTGCATTATTTTGGAGAGCAAACCCTAGTTCGTTTGAGGTATGACTTGGGCAGTATTTTAGGGTTTCAAACCCTCTTTTACACTTAAAGATAAGTTTGTTTATCCAATCTATCACCATGTTACATCTATGTTTGATTGTTTGTTTGTGTTCTTGCTTATCTATCATGCGTAACTAAATTAATTAGTGTTTGCTTAGATCCAATGAAACCTAGTTATTGATTATTGTTAGGTTGTCTCTTATTTTAATTGGTAGACGCTAGAATAAGGAAAATTGGCTTCTTCTTTAATTCTTGCGACCTTGAACGTCCTAAATAGAAAAAAGCCTAAGAGTGCACTTAGTCCATCGTTGTGTTTATTGCGTGAGTTGTAGCTTAAGGATAATAGGATATTCGGGGGAGATACTTCGGTACTTGGCAATCCCGGATGTTCTAGAGGAGACTTACGATTCATAAAATTGGGGAATTAGGCACCACCCTATGACTAACACGAAATACAACGCATCAATTAGAATGAGGATGTGAAAATTCAACCGACCAATAAAAGATAACTAGGGAGTAAGAAAATCTAAGTGAACACGCTTTTAATTATCATAAGAAACACACTCATTCGATCCATAGCTTTTACTTTTCTTTAGTTTAATTAGTTTTTAATTTAAATTGTTAAGTAGTTTAATTGGTAGAATTACCAACCCCCACTCTTCAAACTCCGAGATTTTACTTGCTTTCATTAAAAAATATAAAAGACTAAAAAGAATCTTCCTCACCTCACCTTTTCGTCATACATCTATACTAGCATCTCTATTTCCCTAGAGAACGATCAACCCTTTAGGCTTGCCCATACTACACTGTAACTATTAGGTACACTGCCTAGTCGGTTGTAAAGCTTGCTCGCGGAAAAGGAAGTCTTTCGACCCTGAACCACGCTATGAGTATTCTTCAATGATCTTATCCATTAATTAATATTTACGCCATAACTTAGACGGATAGTTACGCCGTAATCTTCTCAGGGTTTCATTTATGTCATAATCTTCTTCGTGGTTATGTCATAATCTCTTCAATAACTTGAGTCTCATGTTGTGTACCTATTATCCTTATGCATTGGTTATGGTGTAACCTTCATAGTCATAAAATTCTTCTAAGTCTCTAGAATATTAGGGCATAACCTCTTGTGATAGTTACACCGTAATCCTTGATTAGCGTTGACTTGGTATTCATGTTTGAAATCATAGTTACGGCGTAAACGGAGAGTGGAACTACGCCGTAACTTCATCACAGTCAGCATACTAAAGTGTGTATCTTTGTAAGTTCTTTTCCAATTCTGCATCTCTTTTGTTCTTATGCTCATTCACAACCTGGAAACGAAATATTTAATAAATCAAAGCATATATCCATATAAAACGATACAAATAATGAGCTTATTAGGGAAATTTGATACTTAATTATCAGTATTATTTGATGTCATCAATAGATAATGGCGGGCACGGCTCCCAGAGTTACGTCAGCTGTGGATATAGACTAGGCTAAGGGGCGAACTTCATCTCTTCTATTCTCTTCACTTACACCTTACACTTCTACCGAGTCTAATGAGGCTCGGTCACGGAGCCTTCCATCACATGTGGACCGAGACTACATAAGGTAGAACATCATAGAAACTTCACTGACTTTCTCATAAACCTTGATTTCGCTACGCTCAGTAAGAAGCGGGAATACCTGAAATTGGTTCGTGTTCCGTTTCCAAAGTCAGTCGTCTACGTTAGCAATCTCCATGAGACGTCTAACATATTGAAAAAATGAAACAGTATAATGTTACTTGAATTGATGTAAAATTTTGTTCTAAGCTACTTTGAACATCTCACAACACTTCTTTTGCTTTTTCAATTAGAGTTCTATTACACACGGTCGCACCGGAAATGAGAATTGTTTCCTCGTGATTATGTCCTATAAAACGCAACCCATAATTTTTCGCAACAAGGCAATCATATCACAATCGAACTTTATTATTGAAGTCGGGGTCTGTCACATATAACGCAATAAGGATATCTTTTGCCACTTGTTGAATCAATCGGTTGTGTCACCTCATTAGATTCTCGTAACAACCAGGTCATGAACGGAACTCATTAAGTGATGGATTTTGTGTCAGGAAGTTTAAGTTTTTTTCTTTCAAAAAGTGTTCTTTTTGTACGTGCAACCCTTAATAATATTTTGTGTTGTATTATTTCTGCATAGTGCAACTATAGTTTAGCAAAAATATCTTTATGGTGCAACTGTAGTATTTATCGTAATTCAAAAATAATGAAATATGCTACACCTTTCAAAAAATCTTAAGTTCATCCTTGTTACCGAGCAATGTGTTTTGATGTGTATTATCTCGTTTTAATATTGATAAAACTGACTATAACAAGTAATAAAAACATGTAGAACCGTAGAGGGGGTGAAGACGTTATTTTTTACTTATTTTAAGTTTAAGTATGTTAAGTGTCAAGCTTCATGCAAGCGTGTTAACGGTTAAACAATATAAATCGTAAGTAAAGAGTCAAGGGAAGAGATACAAACACAACAATTTATACTGGTTTGGGATGAGGGGTTAGATTATTCATACATCCAGTTTCAATCCGCGACACTTATACTATTCACTAGTACCAAATCCTTTATGGTGAATAAACCGCACACCTTAGCTCTCACCGATCTACACCTAGACTCGAGCTAGCACCTAACGGAGTTCTGCACCCAGAGCCACCTACAAAGACCTCACGAACTCTCACCCCAATTACAAGACTTATTGTAAGCTCCCGGAAAATTTCAATGTACTTAAGACTTTAATAAGGAATAAAGCACGATTTATATCATCATGAAATTTTCTAAACATCACATTTGCATATCATTTGGCATATGCATGATCAACGCAGCTTGAGCGTTCATAAAAATACCGTTGTGATCAGAATGAAATTCTCCACGATCCCGATAATCTTAAAATACATAATATATATGTAAAAATTTATAAAAATACGAAATAAATAAAACTAAAATTATATAAATTTCAGATTGGGCCTAAAATTTCTATTGGGCTTCGCGTACCACACAACCCAACCAAATCCTTTGGGCCTCGCGTTAAACTTGAGCCCAACTCACCCCTATAATTATTTTGGGCCTCGTTCGCCATCCAAGCCCAACCGATCCACACTTGACTTTCCATTGGGCCTCGTCATTTCTACTAGCCCAACACCACTTGGTAAAAATTATGTTTGTGGTTTCTTTGTGTTACAACCGGTCGAAACAAAAAAAAAAGAAAAGAAAGGGAACACAACTCAACTATATGTAACCAAAAGGGATGAAACTAGTACCTCATGTGGAAGTACCTATCGAACCAAACTAGGAGAACAAAAAGAAATAATCCCTTAGGGACTTAAGCAACCAAGTGTACAAAATCAAGGAGACATGAAACCACTTTAAAGCTACTCTAACCCATTATTATAATGCCCTAAACCACCAAGACCCCTTTGACCATCCTTGAGACTTTGTGACCCATTGTGTAATATGTTCCCCATGCAAAAATACAATCGACTAAGGCATGGTAAAGTCCTAAAAATCGGCTGCCACATTGCACGCCCCATCTAGCAATTCCACACATGTGTTATAAGGTCTTGGAACTTGAATGATTTAGTATAAACAATTGAAAAAGCCATACCCATTCATAGTATATAATGAGCCTCTATAACACTTGAAGGATAACTATCACACTCAAACTCTCACACTAAAACTCACCAAAAACTCGAAACACTTCAAAGGAAATAGGTCGAATAAGATCAAGTTTAGGAAGCAAGGTGTTAGAAGAATTAGAAAGGGGAATCGAACTCGGATTAAAAGGAGAACAAGGGGTTCGAATAGTTCACAAACGCTCTAATCTCACGTTTCATCACTCTACTCGAGTGTAGTAAGTCTTGCCCTAACTCATGCTATGTTGTTTCATTCGTTTTCATTCATCTATCACACGTTAGCATGTTATTATGTCCCTAAGCTAATTGAATTCATGTATATAGCGTTAAAAGTTGTAAAGACCTTGTAAATGTCGTTATGTACCTAGCATTATCAACACTCGACACTTCGCTCACGCATTTCTAAGATGGCACACGACTTGAATACCTAGTAAAAACGAGTTACAAAATCCTTAGAAAAACCTTTAGAAACCCTCGTACATTTTAAATTCATACGCCAAAAACAAAGCGGGCCTAAAGCCCAATGACCAAGCCAATAAGCCCAAACTAAGTCCAAACAACTCTTAGCTTACTGATAAGATGAAAATAAGTTAATAAGCACTAAAAATAAGCTTGGAATAAGCTTGTGAACATTTTGTAAAGTTTTCGTATACTAAAAATGTATTTGGACCTAATTTGTAAATCGTGTGAACTTTGGGTTAAAAGCAGTAACATTTCAAAGATTAAGGGTTGATCTAAGCGTAAAATATCGTGCATGAAAAGTTGAGGGACCAACGTGCACTATTTTGAAAGTAAAAGGTATAAATATACGTTTCATGTACACGAGTAAAACCACAAGGACCGATTTTGTAATATACCAAAACTAGTTATAATATAAGTTTTTGGGTGGAAAATGTAAATTTAGAAACCTTAAGGTTTAAGTAGCGTTAAAAACATATCTTGGAGGGTAGTTTCGTAAAAAAAAGTTTCACTCAGGGGTTGAAACTGTCAAATTCCGAAAGTTTTGAAATAAAATACATTTTGGGTGAAAAGTGTAAATTACTTAAACTTGAGGGACTAAACTTGTATACTTTGAAACTTGAGGGTAAAAAGTGTAAATTTAGGAAAAGTTTAGAGAAACTTATAAACTCATCGTAACTTCGTAAAAAGGAGTAGTTTGATCATATAAAAGTTCTCAAAGTATTTTATTATCTGGGATATAAACTAAATATATTACATATATATATATATATATATATATATTTATAAGATTATAATTATATATATATATATATATATATATATATATATATATATATATATATATAATCGATAAACGCATGGGATCTAAACAAGCTAAAATACACAACTACTATCATTTTCACTTTGAGATCACACTGGGAGAACATTTCAACATCGTAAGTGAGGATCATTAATTAAGGCAATGTAGCAAGTAAAATTAACTTAAAGCGTTAAGCAGCACACACTATTGAATTGGACAATTCAATGATCTATTGAATAAGAATATTCAATGCTCTATTATTTTGGTCCCGAACCAAAATGTTTATCATATCTGAGACTCGCCATCTCATCATTTTTAGGTTTCGGTTTGGAACCTCCGCTACATTGTGCTTGATCTATTTGTGCTTGTTCATCATCATCAAGGTAAGTTCATAGCCTCGCTTTTACTTTATTTTGCAAACCCCGCGAGGGAGATACATGCTCTAAACTAGAACACAATATTTTTCATAAATGTTCGCCTCTTGATTATTGATCTTGTCTAAGTATTTAGCCATAAGTTCCCTGATCATGAACCATTAGTCACCGCGAGTGAACGCAGATATCGTGAATAGTTCTATAGGGAGTAACGACCCCGTATTGGTTATAGAGAAATAGCAGAGCGCACCATATTTGAATTGCATTAGGTAATTGGCTATTACCTCCTTTGGGGCAAACTTACATTACCAGTAATTCGGAGTTGTATGCGGTTGAGTCTTGTTTGCATGAGCTTAGCGCATAATAATTTGTGATTTTTCTTTATGATATTGTTAGTTTACAATGATCATGCTCATATTCTTGTGTTCAACTGTTATTTAAACCTATGAATTTCACTCAACATTTTGTTAACCTTTTTAAGCATGTTATCTCGTAATGTCGGTGAAGATTATGTCCAAGGGAGTGGGGGCATGTCAAGGCTTTTCTTGTGGTGTAAACATAAAGTTGTCATTTCTTTCAAACTCATGCTCTTTATTTTGGGAAAACACTTGAACAATTTACAATGTTTTGTAACAACTATGAGTTTTCGATGAATGATAACTATTTTAATAAAACGCCTCTTTCGAGTCGTTTTCTATAATTGTTGACTATGAACTCCATTCGAGTAACACCCCGATTAGTCTTCCGCTGTCATTAAGATTTCGGGGGGTGTTATAGATTGGCGTTAGAGCCAAGGTTATAGAAAACCAAAGAGTTTTAAAAAAAAACATTTGGACTATAACCGCACTTTTAAAATGGGACTATTTTACACCACTGCCCTATGCCCTTCCGTGACCGCTCTATGCATTAGGATTGATGCATCGCTAGATCATAAGTAAATTCCATTCATTTTAGTTAGGCATGGAGATTTGTTTGGCAGATGTGCACAACTAACTAAAATCTTGTTAATCATACTATTTGGCATTTTACTTACATGATTATTTTATGGGTTGTTATAGTACCATGCTGCTTCCACCGGTTGTTCGTCTCGGATACGAGATGGAAGATACTATGTCCTCTACATTTCAATATGCCGGTTCATCCCAAACCAATCATACCGACTTTGTTTTGGACGAGGCGAACCTTTTGAGGAAGGCGAGGTTGCATTCCTACCATTCAGTCATGGCGATCATGAAGCTCGCTCACGGCTCCCGGCGTCTGCGACCCTAGATCGTCTTATGGTGCACAATGGCTACACAGCGGATAGCCGCGGTGGATGATGGATCATCCAAGTCATCCAAGAGCACTGATTCTGCTTCATCAGACTCTTCTGTATCATCTTCCCTACCGATCCGTTGTCGTCGACGTAGGATCCGTGTCCTGAAGCCCTATGAGCCTCTGCCATTTGGAGTGCCTTACATACCGCGTCGTAAGAGTGCATCATCATGAATACGGGCTGGGAAGGCGTGTCGCGATCCATCACTAGGACTCATGTGACACCATCAGACACCACTCCATTTCAGTCACCATCATGCCGGTCATCACCGGTTTAACATCTTGTTCCACCTACTGCTACTTCACCACCACCGCCACTCTTGTATTCTACCATCGGACCACTCGTTCTGTTTCATCGCCGCCTACAACATCACCACCATTGGACACTTCAGGTGAGCAGCCGCCACTTGCATTAAATTCTATCCACCACCATCATTGTGCGATCCCTACATGCCTACTCAAGTGGGATGTGGAGCGGACATTGGAAGAAGGTCGGTGTTAGCGATGGGTCATTCTTGATGCACCTCTACTGCCGTCATTGGAGAAAGAGGAGGAAGAACCGAGTCCTTTTGAGCTTGAGAGCTCGAAGACTCAGCTTTGCCTCTCGGTTCGCCGATTCTGGGGTGAGGCAGTACCACACTATTCCCCTGCTGGCGACTAGACTTGTTGACATGAGGACCAGCTGAGTGAGCTCCTGGCACATTATGATGAGATTCCGTTAGTTAGGATAGAGAGCTTGGAGGAAGAGGTCGAAAACCTCGTGATAGGTCGTTATTCCATTGAGATTGTATTTGATATGATGAGCGCCTAGATTATGGAGGGGAGAGATGCCGTGACCAGATTGACCTAGAGGCTTGAGACTACTGTTCGAGATGCCAGTACTTTGAGAGACACATTGCAAAAGCAGAGAGCCTTACATCACGAGCTTGCATCGCTCATGCTCACACTACTATACTAGGCGGAGAGGATTGATGACCTCGAGAGGCGAGAGATCGAGCAGCGTGGCGAGCAGATCCAAGATTTGGCAGCCATGGTTGAGGAAATTGGCCGGTCGTCATGATGACCGCATCGGAATGCATAGGTTCTAGTCATCTTTATTGTAGTATGTATCATAAAGCCGCCATATGAGGCATTAAGGCTTGTATCCTTTTGGTTTGTAACTATGGAACAAGAATCTTGGTGTTTATTTCTTGGTAATTTTAAAAAAATGGTCAAGAAGAAAGCTACCTCATCCACTATCCTCAGGCATTTGTTCGAAAATGGTTGCCGAAAGTGTTAGCACTGCTATAAACAGCTCTTGGCCGACTACTTGCAAAGAGTGAGCATTCTTGAAGCACCAATTGTCTCCTTAAGAGGCACGCGTGAAGCTGAAGTTGCTGCAAAGAGAAGCCGAGATTGCAAGATTACTGAGATTGCAAGAGAGGCTGAAATTACAAGAGAATTTGAGATTGCGAGATGCGATCCTTCGAGAAGCTGAAACTGGCGTGTTGTCCAAGCAGCGTGGAAGCCGAGGCTGCCTCGTCTTTGAAGCAACTCGTTAATCGAAAGAATGGCAACAAGTATTATTGAAATGGCAAACTCAAATGAAACCAATACTCCAAAAAATCAAAGTGAGTCTTCCGTAGCTCATAAGTGTAGCTACAAGGAATTCATGAAGCTAAAGCCAACATTCTTCAAGGCAACGAAGGTGCTATTGGTCTACTTTATTGGTTTGAGAGGCAGGGGCGTGTTTCTACTAAGTGTTGCATAGATGATTGCAAGGTCAAGTTTGCAACTGGAACTTTGCTAGAAGATGCGTTATCTTGGTGGAAAGCCCATGCCCAACCGATCGGAATGGAAGAAGCTTATAGGATTTCATGATCAGATCTGAACAACTGTTGATGAAACAGTACTGCTCGAGAACTGAGATAAAGAAGCTAGAAGATGAGTATTACAATTTGGATGCTAAAGGTAATGATCTCAAGACATACTTCAAGAGATTCCACGAGCTGAGAGCTTTGTGTCCTCACCTGTTCCCTACCAATGAAAAGCTTCTGGAAGCTTTGATCGGAGGTCTACCTCGGAGTATTGAAGGAGATGTCATCGGTTCTAATCCAAAGACTATTGAGGAAGTTGTCATTGTATCCCACCACCTTATGGAGCCGATATTGAAGCTTGCAAATACAAAAGGCTCAAGTAACAACAAAAGAAAGCTTGATGATCGGAAAAGCTCAAATTCCAACCACCACGGTCCAACAACAACAATGGAACAACAACAACCGGTATCACACTTAGCTAAAGAAACCACATCACAATCGGCAAAACCGAAGACAAGAAGCCGCAAGGGCTTATGCTGCACCCACTACCGGAAAAGGATTTTCCGGACCACATCCTTAGTGTAATAGATGTTTGATGCACCATTCTGGACCCTGCACTGTGAAGTGTGACAAGTGCAACAAGATAGGTCATCAAGGTAAGCATTGCCGAAACCCTAGAGGTGGAAACACTATGGCAAATATGAGTTGTTATGGATGTGGAGTGAAGGGTCATTTCAAGAGTCAATGCCCAAAGATAAATGCAGCTCAACCAAACAATGCGTGTGCAAGGGCGTACGTGTTAGGAGATGGAGACGTGTCGTTGAACCCTGATGTTGTGACGGTTACGTATTGTCTTAACAATCATTCTGCAAAAATCTTGTTTGACTCTGGAGCCGATAAGAGTTGTGTATCTACTACCTTTGCACCATTACTTGAAATATCCCCAATTGCCATAGATACAACTTATGAGATAGAACTAGCCGTTGGAAAGATAATAGGAACCAACACCGTAATCCGTAATTGCCCTATTCTGTTACAAGATCACTCGTTCCTTATAGATCTTTTGCCAATCAAACTTGGTAGTTTTGATGTCGTAATTGGCATGGATTGGTTATCTAAACACCGTGCTAGGATTGTTTGTGACGAGAAAACCGTTCACGTCCTAATCGATGGTGAAACCTTAGTTATCTAAGGAGATCAAAGTAGAAAGTACTTAAGTATCATATCTTGTGCGAAGTAAATAAAGTACATGGAGAGAGGATGTTATGCGTTCTTAGCTTAGGTAACAGAAAAGAAGTCGGAAGAGAAATGACTAGAGGATGTACCTGTAGTTAGAGAATTTCCTGAGGTATTTCCAGAATATTTTCCTGGACTCCCACCTGCTCGACAAGTCGAATTTCAAATCGATCTTATTCCTTGAGCTACTCCCGTAGCGACGCAGCATACAGTTTAGCACCCTCGAATGCAAGAATTGTCTAAACAACTAGAAGAGCTATATGATAAAGGATTCATTTGACCAAGTTCCTCTCCCTGGGAGGGAGCGGTTTTATCCGTTAAGAAGAAAGATGGATCATTGGATGTGTATCGATTACAAAATTAAACAAGCTCACAATGCTATCCCTTAACAAAATCGATGATACGTTTGATCGGTTACACAGCTCGGTGTCTACTTGAAGATTAATTTAAGATACGGATACCATCAGTTAAGGATAAAGGAGGAAGATATACCGAAGACCGCATTTAGAACTCGATATGGCCATTATGAATTCCAAGTAATGCCAGTCGGTTTAACTAATGCACTTGCGCATTGTATTTATGGACCTCATGAATATAGTCGTAAACCATACTGGATCAATTCGTCATTGTGTTCATTGGCGATATTCTTATCTACTCTCGTGATAAAAGAACATGCGGAACATCTAGAAGGCGTCACGAAGTTACTCAAGGATGAAGAATATATCACGCAAAGTTTTCCAAATGCGATTTTGGATTGAGACGGTCCAATTTTTGGTCATGTGATCGACAGAAAAGAATCCCGTGGATCCATAAAGATCGAATCCGTAAAAGAATTCGGCAGTTACCAACCAACCCCAGCGGGATTCGTCAATTCTTAGGACTTGCTTGGTTATTACCAGGAGATTCATCGAAGGTTTTCAAAATAGCCAAACCATTGACTGAGTTAACCCAAAAGCGAAGAAATTGAATGGGGAGGCGATCAAGAATCAACTTTTCAACTTCTTAAGAACAAGCTTTCTTGAAGCTCCCATCTTCGCACTACTGGAAGTAGAAGATTTTGTAGTATATCTGATGCTTCACATATGGGTTTAAAGCTTGTTCTCATGCAAAGGAACAAAGTGATTGCTTATGCATCATGTCAACTCAAAACTCATGAGAAGAATTATACTACTCACGATCTAGAACTTGGCGTTGTGGTATTTGCACTCAAGTTATGGAGACATTAGTTGTACGGAACCAAGTGTATAGTGTACACTGATCACAAAAGTCTTCAACACATCTTAGATCAAAGCGAACTGAATATCGCGTCGCCACGCCGGCTGGCTAGAATTGCTCAATGATTATGATTGCGAGATTAGTTACCATCCGGAAAGCGAACGTTGTTGCCTTGAGCACCTTGGCGAAAAGATAAGCCCCTAAGCCACTTAGAGTGAGATCATTGGGTATGGTAATTAATTCACCCCTACCATCGAAAATTATTGAAGCTCAGATCGAAGCTTTTAAAGAAGAAAGCAGGCCGAATGAGAAGATTTATGGCATGCCGGAGAATGAAAATGGATTGGTGAAAAGATCGGACGGAACGTTATGTTTCAAAGATCGAAGTTGGATTCTACTCTACGGAGGTATCTGAGAACTCATCATGCATGAATTACGTAAATCGAAATATTCCATACATCCTGGTCCTAACAAGATGTATCAAGATCTAAAGCTTTATAATTGGTGGCCAAACTTGAAGGCGATATGCGAATACGTAAATGCTTGACTTTTGAGAGTCAAAGCGAGCATCAAAAGCCGTGTCAGATTGTTAACCCAACCGAACTTCCGTATGGAAATGGGAAAGGATCACAATGGATTTCATCACAAAGTTACCAAAAACTTCTAATGGTTTTGACACCATTTGGGTCATTGTAGACCGTCACCTAAATCCGCTCATTTTCGCCTATCAGGAGAACGGAGGGAGATGATTACACTCTTAGGACGTACATCAAAGAGATTGTTTCTCGTCATGGTGTACCAATTACTCTATCATATCGTCGAGATAGCGATTCACCTCGAGATTTTGGCAAACACTCCAAAGCCATTGGTACCAAATTGGATACGGTGAGTACATACCATCCTCAAACATATGGACAAAGTGAAAGAACGATCCAAACTCTCGGAAGACATGCTTGAGAGCATGTGTGATCGATTTTAAAGGATGGGATAAGCACTTACCTCCGGCTGAATTCTCTACAATACAGTTACCATGCCAGACATTAAAAGCCGCTTCCTTTTGAAGCACTTTATGGAGGAAGTCATTGTTCTTTGGGCGAAGTTGGAGAAGTACAACTCACGGGCCCTGAGATTTTCCAGGAGACAACCGAAAAGATAATGCAAATCGAACAAGCTACAAGCAGCTCGACATAGACAAAAGAGCTACGTAGATGTCCGGAGAAAACCGATGGAATTCCAAGTCGGAGACCGTGTAATGCTCAAAGTATCACCCTGGAAAGGAATGGTCAGGTTTGGAAAGAGTGGAAAACTCAAACCTCGATACGTAGGACCGTTCAAAATTCTCGCAAAGAATTGGTCGATTAACAGTGGCATAAGCTCGAACTTCCCGAAGAGCTTAGTCTTGTACATGACACTTTCCATGTTTCGAATCTTAAGAAGTGTCTATCGGATGAAACCCTAGTCGTACCCCTAAAGGACATACAGCTCAATGAAAAACTTAGTTTCGTAGAAGAACCCGTTGAGATCATGGACAGGGAAGTCAAGAGTGTTAGGATTTAGAAAATCCGATAGTTAAAGAGTCGATCACCTCAAGTATATGTAATCGTTAGAAAGCTCATAGTCGTAGTCATTTAGTGTTAGTACGTAGTTTGTTAAGTAACACCGTAGAGGACGGACAAGTCTTTACCCACTGTATGCCTGATTCACAGCCCAAAGGAGGGCGTCTAAACTTGTAACTATAAGTACCCTTTGCCTAGCAAGGCAAAGGGTTGGAGCTTTCAATATCATTTTTCATTGTCACACTAAGTTACCAAAACTCTTTACTTTCTCTCTCTAGAACTCATACTGCCTATAATCATTGAGTGTTTATGTGTTTATAAAAACCAATATGTTACAAATGGTATCAAGAGCCATGGTTTGATCACTCATCTTTCATGTTCTTGGATTTCTAGTGGTTTTCATAAGGTTTTTGGGTTTGAATGAGTTTAGAGTATTTTGCATCATTTGGATCATTTCTAGTGTTAAAGTTTGGATTTTGATAGTACTTTTGTGTTTAGAATCATTATAAGTGTTTAGGTTTTGATTTGGAAGGCCTGAATCATCGTGGTTGGGTTGTTTTTGGATTGAAAAGTTGTGTTTTTGAATTTTTCAAGGAAGCGATTTGTGCCACGGTAAAAGTTTCATCTATGCGATTTGTCCCTGTTTGCATCGTTTGTTGAAGCGATTTGTCCTTTCCTTGAAGCGATTTGTACCTTCTGTTGTTGCTTATTGAAGAAACTTGTCTTAGTTTGGTAGCGATTTGTCATTTTTTTAGAAGCGATTTGTCTATTGAGACAAAACGACAAAAAGGACAAAGTAGTGGGTGTACTTGTGTACTATGCGATTTGTCAGACTAAGCGATTTGTCGTTGAAGCGATTTGGTTGTCTTGGGCGCGATTTGTCTGAGTAGTGATTTGTCTGAGAAGCGATTTGTCTGGTGAGCGTTTTGTCTGAAAAGTGATTTGTCAAGGGTGCGACTTGTCCAGTATGCGATTTGTCTTTTGAGACTTACTGTTTCTTTGTGTTACGATTTACGGTTTTCTCTTGATTTAGTAAAATCCCGTGAAGGAATCTATTTCCCGGTTTAATCAAAGAGTTGTGAAATCAGTAGAATCGTAATCATGTCTACAATCACTTCTTCCATTCTGATGATGTACAAGCTGCAGGATCGACACTCGTCCTCCCATCTTTGACGAACCGACTATGACTCTTGGGCTCAAAGAATCGAGACGTATTGCTTAGGAAAAGAAAATGGGGTTAACATACTTAAGTCAATTGATGAAGGACCATATCAAATTGAGACTACTAGGGATAACCTCGAAACTACTGCTGATGGTTCAGTTGTGTTGGGGTTAGATAGACCAAAGATGTATGATGAGCTTGATGATAAGGAGAAGAAGAGATATGATCACGGACATCAGGCTTCTAACATTATACTTGAGGGGTTTACCTAAGGACATTTACAAGTTGATCAATCCACACACGGAAGCTAAAGCGGTATGGGACAATGTTAAGATGCTTCTCTCTGTTCGAATTGATTAAAGAAGATAGGGAATCTCAGCTGTATGATGACTTTGAGAATTTTAAGATGAATCCAGGGAAAGTGTTACGAATATCATGTAAGATTCCACAAGCTTGTGAATGATATGAGGAATATCAAAATGACAATGCCAAATATTCAACTCAATTCAAAGTTTGTGAACAACATGAATCCCGAATTGCTCAAATTTGTCACTGCAGTCAAGCTAAACAAAGGTTTGAGGAACACCAATTATGAGCAATTGTATGCTTATTTGCTCCAAAATGAGAAGCATGATGTGTTTGAACGGATGATCCTTGAAAAGTTTAACAACAATGCTGGAAATGCAAGCTCATCAAATGATTCAACTGCATTCTACACTAATGTGGGAATAACTACTAAGGCATCTCAAGTCATACCTCTTTGAAATGGTAATCACAAACTCATTCCGGATCGGGTATAAGCCTCCAGTAATCGGACACATTCATGGAACGACTTGTCAATCAACGCCTTTAATGGTCGGCGAACTTGAACTTCACCCACACACCAACAATCACCTTAGAACTGCATCCAATCTTCACAATCATGCTACGGTTAAAGATGGAAAGGAAGTGGTGCAAAATGTACAAGGAAGACATAATGCATACCTTCCACATAATGAGCAAGGAAATGTTGGTACTGGATATGGGAATGTTGGTGCTGGATATGGGAATACTGGTGGTGGTGGTGGATATATGGGTAATCAGAATGTGGAAGGAACATGGCTCAGGGTCAAGTAAAGCCAATCAAGTGTTACAACTGTGGTGGATAAGGTTACATCGCAAGGAATTGCACTCTTCCAAAACGTCCACAAAATGCAGAGTACTTCTATTAGGAATTAGAAAATCCATAGTGAAGATTCGGTCACCCAAATATAATCTAGCATATGTTAGCTCGTAGACATATCGTTATTTACTTATTATTAGTTAGTTATTTAGTTATTAGTTTAGCTTAGTGCAACACCGTGGAGGATGGACGGTCTTTACCCATGTATGCGATCCACGGTCCGAAGGAGGATGTGTAGTATGTAACTATAAATACCTCTACCTCCCAAGGTAGAGGTTGGACCTTCTCATTCTTAATCTAACCTTCTATGTTTTCTTTCACTTTCTCTCTCTAGAAAGGATCCCACTTTCTCTCTCTAAACCTACTCATAATTTGACCCATATTATTGTTTGTTATGTGTTTATGAAATCCAATATCTTACAATTGGTATCAGAGCCATGGTTTGATCACTCATCTTTCATGCTTTTTGTTTTGGTGGATTTCATTAGGTTTTTGGGGTTATAAGTGTTTAGAAGAGTTTGAATCATTTGGTTAATTTCTAACGTTAAAGTTTGAATTTTGATAGTACTTTTGTGTTTAGGATCATCATATGTATTTAGGTTTTGAATTGGAAGGCTTGAATCATCGTGGTTGGGTTGTTTTTGATTGTTAAAGTGGTTGTTTTTGAATATTGTATGAAGCGAGTTGAGTCACGGTATTGCGTTTCTAGAAAGCGAGTTGCTTTGTTATTAGAAGCGAAGTTGGTTTTATGCGACTTGGCTATTGCGAGTTGGCTAAGCGAGTTGACAGCTTTTGATTGCGACTTGTCGATTCAACGTATCTAATGCGAGTTGAGCATAAGCGAGTTGCCTAAGCGAGTTGTGTTATGCGAGTTGCTTATTGAAGCGAGTTGTCTCATGCGAGTTGTCTATTAAGCGAGTTGTCATCTTATGCGAGTTGTGCCTTAAGCAATTTGTCCTGGATGCGAGTTGATTGAAGCGGTTTGATCAAAAGTTGACTTTTTTACGACTAAACTTCAAACGGCCATAACTTTTGAACCGTAACTCCGTTTTGGATGAAATACCAGTCAAAACGGCAACAGAACTGAATATGGTGAGGTTTCATGACAAAGCCGTGAAACGAATTTTTTGAGGCCCAAATCCCCTCCGAAAGGAAGTTATTGAGCTTTTTAAATTTTTGGACCTAAATTTCTCCGTAAAATCATGCATCAACCAATCCAAATCTCGACCAAACAACATCTCCGCTAATCCTACAAACAATCATAAGTCCTAACACATAATTTTCTATCATTGTGTCGATTCATCAGTCATCTTAACACTTCCATTAGTCATTGCTTAACGGTTTGGTCTTGATTTTAGTAAAATCCCGCGAAAGATTCTATTTCTCGGTTTAAATCACAGACTTGTAAAATCCCATGTATACATCAACATCATGTCTTACACTCGATTGATGATTTCGAAGTACTCAAACCGTATGATCTGTAGACAACAATGATAATGTATGCTACACTGAACGATTAAAGATGATTGAATCAATCAATGAGGATGTGAGATCTTCGTGTTCAGAGTCCGAAGAGAGAGAATTTACTTTTAGACTACAAAATGCCAAGCAAAAGGAAAGTAGCATTGAACCTTATCAACAACTTCACTCACATCTCATGTTACTCACGACAGGAATGGAACGAACATGCAATGCCCTTTTCCGTCAAGATTTATCCACATTAACGGGAACATTACTATTGAACTTAGAACAATTGGAACAAAAACTTGATAAAGAAAAGGTTCAAAAGGATAGTTCCAGTGCTGCACTTCAAGTGATCCACAACCAATTTCAGTCATTCATCAGTGGGGAATTTACATCCGATTATGATCAAGACATGACTGAAATGTCTTTCAAGAGACACACTGGAATGGAAATTAACGTGTTCACAGAGACACTTATCCATCTCACGGATAATGTGGAGAGTATATTGAGAAGTTACTCTGAAAGATGAAAATGTGGATGAAAGTCAGTGCGGTTGAGAGATAGTTGTGATGAGTCGGGTAATGTATCGGTTGAAAGATCGGTCTTCTTTGAATGCGATAACGAGAGACAACAAGAATGATGTAACCGGCAGCGTTCAGTAACTCTCTGTCGGATAAGATGTGGATACAAAAATCAGAAGGGTGAATGAATGTCGAGTGCAATCAAGAGATTGTAGTGGTGAGATGGGTAAAGCACCAGATGATACAGTTGGCATTGAATCAGAGGGGCTCAGAGGCATAAAAGCTGAACACGGCCAGCCGATTCAGTGACTTTTGTTGCACAAGATGCGGATGCGATATCGGAGAAAAGCTCTGGCAAGTGTCATGTGCTAAGGTACCCTTAACCGTTCAACAAAATGTATCTGCTAATGTTCGTAAACAAACCGATCATGATTCGAACATGACTTTGATAAATGTTCTGCTAGTGAAATCCAGAGATCAAGTGTTTCAAAACAAAAGATATGGTTGATAAAAAGGCTTTTGACGAACTTTCATACAAATTCTCAAATCTTGAAAAACATTGCATTTCACTTGAAATTGCGTACTGAGTAAGAAGAAAGTTTTCAACTTAACAAACCATGTAAAAATCCAGAACTTCCTAAATTCCGTGAACTTTTTGAAATTAACACTTTGAAGCTCACTTCAAGACAAAGAGTCAACCATTTACAATCTAAAGAAACATATTTTTGTCCTGAATTTGAAAAGTAATTTAGTCATGACTAAACAAGACATCGATGCTATTAAAACAAGAAATAATGAATTGGAAATTTATGTGGCTAAATTACTTAAGGAAAATGAGACTTTGAGAAAACATCACATAGAACTAAGTGACTCTGTCATAGAAGCTAGAACTAAGTCTGTGGAACAAACAAAATCTTTGATAGAAAAAATTGATGAACTCAAAGCTCAAATTCGAGGATAAGAGTTTTTGCGATAGTTGCCTTAAAGAATGAGCTTTGAAAAACAAGAGAAAAGTGTGAACACTAAGTTTACAAAACCATCAACCTTGGGGAAGCCAGCTTCTCATTCCATTAGAGACCGGTCTATTGTTAGGCAGACTACTGCATTTACATCAGAAAGAACAAAATTTTCAAAAACACGGTTTGCCTCCCAAGTTGATGTGAAACATGTTTTGTCAAAACCAGTCACTTCACCTTATTTTCCTAAGAATTCACATAATATGAATGAGTTGTTCAAGAACTATGATCTAGAAGAAGCTAGGAAAAAGGCACATATTCGAAAAGATGGAATTTTAGGTGCTAAACCTAGGTGATGAATTCTCTGAGATTTCAAGGCCTGCTAGTAGTTTTAAACCATTACCTAAGAACACTCAACTACAGACTAGGGATTGGCTTGGATCTAAGAATAGTTGGTTTGAATAAAGCTATTCCCATAGCAGATCACTCTAAGAACTCTAGATCATTTTCTAAATCCAAACAAGTTGTTTGCTTCGAATGGAAATGCATCTTTAGGGGAAATCATGATAATTGTTTTACAAAATCCTTGAAGAAAGTAAATGCTCATGCAAAGGTTCAACTTGTTAAGTCTAGGATTTTCACTAAGTCATCTACTGTGCATATGAAGCAAAACAAATCGAAAACTTCGCCTAGATGGATACCAAGCTGCTTAAAATCTTTGGAAGCTAGGAATAAGGATAAGTCTTCCACTATGCATAAGAATATCAACAATCCTAGACCTTGCCATAAGTGGATACCGTCAGGTAGAATGTTTAAGGATGCTGGACTTAGGTGGATACCTACCGGAAAGCTGTTTACCGATGGCAAAATCAAGGTTGACCGTGAAACTACAAAGGGTTTGGATACTAATGTCACTAACCAATATATATTCAATCAAGCTTGTAATGTTAGTGCAGGTAATCCTTACTCAATTGCAGATACTTCGATCCTTCAATACATGGACTGGTTTAAAGTATGGATAACAAATGGATTGATAACTCATAACTCACGGGTCCAAGTTACTCAACCTTGATATTCAATCCGCTATGACATCTGTTTACATCAGTTCAGGCCTCGTACTTCATCATTATGGCGTCTACAAAAAATACTTCAGGCCGTTCCTCAAGAAGAAAAATAATGCGTTTGCTTGCGCTTTATCTTCAAAAGAAGAGAAATCTTCTTATGACGTATGAACACAGCAGTTCATGCCTCGTTCCTCAAAGAAAAGAAATGTGTACGCTTCAGTGTGCATTATCTTCGGAAGAAGAGAAATCTTCTCACTAATGACCATTCTCATCAACATGCTTCATGCTTTTTCCATGCGCTTTCAAACATCAAGTGAACTGGGCTACCATTGATTGTTTTCTTATTCCACTTGCTCAACTATAATGACGATGGCGACATCCTGTGTTAATTTTGCGGGGGAGAAGTGTAAATAGAATACATTTGGATGATTTCACTTATTTAGTCAAGAATGGCAACTTCGTCTGCAATTCTTGAGGGAGAGAAGAAGTATGATAATTCGCATGTTGAGTTACTGAGAATATATGGTCATACGGCTTCTATCTCATGTAAGAACCGAGCTTCTTCTTATCGGGTCATCTTTACATGGAGTTTCTTCTTAGATCCGTTGGTTGACATCTTCATACGGACTGGTGAGTTTATTGACAAAGTGTTTCCGGTTAATGCTTCACGTACACATCAACATGATGATTCCGAATGATCTCTCTGTTCTTGATGTGATTGGTGGTTTGGTGTTACCATTTCGTGTGTTCGTTGTGGGCTGATTGCTAATTTCCTTGATGAACATCTTTCTGTTCTTGTTTGATTGGGAGGGATTTTAGTTAAGGGGATTTGCAAGATGTAAGTTAATTGGGATGCTTTTTAGTGTGATGAAGATGTTAACTATCTATTCCCCATTCGGACAATATTGAAGAAGGTCGAGTATACAGTCGGTTCTACATTTTCTACTGCATGTTAGAAGACTAAAGACAAGTTGCATTTGATTATCCAGAGACTTCTTCGTAATCTGGGCATTTATCAAACAGATTGTCAGTTTAGGGGAGATCACTGATTGGGGGAGAGTGGATTTATTCCCCAATTAGACTTGCTCATTCTGCTTCTTCAGCAAGTTGACTCTCACAGATACAATTATGATCTTCTCAACAAGATTTCTTGTATACGGGCTTACAATATGTTGCTGATTCTGAAGTATCAAAACCAGCAAGGGGGAAGGAGACACACATCTAAACACAAAGCGGGTAAACTTGATGAACTTAATTCTTCTAAGTGATTGAAGATATCCCGGGAAGACAAATGTTATTACCGCAGAGAAACTCAAGGTTTGATTCATGGCGAGTAAACTTGATGAACTTAACTCTTCTAAGTGATTGAAGATATCCCAAGAAGACAATTGTCATGACCGAGAAGAATCTCAAGGTTTTACTCATCAAGGCTTTTAGTGTTATTATTCCAACTACGTGGGAGAAGTGATGTAATAGAAAGTTTCTGAAGATAAAAAGAGGTACACAAGTGTGCGATGATTTTGTCACAATCATCGGGGAGAGATTGTGTACATTAGGGATGCTCATTTGTTTCACTTGAGGGCTTAATCGCTGATTGAGAGATATAATCACTTATTCCGGAGTTGACATCCGCAGAGATAGTCCTTCGCAGAGATAATCAGTGATTCGGCTTGCTTCTTCAATGTTATCGGTTTTTCTCTCTTTGGGTATTCGGTACCGGGTTCTTGAGCTTCATACACAATCATCAGGAAAGATAAATGTGCATTGGGTGGTTGTATCATTTATTCTTTGGAACTCTATTTGTGTATTCGGGCTCTTGAGCTCTATTCTAAGAGATGGGCTGCATCTATTCAACTACTGGAAGTGGTCTCTTGACACCTTTTGGAATGGATTCGTCGGACTTGATGGAATGAAATTTGAAAAGAATTATTTAAATGTGGGATGATACGTTTCTGTTGGATGATATAACCTCGAACGATGAATCATGGTGATTATTCTTAAAAGGAGCAGCAAGTTCGATGATAATGGTGTGCTTCTTTGTGCACCTGGAAGAAGCTTGAAAGAAAGCTTTGAATCTGCTCAGCTAAAGGATTTTCGGTTTGGGGAGAAGCTGCCAAAGTCTCACTTTCAGATGGTTTAATTTCTTTCTTCAATGCAAGAGCCTCGGAAGCTTTGGTGGTGAAAGTTTTAGGGATGATGGCTTCTATCTTCTACAACGGGGCTGCTCGATATCCTTATCTCGGTACTCGTATCATCATCTTTCTTAAACTATATCATCTATTCTATCTTTGTATATATTTTTCAGAAAAACAAAATACAAAAATATAAAACCAACAAAATCAAAATAGAAAAATATAAAATCTTCAAAAACCCATAAAAAATCAGAAAATATAAAAATTCCAAAAATATGTTTTTCTCTAGACATGTCTTCTGGTATCGATAATATCTGCGGTCTTAGAAATTTCATTCAACAATGGCACGGGACCATAGATGAAGTTCGAGAAGGAGGTGTAAATATTTCTTTCTAAACATGTCTCAAATGATGGCTTACAGTTATTTCAGACTGTAACCCGCGCTTCAAAAATGGCTTGCTATTACTTCTGATAGCAACCCGCTCTTAAAGAAAGGAAAGTGCTACGCTAAACCATTTTTCTTATATTTCGTGCACTTATCCATAAACAAATTTAAGGAAAGTATGTCGAAGGACTGCTGTTCCTACTCAAATATTTTTCATTCTATAATTCTTCAGAAAAATATTTGTTTTAACAAAATGGTGGAAAATGAGTTGCTTGTAAATCAATGGATTGAGTTTTTCGTAAAAATTGAAAACTCAATCAATGACTTGGTAACTTTTAAAATCTTTAGAAAATGAGTCATTGATTGAGGGGGAGAATGTTTTCAAATTTATATCATCTATCGGACTTATCTAATTATCCTAATATGCTTAATTAAAAATGATGTTAACCTATGTTGAAGGACTAGGTGCCTAGGATAAGATTGTTAGGATTAGATGACTAGAGTTTGATAAACACATTATTCCCATGCTTTATATGAACTGATTGATATGTTAAATTGAATTTTAATTAGTCGATTGCTGTTATGGGTGATGTCGACCACCATATATATGTATGTGTGTTCACTAACGTATGCAGGTATATTGGTTATAAGAATGTTCCCGATCCGGATCCCACAATAGAAGATGTTTGGATGCCGAAAGGAAAGGGTAACTATATCTTGGGTTGACAAATGAAGAAACGGAGCTTAATTGGACTTCTATGGAGAGTTGGCATGGAAAAATGCAACGTAAGAGGTCTCACTGCATCAGCAGTCAGTTTTCTTCCAAGCCCTACAACAACATCAACAAAAGCAGCTTATGATTCTCTCCACCTAACGTATCTTGTGCAGGAAAAGTAGTGAATGATACCATTTTTAAATAATTTGATTAAATTGTTTTGAAAATGGAAAATATTGTTTTGAAAATAAATTGAACTTAATTGACTAGGTGCCTAGGATAAGATTGTTAGGATTAGATGACTAGAGTTTGATAAACACATTATTCCCATGCTTTATATGAACTGATTGATATGTTAAATTGAATTTTAATTAGTCGATTGCTGTTATGGGTGATGTCGACCACCATATATCTGTATGTGTGTTCACTAACGAGGTATATTGGTTATAAGAATGTTCGATCCGGATCCCACAATAGAAGATGTTTGGATGCGAAAGGAAAGGGTAACTATATCTTGGGTTGACAAATGAAGAAACGGAGCTTAATTGGACTTCTATGGAGTTGGCATGGAAAAATGCAACGTAAAAGGTCTCACTGCATCAGATGGTCAGTTTTCTTCAAGCCTACAACAACATCAACAAAAGCACTTATGATTCTCTCCACCTAACATTATCTTGTGCGAGGAAAAGTAGTGAATGATACCATTTTTAAATAATTTGATTAAATTGTTTTGAAAATGGAAAATATTGTTTTGAAAATAAATTGAACTTAATTTTGAAAATCACCGGACTTTATTTTATCAATACCTAAGTCACTCAATCATCGACTACAGTCATCGATTGAGGGGGAGGTGATTTAAAATAAAATATTTTCAAACGATATCTCCTCATAAAAGTCCATGTGTACGTATTAATGTGGTGATCTAAAGATTTAGGGTTTTAGTCGTACAATAGCAATGTACTTTTCAAAGTGTCCCGTTTTAGTATGTGTACTTTTTTTAAGTTGTAGAATAGCAATGTACTTTCATAAGTGTTCCAATCTGGTACGTGTACTTTTTTTAAGTTATAGAATAGCAATGTACTTTCCATAAGTGTTCCAATTTAGTACGTCGATTGACGTACTAAAATGGAACACTTATAAAATACATGCTATTCTACAACTTAAAAAGTACACGCCTGAGACACTTTCAAAAGTACATTGCTATTCTACAACAAAAAGTACCGCACTTGACGACACTTTAAAAAGTACATTGCTATTGTACAACTAAAACCCAAAGATTTAATGTTATGTCATTGTATGATTTTTCTTTAGAATCAAGATCTTTCAAAATGAATTTTTTTCTGTTCTTGTTTGATTGTCAAATTGTTTTGTTTTACTTAAAGATCTCTTAAAAACTATCATACCTGACACTAACAATCTTTAATGTCTAAAATTGATTCATATTAATCATTTTTCAAAAATTAAATCAAGCCACGTCTTTCCCCAAAATATTTTAAATGATTTAAATCAATTGGGATCACAAATCTCAAAAGGTTTGAAATTTTTGATCGGGGGAGAGATCGTGATTTAAATCTCAAATTTGTTTAAATGGAACTGGTTTTAGTCCTTTAAAGGCACTCTTGCCTCCATGTGGCAAACGATTTCAAATACACAATGCACATGTTGAGGAGGAGAATTTATCCAAATACAAGATGAGTATTTAAACCTGGCCACAAGTTCTCCCATGTTTTCTAAACCTAATTAAATCACTTGAGATCCAAAATCTCAAAGGGTTTGATATTTTTGATCGGAGGAGAATTTGTGATTTAATAATGAAATTTGATAAATGATGATCGATTTGATGAAAATGTGCAGTTGCTGCTCTCAGCATATGTGCTAAACGCTTTCGAATCTCGAAGCACATATTGAGGGGGAGCAAATGGTTTCTTAATGGCTTTTGTAATCGTGGATGTACTTCAAAAGAACTCTTGCCTCTATGTGATAAAATGATTTCAAATAACCTATGCACATATTGAGGGGGAGAATTTACCAAAGAAAATCAAATGGCTTTTTCTATGAAAGTTGTGATCAAAGAAAATATTTCAAAGTCCTCTTGCCTCCATGTGCTAAACAATTTCTAAATCATATGCACATGTTGAGGGGGAGGTTTTCTAAATGATCAAAACTATTAAGGTACAAAATGCTTTGATCTCGTATCACAAGTACCTTGATTGATTTTTCCAAATGATTTTTCAATTGGTTTCAAGTAGAGAAAGAACAATACCAAAAGACCGACCAATTTACTTTATGCATGGTGTTATAAGGATGGTGAGGTTAGGTATTCGTTCCCACGATCCCGCCAGAACCGGAGGGATCTACCCAGGGACAATCCACTAGATAGTGTAGAGTCCTTAGGTATGATGAAAAAAAAGGAGAAAAGTGAAATATGGGAAGAGTGCGGACTGAGATAGAGCTAGAACTGGAATAAACCCAACAAGGTTCTAGTTATGAAATCTCGATAAGCACTGAAGGGGTTGAAGAATGAAAAAGAAATGAATTTGAAAAGGGGTGAAAAGAAATAGCCCTCCAATAACTCAACCTTAGGGAAGAAACTGGGTTCAATACATATGCTACTGGTGTTTACTAAGGTAACACTGGTATTGAAGACAAGACGTCATGGACCCAGTGACGCACTGCACTAAACTTCCCAAGCTACTCAAGTTCCTCTTAAAAGGGCTTGTTTCATTCTCACGGAGAACCAACATAATCTATCGACTTTCTCTTAGAGATTGTTGATATTGAAGAATGAGACCCTCTCCCTAGTCTCCGGCATAGGAACCAAATGTGCACAATTGAGTCTAGAGCCAAGAGATCATCCACAATATCTCATTAGGACACAAATTTAATGAAGACTTGTTGTTTCACACAATGTGGAAAGTGAGTATATATTTAGAGTCCTACGCATTATCCTTGTGGTATTGCCAGAACATCCGAGTGATATGAAAATATTCATGATGAAGATGGAAATCCTTCTAGAGCCAACATCAAACAAGCTCTTGGTGGGTGACATGTGAGATCTTTCCAAAAGATCAAGCTTGTGACAACTAGATAGAAACGATGGGGCGATTCACTCTTGAATCAAACTTGGTCCAGGAATGGAATTGACGAATACTTTTGGCAAAACCGTTCGATGTGCAAACCTTCTTTTCTCTAGCATATCGAATGTGTATTCATTTTCATAGTAAAAAAGTATCTCTGATTGAAAAAATACTTTTAGAAAAACCGTTCGATGTGCAAATTTCTTCTCTTCTCTAGCACATCGAATGTGTACTCTTTTTATATACAAAAAGTATTTTTGATTGAAAAATTGATATTTCTTATAAAACCTTTGTCGTATAGCAAAACTCTTTCTTCAAGCAATACGTGATTGTTTTCAAATCGATTTTTCATCAATTAGTGAATCTCAATTCACTGGTTCACTCACTCTGTGTTGTCTTCTTTGAGACGTTCCGGTTTGAGAACGGCTAGAACAGAGCGCGAAACCCTGTCAGGAGATTCATCCGAATTATACGATCACATGCAAGTACTTGTACGATCAAGCGAGGAACCGTGGGCGTGTACCTCAATTCAACAAAAGTGATCAAAGACACTTTCGTGCGCTTTATTGCTAAGCTGTCATTATGCAGGTACACCCGGCGATTGCAGGTGATCGGAATTGAGGAGTTAATCCAAAGCCACATGCTCACAACATCCACACTTAATTGAAGAAATCATGACTTGTGCATAACTACAGAAACGGCTCGATATTTTTATACTATGTTTCGCTACTTGCTTTGCAAATATCGTGAGCCGATAAAGCTTCCGCTACTCTGATGGAAAGATGTCATGATCTTGAAAGTGTGAGCATGTCAGTCCAAAAGTCACAACTTCACATGATGGGAACACAATAAAGGGTGATCCAGAGATTTCTTGTGGTGATGATCTCAATGAAAGCTCAAAGATCATCAAAGATGTGGATCATTTAAAGGCCTCCACTAAAAGTACAAATAAATGCGGACTTTGAAGAATCGCTACTAAAGCACAAAGAATGCGGAATTGAAGAATTGAAGTCTACGAGCTCAAGAACAAGTCAAGAATAGATTGCTAGGATTTGAAATGTAAAACATGGGGTGACCTCCCTTAGGGGAGATTGTTAGGAATTAGAAAATCCATAGTGAAGAGTCGGTCACCCAAATATAATCTAGCATATGTTAGCTCGTAGACATATCGTTATTTACTTATTATTAGTTAGTTATTTAGTTATTAGTATAGCTTAGTGCAACACGTGGAGGACGGGACGGGTCTTTACCCACTTTTATGCACGATCCAGGTCAGGAAGGGAGGAGGGCGTCTTGATATGTAACTATAAATACCCTCTACCTCCCAAGGTAGAGGGTTGGACCCTTCTCATTCTTAATCTAACCTTCTATGTTTTCTTTCACTTTCTCTCTCTATAAAGGATCCCACTTTCTCTCTCTAAACCTACTCATAATTCGACCCATATTATTGTTTGTTATGTGTTTATGAAATCCAATATCTTACAACTTCAGGGACAAGATGTTGCTGGTGCAAGCTCAAGATAGTGGAGCTGTGTTGAATGAGGAAGAATTGGTATTCATTCTTTGAGGGAAATGCGAACTTATGATCTTGATGTGGATGAACAAAGGTGCGAGGGTATGGGTCAGAACAATCCCAATGCATTTCAAGTTGCATCTTGATGCATTCGATTCAGATGTTGATGATGAACCAACTGCCCAGACCATCTTCATGGCTAGCATCTCACCAATGGTCTCTCCAAGGGCTCCTTCACCAAAACAGGCCAATCCTTCCATGGAATCTATCATCTCAGAGGTATTAAAACTATATGATAAGGTTGATGTGCAAAAGATGCATGACAAAGTACAATCAACTGAAATTATTGAATCAGATATTGAAAATATGGGTAATAGCAATGTTGTTCCATATGATCAATATGTGAAGCAAGATGGAAGTGAATGTGTACCAAGTAATGCATCTACCGCAGTCAATGATGACTATGTTTTTGATGAATACACTGCATGTGCCCCTGATGATTCCATAACCTCTGAACTTAATGCCTATAAGGAACAAGTTGCCATTTATGAACAACGTGTTAGGTTTGAATTGACCACCGTGGCGGGGAGATGGATAACCAAATACGTACAGTCATTAGAAAAAGTAACTTTAGGGAAGAAATGTTAAAACAAGAGTTAAACTCCTTACAAGAAAAGCTCAATAAAACTGTTAAGAAAAAGCAAGAACTTCAAGAAAATGTAAAAGTGCTTAAACAGGAATTTAATGCTAAGGAATCAAAACTTTTGAATGACTTTTCCAACCTAAAACTTTGAAAAACAAACTTGAAAACAAACTGTACATACAAGGGAACACCATTCACTTTCATGATCACTAAGCATAGAGTCTTAAGCGATAAACATAGTATTCCCTTGTAGAGGTACCCAATCCCGAGTATGGAAAAGTTGCTAGAGCTGCACAAAAGATAGTCTATTATGGTAATGAGATTCTTAAGCCTAGGCAAACACCATCATGTATAGGAAGCACTGATGAGGATAGAAAATTTGAAGAAGCCTCTAGGGTGAAAATGGCAAAGAAGTTAAATGACCCTAAGTGTACAAAGTATAATATAACGTTTAAACCCCATGATTACACTAAAGAAAACTGGATTTCCTTGAACATGTTTAAACCTTAAACTCAACTAACCCCTGAACAAGTTTTCTGGAAGAAAGATATAGATAAGCAAAAAGCATATAACTTTGTTGAAAAGAATCCCCCTTGTTGGAAATTGCCTCCAGCCACTGTGTATCCTCCAAATACACCAATGCATTTAGTGCCTAGAACTATTCCCACTAATAGCAAGACCTTAATCAGCCTTTATGTAGTTTACCAACTATTTGTTTATTTTGAGAAAATGTATAAGAAGAGAATTACTCCCACTGGGATAACAGAAAGGGAAAGGGGCTTTGAACAAACTAAAGAATACTATTTAACTGAGGTCATGCCTTTCTTTAAACCACTTAAAGAACAATTTAAGAGCCTTCAAAAGGGAATGGACACAGAGATTAAAGAAATGAAAAAGATTTTTAATGATATGGAATTTGAGGTCAGTATGTATGAACGTGAGCTTAAGAGTAGTGAAATTGAGATAAAAAATCTGCACATCATTAATGATAATTTGACCTCTCAATGTGTTGCTCAAGATGTGTTCTACACTGTTACAAATTATTCTATTACTGCGTCTCAATTTCATGAATTATCTGTGGCATTAAAAGTTTCCCATAATCGTGTCATTGAACTTGAAACCACAAATTCAAAATTGCATGATAAAGTTGAACATGATGATCATGATAACTTGGTCAAACATTTTTCTAAATTGGAAGTTGAACATTTTGCTTTGCAATTAAAATATCAACATCTCAAAGAAAATGTTAAAACCTCAAATGTCAAGACATCCTCGGATGCTCCTGAGTTTGATGCAGTTTTTGAAATTAGAAAACGTGATGAACAAATTCGAGCTCATTGCAACACGATCAAAAGATTGAAAACCCAAATTTCACAACTAAAATGTGAAAAGAATGATGTGACTGGCTCCCAAATGCCTTCTCCTTTAGATTCTCAGAATTCTAAAAACCTTCATCTTCAAAACATCATTAATGTTTTACAACATGAAAATGAGTGTTTTCAAGCGGAAAATGAAAAGGTTAAACTACATTTCAAAGAGTTATATGAAACAATTAAGGTCACTCGTGACAAGAACAATGAAAAAATAACCTCTTTGCAAAAGGAAATTGAGAATCTGAAGAGTCGGGTAAAAGGGAAAATGCCAATTGATTGTTATGTGAATTCTGCACCAATGGTGGCTGCTTGTACTAAATATGCTATATCTGTGAAGTATATTCCTCCTCATCTTAGGAACAATGGTTTCGCTATTCAAGCATATTTTTCGTACCTTAAGGATAGTCTAGAATGTCTCCGTGAGATTGTTGAAGAGGATAAGATAGAAAAACCACTTGATAATGCAATTGGGCATGCATGCTTATATGCCAAACGATCTCAGGAACTTTTAGAATGTTTAATAGCAATATGTCCTATCGACACTAGGAAAGATAGAGTCGTTATGCCTTGCTCTATGTCATCGACACTAGGAAGAGCCAACAAGCATGTGACCCTGATATGCCTTGTTCTATGTGCCTACTAGAACTTCAGATCCCAGCACTTCTAAACCATTTATGAAGAAAGTAGTAAAACCAACTAATGTTCCCATCGTTCCTCTCTGAGAAGTAATCAGTGACACTTAGTAAAGTGGTCAAAGCCTCCCCAGCAATACAAAGCAAGATAGGACCTCGCAAGCTAAGAGTGATCAATGGAAAAAAGTAGAAGATCACCCTAGGAACAATAAGTTTGAGTTGAATAAGATGAATCATTTTGATTCTAGTATTAGCTATAAGCGTACTATAATTAATTCGAATTCTGCTACTATTTGCAAAACATGTAATGAATGTTTGGTTTCTGGTATGAATCATGAATGTGTTGTGAATGATTTGAGTAATGCTGTTAAATCTCTAGTAAAAAATGCTAACATTATAAAACAGGTTAAGGATGTGAGAAAACCAAGGTGGAAGAAGATTAGAAAACATTGGAAACCAACAGGAAGAAAATTTAGTAATGTAGGTTATCAATGGATACCTACTGGACGTAAATTCAACCTAAATGTATTGTGCCCTAAATTATCCAGATCAATGCCCATTAGGAAATGGATGCCCACTGGTAGAGTCATACCTTTAAGAAGTGAACACACTTTGAATAGATCCACTTTCACTACTAGTTCTGCATCTACTTCTAATGATATCGTTGACTGTTTCGATGTGGATGTTCCAATATCGTTTTCTAACCAAGTGGAACCCATTCTCACATGGGGATCCAAACTGTCCGATCATCCATACTTGTCCGTGTTCAACTGCGGAATTCGTTCAAATCGCTTGTGGTACCGGACTCAGGCTATTCCAAGCATATGTGGAGATCGCTCACGGCTCATGAACTTCGTTGAGTAAATTTATCGGGATTTGTTTGATTCGGGAATGACCATTTTGGGGCAATTATGGGTTATGGAGATTATGTGGTTGGTGATAGTGTAATTTCCTGGGTATATTATGTTGAAGGTCTTGGTCATAATTTGTTTTCTATCGGTGGTCAATTCGTGATCCCCGATCTAGAAGTGGCCTTTAGAAAACATACTTGTTTCGTTAGAGAACTTGATGGTGTGGAACTTTTAAGAGGAAAACGTGGAACAAACTTGTACACCATCTCTATCAAAGATATGATGAAGTCTTCTCCAATCTGCTTGTTATCAAAGGCCTCTAAAACAAAGTCATGGTTATGGCATCATCGTCTCAATCACTTGAACTTCAGAACCATAAATGATTTGTCTAGAAAGTACCTCGTAAGAGGTTTACCGGATTGAAGTATGAAAAGATCATCTTTGTTCAGCATACCAATTGGGAAAAAGCAAGAAATATGCCCATAAACCCAAACCTGCAAACTCAGTAATGGAAGTTCTTCATACTCTTCACATGGTTTTGTGTGGACCCATGAGAGTGCAAACTATAAACGGGAAGAAATATGTGTTAGTCGTGGTTGATGACTATTCTCGGTTTACTTGGGTTAAGTTTTTGAGGTCAAATGATGAAACTCCATATGTCATCATCAAACTTATTAAACAGCTATAGGTTTGACTTAATAAATCTGTCAGAATTATCTGAACAGACAATGGAACTGAGTTTGTTAACAAAGAACTGAGTCAGTTCTATGAAAGCATTGAAATCAACCATCAAAGAAGTGTTCCACGTACTCCTCAACAGAACGGTGTAGTTGAAAGACGAAATCGGACTCTTGTAGAAGCTGCAAGGACTATGCTGATTTTCTCAAAAGTTCCAATGTTTATCTGGGCTAAAGCCATTGCACGCTTTGCTTTCACCCAAAACCGTTCTCTTATTCACACCTCTCATGGAAAGACTCCTTATGAACTTGTCCACAACCAAAAACCAGATCTATCTTTCCTTCGTGTTTTCGGTGCCTTATGTTATCCAACAAATGATGGTCAAGACTTAGGAAAGTTAAGAGCTAATGCGGACATTAGAGTTTTTGTTGGTTATGCACCAAACCGAAAGGGTTACTGAATCTATAATAAAAGAACCCGAGATATCATGGAAACAATTCACGTCACGTTCGATGAGCTTTCTGAGCAAATGGCTCCAAGACAATCAAGTTCGGACCGCATCTCAAAATTTATCTTGTAGTCCTATCGGTTCATCTCTATCTGAGAATCCCTCACCAGAGATCCATATGTACCTCCTTTTGAAGAAGATTTGAAGAAACTGTTTGATCCAATGTTTGATGAATATTATGAACCTATTGTTAATGATGATTCTACACCATCAACGATGTGGCTTCTAATCCAATCAACACGATAATCCATCTATTTCAATGACTATGTCTCAAGCGCCCACTCTGATCACTCATCGTCATCCTCAAATCCTCAATCTTCAGCTGTACATCGTGGAAATGAAGCTGCAAATTATGATGAAGATAACCCTTTGAGAACATATTTGCTCCTGAACCAACTTCAGAACCATCTTCATCAGGAGATCCAAACTCTGCTACTTCAGTTCCTCAACAACAACCACGCGAGCACCTTAGAAAATGGATACATGACCATCCATTGGACAACATCATTGGGAACCCTTCTCATCCAGTATCCACTCGTAAACAACTTGAAACTGATGCCTTGTGGTGCTTCTTCAACTCCGTACTATCTAAGGTCGAACCAAAAGATGTTAAAACAGCCATGACTGAGGACAGCTGGTTCAATGTCATGCAAGAGGAAATCCATGAGTTCGATTGACTAGATGTATGGGAATTAGTACCTGCTCTTGACTGTGCTATGATCATTGCACTAAAATGGATCTTCAAAGTAAAACTTGATGAGCATGGTGATGTGCTAAAAAACAAGGCTCGACTGGTTGCGAAAGGATACCGTCAAGAGGAGGGTATTGACTTTAAAGAATCATTTGCTCTAGTTGCACGTATCGAGGCAATCAGAATCTTCTTGGCTAACGTTGCTAGTAAGAACATGGTAGTCTATCGATGGATGTAAAGACGCTTTCATAATGGAGATCCGAAGAGGTTGTATCGTCCGCCAGCTGAAGGTTTTGTGAATCGAGCATCCTACTCATGTCTATCGCTTGAAGGCCCTTTGGTTTCAAGTGCGATCGCTATCAAAGTTTCTTCTATCCAATGGATTCAGCAAATGAGCAGTTGATCCGACATTGTTCACCAGAAAGGCAGGCAAACACTTAATTCATGTTCAAATCTATGTTGATGATATTATCTTTGCCTCGACTGACCCCAATGAATGTGACCGATTTTCTAAGGAGATGGGCTCCAAATTTTAAATGTCAATGATGGGACAAATGTCATTTTTCTTGGGATTACAAATTTTACAAATTCTCGGAGGCATTTTTATCAATCAATCTAAATATGCAAATGAGATCTTAAAGAAATTTGGATTTGATTCTTGTGACCCTGTTGGCACTCCCATGGTGGAGCGTACTAAACTGGATGAGGACCACTCAGGGATCATGGTTGACCGAATAAAATATCGTAGTATGATTGGATCGATGTACCTTCTTAGCGACCAAACATTCGTTAGCGGTATGCATGTGTGCGGATACAGGCTAAGCCTACCAAAAGCACCTTGAAGCGGTTAAACGGGTCTTTCGGTATCTCCAAGGAACCGTCAACATGGGACTTTTACCCGAAGGACGGTATGTCACTACAGCCTATGAGATCGACCACATGCAAGGTGTCAAGATACGTCGAAGCCGTCAAGAGGTGCTCCGCTTTTTGGGTGATAAGCTTGTAAGCTGGTCTTCAAAGAAACAAATGAGTACTTCCATATCCTCTAAAGAGGCTGAATACATAGCCATGTCATCTTGTTGTGCTCAAGTCTTATGGTTGAGATCTCAATTATCGACTATGGCTCGTATTCAACAAAGTTCCTCGTCTTTGTGATAACAAAAGTGCCATTGCTCTCTGCTGCAATAATGTTCAACATTCAAGAGCAAAGCACATCGACATTCGACATCATTCATCCGGAACAAGTGGAGAAAGGTGTGGTTGAGCTCTACTTCGTGAGAATTGAATATCAGTTAGCAGACATCTTCACCAAAGCTCTTCCTAGAGAACGTTTTGAGTTTATTCTTCCACGACTTGGCTTGAAGAGCCTTCAACCATAAACACTCAAACGTCTTCTGGAGAAAGACGAGGAGTAACGGTATTTGTCTCTATCTGCTCTTTGTATATATCTTATCAAAAAAAAATATATATTGGAAAATCTTATAAAATTCCAAAAATATTGTTTATTTTGTCGTGTTTTTCTTGGTTTGATAACATCTACTGACTTTGAAATGTCATTCAATAATGATGCGGGTCTTTAGATGAAGTTCGAATCAAAATAATAAAAAAAAAATAAATAAATAAAAAATGATGAGATGGAGAAAAATGATGGTTTATTGTCATTTCAGGCAGTAACCCGTTTTAAAAGAAAGAACAGAGCCATGCTTTATATTAATTTTAAAGCCTCATGCTCTGATTCTAAAAACAAATGTTTGTTTCCAAAAAGACAAATGTTTCCATCCAAATATTTTTCCTTCAAAAATTCTTCTGAAAAATATTTGTCATCTAATGAAAACAAAATTGCTTTGAAAATAACTCAGACTCTATTCTTGAAAATCATATGGACTTATAATTTGTCAAAATCTCTATCTCTCAATCCAAAACTTATGTTATTGATTGAGGGGGAGAATGATTTCAATTAAATCAAAAAGTTATTTTTCAAACAATTGTACGTCTTGACAAGGTCTAATTTTGGACAATAAAAAAGAACAATGTTTTTGTACAAATTGGATCCAGACCAAGGCTAATGTTGTGTTTTCATAAGATACTTAAGCATGTTTAATCATTGGAGTTTAAAGACTCAGAATTTGATCCTTATCAGTTAAATGTTTTAAAAGCTAGTCACAATTCTCCTCAAAAGCTTTCAAAAATAATTTAAATCAATAGAGATCACAAATCTCAAAGGATTTGAAAATTATGATCGGGGGAGAATTTGTGATTTAAATTGAATATAAACTGATAATTCAACTAGTGGTTTTATAAAGACAATAACAAGCTACATGTACCAAGCGATTTCAATTTTTCCATGCACATGTTAAGGGGAGCATCTATCTCAAACCAAAAAGGATTGAAACGTGATTGATTGGTCTCTAAGTGCAGGTTCTCTCTAATATGTGCAAAACACTTTCGAATCTCGATGCACATGTTGAGGGGGAAATTTTTCTAAAATATCAAAAACAATTCAGGTACAAAATGTTTTGATCTTGTATCACAAGTACCTGGATTGATTTTCAAATGGTTTTCAATTGGTTCCTATGGCAAAAGAACAATACAAAAGACCGGCAAATTTACTTCATGCGGAGATATAAGGATGGTTAGGTTAGGTATTCGTTCCCCGATCCGGCAGGCGAGAGGGATCTACAAGGACAATCCACTAGATAGTGTAGAAGTCTTTAAGGTATGATGAAAAGCGAGAAAAGTGAGAAAGCGGAAGAGTCAGGTGAGAAAAGTGAGAAACGGGAAAACTGAGAATTGGAATAAACCCAACAAGGTTCTAGTAATGAAATCTAGGTAAGCACTGAAGGGGTTGAAGAATGAAAAAGAATTGAATGAGAAAAGGGTGAAAAGAAATAGCCCTCCATTATTTCAACCTTAGGGCGGAAACCGGGTTCAACTCATATGCTCTTGGTGGTTACTAAGGTAACACCGGTATTGAAGACAAGACGTCATGGACCCAGTGACGCACTGCACTACAACTTCCCAAGGTACTCAAGTTCCTCTTAAAAGGACTTGTTTCTTTCTCACGGGGAACCTAAATAATCTATCGACTCTCTTTTAGAGATTGTTGATATTGAAGAAGGAGACCCTCTCCCTAGTCTCCGGCATAGGAAACCAAATATGAACAATTGAGTCTAGAGCCAAGAGATCATCCACAAAATCTCATTAGGACACAAAATTAATGAAGACTTGCTGTTCCACACAATGTGGAAAGTAAGAGTATATTAAGAGTCCTACGCATTATCCTTGTGGTATTGCCAGAACATCCGAGTGATATGTAAAATATTCACGATGAAGATGGAAATCCTTCTAGAGCCAACATCTAATAAGCTCTTGGTGGGTGGCATGTGAGATCTATCCAATAGATCAAGCTTGTGACAACTGGATTGAAACGATGGGGCGATTCACTCTTGAATCAACCTTGGTCCAGGAAATGAATTGACGAATACTGTTAGGATCGAATATTTATGTTGTTTGATGATTCGGGTGGTCTAGGATGGTGATAATACAAGAAAGCCATGGTTAGAGATGAAGAGAGTAGAGAGGGAATTCTAGAGAGAGAAATAAAACACAAAATGCAAGGTTAGCTTCACTAGTTCCAACCTCTACAGGAGGTAGAGGGTATTTATAGTTACTGAACTTTCGTCCTCTGACGGTTGTGGATCGTATACATGGGTAAATACCTCCTTCCTCCACGGTGTTGGACTAAACTAAACTACGCTAATAACTAACTAATAAACTAACAAATAACGTAACTAACGATATGTCTACGAGCTAACTTATGCTAGATAATATTTGGGGTGACCGACTCTTCACTATGGAATTTCTAATTCCTAACAATCTCCCCCTAAAGGAGGTCACCCCATGTTTTACATTTCGAATCCTAGCATTCTATTTTATCTTTAGTCTTGAGCTCGTAGACTTTAATTCTTCACTTCCGCAATCTTTGTGCTTAAGTAGTGCAACTTCAAAGTCCGAATGCTTTGTACTTTAAGTGGAGGTCTTTGAACTGATCCACATCTTTGATGATCTTCGAGCTTTTATTGAGATCATCAGCCACAGTAAATCTCTGGATCACCCTTTATTGTGTTGCCATCATGTGAATTTGTGACTTTCGGACCGACTTGCTCACACTTTCTGGATCATGACATCTTTTCATCAGTAAGCGGAAGCTTTTCTGGTTCAAGATATTTGCGGCGTAGCGAGAAGCATAGTATAAAAATATCGAGCCAGGTTACGTAGATATGCAAAGTCATGATTTCTACAATTAAGTGTGGATCTTTGTGAGCATGCGGCTTTGGATTGACTTCTCAATTCGATCGAAACGCAGCCGTCAAATGTACCGCAAACAGGTTAGCAATAAAACACATGAAAGTGTCTTTGATCACTTTCGTTGAATTGAGGTACACCCCACGATTCCCGTTGATCAATACAAGTCTTTGTGATCGAGGTATAATTCATAAGAATCTCCTTGACGGGTTTCGCAGCTATTCTAGCCTTTCTCAAACGGGCGTCTCAAAGAAGACACGGGAGTGAACCAGGTTGAGATTCTTTGATTGATGAAAAATTGATTTGAGTATGCTTAGAAAGGGTTTTGCAATACGACGAAGGTTTAATGAGAACGATCAATTTTCAATCATAAATACTTTTTGTATTTGAAAAGAGTACACATTCGATGTGCTAGATAAAAGAAGAGATACTTTTTGTGTTTGAAAACATTAGTACACATTCGATGTGCTAGAGAAAAGAAGATTTGCACATCGAACGGTTTTCCAAAAGTATTCATCAATTCATTTCCTGGACCAAGGTTGATTCAAGAGTGAATCGCCCCATCGTTTCTATCCAGTTGTCACAAGCTTGATCTTACGAGAAGATCTCACATGTTACCCACCAAGAGCTTGGTTGATGTTGGCTCTAGAAGGATTTCCATCTTCATCATGAATATTTTTACATATCACTCGGATGTTCTGGCAATACCACAAGGATAATGCGTAGGACTCTTAATATATGTTCTCTCTTTCCACATTGTGTGAAACAAAGAGTCTTCATTGACAGTGTCCTAATGAGATTTATAGATGATCTCTTGGCTCTAGACTCAATTGTGCACATTTTGTTTCTTATGCCGGAGACTAGGGAGAGGGTCTCCTTCTTCAATATCAACAATCTCTAAGAGAAAGTTGATAGATTATGTAGGTTCCTCGTGGGAATGAAACAAGCCCTTTTGAGAGGAACTTGAGTAGCTTGGGAAGTTTAGTTTAGTGCGTCACTGGGTCCATGACGTCTTGTCTTCAATACTAGTGTTACTTTAGTAAACACCAGTAGCATATGTATTGAACCCGGTTTCTGCCCTAAGGTTGAATTATTGGAGGGCTATTTCTTTTCACCCTTTTCTCATTCATTTCATTTTTCATTCTTCAACCTTCTTGCTTACCGAGACTTCATAACTAGAACCTTGTTGGGTTTATTCCAGTACTAGCTCTATCTCCTTTTTTCATCATACCTAAGGACTTCTACACTATCTAGTGGATTGTCCCTGGGTAGATCCCTCCGGCTCTGGCGGGATCGTGGGAACGAATACCTAACCTAACCATCCTTATAACACCATGCATAAAGTAAATTGGTCGGTCTTTTGGTATTGTTCATTCTTCCATGAAACCAATTGAAAAGTCATTTGGAAAAACAATCAAGGTACGTGTGATATAATATCAAAGCATTTTGTACCTTAACTGTTTTTGATCTTTTAGAAATGCTTCCCCTCAACATGTGCATATGATTTTGAAATTGTTTCGCACATGGAGGCAAGAGTTCTTTGAAATATATTCTTGATCACAATTTCCATGGAAAAAGCCATTTGATTTTCTTTGGTAAATTCTACCCCTCAATATGTGCATAGGATATTTGAAACGGTTTTATCACATAGAGGAAAGAGTTCTTTTGAAGCACATCCACGCTCACAAAAGCCATTAAGAAACTATTAGAAAATCAATCAAGGTACTTTATATTGAAACATAGAAATCTTTGTACCTTGATAGTTTATTTGCTTATGAAATTCACCCCCTCAATATATGCTTCGAGATTCGAAAGTGTTTAGCACATATGGGAGAGCAGCTTGCACAATTGAATCAAATGATCACCTTTTATCAGATTTTATAATTAAATCACAAATTCTCCCCCGATAAAAAATATCAAACCCTTTGAGATTTTGGATCCCAAGTGATTTAATAAGGTTTAGAAAATATGGGAGAATATGTGCCTGGTTTAAATACTCATCTGGTTTTTGGTTAAATGCTCCCCCTCAACACGTGCATCATGTATTTGAAATCCTTTGGCACATGGAGGCAGGAGTGCCTTTAAAGGGCTAAAACAGATTTGAGATTTAAATCACTATCTCTCCCCCGATCAAAAATTTCAAACCTCTTGAGATTTGTGATCCCAATTGATTTAAATTATTTAGAAAATTTTAGGGGAAAGACGTGACATGATTTACTTTTGAAAGATGACTGAAGAGGATCAATTTAAGATGTTAAAGATTGTTAGTGTCAGGTATGATAGTTTTAATAGATCTTTAAGTAAAATAAAACAATTTCACAATCAAACAAGAACAGAAAAAAATTTCATTTTGAAAGATCTTTGAGTTTTAAAGAAAATCATACCATGACATAACATTAAATCTTTAGATCACCACTTATTTTGTACAAACGGACTTGATTGATGAAATATCGTTTGAAAATATTTTAATTTAAATCACTCTCCCCCTCAATCAATGACCGTAGTCGTTGATTGAGTGACCTATGTATAAAATGAAGTCAGGTTGATTTCCAAAATTTGAGTTCAGTTTATTTTCAAAACAATATTTTTCCATTTTCAAAACAATATTATTTAAAAATTGTTTAAAAATTTGTATCATCACAATTATCTTGCACAAAGATACGTTAGGTGGTTGAGTGCTTTTTTGTTGTTCTTTGGAGGTTTGGAAGAAAACCATCTGCTGAAGCATTGAGACTTCTTACATTGCATTTTTCATGCCAGGTCAAATTAAGCTCGTTTCTTCATTTGATGATGAAAACCATCTGCTGATGCAGTGAGACCTCTTACGTTGCATTTTTTCATGCCAACTCTCCATAGAAGTCAAATTAAGCTCCGTTTCTTCATTTGTCAACCCAAGATATAGTTACCTTTCCTTTCGGCATCCAATCATATTCATTAGTGGGATCCGGATCGGGAACATTCTTATATACCAATATACCTGCATACGTTAGTGAACACACATACAAATATATGGTGGTCGACATCACCCAAACAGCAATCGACTAATAAAAGTCAATCCAACATATCAATCAGATCATACAAATGCATGGGAATTATGTGTTTATCAAACTATAATCATCTAATCCTAACAATCACATCCTAGAAACCTAGTCCTTCAACATAGGCAATTATATTTTTTCAGATGAGCACGTAGGATGAATAAGAAAGTCCGTTAGATGATATAAATTTGAAAACATTCTCCCCCTCAATCAATGACTAATTTTCTGAGAAGTTTAAAAGGCGCTGAAGTCATTGATTGAGTTTTCAAATTTTTACGAAAACACTGAATCTGATAGATTTTTATGCAACTCATTTACCACCATTTTTGAACAACAAATATTTTTCTGAAGAATCTTAGAAGGAAAAATATTTGTGTAGGAACAGCAGTCCTTCGACGTACTTTCCTCATTTAGTTTTAGGATAAGTGCACGAAATTATAGAAAATTGGTTTAGCTCAGCACTTTCCTTCCTTGAAGAACGGGTTGCTATAAAATAATAGCAAACCATATTTTAGCTTGTTACAGATCTGAAATCGCAAGCCATGATTTAAAGCCCGGTTCTGATGCAAATAACGTAAGCCATATATTTAACGGGTTACATCTGAAATAACGTAAGCCATATTTTGGACATGTTTTGAAAAGAATATTTACACCTCCTGCTCGAACTTCATCTATGATCCCGTGCCATTATTGAATGACATTTCTAAGACCGTAGATGTTATCGATACCAGAAGACATGTCTTGAGAAAACAAATTTTTGGTATTTTTAAATTTTCTGATTTTTATGGATTTTGTTGGTTTTATAATTTTCTATTTTCTTTTTGTTGGTTTTATATTTTTGTATTTTGTTTTAATAAATATATACAGATAGAGTAGATGATATAGTTTAAGAAGATGATGATCGATACGAGATAAGGATATCAAGCGACCCGTTGTAGAAGATTAAAGTCATCATCTCCTAAACATTCACCACCAAAGCTTCCACGGCTCTTGTATTGAAGAAAGAAATTGAACCATCTGAAAGTGAGACTTTGGTAGCTTCCCCACAAACCAAAATCCTTTAGCTGAGCAGATTCAAAGCTTTCTTACAAGCTTCCCTTAGCCAGGTGCACAAAGAAGCACACCATTATCATCGAACTTGCTGCTCCTTTTAAGAATAATCATCGTGATTCATCGTTCGAGGTTATATCATCATCAAGGACAACAACGTGTCATCCCACTCATAAATATTCTTCTCAAATTTCATAACCACTGAAGTCTGAAGCAATCCATACCAAAAAGTTGTCAAGAGAACACTTCCCCCAAGTAGTTGAATTGATGCAGTCAGTTTCTTTGAATAATGCTCAAGAACTTTCCCGAATACACACCATGAGGGGAATGAAAACACCTCCCCAATGTTCACATTTTTCTTCTCTGATGATCGTGCATGAAGCTCAAGAACCCGAAGTACACCAATACCCAAGAACTCTCCCGAATACACATCATGAGGGAATGAAAACACCTCCCCAATGTTCACATTTTCTTCCACGATGATCGTGTATAAAGCTCCAGAATCCGAGTACACATTCTAAAGAGAATAACGATAACACCTCCCTCATGTTACACAATTATCTCCCCACGAATATGTCATATTTGTGTACCTCTTTTATCTTCCGAAACTTTCTCTTACATCACTTCCCCCACGTAGTTGGAATAATAACACTAAAAGCCTTGATGAATAAAACCTTGAGTTTCTCTGCGGTCATGACTTTTGTCTTCCCGGGATATCTTCAATCACTTAGAAGAATTAAGTTCATCAAGTTTACTCGCTTTGTGTTTGATGTGTGTCTCCTTCCCCCTTGTTTGACTTCGAATCGGCAACACATAATAAGCCCGTATACTAGAAATCTGTTGAGAAGAACATCATTAGCTCAGATGTATCTGTGAGAATCAACTTGCTGAAGAAACGATGTGAGCAAATCTAATTGGGGATTAAATCAGACATTTCACCCTCCCCCAATTAGTGCTCTCCCCTAAACCGACAATCTGTTTGATAAATTCCCGGATTAAGAAGACGTTTTTAGATCGTTAAATGCAACACATCTTTAGTCTTCTAACATGCAGCAGAAAATGTTTAACAGACTATAGACTCGACCTTCTTCAAGATTGTCCATTTGGGGAATAGAAAGTTAACATCTTCATCTCACCAAATGCGTTCCAATTACCTTATATGTAGCAAATCTCCTTAACTAAAATCCCTCCCAATCAAACAAGAACAGAAAGATGTTCATCAAAGAAATCAACCCAGCAGTTAGGAGCACTTTGTCATTAATCATATAAGCCCGTGTGAAGATGTCAACCAACGACTCTTAGAAGAAAAACTCCATGTAAAGATGACCCGATAAGAAGAAGTTCGGTTCTTACATGAGTTTGGAGCCGTTTGACCATTTATTCTCAGAAATCAATCAACCATGCAGTAAATTCACACTTCTTCTCCCCCTCAAGAATTGCATACGGAGTTGCCATTCTTGATTTAATTAGTGAAAATCATCCAAATGTATTCTATTCACACTTCTCCCCCTCAAAGGTAGCATATGATTTCGCCATCGTCAGTATAATAGAGCAAGTGGAATAAGAAAACAATCAACGTAGCCGGTTCACTTGATAATCGAAGCATGGAAAAAGCATGAAGCATGTTGATGAGAATGGTCATAATAAGAAGATTTCTCTTCTTCAGAAGATAAAGCGCATTGACACATACACTTTTCTTTTCTTTGAGGAACGAGGCTTGAACTGTTGTGTTCAAACGTCATAATCTCTCTCTTTTCAATCTCTCTTGGCAAGCTTGTAATCACCCCATTATCATTCAGTAGGCTCTTTGTCGTGACAACTGATGGAGAAAACCCAATATGATGAATTTGACCTTGAAGTAAACTAACCCGACTCGTGACTTAAACTTGCACATATGTAACAAAGAGAGGTGCAGAGACTTCATCCTCCATTGATTCTCTAAGTACTCTATACTCTTCATCCAACCAACCATCAAGTATAAGACATACATCACCTCTTGAAAATCCACAATTGAATGTAACACTGAGCACTACAAAGTAACTCCATAAAGTGATAGTTATTTTGTGGTGGTAAGAGCCCAATTCCCCCAAGTGGTAAAAGAAAAGGAAAAAGTCACCCAACAATAACTAGATTCCAAGTCTTCGTTTTTTATAATAAGCTCAAACAAGTATCTTGAAGAATCTTCATCCAACCATCCCCGATACCTTCAGATACTAAGTACACTTGCCCGTGACATTTCACTTCAACCTCAAATAAATAATAGTGAATTAATCCCATTGTCACATCTTCTGGTTACAAGCTCAAATCTAGCCTCCTTTGACGTTTTAAGTGAACTATGATAATGGTTTCATCCCGGCCATGGTTAGAAGCACATAACCCCGTAAAACCATGTAAAAACCAAACTACCATGACGAATATCCAAACACACATCCAATTCATGAAATAAACCCTTTTATCCCTTCTTCGAAGCAGAAACCGTAGCACCAGCATCAAGTAAGATCCAGAATTACACTTTCTCTTCTCCAAGATGGTTCCATCATTACGGGGTTTTACAACTCTATGGTTTAAACCGAGAAATAGTTTCTTTCGCGGGATTTTACAAAACCAAGAATAAATCGTAAGATAGATCAGAAATGCACTTTACAATTACGGGATGTTTCCATTGTCACGGGATTTTACAAGTCTATGATTTATAGATTGGCGATTTTTAAATCAAGACAAAACTTGAAGCATTAATGAAGCTTGAATGTGTTATGACAACTTTGGTTTCGGTGAATATCTGTTTTAGGGAATATGCACGGCGGTTCATCAACGGTTCATTATCCAACATCAACAATATCATCAACCATCCAATAAACACTTTGGTGAACACATCATTCACGCGTGCATTCGCTAATTAGGTGACAACATGGTGAAGTAAACCCGATATGTCAAACTTGATCATGAAGTGAACTTCCCCAGATTTGTTACTTAAACTTGTACTAATCCTTGTGATAGTTACGTATTCTCAACTGCGTGAGACACCAAAGTGATAGTTACGTTGTGGGTTAAGCGAGAAAGAATCACAACCGGAACTAAATAGCCAAGTCTTTATCACGCTCAATAAACGTCCAAACAAGTCATCTTCGCGGAAAGGTAGAAAGAAAGAATATGAAATAAGTAAACGCGCCCGGAAAACCTCACTTCAAGTTCAAATAAGAAATACCATCCAAACAACCCTTTAGTCAACTTTGTTCAACTATCAATCCAAGCCGTAACATAATATCATTCGTGAAAAATGTAGAAACCAAAGTATCAACTAATCTCATCATCACATCAACTCTCACCAAGTATCATCGTCAAATCTCATTGTCAAATCTCCCAATCACATCACTAAATCAAGCCTTAATCTAAGTCCATTCCAATCCAAATAAGCATAAAACGACACGGTCCATTTATCACATGTTACATTACATAAAAGTGACCCGGTTCATAATTATAACATCAAGCTCTGTATCCAATCATAATCTCACGTCTCATTCCATTTGTAATACCCAATCCGGTCTTATCCGATTAAAAAAATACGTCCAACATCCACGTTCAATACTTCACGTATCCAAACACATCCGATTAACATACAATCAATATAGTTCACAAATTAACTTATGGATGTAAACCAATACTCTACATTAACCCACTGATTTCAATTAGACGCCCATAATAATTTCTCATAAACACGCTAAGCCCAAGCTGATTCAGTTTATCACATCATTGGATAACCACGATCCAATATATCATTGAGTACACATAAACTCTAGAAGTCCAAACTGATCCAGCCCATGAGATTATTCAGTAGCCACGGTCCAATAAGGAAAGTACCTTCACCTCTGTCCAAGCCCACGAAATCACAAACTGGTACCCAAATATTCGGGGTTATAAAACGCAACATTACACTCACTTACCTTAATATCTCTCACATTACAACAAACCCTAGCTCAACACTCCGCCTCTTCTTTTACCAGTAAAACAACAACCCTAATTACATAAAAAATCCGTCCCCTTGTTAGATCATCAACAACTAATAACCATCTCAACACAAATTGACAAACCCTAAGGACATGTATACCACGATGCAGCAACCCACAAACAAGAATACATCTTTATTCCAACACTTGAATGCCACAGGGATGGCTCGGGTTGTCATAAATGCCACAGGGTTGGCTTAAGGTCGGACAAAGGACGGCCACAATGATGTTGATGGTAGGTTATTCATTGATCCCTTCTTGTTTAATTGAGTCTTAAATCCCTTTTAGTTTCTGAATGACGAAACAAAGAAAAAGAAAAAGCATTATTGCTTATTTCAATTCTTTCGAGTTTCGTATATAATAAGGAAGATCAATGATGGAGAAGGTTAAAAAATAGATTATGTGATGGCGAAGCATGAACCTTTTCTGAGATCTCAATTAAATTTGATTTAAACTCACTCATTTTTGTTATGAACAAACCAAGTTATTATTAATATGAACGAACCAAGGATGAAGTCATAACATACATGTTATGTACCTTTTTTCTGTAGTTTCGGATATAAATCAGAAGTTATGTCTTCAACATTGATCTGTGATGAATAAGGTTCGACCAAAAGTAACTTGTAGAGATTAAATCCAACGAACCAATCCGAGATCTTTATATATTAACATTTTTTATTAAGGTATAGGATTATATGATGTTAGTATTAACTTGGATTTTGTAAGAGTACTGATGGTGTTGGATCTTGTACGAGTGAGAGATGATGAATTTGGATAAGATGTTTCATGTTTGGTATTTGTTGATGTTGTTGAAGCTATGATGTTGTTTGATATTGTTCTTTGATTCATTGATTGTTGATGTAGTTTTACTTGTTGTAGTTGATGTAGATGTAGTGGTCAATCAAAGCTCACCTGTCATCTTCTTCTTTTTTCTTACAAACCTCAAAAGGCTTGTGTTAAGTCTCTTGAATGCAAAAGAGTCAAGTTGCCTCATAAATAAGTGACAAATCGCTAACTTATTAAACACAAATCGCTATAGAATAACAAAGATATACAAATCGCTTTCAGAAAATAAGGACAAGTTTCTCATTAAACCATTTCATGACAAAACTCTTTTAGACACAAGTAGCTTGTTTTCTGTTTAAATAAAGTGACAAATCGCTTCTTTGGTTTCAATGAACCTGGACAGGACACTGACAAACCGCTTATAGATTTGACTCAATAGCGTCAAAACGCTTTGAAAAAAATAGACACAAGTCACATATGTTTGCAATCAAATATGGACAAATCGCAGTTGACCAAGTCAACCTGCCTTAGATACATTGAACCTGGACAGAATGTTGAGACAAATCGCTAGTGAAAGAACCAGGCAAATCGCACATAAGAGCAAACCAGCAGCATGTCAAATTGCACATAAGAACAAACCAGCAGCATGTCAGAAATCAACTAACCAGACCAGATACATAAAAATAGTTGTAAAACCAGCATCAATAACTGCTAAAATCAGCTCACAAGCTTTTTGACCATATCAAATGTTAGGACGAGTTAAAAGAAACCATGATAAAAACAGTTTTAACCATGTCTAGATTTAAACAAGACCATGTCAACAAGCTTACAACCATATCATCCTTAAAACCATTTTAAACATAAAACCATATCAACAAACATTAAACCGCATCATATCATCGAACAAACCGCATATAAAAACGTACGAATCATCAAAAACAACACAATCATGGCTCTGGTGCCATTTGTTAGGATCGAATATTTATGTTGTTTGATGATTCGGGTGGTCTAGGATGGTGATAATACAAGAAAGCCATGGTTAGAGATGAAGAGAGTAGAGAGGGAATTCTAGAGAGAGAAATAAAACACAAAATGCAAGGTTAGCTTCACTAGTTCCAACCCTCTACCTTGGGAGGTTGAGGGTATTTATAGTTGATATACGCCCTTCATCGACTTGTGGATCGGGCATACTGATTAAAGAACCGTCCTTCCTCCATTGTTGCACTAAACTAAACTACGCTAATAACTAACTAATAAACTAACAAATAACGTAAGTAACGATATGTCTACGAGCTAACTTATGCTAGATAATATTTGGGGTGACCGACTCTTCACTATGAAATTTCTAATTCCTAACAAATACTTTTGGAAAAACCGTTCAATGTGCAAATCTTCTTTTCTCTAGCACATCGAATGTGTATTCATATTTCAAACACAAAAAGTATCTCTGATTGAAAAAATACTTTTGGAAAAACCGTTTGATGTGCACATCTCTTCTTTTCTCTAGTACATCGAATGTGTATTCGTTTTCAAATACAAAAAGTATTTTTGATTGAAAATTGATCTTTCTCTTGAAACCTTCGTCGTATTGCAAAACTCTTTCTTCAAGCAATACGCGATTGTTTTTCAAATCAAAATTTATCAATTGAGTGTCTCAATTTCTTTGGTTTTCACTCACTCCGTGTTGTCTACTTTGGGACGCTCCGGTTTGAGAACGGCTAGATCAAGCTGCGAAACCTTGTCAAGGAGATTCTTCGAATTCTACCGACACGATGCTGCGTATTTTATCGCGATCAACGGAACCGTGGTTCTTGCAACTATATTCAACGAAAGTGAACAAAGACACTTTCGAGTGTTTTAGTGCTAAGCGTGTTGTTTGCGAGGAACATTGGGCGGTTCAGAGTTGATCGTTATTGAGAAGTCAATTCACAACCGCATGCTCACAGCTTACACCAATATAATTGAAGAAAATCATGACAATCAAAGACAGACAAAGATGCTTCCGCTACTCTGATGAAAAGATGTCATGATCCAGAAAGTGTGAGCATGTCGGTCCAAAAGTCACAACGTCACATGATGGCAACACTACAAGGATGAGTCAGAGATTTATGGTGGCAGATGATCTCAATGCTGGCTCATAACTCATCAACACGTGGATCAGTTAAAGACCTCCACTTAAATTAACAAAACATGCAGAACATGAAGAATCAAAGACTACGGGCTACAGAGCAAAGAACTTAATCAAGAATCCAAGAACAATCAAAATGTAACATCTGTTTGTATTCAATGTAAATTGAGGTGACCTCCCTTAGGGGGAGATTGTTAGGATTTAGAAAATCCGATAGTTAAAGAGTCGGTCACCTCAAGTATATGTAATCGTTAGAAAGATCGTAGTCATAGTCATTTAGTGTTAGTACGTAGTTTGTTAAGTAACACAGTGGAGGACGGACGGGTCTTTACCCACTGTATGCCTGATCCACAGCTTAGAAGGAGGGTGTCTAAGCTTGTAACTATAAATACCCTTTGCCTAGCAAGGCAAAGGGTTGGAGCTTTCAATATCATTTTTCTTTGTCTCACTAAGTTCCCAAAACTCTTTACTTTCTCTCTCTAGAACTCATACTATACGCCTATAATCATTGAGTGTTTATGTGTTTATGAAAACCAATATGTTACAAAGAGGCTTAAGCAAAGCCGCATTCCTATCGTTAAAGTTCGATATAATCACAAGAAACAAGGTGCAGAATTCACATGGGAGCTCGAGGATGTAATGCGTTCCAAGTATCCCCACCTGTTCATCTAACCACCCATGACAACCTCTGCGAGTTAAACCGCGGGACGCGGTTCTCTTAAGGGGTAGGTACTGTAAGCTCCCGGAAAATTTCAATGTACTTAAAACTTTAATCAGAAATAAAGCACGATTTATATCATCATGAAATTTTCTAAACATCACATTTGCATATCATTTGGCATATGCATGATCAACGTAGCTTGAGTGTTCATAAAAATACCGTTGTGATCAGAATGAAATTTCCCACGATCCCGATAATCTTAAAATACATAATATATATGTAAAAATTTATAAAAAAATGAAATAAATAAAAATAAAATTATATAAATTTTAGATTGGGCCTAGAATTTCTATTGGGCTTCGCGTACCACACGACCCAACCAACTCCTTTGGGCCTCACGTTAAACTTGAGCCCAACTCACCCCTATAATTCTTTTGGGCCTCGTTCACTATCCAAGCCCAACCGATCCACACTTGATTTTCCATTGGGCCTCATTATTTCTACTAGCCCAACACCACTTGGTAAAAATTATGTTTGTGGTTTCTTTGTGTTACAACCGGTCGAAACAAAAAAAAAGAAGAAAGGGAACACAACTCAACTATATGTAACCAAAAGGGATGAAACTAGTACCTCATGTGCAAGTACCTATCGAACCAAACTAGGAGAACAAAAAGAAATAATCCCTTAGGGACTTAAGCAACCAAGTGTACAAAATCAAGGAGACATGAAACCACTTTTAAGCTACTCCAACCCATTATTATAATGCCCTAAACCACCATATTTGAATTGCATTAGGTAATTGGCTATTACCTCCTTTGGGGTAAACTTACATATACCAGTAATTCGGTGTATGCAGTTGAGTCTTGGTTGCATGAGCTTAGCGCATAATAATTTGTGATTTTTCTTTATGATATTGTTAGTTTACAATGATCATGCTCATATTCTAGTGTTCAACTGTTATTTAAACCTATGAATTTCACTCAACATTTTGTTGACCTTTTTAAGCATGTTATCTCAGGTAATCAGTGAAGATTATGTCCAAGGCACGGAGTGGGGCATGTCAAGGCTTTTCTTGTGGTGTAAACATAAAGTTGTTATTTTTTTCAAACTCATGCTCTTTATTTTGGGAAAACACTTGAACAATTTACAATGTTTTGTAACAACTATGAGTTTTCGATGAATGATAACTATTTTTAATAAAACGCCTCTTTCGAGTCGTTTTCTATAATTGTTGACTATGATTTCCATTCGAGTAACACTCCGATTAGTCTTCCGTTGTCATTAAGATTTCGGGGGGGGGGGGGGTGTTACACTTATACCAAAGAAGTATCAAACCCCAAGCTTGACCGCACCCGGTATAAGACTTTACACCCTTGCTTATCCGCACCGGACACACCCTTGCTTATCCGCTCCCGGATAAGACTTTACACTTATTTCTCCGCACCGGGAGTAAGACTTTACACTTTCATATAACATTGTATCCACAAAGGATTATAAGTATTATTCAAGCACGTGTACTCCACAAAGGATCTCACAGTTGATATTCAAGCACATGTACTCCACGAAGTATGTCATGAATGAGAGTTCCTCGTTGTGCATCTCTTAGGCACACTACATAGCTAGCATCAGTTAAGAACTCGTGACTTGACTAATGATGCATTTCCTAAGCACCCCGTGGCATTACCTATTATCTATAATTCATATAAATTATCATTAACTATTGTCCACTACTAAACATGTAACTAAACATATTCATATGCAAAGTATACTTGCTACTATTCCGTAACTCACCTTAGGTTTAAGCTTGAGGAATTCTGAGCTTCCCACGATCACCTAAACACAACATGACCATTTTAATATGGTTAGGAACTACTTTATCATATAAATTTGACTCTAAATTACAATTTTGCTCTAAAATCATTATTGTGCCAAACACCCTATTTGACACCATAACTAGTTACTAACTTAGATATAACATGATTTTCTGTCAAACAATATAACATAATTTCTATCAAAATTCATCAAATAATATTCTAAAACAATTTATTATCTATAAATCATAAAAGCAACATAATGACTTCTAGTTCATCACAAGGGTTAATTCCACAAGAAACCCATAATTTCAATGATAAACTAATAACCTTGAAGACTAATTAATTCATGAACTAACCTTGAGTTGGAGATTAAACACTACCAAGGATGCTTGAATCTTCTAAGGTTAATCCCAAATTCACCAAGCTCTTGAACCCCCCTTATAATTCTTGTGTAATGAGAAGTAAACTATTTTTCCCTCGAAGTAAACTATTTTTCCCTCCTAATCTCCTTTGATATCAATGTCCCATTACACGTTCCATTCTATAGGTTAACTTCCCGATATTAAGCCGTATAAGTCATATGGGTAACTTAGTAATTCTACATTTTAACTTTTATTTTGCGTCGTTAGTAATTGTCATTTTCATATTAATTATTTGCATTCATGGTCCTTTTTTTGCTAAATATTAACTATAAAAAATTTCTAAAGCCAAATGTGCATTATTTAGATATTTATAATAAAAACTTAAATTTTGGGGTGTTACACTTCTCCCTTAACATCTTGTACAATATCATTATTGGCTTCTCTTGTCCATCTTTCTAAAATGTATTGCTCTAGAAGTATTTTTACATCCATGGCATTAAAACTTTCAAACAGTGAAAGCCAAGAATTCCAAAAGTTTCAAACTTTTTGCAACTATAAAAGATCGTTTTTTTCTAAAGGATTGCTTGTTACCATGCACTCTCCATCTTGGTTGAACATGGAAACCAGGTAATTGTTGACTTGTTGGTTTTCTAAGTGGTCTTTTATTATAGCTGACAATGACCAATCAAACTCGTTATGAAATAATACAAATACAGATGCGGTATAAATTTGAGCCATATGTCATAACAGTTGAGACATATGTACTCTAACCTTGGTAGTTTGTTTCTACAATCGAACTCAGCTTTCAACTCATCACAACGCTTATTTTCTACCACCCTCTCAAATTTATTAAAGAAATGAAGAATGTCAAATTCAAATTTCAAATCAACCTTTAAGTCCCCATTCAAACTTTCACTGAGTCGCATGCTTCACATTCCTTACGTGTACTTCGACTTCAAATAACATTTAGCCCACTTTTCATTCTTTTCATAAATAGTTTTCAACCAATGATTTTCTTTGACTTTTTAATAATCAAACATTGTTTCCCACACTTCTTCAAATTTGTGCTCATTTTTATATTCATACATGCATCTTTTGAAATCTTTGAGAATACTACTATTATCTTTCATGTTGTTCCCAAAATATTTTTATTGCATTTTGTATTATGTGTCAAGTACACAACCCATGTTGTATATTTGGCATAATAGTATGCAATACATTTGTCATTGCTAGATCTTGATCAGTAAAAAGAGTAAGTGGTACCTTTTGGTTGTACGCCTCCAAAAATATTCTAAATAACCACTCAAAAGACTTGGTAATTTCGTCATAGTGAAATGAACGACCAAATATAGCTACCCATCCGTGGTGATTAAAACCAATAAATATACCAAAAGGTTGTAATTCATTGTTTGTATTAAGAGTAGTATCAAATGTTACCACGTTACCAAAATAACTATAATCCATTATCATTCTTGCATTGGCTCAAAAAATGTTTGTTATCTCGTATTCATTATCTAATTAAGTTAGCATAATAAAATGACAGGTTCTCTAATGATTGTTGTTGAAAATACCTTAATAAAGTCTCTGATTCTCCATACTTCATTTATCGTTGTCTTTTTTTCGAAGATAATTCTTTTGATCTGTTAAGGACATCTAATATATTTCGTTTTGATGACCTCATATGCACCATTTCCGGACTATGAAGCATATGATTATGCTCGGGTACAAAATCATGTGACTTATATTCATATGTTTGTTTATCATATGTAATTCCCTTCCGTGATAGACAATTTGTCCTTTTCTCGGCTTGAGGACATCTAGTGCGAGAATCTTGTATATTTTGTGTACAAAAACATTCTTTATTGCTTACGAATCTCATCGAAGATATATGTCCAATCATTTTTTTCTTATTATTCCATTGCTTGCAAACATCATAACCAATATGTGCACTATAGTTATCCAAAATTTCCATGCATTTTCAATTGTATCAAATTCCATTCCCATAAGAGGCTCGCATATTAAAATGTCATGCATTTTGATATTATGTTTTAGAAACGTGACTCAGTTATGGTATAAATAATGAAAAGATACAAAACAAAGAAGACAAGTATATATGTACCTTGTTGTGAGATTAGATTTTTTTTACTTGACTATAAAAGTTATTGTCCATGTCATTCATACTTGATTAAATGATTATGATGTAGGCTGTGAGTTGTTCGTCTAGCTGGGAAATCAATGAAGGGTTCGTAAATAAAATTGAGGCAATATCAATTAATAAAATGGAGGGAATAAAGGAAAATATGATATTGGAGGGAAAATATAATGTATATAAGGTAAAATAAAAAAAGGTTCGGAAAAAGAAAGAAAATATATGAGAAGTAATTAATATATTTAAATCTTGGCATTTGATTAAATCAAATAGCTAATACTTCTCTAACATGATCAATCAAGTTACAAATAACTTTATAGGATCCTCAAACGAGTGAATGAGATAGATCGTTGATGGGTACATGCATGTCTGAGTCACATGAGTAGGATAAGATATGCGATAACTATTTTGTCCCTATGTATTGATTTAAGAATAAAATACAGTGTTCCTACCTGAACCTGTAACCAAAATACACGTTACCGGAGGTACCTACTATTCACTTTTTGCATCATCGAAGGTCCCTTTCACTAACTGTTGTCAGTCAACATCCGTTAAGTACTCTATGTGCCTTGCACATGAGGGTATTTTGGTCATTTCATGGCTTGAGATCATTCTGTCTTTGGGACTAAAAAAACACAAACCCACACCACCCTTTATCTATTTCATTTCCTGCTTCTCTCTCTAAGATATTGCTTCTTTCTCTATAATTAACACTAATTCATCTTCTATTTCCTTTTCTTTTTCTTTTCTTTAATGTTATTAAATCTTTCTTCAAAAAAAAAGCAAACAAACTCCTCTCCTTTGACCTTAGATATGTTTTTCACGAGGTTGTAAGGCTCGCTCTTTGGGACGGGATGTTTGAATACAAAATTATTGATTTTCGTTGCACTCCGTCGCGGAGCGCTAGGGACTAACTCTGTAACGAATCGATAACCCCAAGGACTATATTTGTAAATTGCTTGCTTATTGAAATAGACCTATAACATGAAGGACCAATTACGTAAAATTTGTATTGGATAATTTTTTTTAAATATTAAAGATAATGGTCGTAAGTAAGGACTGACTTTGCAACGGACCCATAACTCGAAGGACAAATTACGTAAACTTTGTGTTGAATTATTATTTTAAGTAAGGACACACTTCGCAACGAACATACAACATGAAGGACTAAATACATAAAATCTTGGCTGGAATTGTTTTTTAATATTAAAGATAATGGTCGTTACTTAACGATCGCTAATCATTAGTTAACAACCGTTGAAGTTACTGTTCACTCCACATCTTGGGTGTGGCTTTAGCAAAAAAAAAAAACTTCCCCATAGCAATCCCTAAATGTATATTAGTAGTAATATTATCACCATCCACAACTTTTAACTGTTCATTCTTTTTCGTATCTAATTACTACCACCAATCATTACAAGCATCCACCACCACCACTACCATTATTAATTTTTTTTCTTTTTTTCTCTTTCCTTTATACATCTTCATCTCCAACTATCAACACCAACCACCATATTTTTTTATTAATTTTTTAAAAATAACAAACAACTTTAAATCAAACCACAACTTCCAACTTCATGGAGCACAACTGCAATATCCTAGCTAATAATATAACTAAAAAAATTAACAAATCAATAAAAGAGACAGCATAGGATCACTAGCACAAGAAAAACGCACTCATGTTTATACGCTCGAAACCCAACGGAGCTATCACACACAAAAAATTCTTTATTTCTATCTCCTTAAAGCACAAACTATAATGAAGAGCATTTGCTCTTCATTTAGGCCCCACAATGTGTCACATCATCATAATACAACACTTTTAAAAATACCCCTATCATGACACAAACAAGCTCTTCATTTAGGTACCACCACTTCTAATTTTTTTTTTTTTTTTTTTTTTTTCAAACAAACTAAATTGATTTATTCACATAATACAAATAACATTATTATAAAAAAAGCTACAAAGTAATAAATCGGAAATAAAATAATAAAATAAAAACTTGGGCTAAAGGCACCACAATGTATCATACTTGTCATTTGCGCATCTTTTATATGTAACGAATAATTTGTTTTGCTATTCTATGTAATAAACTTGATTTTATTGTATTTTTGTGTATTTTATGACAAATATGATACATATAGTAGCAAAAAAATAAGGAGAAAAGTACACAAAATACAATAAAATTAAGTTTAGTACATAAAATAGCAAAAAAAAAAATTATTCGATACATATAAAAGATGCAAGTGACAGGTATGATACATTACGGTACCCCTAAAAACTTCTGACTAATAACAAAAACTTTAGCCCAACCCAAATTTAACAAAGAGAAAAAAATCAATCTTCATCTTCCTGCTTATAAACACACTACATACACACAATTGGAAAATCAAAAAAGGAAAAAAGAATAGAAAATGGTTATTTTGTTGTCCTTTTCTTTGTCATCTGCATGACGAGTTGAGAACGGTGAGCAGGTGGCGAACATGGGTGATGTGGTGGCGAGCGGCGACAAGTGAGCCATGTAGGAGTGGCGAGGCTCGTGCGCCATGATACCTAAGAGCATAAGGTGTAACAATGAAGGTAGCTCGCCACGTCTACGTTGTACCTTAGTCGTGCCTTGTCGCCACAGCAAGAAGCCTCGTTGTGGCTCGTCGTTTCTCCTTTCGCCGTGCAAGCGGCGAAGTAATAGACAAGGGAAAGTGACATTGGAGTGGTACCCGAGCAAGAGATAAACGGTTATATTTTTTAAAAATGTATCCATTTTTTTTCTTTTTAATCCAACTTTTTTAAACACTATAAATAACACATTATAACACACCATTTTTCACAATTCTCTACCAAAAAACCAATACTTTCTATATCTCATCATACAAAAAAAATGTCTCAAATCCCAAGCGACGAGTATTTTACCTCGCTTCTCAACTCTAACCCACAACAATACTCGACTTCTTCAAATCCGTCTACCCCATCGTCACAAAACTATAATTCTTCCTCACAAACAATTCCTCCATTTGGTACGCAAATGACACCCGAGCAAATTTATCAACAATAACAATTTGTATATCAAGGATTCGCAAATTTCTAAAATCAAAGAAATCCGACACCACAATTTTTTAACCCAAAATTATCACAACCATGACAAGCACAATTTTTTCAATCTCAACCACAACAATACTTTGAATCACAACCATCACAATCACATTTCAAAGTACCACAACCCGTTACATAAGAGAAACGCAAAGTAAAAAAGGTTGCAAAACCATCAAAATAATAAAAGTTGTGAATTTGGACTCGGATGATGAGGATGATGTGGAAGAAATAACACGAGTGAATACTCGTTGGACACGCGACGAAGAAAAGTTTCTAGCATATACTTTGGTGGAAGTTTCCCAAGACGCCGATATGAGAAATGATCGTTCAGAGGACGCGTTTTGAAACCAGATTATGGAGGATTTCAACACGGCTACAAAACGTGATCCTCATACCAAAAATATGATCACGGGTAAATGGAGCAGAATTAACGGTGATTGCCAAAATTTCAACGCTATTTACAAACATTTAGAACGTAGAAGCGGGGAAAATGACGGTGATCATCTCGAGAATTCAAAGACCAATTTTAGCCAACGCTTTGGTGGGAGAAACTCCCTATATGTTCACGGGTGGGAGGTTTTGAAAAGATACCCCAAATGGGACGCGGAGGACCCGATTGATCTAAAAAATCTCGAGGATCTATTTGGCCCTGACAAATGACCTCGTCCCACTGGCAAATCTCGAGCTGCAAAAAAAGTCAAGTCGGTGTAGACGTCGAGCACTGGGTTGAGCGTCGGGGAGAGTCAAACAAAGTCTTCAGGACTTTTATCTCGTATAGACGCAAAGCTGAATCTCAAACAGCCGCGTAAGAGGCGAGGAGACATAAAGAATTGGGATATCTGGAGATGGAAGAGTTGAAGTTTCTCATGCTTGATCTCGAAGCGACCACACCGGCAAACGCCGCTTTCATCCGCAGGAAACAAGAAGAAATATCTGTCAAACTGACTGGCCAATAAAATGTTTAAGTTTCGTATGTTTTTTATGTGTTGTATTTTTTTATTGTTATTTTTATTTTTCATATGTTTTTTAATATGTTGTATTGTAATTTTAGTTTAATGAATGAATTTAGTTTATTTTGAAATTTGAAACAAAAATTAATTTGAAAGTGTTGGGAGCCAAATGAAGAGGTTGTGTTGTGTTATGATAGAGGGGGTATTTTAAAAGGGTTGTGTGTATGCTGATGTGGCACTCCGTGGGGCCCAAATGAAGAGCAAATGCTCTTCATGATATTTGATCCTCTTATGCTCTTAATACCCGAATCATTAACCAATCTATGTATATAAGAATATCAAATACCTTTATTGTTTTTATATTTATATACCACGAAAGAAATAATCAACCACAACCACCACTGATGTTAGATCCACTCAAAACACACCAACAAATCTCCTATGGTTTCTTTTGCTGAAAAACTGAACCTTAGAGACACAAAAACTAAGTAGACACCATTCGTTTCTTTCAAACCCACGATTGAAGAACCCAATGAACAAAGCTTTCCCTGAGCGCTTTAAGATCTTGTAACAAAGGTCTCGGGTATGTGTTATTTTTTTTTGTTTTTAGTATTCAAGATCAATGATGGGTTATGTTCAAACACATGAGATATATGAAGATCATTGAACGAATCTAAGCTTTTTTTTAGTATTATCCTTTGAGTGGTGGTTTGGAGTTGGGTTTGTGGACTGGTTGTTGATGTTGTATCATGGTTTGTTTTTGGTTGTATTTTTCTTGACAGTCGATGGGTTTTCGTTGTAGACGAGGTTAGGTTAGAGATGGGTTTGTATAGAAGTGGAATTGGCTAATAAAGTTCAGGGTCCATTTTGTACATATAACAAAGTATAAGGATGTAGTTTGTACATATCTAAACTTAATTGTAATTAGAGAAGGAAAGTTAGTTATAACCTCTCTTTAAATACGTTGTACACATTTTCCATTTCATTCAATCATTCTAACAAACTTTCCCAAAACCTCTCTTTTTACCGTGTGTTTCAATGTGTGTTTCACATCTTGTTATACCAGTTCACATGGTATCAGAGTTGAATAACAAAATTGACTCTCATTTTACTCACTAAAATCGTGTTTCAATTCTATTACAAGTCGTTAGGTTGAATCTTGAAATCAATTTTTGGTTCTTGATTGATTACTTTGTTAATTGATTCAATTTTAAGTGCGATTATGTGTTTGTTGTTAATTGTGCTTTCGCAAAAGTAAAGATGAGTCCCGCTAGTGCTAGTTCAGTCCAAGGTGGTGTTTATATCAATTCAGTTCAGAGTCCATTGTTCTTGCGTCCTTCAGATGGTCCTGGATCACTTGCTATTCAAAAAAAGTTGGTAGGTGCTCAGAACTATCGATCTTGGAGGAGGTCTGTAGAGATTGGATTGTAAACAAAGAGGAAATTATGCTTCATAAGAGGTATTGTCCCTAGATCTTATGATCCTATTCTCAGATGAACAGTGAGAAGTTTGTAACAATATGGTGATAAGTTGGTTAATGGCTTATGTGTCTGAGTCAATTGCTAAGTCAATCATGTTCATTGGGAATGCTTATGAGATTTGGATTCAATTGGAAAAGTGGTTTGCATTAAGTAATGGATCAAGAAAGTGTAAGCTGAATTGAGAAACTTATGATATTTTAGAGTATAGGCAATCAATCAGTGAGTATTATACCAAAATAAGCATGTTTGGGAAGAATTAGACTCTATGAATGTTTTGCCTAGGATACCTAGTGTTACTCCTGAAATAAAATGCTTTTTTGAATGCTATTAACACTCAGAAGGAAGAGCAAAGGATTTTTTAGATTTTGAATGATTTTGATGAACATTATTCACCATTGCTCATCAGAATTTGCTTGTACATTGCTTCAGCAGGAAGAATCACAGAGGGAAGTGTTTGGTAAAACTTTGGATTATTCTATTGAAACAATTGATTTGTATACAAAGTGTGAGAGTAAAGAAAAGTGTACTATATGTGTTTATAAGTGGCATCCATCAGATAAGTGTTGGGAAAAGGTAGGATATCTTGTTTGGCACTACAAGTATAAGCAAAATCAGGCTAAGAATAAAGGAAAGACTGTGGTCATGCAAGGAATTATTCAGCCAAGAAGAACTATTGCTGCAAATGCAGTTGAATCATCTGGTCATGTTATGTTCACTTCTAAGTAGTTTGAGAAGCTTATGAGGAGTTTGCCTCACTTCAATTCTACTGATATGAAGTATTCTGTTGATACATATGAGGAACTTGACAATGAGTTTGTTGCAGGTATATCCTGTTACTCTTGTTTATCCTATTCTAAAATTGTCATTCATGGTTGGATAATTGACACAGGTGCAACATACCATATGACCCCTGTAGTCACTGATAACGCTACACGCGTCGTTCGGGGTCAAAGGAACTTCCTTTTCGTCGAGCAAGTTTTTATAACACCCTAGGCGTGAACCTAATCACGTGTAGTGTAGTATTAAGGTGCCATGGGTATTGATATCGCTCTCTAGGGGAATAGTGTCGCGTTAAGCAGTGTATGTCGATTTAAGTCTAAAGGTGAGGGATGATTATTTTTGTATTTTTATAATTTATGAATCTCGGTGTGTGAAGGGTAGGGTGGAATTAGTTGCTAGTCAACTATCCCAAAAGATACTAACTATATTATGGGTCTACCAGAACGGAAGCGTATCTACTTATGATGTATTACTCCTTGCTAGCTATCCAATTCTACCTACTCAATTATCACGTCCTATTGATGGTTGAATTGTCACGTCCTTATTCTTAACGCGTTGTATTTTCTAAGGTCTTAAGGTGTGCATTCCCTAACTCTTTAAAGCCACCTAAGTGTAGTAAACTAAATCCACTAAGTCATTCATAAACTAACTTTGAGGTTATCTTTGGGTTTAGTAAACGAAATCCACTAAGTCATTCATAAACTATCCAAGATATCAAGTATTAAACACAACGATAGCCTAGTCGCACTCCTAAGCCAATTACAATTAAGATAAGAGACAACCAATCAAACAAGAGACAGTAGGATGCAAGAATTATAAACTAAACCAATTAGACTCATTGAAATTGTCACACCCTAATGATGAAGATAGACACAAGCATCACTAAGAAATCAATAAGATCTAATTAATTATATACAAGTTTCATACAATCATAAGCAAACACTAGGTGAATTAGCCAAGCATAATTAATGAAGAGCAAGCAACAATTATGATAATTGAAGACATACCATAGGATTGGATTAACAAACAAACCATTACAAGATGTTTATAGAGTGTTTGAAACTCTTTAAGTTTTGCTGAAACACCTACCTAAACCCTAGAATCGACTTAGGGTTTAGGGCTTACAAAAGTAAAGTTATAATGTTATATTTATAGGATGATTTTCTGTGGAAAAGAGTGACTACGCACACCTAAAGAGTGATGGCGCCACGAATTTTTCACCAAACTGTAGATTTTCTCGCTCCGTCGCCGGGCTTTTGAATCACCTAAATCCAGTTCAGATGCAAAGTTATGGCCAAAACAGATCTCGCATTCGCAGCATATTGAGCTTGTGACGGCGTCACCTTATGGTTGTGACGCCGGCTTCATCTTCTCGACGCGGATCAAATCTAGCCGCCCGGTGCGACGACCTACTCTTTAAAACCCAAGCCGCACTTGTAAATAAGTAATTTGGCTACCGAGCCGCCACAATGCTCACGTTGCCAGCTAAGCAGTGACGCCGTCCCCTTGTATTTTAGCAGCTTGAGTGTCTCGATTCTTGACTTTGGCCATTTTCTTCGTATATCCGCGCCTTTCCGTCCAAATAAGTTCCATTCCAGCAATTTGCCTTCAAGAGACCTAAAAAGTGAAAAGGAACGATATTAAGTAATAACGGATACAAAAGTGATCAAATAAGGGCTTAAACGACCCCTCAAAAAGGTACATTTTAAAACCTTATCAGTCACATACTTATTTGAGCTTCAATTGCTTAATTTTAGACCACAAATCATCCTACCAAATGGCCAAACCACACATATATCTCAAATTGGGAAGGTTAAGATTAAAAATAGAATTATGTTGAAGGATTTGTTAGTAATTCCCAAATTTAAGTTTAGTCTACTTTATGTAACCAAATTGAGAGAAGATAAACATTGCTTTGTCTCTTTTTATCCAAAATTCTGTGTCATCCAGGACTTGACAACAAGGAAGGTTCTGGGACTCGATAAGAGAAATCATGGTCTATATCATTTATTCAATATCCCTATAGATCAAATCCATTCAAAGCTACAATCTATGGTGGTAACAGCTATGAAGATTGTAGTTTGTTTTCAATTTTCTCAAAATTTTTCAATCATAATAAGCATGCTGCAAGTGTATTTTCAAACTCATATACTTTGTGGCATCATAGATTAGGACATTTGTCAAATTCTAATCTCAAATATGTACCTTGTGATTCTCTTTCAAAGCTCAATTTAAAATTCTTATGTATGTCTTTCATGTCCCATGTCAAAATATTCATATAGTGAGTCACACGCAGTTGAGACCTTTCACTTGATACACATTGAAATATGAGGTCCAGATATAATGTCTACTAATGGAAAGTTTAAATACTTTCTTACCATTATGGATGACTGTAGTAGAGCAACTTGGACATATCTGTTAGTTCAAAATTCAGATGCACACAAAGTTTTGACTACCTTCTGCAAGATTGTTGAAACACAGTTTGAAAAAAAGGTCAAAGTAGTTAGGTCTGATTATGCTCTAGAATTTTTAAAAGGATCACTTGGGCCTTATTTCATTGATCAAGGGATAGAGCATCAAATATCATGTGTAGATAGGCTACAACAAAATGGTAGAGTGGAGAGGAAGCATAGGCACATTTTAGAAGTAGCAAAAGCACTGAGATTTCATGCTCATCTGCCATTAGAATACTGGGGTGATTATGTCTGGCACATTTCTAATAAACAAAACACCATCATCAGTTTTGAAGCATAAGACACCTTATGAGATTTTGCTGAATAGAAAGCCTATGTATAGTGTTTTAATAGTGTTTGGTTGTTTACCAATGACTAGTAATCCTGATAGAATAGCTGATAAGTTCTCCCCAAGAGGTGTTCCATGACGTTTTCTAGGCTATCCACAACATCAAAAGGGCTACAAACTGCAAAACCTTCTCACCAAAACTAGATTTGTGTCAAGAGATGTTCAATCCTATGAAGAAATTTTCCCTTATTCCAAACCACATATGCTTAAATTGTTACAACCTTTACCTTTTCCTATACGTCAACCAACTCATTGGTATGATGATTATGTTACTACAACTGTTCCTAATGTGTCTACTACAACATCAGTTGTTCCTCCTACCATTGCATCTACACCTGGTGAAGCTGTTCAAATAGTGCCATCTCAAGTTCCAAATGCTGAACTTGTCCCCATACCACCACCTCATGTGAGTGCTCCTAGAAGGTCATCTAGAACTACATCTGCTCCTACTTGGCTACAAGACTATTTAACTCCCACTGTTACCTGATCAAATCAAGTACCAGTCACTCATGTTCAATCTCAGTTTCAAGCTTCCCTTGCTGCACTAATTGCACAAGTCACTCATACTTTCTTTAAAGAAGATGTTAAAGACACAGAATGGTGTATGGCTATGAATGGTGAATTAAGAGCTCTTGAGTTGAATGGTACTTGGGAAGTCACAGACTTGCCACCTTTAATGAAAGCAATTGTCTGTCATTGGATTTTCAAAACCAATTTAAAGGTAGGTGGCAAGAAGACATGAATAAATCAAGGTTAGTAGTCAATGGCAATAAGTAAAGGATGGGTGAAGACTATGAGGAGACTTTTGCACCAGTAGCCAAAATGTCATTGTGAGAGCTTTACTAGCCGTAGGTACTATGAAGAATCGGGATGTATGCCAAATGGATGTTTCCAATGCATTCCTTCATGGTGACTTGCTTGAAGATGTGTACATGCAGCTCCCTTTGGGCTACGCTGGTGAGGGGGAGCCTATTCAAGATGTTCCTAAGTCACCTAAGGTCTGCAAGTTAAAGAAATCATTGTATGGACTCAAGCAGGCACCAAGACAATGGTTTGCCAAATTGTCATCTGCTCTAGCGTCCTTTGGATATGTCCAGTCAAAAGCAGACTACTCTTTGTTTACTAAGAAGAATGAAACATCTTTCATTGTAGTTTTAGCGTATATTGATGATCTATTGTTACATATTGGTTTTCACAAACACATAAACAAGCACATATATGGGTTGACTAAAATGAGTTTTAGAGAGAGAAAGTGGAAGAGAGTTAGGAACTTTAGTGAGACAAAGAAAAATGGATTATGAAAGCTCCAACCCTTTGCCTTGCTAGGCAAAGGGTATTTATAGTTTGTTACATGAGACGCCCCTACGGGTGGATCGCATACAATGGGTAAAGACTGTCCTGCCCTCCACAGGTTAACATAACAACCTACTGACTATCACTAAATGACTACGACTATGAGCTTTCTAACTAATACATATATTTGAGGTGACCAACTCTATAACTATCGGATTTTCTAAATCCTAACAATCTCCCCCTAAGGGAGGTCACCTCAATTACAAACAAATATTATATTTTGGTGTTCTTGGATTCTTGATAAGTTTTTTGCTCTGTAGCTCGTAGTCTTCGATTCTTCATATTCTGCATATTGTGATCATTAAATGAAGGTCTTTAACTGATCCACGTGATGGTGAGTTTCTTTGAGCCAGCTTTGAGATCATCAGCTACAGCAAATCTCTGACTCATCCTTTGTTGTATCGCCATTATGTGAAGTTGTGACTTTTAGACCGGCATGCTCACATTTTGGATCATGATATCTTCTCATCAGAGTAGCAGAAGCTTTATTGATTCATGATATTTGCAGCATCATAGCAGAAGCATGGATTGAAAATAGCAAAGCTAGTTGATGAAGATATGCATTTATCATGATTTCTTTTAGAAGTGAGTATGTTGTGTGAGCATGCGGTTATGGATTGACTCCTCACCGATCAACAGAACCGCGGTGTCCCTCAAGCAAACAATAAATAATATAAAGTGCAAGAAAGTGTCTTTGATCACTTTCGTTGAATGGGGTTACAAGAACCACGGTTCCCCGTTGACCAAAGATAAGTACTACATGTGATCAGGTGGAATTTCGAAGAACCTCTTTGATAGGGTTTCGCAGCTAACCAGCTAACCAAGCCGTTCTCAAACCAGAACGTCTCAAAGAAGACAAAGACGGAGTGAGAGAACCAGCGAATTGAGATTCATTGTTGATGAAAAATGATTTGAAAAACAATCGCGTATTGCTTAATGGAAAGAGTTTTTGCAATACAATGCAGGTTTTATGAAATATCAGTTATCAATCATAAATACCCTTTTAATTTTGAAAACTTAATACACAGTCGATGTGCTAGAGAAAAGAGTTGTTGAGCACACCGACCAGTTTTTCAAAGGTATCCGTCAATCCATTTCCTGGACCAAGGTTGATTCAAGAATGAATCACCCCATCGTTTCTATCCAGTTGTCACAAGTTTGATCTTTCGAGAAGATCTTACATTTCACCCACCAAGAGCTTGTTTGATGTTGGCTCTAGAAGGATTTCCATCTTCATCGTGAATATTTTTACATATCACTCGGATGTTCTGGCAATACCACAAGGATAATGCGTAGGACTCTCAAAATATGTTCTTACTTTCCACATTGTGTGAAATAGTAAGTCTTCATTAATTGTGTCCTAATGAGATTTATTGATGATCTCTTGGCTCTAGACTCAATAGTACACTTTTGGTTTCCTATACCAGAGACTAGGGAGAGGGTGTCCTTCTTCAATATCAACAATCTCTAAGAGACAGTCGATAGATTATGTAGGTTCCCCGTGAGAATGAAACAAGTCTTTTTAAGAGGAACTTGAGTAGCTTGGGAAGTTTTAGTGCAAAGCGGCCACCTGGGTCCATGACGTCTTGTCTTCAATACCTGTTACCTTTGTAATGTACCAAGAGCATATGCCTTGAACCCGATTTCTAAGGTTGAATTAATGGAGGGCTATTTCTTTTCACCCTTTTCACATTCAATTCCTTTTCATTCTTCAACCCTTCAGTGCTTACCGAGACTTCATAACTAGAACCTTTTTGGGTTTATTCTAGTTCTAGCTCAATCTCAGTTGACACTTCTCCCTTATTCTCAATTTTCTCCTTTTTTCATCATACATAAGGACTTCTACACTATCTAGTAGATTGTCCCTAGGTAGATCCCTCCGGCCCTGGCGGGATCGTAGGAACGAATACCTAACCTAACCATCCTTATATCTGCATACATAAAATAAATTGGTCGGTCTTTTGGTATTGTTCATTCCGCCTCGAAACCAATTAAAAACCATTTGAAAATCAATCAAGGTACTTGTGATATAAAATCAAAGTGTTTTGTACCTTAATTGTTTTTGATATTTTAGAAATGCTCCCCCTCAACATGTGCTTCAAGTATTAGAAATCATTTTAGCACATGGAGGCAAGAGGACTTTGAAATCTTAGATTGAGAATGAAAGATCCAATCTTTGATTAACATTTTTTAAAATGATCATCATACCTCGATCGAGTATTGTGTTTTAAGTACTTAGGATGAAATATTTTGGGAAGGATGAGGTTTTCTTTTGATTTCTCCCCCTCAATATGTGCATCGAGATTCGAAAGAGTTTTGCACATATTAGAGAGAACTCCGCACTTTGAGATAACTCAATCACGTTTCAATCCTTTTTGGTTTAAGATAATTGCTCCCCCTTAATATGTGCATGGAAAATTTGAAATCGTTTGGCACATGTAGGGAGGAGTTTCTAAAAGTTCTTGAATACGTTTGGCACATGTAGGGAGGAGTGCTTGTTATTATATTTCTAAACCACTCATCGAATTATCAGTTTATATCCAATTTAAATCACAAATTTTCCCCCGATCACAATTTTCAAACCCTTTGAGATTTGTGATCTCAATTGATATAAATTAATTTTGAAAGCTTTTTTAGGAGAAGTGTGACCTGCTTTTGAAAACATTTAGCTGATAAGGATAAGATTTTGAGGCTTTAAAACTCCAATGATCAAACATACTTAGGTATCTTATGAAAACACAACGATAGTCTTGATCTGGATCTAATTGTACAAAAACATTGTTATTTTAGATTTATCCAAAAGAAGACCTTGTTCGTTTACATGCCAATAGTTTGAATAATAACCTTTTGAATTGTTTGAAATCATTCTCCCCCTCAATCAATGACCAAAGTTGTTGATTGAGTGATAGAGATTTTGACAAATGATACGTCTAGATGATTTTCAAAATTAAGTCCGAGTTATTTATCAAAGCAATTTAGTTTTCATTATATGACAAATATTTTTCAGAAGAATATTTAGAAGGAAAAATATTTGTGAGGAATCATTTGTCTTTTTGGCGACAAAATTTCCTTATAAATATTTGTTTTTAGAATCAGAGCATGAGGTTTCAAAATTAGATTAAGCATTGCTCTGTTCTTTCTTTTAAAAAATGGGTTACTGCCTGAAATGACAATAAACCTACATTTTTCTCCATCTCATTTTTTTTATGAAAATAAAATGTTTATTGTTTCTGTTCTAACTTCATCTAAAAACCCGTGCCATTTTTGAATGACAGACCAAAGTCCGTAGATGTTATCGAAACCTGATAACATGATATAATAACAATGTTTTTGGACTTTTTCAAAATTTTCTGATTTTTATGGATTTTTGTTGATTTTATATTTTTCTATTTTCTTTTTGTTGGTTTTATAATTTCGTATTTTGCTTTTAGATAAAATATGTACAAAGATTAGGTGAGGAAACACCTTTACTCCTCGTCTTCCTCCTGAATACGTTTGAGTGTCTCAGGTTGTAGGCTTTTCAAGCCAAGTCGTGGAAGGATAAACTCAAACCGTTCTCTAGGAAGAGCTTTAGTGAAGATGTCCGCCAGCTGAAATTCAATCCTTATTAAGTATAGTTCAACCACACCTTTCTCCACTTGTTCTCTGAAGAAGTGATGTCGAATGTTAATGTGCTTTGCTCTTGAATGTTGAACATTGTTGCAGTAGAGAGCAATGGATCTTTTATGATCACAATACAAAGGAACTTTGTTGAATACAAAGCCATAGTCAGATAATTGGGATCTCATCCATAAGATTTGAGCACAAAAAGATGACATGGCTATTTATTCAGCCTCTGTAGAGGATATAGAAGTACTCATTTGTTTCTTTGAAGACCATCTTACTAACTTATCTCCTAAAAGCGAAAGCACCTCCGACGCATTTCGATGTGTATCTTGACATCTCGCATGGTCTCATGACCGCATATGCTTTAGTGACATATCGGTGTCCTTCGGGTACCAAAGTCCCATGTTAATGGTTCCTTGGAGATACCGAAAGACCCGCTTAACCGCTTCAAGGTGCTTTTTGGTAGGCTTAGCCTGGTATCTAGCACACATGCATAGAACGAGCATAATATCGGGTCATGGCCGTGGAGGTACATCGGGGATCCATACTACCGATATTTCGTTTGATCAACCATGATCCCCGAGTGGTCCTCATCCAGTTTTGTGCGCTCTACCATGGGAGTGTCACTGTGGTCACAAGAATCAAATCCAAATTTCTTTAAAATTTCATTTGCATATTTAGATTGATTAATAAAAATGCCTCCCGGACTTTGTGAAATTTGTAATCCCAAGAAAAATGACATTTGTCCTATCATAGACATTTGAAATTCGGAGCCCATCTCCTTTGAAAAGCGGTCACATTCATTAGAATAATATCATCAACATAAATTTGAACGTGAATTAAGTGTTTGCTTGACTTTCTGGTGAACAATGTGGGATCAATCGCCTTTGTGAATCCTTTTGTCAAGAGAAACTTTGACAAAGGTATCATACCATGCCCTTGGAGCTTGCTTCAAATCGTAAAGGGCCTTCTTCAAGCAGTAGATATGGGTAGGATGATCTGGATTCACGAAACCTTCGGGTTGAATGACGTAAACTACTTCTTTGAGATCTCCATTAAGAAAAGCAGTCTTTACATCCATCTGATAAACCACCATGTTCTTGCTAGCAGCATTAGCCAGGAAGATTCTGATAGCCTCAATTCGTGCAACTAGAGCAAATGATTCCTCAAAGTCAATAACATCATCTTGTCGGTATCCTTTAGCCACTAACCTTGCCTTATTCTTCAGAACATCACCGTGCTCATCAAGCTTTACTTTGAAGATCCACTTAAGAGCAATAATCATAGCACAATCTGGAGCAGGTACTAATTCCCATACATCAAGACGATCAAACTCATGGATTTCTTCTTACATAGCACTAAACCAAATTGCCCTCAAACATTGCTGTTTGGACGTCTTTGGGTTTGATCTTTTAATACTGTAATTGAAGAAGCACCATAAGGCATCAGTGGCAAGTTGTTTACGAGTGGATACTGGATGAGAAAGGTTCCCAATGATGTTATCCAGTGGATGATCATGTGTCCATTTTCCGAGATATTCATGTGGTTGATGATGAGGAACTGATGTAGCAGAGTTTGGATCCCCATGAAGATGATTCGGTGTTGGTTCGGGGTAAATATGTTTTCAAACGGGGCATCTTCAAGGGTAGCAAAGGGGTTATCTCCATCATAATTAGCGCCTACATTCCCATGATGTTCAAATAAGATTGAGGATTCAAGATGATGAGGAGTGATCGACAACTGACGCTTCTTGAGATAGAGTCATTGAAACGGATGGACCATCCATATTGGTTGGATTAGAAGCAGCTGCAGTTGGTGGTCCAGAATTGTCATTAGTTTGAGGTTCATAATATTCATCAAACATCAGATCAAACAATTTCTTCAAATCTTCTTCTGATGGAGGTACATATGGAACTGTAGGGGTGATTCTGTACAAGAGAAGAACTGATGGGACTACTTGACAAATATTGAGGTGCGAGTCCAGAACTGGATTGTCCTGGAGCCGTATGCTCAGACAGCTCATCGAACGTGACGTGAATAGATTCTATGATGTCTCGGGTTATTTTATTGTAGATTCTGTAACCCTTCCGGTTTGGTGCATAACCAACGAAAACTCCAATGTCCGCCTTAGGTTTCAATTTACCCAAATCCTGACCTTCGTTAGTAGGATAGCATAAGGCACTGAACACACGTAGAAAAGAAAGATCCGGTTTTCGGTTGTAGACAAGTTCGTAGGAGTTTTGCATGAGTTGTATGAATTAGGGAGCGTTTTGGGTGTAGCATGCATGGCAATGGCTTCCGCCCAGAAACTTGGAACCTTTGAATAAATCAAAGATAGTCTTTGCAGCTTCTACAAGAGTTCGATTTCTTTCAACTACACCGTTCGTTAGGAATACGTGGAACACTTCTTTGATGGCTGATTCCAATGCTTTCATAAAAACGACTTCTTTTGTTTACAAACTCAGCCCATTGTCTGTTCGATAATTACCGTGTTATTCAGCAGAACCTGCAGCTGTTTAATAAGTTTGATGATGACGTCTGGAGTTTCATCATTTGATCTCAAAAACTTAACCCAAGTAAACCGAGAGTAATCATCAACCACGACTAGCACATATTTCTTCCCATTTATAGTTTGCACTCTTATAGGTCCGTACAAATCCATATGAAGAGTATGAAGAATTTTCATAATTGAGTTTGCAGGTTTGGGTTTATGGGCATATTTCTTGCTTTTTCCCAATTGGCATGCTGAACAAAGATGATCTTTTTCATACTTTAATCTGGGCAAGTGTAACACCCCAAAAAATGACTCAGCGGAAGTATACAAGTATTGGGGTGCTACTAAATTGGTATCACAACATAATCATAGAACAATTGGTTTTTCATAAATAAACTTTTATTCATTCTTAAAAACTATGTTTACATTATTGATTAGTGCGGAAAATGGCCCATTATAAACGAATGGTCCCAATACATAAATCAGAGTCATCTATGACCATGCCATGCCTTTGCCTTCCCAATATAAGCTATCACTTCAAAACCTGAAGATACATACTAAAAGGGGTCAGCTTACGCTGGTGAGTTCATAGGTTTATTTAAAAAGGGATTTCAGTACACTATTTCAAATTTGGTTTTTGATGACCATTATGTCTTGCATAATGTCATGAAATTTATGATTTCAATTCATAAAAGGGTTTCATAAAAGGATTTCATTAGTGGACCATAAGTAGGGTGTATGTACATTACAACGAATATAATGTCATATATTGAATCTATTACGCTAGAACTAAGTTCATGCAACCGGCTATTGACGGTTTATGTATGCACAAGGAAGTCATACAAATAAAGAGTTGGCGCAGTGTTTATCCCAATACACTGTCCCGACATGCTATATGTTTCGCCTTGACCCAAGTCAACCGAACAGGTGGTAGTCACCCCAATAGATCTATTTATAACATTCGGCTTCCCGCAGAATTGACGGTTCATGAAAAGGGCAATTTGGGATCTAAAGTCTTAGGCTAAGCTGCGTAATATTCTAGGTCAAAGGTTTTGGTGTGGTCCTTAAGCATCTAGGTATGATGTATCTTAAAACATATCAATCAAAGGGCATAATATGCATAGAATGCAAAATTTTAGTAATTAAATCATTTAAGTAAAAATGAGCATGTATATTCCCCCAAAATAGTTATAAAACAAGTAAAAGTAGGGGCTATGAAACTCACCTTGGCCATGTGTAAAATAAAGTCTAAAGGGAATTAAATCAAGGAGTGATAGTGCACGGCTCCGACACGCAACCTAATTAAGTTCGGCAATTTAGTCTTCATGTTTAAGACTCGATAAAGTTTAACTAACTTTATAAATTTTAAATGTTTAGTTTGTTGTTGTTGTTATTGTTGAGGTGGCATCATTTATCTTAGAAAAATTTACAAAGACTTGGGTGGATCTCGGCTTAGGAAGAATGACATAGAAGGAATCTCAAGGAAGGAATTTCGACTTTGGTTTAATAATGACCAAAAGATAATACTTGGAAGGATATTAAGAGCGAATGAGACCGAATGATGACGTCCGAAAAGAAAAGTACATATATTATGAGATGAATACGGTAGGAATGGAGGAGATTTGTATATATATATTTTAAGTGGATGTATATGTTTATATAAATTATTCAAAAAGTCTAAGTAATAGGTTTGATAAATACCCTTATGGGTGTATGATATGAATAAGTTTAACTAGCATCAAAAAAATATAATAGTTAAATATAGTTTGACAATCGTCGGGTATATCCCGAATATAAGTTTTTGGTTTGTCCGAGGTGACTAAATGTCAAAGTTTTATAAATATAGCTTTACTAAGTTGACACTCAATAAGGGAATTATAGATTTGTAATTTCAAAGTCAAGCCAAAATTTATGTTTCTATTGGTTTAGTGATACAAAAACGTTAAGTTTAGTAAGATTCATACTATTGAAATATGATTTTAATTTGTTTAAAGTTTATACGTTTATCATTTGGTTGTGACTTATGTTTTATTAGCTTGGACGATATGAGGTTATAAAAGTAGAGGTGCTTATATGCACATGAGACGAGTTATGTTACTTGCATATGTCGGAATTATATGTCGCGATTATATTACTTGGAGTAGTCGGGAATGGCTCGAGATGTTGCACGCTATGCCCTGATGGGCTTTTCAGAATTCCAGCGGACCATTATAACGATGGGCTCTGTCCTAGTTACTACACACACTTTGGGCTAATGTTGGTAAAACCAAACGCAACCCCCTTTTTTTTGTTTTGTGTGGGCTTCACATCCCATTAATTTAACCACCAACATATAGCCTTATGAAAGGGGCTTTGAGGCCCAAATTGGTTACACAAAAGCAACTTTTAGACATTGATGGGGAGCAGTTCATGATAACCTTGTGGGTATAGGCAGTGTTGACGCAAGAAGCACAAAGAAAAATGTATGCGTAAACTAAGAAACGCAACATATACCAAGACTTTTACAAGTCTTCTAAGATGACGACATGGTCTGGTGTTGAGTCGGGTAGAAACACCCTCGAGGTGTTCTCCCTTGGCTCGAAGCAAGCGGGACACACGTATCCTTTGGTGACTCGATACAACTCCAAATGCAAGACTTTTGTGAGAGCCTATGCGCATACTGAAACAAGACACAAAATTTCAAGAAGTCTAGCTCGATTGATAACCAGTGAAGTCGAGTACTACTCGACTCAAGTGAGGGACTTGACACAATCACACCCTTACAAAGTTTTGTAGGATCGAGAGAAAACTGCGTAAAGCAAACACCTTGATTGAGTTTTAATCTCGAGATCGACAAAGGTAAAACCACCAATAATGAAAGCAAAACGTATATTTGAATAGGACTTCGAATGAGCTAGAAGGTATGTTGGAAACTAGATTAGCCAATATTGGGTTTTTGTTTTTCTTACCATACGCAACCAACAATAACAATAATTTACATGAAAGATATCCTTTTTCCTTATCCACCATTATAAATTTAATTAACACCAGAATTTATCAATAGTACTTATAACTTAAATGATTATTACCAATCGGTGTGAACAAGAAATCATAAGTTTGAATTTAACCAATAATATTACAAACACAGTAGCTTCAAAAGATAACAAGGAATGTATTCTTACATTAAACCCATTAGTGGGTTGAGTAGTAATGAACACCAAAACCTCAAATTCTCATTCGAAGGAGATTTGGAACGAATTAGAACAATTAACACTTGGAATAGCTTTTTTATACATCAAATGACAAAACCCCTAAGCTAATTTTAAAAACCCCTTTGTTTTGAAGAACCCTAATTTTCGAATTGATTGGGAAAATGATGATACTCTTCTGAAATCAATCCCTTTTGTGGATGGAAACATGGAGATGGAATCCCTAGGGTCCTTGACCTCGTTTGTAGGGAGACACCCTTTCTTGGCTCATGTCCTTGTCCACAGCCACCCTTCAAAGCCTCATGTGATGTCTAGGATGGTAGGATTTCCATCTGGGGAGGATGAAGAAGATGATTTTAGGCTTTGACTTTCAAAAGGAGGAGAAATCTCCATTTTTATGTTTGTCTTTCCTGGTTTGTGTCGACAAGAGCTAGAGAGGAGGGGACAGGTAAACAAAACGTGGGAGAGAGAGAGGGATAGGAGTTATCTCTTTTGTTTTATTATATAAACAGTACAATCGGTACTCAGTGTTTTGTCGAATTCTCGAGTAAACGTATCTTCCCGGTACCCGAAAATATAGAAATTATATTTTCGGAAACGATTTCTTAACCCTAATAATATGACATTCTTATTATGTTGAGATTTGATTATAAATGTTTGTCGTTATTAATTTGGCGTCGGTATGCGTGTGGCGCCGTGACTTTCTGAATTCACGAGATAACTTCATTTTCATTTTCAGAATTATCGGTGAATGGTAAAAGGTGTATTTTCTCTTATCTCAGTTTTATTTTTAGTTTTGTATGCTACTACTTGCAGTATCTTGGAATAACTATTAGATTAAGCTTATGTATGCTTAAATTTTAACTGGGATAATAATAAATTTCACATTTATTATACATAATATTAGTGGACAAGCGGTGTCTTATTTCTAAGGAAACGAGATGACCCCTCGGTTTTAAATTTTTTATATTGGCATTCTATCAGAAAATAATTGATTTAAATTTTTCTGACGTGTAAATATTATTATAATAATCCGAAATTTTACGGGTTGTTATAGCCTACCCACCTTATAGGAGATCCGTCCCGGATCTCAGTTTACGTTACCCGATAGAGTGTCGGGAACGAGGTGATGGTATTTGGAATAAGTTTTGAATTTTTCCTAGGTTGTTTTAGGGTTTCCTCTTTGGGTATGGGTACCTAGGTGTTATACCAATAGCACATCCTCTATCTGAGGAGCCATGATTTTCTGGGGTAGGTTCATTGAGTGAAAGTTCTAATTCTTGATGTTATGAGGTTTCACTATTTTGTTAATGTGAGAATCTCTAACTTCCCACGGTAAAACATAATCATTTCTGTTATTTAATGGTTCCAAAGTATAGTGGTTAATTCTTAAGGTTTTGCTACAGGTTTGTGTGTTTTCTTCTTTAAGGGATGGGGAAACATTTGTTTTCGAATTTTCCTTTCGAATAAATGTTTACACAAGTTTGACTAAGACCAGATTTCAAAATTGATAATGTGTTAAATGACACATTTTCACAAGATTGTAAAACTGGTTCCTAATTATGGTGTGTATAATGGAAATTTTGTGAAACTTTTAGTGTTTCAGCATTTTGTCTCATTTTATCGAGGGATTTGAAAAGTATTATTGTTGGATTTTAATGGGGAATCCTTCAATTTGGAAACTATATTATAGTAAGGATGTGAAGCAGGGTATAACGTTTACCCATAGCTATGAGTAGGGTTTAGTTGTCTAAGTTGGGTAGGGTTGGAGGTTTAATGGTTGGTGAACCTCACTGTTTTCTATGGTTTTAGGCAGAGGTGCGGGATACATCCCAAGGTCAGGCTTTAGCTACCAAGGAGGACATTGATCATTTCTGTTTATAGAGTATTAACTTAAAACACTTTTCGAGGAAGTAAGTAACTAATAGAGTGGTTCTAGAATACTTTTCAAAGTATTAAGGAACACTTTATTTTGGTAAGGTATGGGTAGAATTGTAGTTTACTTTATGGTGAAATGGTAAGGTGGTAATTTGGTTTGTAGAATCATTCATGAAGTGATTTATAAGGTATTTTGATTATAATGGTTTATGGGATAATCGGAAACAGTTTGTATAGCCACTCCTTTATTTAGTTTGTAGGAGGGTAGCAAGGTAGGCACTATTATTCTTAAGAGGTGGGTGGAGTTTCTAGGTATCAAATTTTCAATGGTAAAATTTTCAAGTTTTGTGGGATTATAGGTCATTTACTGTGTCTTTCTAGGTCTTGTCAAGGTTTATTGTTCTTTTGGTTGCTTATCCCCACTAGGGAATCTTTCTCATAGGTGCTATTAGAAGGTTGCTCCTAAAATGGTTTGATTCGTCCATGGAATGTAAGGTTTGGGGTAGGAGTGACTATAACATAACCGATTGTGATATAGAATTATAAAGTTTATGGTTAAGAAGTAGTATGACGCCAGTGAGTGGCTTATGATTAAGGAATATTGTGATGCCAGTGAGTGGTTTATGACTAAGGAATGTCAGTGAGTGGCTTGTGATCAGGGAATGCCAGTGAGTGGCTTGTGATTAGGGAATAGTGTGACGCCAGTGTGTGGCTTTAGTGTAACGCCAATCTGCGGTTTATTAAAATGTTACATGTTTATTAAAATATTATCATTTTCTCACTGGACATAAAGCTATTATAACTATCCTAAGTATTGCAAAATTCACCTCTGAGCCGGACATAGGTGATCGGCTATCTCTGTCACCCCTCGGTTGAATATAGGTGATCAGCCTATATTCACCCGAGGTTCAATGAATTTTGAAATACTTAGCTTAGTTACGCTAGTAATATGTCACAATACTTTTAAAAGTTGTCTTGAATGATTAGAACAATTATTCTTTTTATGTGAGGGAAAAGGGTGTAGTGCTGTGATACGTAAGTATACGTATAGGGAAAATAATTATAACCTATAATGAAACTAGGTGAGCAGAGGATAAAACATGTATCTTATCAAGTATGATCTCAACAGATCATAAGTGAGGCATCAGCTTGGCGGTGCGGCACGCGTGTCGGTCATAGGGTTAAGTTTTTGTAAAAGTGGTTATAGTCTAGGTTTTAAAATACCCGTTTCTATAACCTAGGCTCGATGCCAATCGTAACACCCCAAAATGACTCAGCGGAAGCATACAAGTATTGGGGTGCTACTAAATTGGTATCACAACATAAGCATAGAACAATTGGTTTTCATAAATAAACTTTTATTCATTCTTAAAAACAATGTTTACATTATTGATTAGTGCGGAAAATGGCCCATTATAAACGATTGGTCCCAATACATAAATCGAGTCATCATGACCATGCCATGCCTTTGCCTTGCGCCTCCAAATATAAGCTATCACTTCAAAACCTGAAGATACATACTAAATGGGGTCAGCTTACGCTGGTGAGTTCATAGGTTTATATAAAAAGGGATTTCAGTACACTATTTCAAATTTGGTTTTTGATGATCATTATGTCTTGCATAATGTCATGAAATTTATGATTTCAATTCATAAAAGGGTTTCATAAAAGGATTTCATTAGTGGACCATAAGTAGGGTGTATGTACATTACAACGAATATAATGTCATATATTGAATCTATTACGCTAGCACTAAGATCATGCAACCGAAGCTTCTGACAGCTTTATGTATGCACAAGGAAGTCATACAAATAAGGAGCCCATGGCGAGTGTTTATCCCAATACACTCGGTCCGACATGCTATATGTTTCGCCTTGACCCAAGCGGGGTCAACCGAACAGGGTAGTCACCCCAATAGATCTATTTATAACATTCAAGCTTCCCGTGCAGAATTGACGGTTCATGAAAAGGGCAATTTGGGATCTAAAGTCTTAGGCTAAGCTGCGTAATATTCTAGGTCAAAGGTTTTGGTGTGGTCCTTAAGCATCTAGGTATGATGTATCTTAAAACATATCAATCAAAGGGCATAATATGCATAGAATGCAAAATTTTAGTAATTAAATCATTTAAGTAAAAATGAGCATGTATATTCCCCCAAAATAGTTATAAAACAAGTAAAAGTAGGGGCTATGAAACTCACCTTGGCCATGTGTAAAATAAAGTCTAAAGGGAATTAAATCAAGGAGTGATAGTGCACGGCTCCGACACGCAACCTAATTAAGTTCGGCAATTTAGTCTTCATGTTTAAGACTCGATAAAGTTTAACTAACTTTATAAATTTTAAATGTTTAGTTTGTTGTTGTTGTTGTTGTTGAGGTGGCATCATTTATCTTAGAAAAATTTACAAAGACTTGGGTGGATCTCGGCTTAGGAAGAATGACATAGAAGGAATCTTAAGGAAGGAATTTCGACTTTGGTTTAATGATGACCAAAAGATAATACTTGGAACGATATTAAGAGCGAATGAGACCGAATGATGACCTCCGAAAAGAAAAGTACATATATTAAGAGATGAATACGGTGGGATGGAGGAGATTTGTATATATATATATATATATAATTTAAGTGCATGTATATGTTTATATATCTATAAAAGTATTCAAAAAGTCTAAGTAATAGCTTTGATAAATACCCTTATGGGTGTATGATATGAATAAGTTTAATTAGCATCATAAAAATATAATAGTTAAATATAGTTTGATAATCGTCGTGTATATCCCGAATATAAGTTTTTGGTTTTTCCGAGGTGACTAAATGTCAAAGTTTTATAAAAATAGCTTTACTAAGTTGACACTCAAAAAGGGAATTATAGATTTGTGATTTCAAAGTCAAGCCAAAATTTATGTTTCTATTGGTTTAGTGATACAAAAACGTTAAGTTTAGTAAGATTCATACTATTGAAATATGATTTTAATTTGTTTAAAGTTTATACTTTTATCATTTGGTTGTGACTTATGTTTTTATTAGCTTGGACGATATGAGGTTATAAAAGTAGAGGTGCTTATATGCACATGAGACGAGTTATGTTACTTGCATATGTTGGAATTATATGTCGCGATTATATTACTTGGAGTAGTCGGGAATGGATCGAGATGTTGCACGCTATGCCCTGATGGGCTTTTCGTAATTCCAAATGACCATTATAACAGACGGGCTTTGGCCCCATTACTACACTTTGGGCTAATGTTGGTAAAACCAAACGCAACCCCCTTTTTTTGTGTGGGCTTCACATCCCATTAATTTAACAACCAACATATAGCCTTATGAAAGGGGATTTGAGGCCTAAATTGGTTACACTAAAGCAACTTTTAGACATTGATGGGGGAGCAGTTTATGATAACCTTGTGGGTATAGGCAGTGTTGACGAAGAAGCAACAAAGAAAATGTATGCGTAAACTAAGAAACGCAACATATACCAAGACTTTTACAAGTCTTCTAAGACCACGACATGGTCTGGTGTTGAGTCGGGTAGAAACACCCTCGAGGTGTTCTCCCTTGGCTCGAAGCAAGCGGGACGCACGTATCCTTTGGTGACTCGATACAACTCCAAATGCAAGACTTTTGTGATAGCCTATTCGCATACTGAAACAAGACACAAAATTTCAAGAATTCTAGCTAGACTGATAACCAGTGAAGTCGAGTACTACTCGACTCAAGTGAGGGACTTGACACAATCACACCCTTACAAGTTTTAGTGACTGTAGGAGACAACTGCGTAAAACAAACACCTTGATTGAGTTTTAATCTCGGTCGAGACTGACAAAGGTAAAACCACGGAATACGAGCAAACGTATATTTGAATAGGACTTCGAATAAGCTAGAAGGTATGTTGCAAACTAGATTAGCCAATATTGGGTTTTTATTTTTCTTACCATATGCAACCAACAACAACAACAATTTACATGAAAGATATCCTTTTTCCTTATCCACCATTATAAATTTAATTAACACCAGAATTTATCAATAGTACTTATAACTTAAATGATTATTACCAATCGGTGTGAACAAGAAATCATAAGTTTGAATTTGACCAATAATATTACAAACACAATAGCTTCAAAAGATAACAAGGAATGTATTCTTACATTAAACCCATTAGTGGGTCGAGTAGCAATGAACACCAAAACCTCAAGTTCTCATTCTGGAGGAGATTCGAACGAATTAGAACAATTAACACTTGGAATAGCTTCTTTATACATCAAATGACAAAACCCCTAAGCTAATTTTAAAAACCCCTTTGTTTTGAAGAACCCTAATTTTTGAATTGATTGGGAAAATGATGATACTCTTCTGAAATCAATCCCTTTTGTGGATGGAAACATGGAGATGGAATCCCTAGGGTCCTTGACCTTGTTTGTAGGGAGACACCCTTTCTTGGCTCATGTCCTTGTCCAAAACCACCCTTCAAAGCCTCATGTGATGTCTAGGATGGTAGGATTTCCATCTGGGGAGGATGAAGAAGATGATTTTAGGCTTTGACTTTCAAAAGGAGGAGAAATCTCCATTTTTATGTTTGTCTTTCCTGGTTTGTGTCGACAAGAGCTAGAGAGGAGGGGACAGGTAAACAAAACGAGGGGGAGAGAGAGAGGGATAGGAGTTATCTCTTTTGTTTTATTATACAAACAGTACAATCGGTACTCAGTGTTTTGTCGAATTCTCGAGTAAACGTACCTCCCCGGTACCCGAAAATATAGAAATTATATTTTCGGAAACGATTTCTTAACCGTAATAATATGACATTCTTATTATGTTGAGATTTGATTATAAATGTTTGCCGTTATTAATTTGGCGTCGGTATGCGTGTGGCGCCGTGACTTTCTGAATTCACGAGATAACTTCTCATTTTCTTTTGTAAATTATCAGTGAATGGTAAAAGGTGTATTTTTCTCTTATCTCAGTTTTTATTTTTAGTTTTGTATGCTACTGCTGCGCACAGTATGCGGAATAACTATTAGATTAAGCTTATGTATGCTTAAATTTTAACTGGGATAATAATAAATTTCACATTTATTATACAGAAAATTAGTGGACAAGCGGTGTCTTATTTCTAAGGAAACGAGATGACCTCTCGGTTTTAAATTTTTGATATTGGCATTCTATCAGAATATAATTGATTTAAATTTTTCTGACATGTAAATATTATTATAATAATCCGAAATTTTTCGGGTTGTTATAGCAAGCCTCTTATGAGGTCCTTTCTAGAAAGATCATTTATGGTTCCGAAGTTCAAGTGATTGAGACGACGATGCCATAACCATGACTTTGTTTTAGAAGCCTTTGACAACAAATAGATTGGAGAAGACTTCATCATATCTTCGATAGAGATGGTGTACAGATTAGTGCCCCGTGTTCCCTTTAGAAGTTCAACACCATCTAGTTCTCTAACGAAGCAAGTATGTTTTCTAAAGGCCACTTCAAGATAAGAGTCACATAATTGACCAACAGAGAACATATTATGACCGAGTCCTTCAACATAATATACCCAGGAGATTACACTGTCACCAAATGCATAATCTCCGTAACCCATAATTGACCCAAAGTGGTCGTTCCCAAATCTAACAGTCCTGATGATTTTATTCACAAAGTTCTTGAGCCGTGAGCGATCTCCAGTCATATGCTTTGAACAACATGAGTCCAAATACCACAGAACGATTTGTACGACCTGCAGTTGAACACAGACAAGTATGGATGACTTGATAATTTGGATCCCCATGCATACAATGGGTTCCACTTGGTTAGTAAATGAGATTGGAACACCCACATCAGAAATAGAAGTTATGACATCATTAGAGGTGGATGCAATACTAGTAGAAGCACTTGGCCTGTGTGTAGTATGACTACTTCTTAAGGGGATGATCCTACCAGTAGATTTCCATTCATTAGTGGGCATAGAACTGTTCCTATTAGGACAAAATTCATTGACTTTGAATGTGCGGCCAATGGGTTTCCATTGATAACCCACATTATTGAACTTTCTCCCTGTAGGTTTCCAATAATTACTAACCTTTTTCCAAATTGGTTTTCTGGCATCCTTAACCTGTTTAGCAATTCTTACAGTTTTGACTGGGGATTTAACAACATTTTTCAACTCATTCGCAGCACATTCGTGATAAATACCAGAAATTAAACATTCATTACATGTTTTGCAAATAGTAGCGAATTAATTAATTACGTGACGCTTATAGATAATACTAGAATCAACACGATTCGTCTTATTCAACTCAAACTTATTGTTCCTAAAGGCCTTCTACTTTCTTCCCTTGATCACTCTTGGCTTGCGAGGTCCTATCTTGCTTTGTATTCCCTGGAGGCTTTGACCCGCCTACCTTAGTATCACTGATTACTCCTATAGAAGTAATGATGGGAACATTAGTTGGTTTCACTACTTTTTGCATTCCTGGTCTAGAAGTGCTGGGATCTGAGATTCTAGGAGGCACATCAAAGGTCACAAACTTGACTTTCTAAGATAGAACACGACATAACGACACTATCTTTCCTAGTACCAGTTTTAGGACATATAGCTATTAAGCATTCTAAAAGTTCCTGAGATCATTTTGCATATAAGCATGCATCCCTAATCGCATTATCATTTGGTTTCTCTATCTTATCCTCTTCAAAAATCTCACGGAGACATTCTAGACTATCCTTAAGGTACGAAAAATATGTTTGACATGCAAGTTCATTGTTTCTAAGATGAGGGGGAATATACTTCACAGTCATAGCATATTTAGTACAAGCAGGCACCTTTGGTGCAATATTCTCACCACTAGTGATTGGCATTTTCCTTTTACTCTGACTCTTCAGATTCTCAATTTCATTTTGCAAAGAAGTTATCTTTTCATTGTTCTTGTTACGAGTGACCTTAATTGATTCATATAACTCTTTGAAATGCAGTTTAACTTTTTCATTTTCTGCTAGAAAACACTCATTTTCATGTTGTAATACATTAACGATGTTTTGAAGATGAAAATTTTGAGAATTATGAGAATTTAAAGGAGGGGGCATATGGGAGCCAGTCACTTCATTCTTTTCTCCCTTTAGTTGAGAAATTTGGGCTTTCAACCTTTTGATCGTGTTGCACAGAGCTCGAATATGTTCATCTCGTTTGTTTAATTCAAAAACTGCATCAAACTCAGGAGCATCCGAGGATGTCTTGGCATTCGAAGTTTTAACATTTTCTTTGAGATGTTGATATTTTAGTTGCAAAGCAAGATATTCAACTTCCAATTTAGAAAATTGTCCACCATGTTATCATGATCATCCCTTTCGATTTTATCATGCAATTTTGAATTCTTGGTCTCAAGCTCAATGACACGATCGTGGGAGACTTTCAAAGCAACAAATAATTCATGAAATTGAGAAGCAGTAATAGAATAATTTGTGACAGTGTAAAACACATCTTGAGCAATACATCTAGAAATCAAATTATCATTTAGGATGTGAAGATTCTTCCTCTCAATCTCATTACTTTTGAGCTCACATTCATAATCTCTGACCTCGTTTTCCATTTCATTAAACATTCTTTTCATATATTTAACCTCAGTATCTATGGCCTTTTGAAGAGATTCAAAATTTTCTTTTAGTTGTTTAAAGAAAGACATGACCTCAGTTAGGTAACATTCTTTTGTTTGCTCAAAACCCCTTTCCCCTTCAGTAATTCTCGTTGGAGTGATTCTCTTCTTACATGTTTTCTCAAAGTCAACAAATAGTTGGTAAACTACATACAGGCTGACTAAGGTTTTGCTTTGAGTGGGAAGAGTTTTAGGCACTAAATGCATAGGTGTAGTTGGAGGATACACAGTAGCTGGAGGCAATTTCCTACAAGGGGGATTCTTTTCAACAAGATCATCAGCTTTTTGCTTATCCATATCTTTCTTCCAAAACACTTGTTCAGGGGTCAACTGAGTCTGAGGTCTAAACTTATTGAAGGCAATCTAGTTTTCCTTAGCATAATTAGGTGTTTTGAATGTGATATTATACGCTATGCACCAAGGATTTTTTTGTTTCTTATCAATTTTCTACCTAGAGGCATCTTCTAATTTCCTATCCTCTTCAGTGCTTTCTACACAAGTAGGCTTTTGTTTAGGCTTAAGGATTTCATTTCCATCATAGATCACCTTTTGAGCAGCTTTTTATTTCTTACCAACCTCAGAATTAGGTTCCTCTACAAGACTAGTACTATGCTCATCGCTTAACAATCTATGCTTATTGATCAAGTGCACAGTCTGAATAGTGTTCCCTTGTACGTACAACTTGTTTTCAAGTTTGTTTTTCAAAATTTTTAGGTTGGAAAAATCATTTAAAAGTTTTGTTTCCTTAGCATTGAATTCTTGTTTAACCACTTTTACATTTTCTTGCAGTTCTTGCTTTTACTTAACAGTTTTATTAAGTTTTTCTTGTAAGGAATTTAACTCTTGTTTTAATATTTCTTTCCCAAAATTACTTTTTCTGATAATTGTACGCATTTGGTCATCCATTTCCTGCTCACGGGTAGTCAACTCAAACTTAGAACGCTGTTCGTATATATCAACTTGTTCCTTATAGACATTTAGTTCAAGCTACTGAATCATCGAGAGATATATGCAAGGTGTATTCATCAAAGATATAGTCATCATTGATGTGCGGTGAAGATGCATCACTTGGTACAATTTCACTTTCATCTTGCTTCACATATTGATCATATGGGACAACATTGCTGTTACCCATATTTTCAATATCTGATTCAATTGTTTCAGTTGATTGTACTTTGTTGTGAATCTTTTGCACATCAACCACATTGTATAGTTTTAATACCTCAAATATGATGGATTCCTTGGAGGGATTGGCTTGTTGAGGTGGAGAGACTATTGGTGTGATGTTACCCATAAAGATGGTTTGTGCCGTTGGTTCATCATCATCATCAGAGTCAAATGCATCACAATCTGCCACTTGAAAGACATTGGGATTGTTCTGGGCCACACCATGCACTGGTTGTTCATCCACATCTCGCATCATAAGTTTGGCATTTCCTCAAGAAGAAACAACAACTCTTCCTCATCCAACACTGCTCCATTGTCTTGAGCTTGCACTAGTAGCATTTTATCCCTCAAGTACTCAGCATTCTCGTGGACGTTTTGGTTGAGTGCGCTTCTAGTAATGTGTCCTTCCCTCCACGCTTGTAGCACATGATTGGCTTCCCTTGACCTTGAGCCGTAATCCTTCCTCGATTCTGATTTCCCACATAACCTGCACCGGCTCCTGCATTCCCATAACCAGTTCCAACCCCAACATTTCCTTGCTCATTATGTGGTAGATAAGCATTCTGCCTTCCTTGCACGTTTTGCACTACTACCCTTCCATCTTTAACCTTGGCATGATTGTGTAGGTTAGATGCAGTTCTGAGATGATTGTTGGTGTGGGGAGTAAGGTTCAGGTTTTGCTTAATAACCAGAGCCAGTTGATTGACAAGGTGTTTCATGAATGAGTCTGAAGGCTTATATCCTGGATCCGGAATGAGTTGTGATTACCATCCCCAGTAGGTATGACTTGTGATGCTTTGGTAGTTATTCCCACATTTGTATAGAATGCAGTTGAATCATTTAAAGAACTTGCATCTCCAGCATTGGTATTGAACTTTTCCATGATCATTCATTCAAATGCAGCATGCTTATCATGTTGGATCAAATAAGCATACAATTGCTCGTAATTGGTGTTCCTCAATCCTTTGTTTAGTTTGACTGCAGTGACAAATTTGTGCCATTCGGGATTCATGTTGTTCACAAACTTTGAATTGAGCTGGATATTTGGCATTGTCATCTTGATATTCCTCATATCATTCAAAAGCTTGTGGAATCTCACATAATATTCAGTAACACTTTCTTCTGGATTCATTTTAAAGTTCTCAAAGTCATCATACAACTAAGATTCTCTATCTTCCTTAGTTAGTTCCGAACCAGAGAGTAGCATCTTGACATTATCCCGTGACAGCTTGCAGTGTTGTGATTGATCAGCTTGTAAATGTCCTTTGGTAAACCTTGAAGTATGATGTTTGAGGCTCTAATGTCAGCATCATACCTCTTCTTTTCCTTATCATCAAGCTCATCATACATTCTTGGTCTATCCAACCCTAATGTAACATTTCCATCAGTTCCAGTTTCGAGAATGTCCCTAGTCGTTCCAATTTGAAATGATCCTTCATCAATAGACTTAAGGATGTTAACCCCATTCTCTTTTCTTAAACAATACAATCTGATTCTTTGAGCCCAAGAGTCATAATCGGTTCTATCAAGCATGGGAGGACGAGTATCGGATCCTGCAGCTTGAACGTCATCAGCAACAGAAGAAGTGATTGTTGACATGATCTCTAATTCTACGGGATTTTACTACTCTTTGATTCAACCGAGAAATAGATTCTTTCACAGGATTTTACTAAATCAAGAGAAAACCGTAAAACGTATCACGAAGAAATGACAAGTCTCAAAAGACAAATCGCACAACTGACAAACCGCTTGATTCAAATCGCACACTTGACAAATCGCTTCTGTCAAATCGCTTTCAACACAAATCGCTTCACTGTCAAATCGCTTAAGTGTCAAAACGCTTAAGTGTCAAACCGCTTAAAGTGACAAAACGCTTAACACACAAACCGCTTAACACACAAACCGTTTAACCCACAAACCGCTTAACACACAAATCGCTTAAAGTGACAAACCGCTTAACACACAAACCGCAGGGGAACACAAGTACGTCTACTACTTCCACTACTTTGTCCTTTCTTGTCTCTTTGTCTCAACACACAAACCACATAGATGACAAACCGCTTCCACAAAACTGGACAAACCGCTTAAAATGAGATCAAACCGCTTCCCAGAAACTAAATTCGAGAGACAAACCACATAAAATATTGATCAAACCGCTTCAAAGAAATGCACTACGAGGGACAAACCGCTTCCTAGCAAAACTTTAAAAACTAAACTTTTTCAATCCAAAACACAAAAACCAAGATGATTGAAGCCTTCCAATTCAAAACCTAAACACTTATGATGATTCTAAACACAAAAGTACTATCAAAATTCAAACTTTAACACTAAAAATGATCCAAATGATGAAAACTACTCAAAACTCATTCAAACCCAATAACCTATGAAAACCACTAGAAATCCAAGAACATGAAAGATAAATGATCAAACCATGGCTCTTGATACCAATTGTTACATATTGGTTTTCACAAACACATAAACAAGCACATATATGGGTCGACTAAAATGAGTTTTAGAGAGAAAGTGGAAGAGAGTTGGAAACTTTAGTGAGACAAAGAAACATGTATTATGAAAGCTCCAACCCTTTGCCTTGCTAGGAAAAGGGTATTTATTGTTAGTTACATGAGACGCCTACTACGGGTTGTGGATCAAGCATACAGTGGGTAAAGGCCCGTCCGTTCTCCACGGTGTTACATAACAACCTACTGACTATCACTAAATGACTACGACTACGAGCTTTCTAACTAATACATATATTTGAGGTGACCGACTCTTTAACAACCGGATTTTCTAAATCCTAACATCTATTGATCACTGGAACTCATACAGAAGAAATTCAAGCCTTAACTCAGTTAAACTCTCATTTTCATATAAAGGATTTAGGACCTCTGAGTTATTTTTTGGGTTTGGAAGTGTCTAAAAGTGAGCAGGGCATTTTTATATCTTAAAAGAAATATATTATGGACTTGTTGCAAGAAGCTGGTGTCCTTCACTCTAAACCTTACAAGTTGCCAATGGATCAGCATGTGAAGCTTCAAGCTGATTTGGGTACTCCCCCGTCTGATCCTAAATCCTATAGAAGACTCATTGGCAAATTGATCTATCTCACAATCACCAGACTTGACATTTGCTTTACAGTCCAAATTCTAAGTCACTTTATGCAGTACCCTACTTCAGTCTAACACATTTTTCACTTTATTCAATCAATCTAACAAACTTTCCCAAATCCTCTCATTATACTGTGTGTTTCACATCTTGTTATCCTAGTTCATAGTTTGAAGTTTGTAGTTGTTGTTATTGGTTTTTGATGTAAGTTTGCTGTTTGTTATGTGGGTTATGGGTTAACTATCTTTTAAGGTTATACCAAAATATGATGTGGAATTGTATGGTTATTAGTGATAGAGAAATGATGAATTAAGGAAGAAATTGATTCTTGATTATATTTTGTGTTTATTTAGACATTTTAGAACTTATATTAACTTGATCAACATATGTAAATTCATTTGTTATCGTCAATTTTACTTCACTGTGCATTACTTGAAATGAATGGTTTCTTGTTTGGGTTGCATCCGCATGATCAACTTCATTTGTGACAGTGTGTTTTGTTGCTTCATGCCGCTTGTGTACAATTTAGAGTATCAATCTTGGTTTCTTTTTTCATGCTTGTTGTATAGTATGGATGGTTTTGGGCAACTTAATAAAAAGTGTATTTATGTTTTTGTATTGGCAGGAACATTGTTGTGGAAGAAACATCTAAGGTGTAGTTACAACAACCGTTTACTTGGTAATGATGAGCATTTTTTTTCCTTCTATACAATTATATGGTTATATTTGAAACCTTAAAGTTATCTTTCTGCTGTCCAGTTTGACATCTATGCTCTTTTCTCACCTTTCTTTATTCTTTTTTGAAGTTGCTTCTTGAAATTTGTCAAATTTTTATTTTTTTGAAGGTTTAATTTGGTGTTTTTGAGGAAATTATAAGTTTGGTTTAGATTTTGATTCGGTGTACTATTGTATTAAAACTGTTTGTAAAACATTTTATGTTTTTTCATTTTAATTTAGTGCAAGTATGTATTTTTAATATTTTAGTTAAAAACCATGGCGGCGAAGGATGGTTATAATGGTGGTTGCTGGTGGTTGATGGTTGTAATGATTGGTGCTGGTAAGTGGAGATGAAGAAAAAAGAGTATGATGTTAATTTTATGAGTTTACACCTTTCGTCCTTAAGATTGTACCAAAATAATTAAATAACTAACATAACTCGGTGAAATGATCAAAATACCCTCATGTGCAAGGTAAAAGGGATATTGAGTGATGCAAAAAGTGAACAGTAGGGACATCTGGTGTATTTAATTTTTGTAAGGGACTCAACGTGTATTTTGGGTACAAGTTCAGGGACGAACGATGTATTTTAGTCTTATTTTAATTAAAATACCCTCTTTGATCTAAGCCATTAGATGAACAAAATTGCATGGTGAAGATCTCACCATTTGATCTTTTAAAAAAACTTGATCTTTCTTGAACCAACTTTATTGTGTTTACTGACGTCGTATGTTTTTATTTATTGAGGAATGATAGACTTACATAATGCTACTCACGGTAAGCCCCGATCGATCGATCCATTTCTCAATCTCACTCGATCCTCCCTTTTGTGGCACATCGATCGATCACATGTGTTGGGAGATTTGGGTCGTCCAAATGATCTAGATCGTCCCATATTTTGTGATTTGTTTTTTCGTCCTTTGTTACTTCATTTTTTTTCAATACTTGTGTTTTGTGTTTTTGTTTTTTAAATTTGGTATTGTAAAATGTCAAAATATTTAAATCCTATTTGATACGAAAGTGAAAACACATTAAACATTGAACTGGAAATACGAATTACAGATTAGTACAAACTACGATAAGGAAATGAAAATGAAAATACAAATTACAACGAAAAGTTTGAGTTGTAACCCTCATCATATAATTCTTCAAAACCCTCTGCAATCTTGCTCTCTTCATACTCATTGTACAAGATGTCAAACAAGTTGTTCCTGCGGTATTTTGCTTCCCTTGCTTCCTGCTCCCTACGAGCAACTTCCTCTCGTGCTTCGTTTTCTTCTGTTTCTCTCCTTACTTCCTCATCCTGCTCAAGTAGTCGTAGTTGTTCCTCGATAAGTTTAAACGGATTGGCTTCGTGCTCCACAACCGGTTTCTCTTTTGTTGGCAATACCGGAAAGATATTTACTGGTGGAGTGTTAACCATGTTGTGTTCGTTGGGAAATTGTTGGGAGAAGTTGTGTTCGCTGGGGAAATTGTTGGGAGAAGTTCTTCCTTTCGTGAAATTGTTGGAAGAATTCTTTGTGAGACATTGTTGAGAACCGGTGCTAAGAAGTTGTGTGTGTGTGAGTTGTGTGTATGAGAAACAAAAGAGTGCAGGTATATATAGGCAAATTTTAGAATTTGAAATAACTTTGAATTTTGAATCCTCTCGCTTTGAATTTTGAATTTGAAATTGAATTTTGAATCCTCCCGCTTTGAATTGTGAATTTGAAATTGAATTAGGAAATTGAATAGGGTTTGTTTTGAAAATATAAAAAGACAAGTGTTTTTTTAAATAAAATAGAAATAAAGGTCGCCCTTACTGTGGCAACAAATCGGCTGAGGGTCGCCGGAGAGAGAAAGCTGACGTGACAGATAAAATGAGAAGGATTGACCCTCATTACTGTGTTTAGCCTAAAAATTATACAAAAAAATTCTGATATGTCTGAGAGTGAATGTCTAATCAGAGAAAACATAAAGAGAATATTGCAAAATAGATCAATCATTTCTTGATACGAGTTTGGTTCATTGTAGATCACATTTTTATCAAAGATCAAATGGGATGATCCTCACCCTTCATTCCCTTTGATCTAATGGTTGGGATTCAAAAATAAATCATATAGGAAAAAAAACGGAGGACAAAATAGTCACACACACAAATTTATTTCATCAACCCACACACTCACACACCCCGTCTCTCTCTTTCTCCTCTTTAATTCAGTCTAGCACTCACACACACACCATTCATATCACTCTAACTTCCCCAAAATCAAAAACACACACTAATTCACCTCACCTAAGTTTCACAATCTCTGATTCAACACACGCAATCTTTCATTTCGTTTCCCCCAAATCTAATCGTGGATTCTTTATATAATGCCTAAGTTTAAAGAAAGCGCCGTAACCGATTCTAGCACTCGGTAAATTCTAACTCACTATTTATGTATTTTTTAAGTATTTCAGCTTGCTAGAAGGATTAGGGGATAGATTGCTCAGAGTGTTTGATTATTGTTGTTTTAGGGTTTATGATTTGTGAAGTCGTGGTTTTCATTATGATTTTGTACTGTGAAATGGTTAGGGTCAGGATTAGGTTGTGTAGTCTGTTACTTAATGTGTAGGTGTTAGTTATTGTTGTTTTCAACTGTTTCCCCAAAATGATGGTTTTCATAATGAATAGTTTTTGTTGTTTAATGTGTAGTCTGTAGTTTATGTGTAGCCGTGGGTTGGTCTGTTGTTTTGTTCCTGGTTCGAGTTGGTATTGTGTTTGCAGATGGTTAGGGTCAGGATTAGGTTGTGGGGGTGGGATCAGCTTTGCGAAGTTCAGTTGTTTAGATTTGTAGGTAGAAGTTCAGCATAGTGTTTGTGGTTACGGGTCGAGGTCATGGTGATTTGTGGTCGAGATTCGTGAGTTTATTTTGGTAAAGTTAGGACCAGGTTTGTAGTTATAGTTACGAAGGGTGGATGGAGTTGGCGTTGAGGGTTTTATGAGCTTTGAGGCATTGGTTTTTATCTCCATTTTTGTGTTTAACTGTTTTGATGCTCCAAGGTTTTAAAGTGTCGCAACTATTAAGTTTATATTTGATTGTTCAAGATAAATTGATTTGAATCTGATTCTTCTTATCGGTGATAGTAATTGTCATTTGTGGCGTAAAGCACATAAACCTTCTGGTTTTACATAGCTGAAGTTGTATTATGCTTTTACATTTCAGTCTATAGTAGTCTATTTTGGTGGAATCTAATTACCAATCGCTTTGAATCTAGTTACAAAAGAGTTTCTTTTGGTCTTAGTTTCTTTTTCTTTACATCCATAGTCGATAAATTCTTTTGCATATCGATTTTGGTTATAATTAACTGCTAATTATATGCTTGTTTTGGTTTTTGCGTTTTAACCTTTGATGTTGATGACTTTGCAGACGATGATGCTGGACTTGATAAGCTTTTGAAAACAACACCTTTTTTAAAGGACAAAGCTTCAGATACAACTACTGATGTTCCGAAAGGTATTTATAGTCACATATCATCTTTACTTTCTTATCTATCAAGGCTTAATGCAATTATTCGCTTTGACCTTACTTTTCAGACAAACATACTAATTGTAGCCAAACTCATATGTGTAGCTGATTAGCCTACATTACATTTTACCTTCTCGGTCGGGAAAATTACTTGTGTTTTTTAAAATCACAACCGATTTGGACAGATCACTTGTGATTTGTGCAAATCACCGCTGATTTGTGCAAATCATTTGTCATTTTCCAAAAACACAAGTTGTTTTCCCCGATCTAAGTGAACATGTAATGTAGGCTATTCGTAAATTACTTACTAAAACTTAAACATGTTATTTTACTTTTAATTGAAAGTAGTTTACGTTTTCTTACAAACCTTTTTCAATTGTTTTATGCGGTGTCCCGGATCCTAAACCATCTAAAAGAAGTCCAACCCATCCTTACCTCGCGATCGCTGAAGTAAGTGAGGCTGCTGACGAAATCCTTCCTCATGAAACACCAAAAAACCGATTAACTAAGACTACGGCCTCCGTGACTCTTTCTGATCTAAAGCCTGAACAAAAGGCAAAACCTAAGCCTAAGGCGAATCCTGAACCAAAGGCAAATCCTAAGCCAAGGGAATCCGAACCAAAGGCGATTCTCGGTCCAAAGTCAAAGCATGATGCAAAGGAGAAGCTCGAGGCGCCTTCTCGGTGAAGCATTCGAGGAGAAGCCTTCTCGGAGGCGAAGCATTATGAGGCGAAGCCTCGGCAAAGCCCTGATGCAAAGGAGAAGCATTCTGTGGTGATGCTCGATGCTAAGGCGGCTGAAGCAAAGGCGAAGTTGATGCAAAGGTAAAGCCTTCTCAAAGCGAAGCTCGATGATAAGGCAAAGCTGCTAAGGCAAAGCCTTCTCAGCGAAGTTCGATGTTAAGGCAAAGCCTTCTCAGCGAAGCCTCTCGGCCGCCTATGCTTAATGTTGAAAAACAAGACAAAAACTCAAAGGAAATGTGCATCCGCCACGCATCGACTATAAACATATAACAGGCGGCAAAGCCGCAAGTGTAGGCACATCCTTCTGGCAAGTCTAAGTCCACTTCTCGAAGTCGATGGAGCAACTTGAGGTGGAACCTTCTAGGAAGGACAAGTCTAGGAAAAGAAAGACTTTAGATTCTTTTGTAGAGGAAGAGGAGAAAAAAGAGAGTGTTAAGAAGATCAGAGTCGTTGCTAAGGATAAGGGTAAGAATGTTGTACAGGTGGAAACTCTAAAAGATGTGAAGAAGGAAGATGACTCGTTCCAATCAAGTTTACGAAAGTTAAAAAGGCGGAGAGGAAAGGGTCCAAGTGAGGCAAAAGTTAAGAAGGAGTTTCTTGATAGTGAATATCCTAGTATGCGTTCAAGGGTTGTTCCTCTTTCGCTTTTTAAAGCAATTCGTGGTGCTAAACTGAATATGAAGTCATTTTTGGATAGTATCGGTTTTGGATCGTTATTTGGAGTTAATATGGAAGTAATTCCAGGGAGGTTGGGTCATTTGGCTGTGAAATTGTTTGATAGTAAGGAGTTTTGTATGCGCTTAGAAAAGGGAACTATTCATGTGAATGCGGACAAAGTTCATGATATGTTAGGACTTCCTAATGGTGGAAGATCACTCTTGTCTCTAGATATGAAACCGAATTGGCCTCAAGATCCAGTGACACAAGAGTGGCTTAACCAGTTTGATGTGCAGATTGGAAAAATCCGGGCGTCTCATATTGCGACAAGATTACATCCGCAACCCGTGTTGATTTAATGTTCAAGCTTAATTTTCTTACGCCATCACCAACACACTTGGCAAGAATGAGACAACGAATGGGGATCTTTCATTTGATGTCTTGAAACGCATTCGTGATGACACTCCGATTGACTGCCTGGATTGGTGTGGGTATATTTGCAATTGTCTTTATAACAAGTAAAACTCCCAGAGCGCCGTGGTCTCTACTACAATGGACCCGTGTATTTCCTTGTTGTAAGTTTTCTTTTCATCTATTTATATTTCAAGCTTTATGTGTATACTGTCAGCCAATGTAAATCACTTGTGATTTACATTGGCAAATCACAAGTGATTTAAATCACTTGTGATTTAAATTTGCAGTGTCAAATCACTTGTGATTTGACACTTTAACCTAATACATATTATTAAACTTTTCTTTAAAGCTGACGTTTTAATATATCTTTTGTATGTTTTTATAACTAGCTTTTGTACTTGGATTCAACCAAGTTTGAAGCCATGCCATACATTCGTTCACGCCCAAAGACTTAAAGACTGGACTTACTCAATAAGAATAGAATGGATCTTGAGATTGAAAAAGGTGTATTTGGCGACTTGGAACTACAGGAGAGTGGACTCTTGTGGAGGCTAGGGTAACAGAGGGTTTTTGAAACCGATGAAGTACGGATTTTACCGCATTGTCTTATCCATCAAAGACTGACCACCCAAGAGGTAATATAGGATCACATGTGATTATATACTTTTTATTGTAGTAATTTATGAACTTTTAGTTAATAATGTATACTTTTTTGTCAACTGTTTGTAGGGATTTTGCAAGAAGGTTGAAGCGAAGTTTTCCATCATTTCTGATGAGATGGAAGACTTAGAAGAGACCCTCAAACAATTCAAAAAATTGTTCCCTCTGATGCCAAGCTTCGATTACCTTGACAAGTATGGTCAAATCTTCAAGAAGGTAATGAATCTAAATGACGAAGTTGATCGTGAAGACGACGATGGATCTGAGGATGAATCGAGTGATGAAGAAGAAGAATCTGGTGATGAAGAAGAATCTGGTGATGAAGAAGGTTCTAGTGAGGAGGATACTGAGGAAAAACCAAAAGCAGTTAGTGAGGAGGATCATGGTGATGAACAAGGGAAAGAGGATAGTGAGGAAGATAGTGAGGAAGACAGTGAGGAGAGTGATGATGATGGCGAGGGAGAAGGAAATAAGGATGAAGATGTTGGTAAGGACAATGATAAGGAAGAAGGTAAGGACAATGATAAGCAAGAAGGTAAGGACGATGACAATGAAGAAGAGACAGATGACATTGAGGAGAGTGATGGCGAGGAGGATGGTGATGAGGGTGATGCTGAGAAAGTAGAAAAGAATGATGAAAAGGATGGTAAGGACGGTGGAAATGAAGATGAGGAAGGCACCAGTGAGGAGAGTGATGGCGAGGAAGCTAGTGAGGAGGATGATGGCGAGGAAGATAGTGATGGCGAGGTAGTAGAAAATAAGGATGAAGAGGTCACTAACAAAGATAGTCAAGAGCTTGATGCTGACCAAACCGAACAACTCTTTCAATTGCTCGACAAAACAAAGGATCGATTTGCAACGAGGTTGATTTTCTTGCTCTTAATTATTATAAACAAAATTTCCAAACACTCATGTGGCTTTTAACATACTTAATTTTCCTTCTTTTGTATTTTTTTCATTTAATTAATAAGTATTTTGTTTTTTATTTCAGGATCATGAGCGCCCCGTAGTTGATGCATCTCTACAGTGTTCTGCGAGACGCCATGCCGCTAAACGAGCTCTACCTTTCCTCTCCTTATCTTAATAAGAAGACCGTCGTTGACTCTATAATGACAATGGACGAGTATAAATTTTCCAACTATTTGTTTTCGATGGCATGAGAATGAGTAAGAATACTACTTGCAATTGCATCAAGAAACTACAAGTGATTTGTATGTACAAATCACTTGTGATTTGTATGTACAAATCACAAGTGATTTGTACCTGAAAATCACAATTTTACACCTACTTTCTTACAACCACATTTTTAATACAGCGATGTGGTCTTTGAAACGTAAATCCAGTGATTCTTTGATCAGAGATCAAATGGAGTCACAACACGCTTTCAGGTGGATTCTGGTGTCATTGATTGTTGGTCTACTTTGCTTAATTATGAGGAAAAATTCAAAGAACCAGGAGGTGTGTCCAGGCATTTCTTTCATATGCTGGTTGTGTTGTAAGTTTTCGATCTTTTTAATAAAGTTGGATTAAACTACATAGACGTTTTTATTCCTTAAGTGACTTTTTGTTTTATTAATACAGACAAGGAATATGTGTCATGGCGGACTCACGCGGGAGCAATTGGTGGAAATATTTGATGCACAAGTTGCATTTAGTTTCAAGGACAATAATCGATGGCTCTAATCTCAAGGATGTTGATTTGGTAACTTTTTATTTTTACGTTTAATAAAGAAGATTACTTTCATTTATTGATTGTTTGTTCTTTGTATACCGTGTGTTCTTCCCCATTCTCGGTTCCGAGTGTTTTTATGTTGTTGTTATTAATATGAAAAAGACGGCTATCAATATCCTTAACAACAATCGTGACGAGACAACATCATATGAAGCTTACAAAGAGGATGTGATCTATTGGTAATTTACTTGTCAAAATAATTTCTCTTTGTTTTTCTTCTTTGACTTTTGGAACCATTTTATAATGATTTTTGTTATTTACTAGTCTGACTATTTTTTAACATTGGTTGTTTTGTAGATAAAGTTGTTTGCAAGGTACCGGATAGTGTTGGCCACGAAAGAGTCAAGTGTTGCGATGCGTTCCACACATTCGAAACTGAAATGTTCCATGACAGAGAATAATATCAAGACTCGGTATCTACTGTATGCATCATATGGATATGTACATGGGAGAACCATTTTCAAGGTGGGACTGTGAAATTGTGGGAGACTCGGATAAAGAACATCTCTTGTTGCTCTTGAGGGTCAAGTATGCAACCAAGATTTTGTCACATGACATAAATTTGCATGCTAGGAAAAATAGGAAAGACTCTGAGGAATTTCCGTGAGGGTTTATACGTGACAAAGAAGGAGATGATTAAGAATGCTATCCAGGCTAGGGCAAACCACGAACATTATAAGTATGACGTGTAGTTGTAGTAATGAACTGTTTACTACTTGTGTTTGTTTTTAAGGTCTATTGTTTATGTTTCTTTATGGACAAGTGTTGGTCATGTCGTTATCCCTGGCAGTGGATTGACTTTTCAAATTTTGTTTGTCATGTGTCGTTATGGACACGTGTTTTGGTGGTTCTATGAAAAGTCATCTTGTAGTTATGGACAGCTATTTAGCCTATTTAAATAGATTTTCTTATTAAGCCAGCGAAAATGAGCTGTAGTTTATGTGACTTATTAAATTTTTGGTGGTTATTCACTGGTGTGGGCAAATCACAAGTGATTTATGGTAAATCACTTGTGATTTATAGTAAATCACAAGTGATTTGATCAAAATCACAAGTGATTTGATCAAAATCACAAGTGATTTGATACAAATCACAAGTGATTTGATACAAATCACAAGTGATTTGTTACAAATCACAAGTGATTATCACAAGTGATTTGTTACAAATCACTTGTGATTTGTAACAAATCACTTGTGAGTACAACTTGTAATTATATCAACACAGAGTATGGATCAAATCACTTGTGATTTACCATAAATCACTTGTAGATTTGGACAAAATCACATGTGATTTGGATCAAATCACTTGTGATTTGGATCAAATCACTTGTGATTTGGACCAAATCACTTGTGAATACAACTTGAAATTATATCAATACAACTTAATAAAAAAGTAAAAATTTAACATCTCAGTTATATCATTTTTATTCAAGAAGTACTCACAGATCAAAGTTCTTATCTCAAGTAACAATCAACATCTCAGTACAACCGAGGTAACAATCCACAAATATTTAAAACTTAAAGTATGTAAAGTATTTATAAAGTAAAGAAAAATCACTAGTTTGAAGCAGTGTTATTCATCGATTTTACGCTTTTTGCAGCCGCTATTGCCTTTGGACCTAGAGGACAAGTTTTTTTGGTATGTGTATTAGTTTTCACTCCACATTCTCCGCATTTCCTCTTTGGCTTTAAACTTGCATCTATTTCTTTCTCTCTCTCACTCTTCCCACGCTCTCTCGTACCACCTTTGTTTTTAGCACCTGATGGGTTGTTGACGTCAATTTTTTTGGCTTTGGAACCCCGATAAATTTCTCCATATCATCTTTTTTGCTTGGAGGATTTGGAAAATGTGTCGACCTCTTCTTCAATGTTCTAATTCGCTTCTACAAATTCGCCCATCTTCCTTCATCATTGCTCAAACGATGTAGGCACTCGTCTACTAAGCAAGTTGCCTCATTTGTGAGTCTATCAATTGTTTCATTCTTTTCACCATATCGGTTTATCTTTCTTCTCAAATCAGGAGGTATTATATCCCTTGTCCAACGCCTCAAAATGTACTTCTGAATCTTTTCAATGTCATTATTCTTGAAAACACAAAATATGTGGCGACATAGAAACCCAAATCGAAGGAAGTGCCTACATGTACAGACCACTGATCCATCTTTCAAATTGCGCATTACCTTAGCAGACAAAAACACAAAAAAATGAATAACATAACAAAGAACCACAAATGATTTGTGATTTGGTACAAATCACTTGTGATTTGATCCAATCACTTGTGATTTGGATCAAATCACATGTGATTTGGATCAAATCACAAGTGATTCAGACAAGCATAACAATTAAGGAAAATACACAATGTTAAATTAAAAGAGCTTTTTAGTACCTTATACATTGCCCGAACACGCGGCTTTAGGTTTTTTTTCTACGCCACACTTTTGCTTCTTTTTTTTCCTCTTGTATAGTGTTCTATATTCACCAAAGCATTCTTATCTCTAATGAGTGTTATCTCACAGCCTCTCCAGTTTGTACATTCTGTATCCGACAATCCAGATTCCTTCATTAATTCTGTTTGAACTGGAGAGAAAATTGTCCTTGTGTATACCAAAGCAGATTTTTCAATCATCGCTTTTGTTTTTAACTTGGGCATCAATCCATTGAATCAAAGTCTAACCGCTTTTGAATGTGTCTTTGCTTTTTCCATTGCAGATTCGAAGCAGATCATGAAGTTAATCGTTGTCGATCCTTCGCTTGTGAAATGCGAAGAACGAATTTTCACTTCTCGACTTTGAAGTGGTCCTCATAACCCAAACAGATGGCGAGTCAAGAAAATAAGCGGTATCCATGCCGACGCATATTAAACATCTTCGTCATCCACTTATGATCTTTAAGCCAAAATCTTCAATTAGTTTTCCACTTTTCCTCAATCCCCTTGGTTCCAAGAACATATCCCATACAATCTCGTTGAAGCCTTTGAAGTCCGTTTATCATATATCTTCTTACAAATCTGTAAAACAATTTCACTCATCAATGCTACAAGTCCATAGGCTTCTTGATGGTAGAAGTTTACATAAAATCACTAGTGATTTATTAGAAAGTACCTTAGCCGGAACCTTTTGTGTGATATGCCACATGCATAGCCTGTGTTTTGACTCTGGGAGAACGGCTGCAATAGCTTTCTTCATCGCCCCATCTTGATCTGTTACGACCATTGTAGGTTGCTTGTTAAATGCTGATATGAATGACTCCAAAAGCCAAATGTAGGATTTGGTGTCTTCACTTTTCAGCATTCCCGCAGCAATTGTCACACTCTTTCTGTGGTTATCTATTGCAGTAAATGGAACGAATACCATATTGTACCTGAAAGCATATAAAAACACATGGAAAGCATATATAAATAAACACCTTCTGTGAAAAATCACAAGTGATTTGTAACAAATCACAAGTGATTTGTCCTAAATCACAAGTGATTTGTGACAAATCACAAGTGATCATTTCAAATCACTTGTGATTTGTCAAATCAAAATGATTTATAAAAATCACAAGTGATTTGGGTCAAATCACTTGTGATTTTTCGACATCTGACAGATAACAAGTGATTTTTACTTTATTGATAAAGTCAAAATAGCTGAAACTTACTTATTAGTCCTGAACGTCGCATCAAAAGAAATGATGTCACCAAATTCTTCAAAGTTACATTTCATTACTTCGTCTGCCCAAAACAGTGCAACTAGTTCGCTGTCTTCTACTTTGTAGTGAAAAGAAAAGTTTGGCACATACGCTTTTCTGTTTTCCATCTTGTTAATTAGCATTTGAGAATCCCCTTCCCCTATGAAGCAGTTAAGTTCCCTAAAATAGTTCTTAAAATCCATAACACCGCGTGAACTAGGTCATACCCTTTCATGCTACTATAAATATGGTGAGCTACAGTAGCACCTATATTTGCGGTTTTAGCTTTCATGACAAAGAGCTTTTCAGAGTAGACCATTTTTCTTTCCGTCTTAAAGAGATGTCGATATACTTCCGGACAAAGCGTATGGTTATGCCTAGGATTGAATTTTGCTAGTATGTATTTTCCAGAAACAGGATCCAAATCTAACTTGACACGTGCCATACAACCTGTTACCCGTAGGTTCCTGTTTCGAATAGCCTTATCATTTCCTTGGCTTTTTAAAGTATCTATGTTAATGTTCCTAAGTTTTCCTTCGGTTTACATCAGATACTTGTGTTGTACAAAACCACTTCTAGTTTTCCTTTGTGATGAAAGCTTTATTTCAAATCCACCTCTAAGAGCGTAAGCTTTATACATCCTAATAGCCTCATCTAGTGTGTCAAAGTAAACCCCTCTTTCGTTATTAATTCGGGTTCCATATTAGGTTGCCAATAACCCAGAGGGTGTCTCCTTATGAATTACTAAACTCGCTTTGGTTGTTGTCAGCTTCTGAAAAATATACAAGGTTGAAGTTTGTTTTAATCATATTTGTTTAAATCATTTGTGATTTACCATAAATCACAGGTGATTTATGGTAAATCACAGGTGATTCTGTAAATCCAGGTGATTCTGATAAATCACAGTGATTTGATAAATCCGCGGTGATTTCTGTAAATCACAGGTGATTTGTAAATCACATGTGATTTCTGTAAATCACAGTGATTTATGGTAAATCACATGTTGTAAATCACATTTGCTTTAGAACAAATCACATGTGATTTACATTAAATCACATGTGATTTACCATAAATCACAGGTGATTTATCATAAATCACATGTGATTTACGTATATCTCATATTTTGCCTCAAAACTGAAAGAAATTTAACAAAAGTACAAATGACTTGCCGTTAACATGTGTCTCATTTTCATCATCTGTTTCACCACTTCTGATATCATCTTCAACAATAAACCGAACTCGTTCAGCATCACCGACATCATTCATTGCACGTAAACCTTCTTCAACTATCCGAACTCCTTCAACATCATCAACACTCATAACCTCGCTACCTTCTTCAACTATCCGAACTCCTTCGACATCATCAACACTCATAACCTCGCTACCTGCATCACAAACACTGCCTACACTACCTTCAAAAACCTGATCACAAGTGATTTCTCCAATATTATCCATGTGTGTGTGATTGTGTGTGTGGTACGTGTTTTGAATGATTTTGATGTTTTCTGATCGGATTGAATGTTTTTGATGATTTTCGACCTAATTTTTGGATCGGATTTGAATGATTTTGATGTTTTCTGGATCGGATTTGAATGATTTTGATGTTTTCTGGATCGGATTTGAATGTTTTTGATGATTTTCGACCTAATTTTTGGATCGGATTTGAATGATTGATGAATTTTCATAATTGGATCGTGTTTGGTGTGTGTTTGTAACTGTGTGTTTTGTCAGTTTTTTTGGATCTTAGAATGAGTGTAGGCGGCGTATGATATCACCAAATGGACAAAATTGCCCCTATAGTGTAAATAGGAGATTTAATCTTGTCCTTTGGATGAAGGTAGATTGGATGGCTAGGATCATGCCATTTGATCTTTGAAAATTATCTGCACTATACGGATCCCACCCCTTCTTGATACATCAACAATGTAATTTTTTTTTTGTTTAATTCTTATGTGGTTCTTGCATTACTCCTCTTATTTATTTATTTATTTGGCTCTTGGATTATCGGGTTTAATAAATTGACGAAATGACATACAAAAGCTCATTGGGAAGGCTTTTATTTATTACGAGTATTATTTTTTTTCCTTTGTTATTTTTTTCATAAACCGTTGCTAAATAAGTAAATATAGGTTTTATACGGTCGCCGCCGTAACGCGTGGCATAAGTTTACTCGTTCCAAACAAAATGCTTGCAGGTTGTAAAACCTTCTTAATTTTGAGGTAGAAACATTAGCTACGGCTTTTCGACTTTAAAAGAACTAAGTTTTATTGCTTCTCATTTACCCACAGTCTCATCGTATCTCTACAAACTTTCAATCAAGAATCATTTTTTACCAACAAAATATTGTAACCTTTCTAGTAATACACGAAAAGTATTTGATGCTTTGAAACTGAACGGGATATATTCATTATCTAAAAAGACAACTATATATATTCATGAAAATGTTGTATTCAACAAATGTTGTATTCGTTGACCCTTATTAATTTATTATCTAAAACGACAACCATATATATTCATGAAAATATCAAGTGTTGAAGCAACATGCTAAACACATAGGTGGGGGTCGTTGGTAGCCATTTTTGGTTTTATGATGCCTTTCAATGTTTGTTATGGCTCGGGGTCCAACGTCCAAGTAGGAGTTTAAGGGGGGCTGCGTCGGTCGTCACTTCGGTTGACACCAATTTAGACGCATCCTACCTCATTACGAGGACAAAAAATACGCGTTCATTGCAAGAAAAAGGGAGAAGTCGGTCGTAATTTCGATCGATTCGTGTAAGATGTTTGTGTGTGTGAGTGTTTTATTTAATTAATTTTGTGAGGTTTATCTTGATGGTGTTCTTGACCTTCCCATTACACTAGTTGATCATGAATTTTTAGTAAAAAGAGAAAACTGATGTGACAGTGGTGTCTTGGTCATGACGTGGGTTGCACTATTGGTAACCTTAAGGTGAAGAGTGTGGTGAGAGGTTTTCTTTTGAAACATCAACTTCACGCAGTTTCACATCATTTTTTCCACTATCCTAAATATTAATGTATCTTTTAACTTTACTTCAACATTTGCAACAGATTCTCTCTTCCCTCAACTTTTTTATTTTTATTTTTATCATTTAAAAATATCTCTAACACATATTGCCACATACAATTTCTCTCGCTTGAAAACCTTACTGGACTCTAGTGCTAGACAATTTTTTATAATTTCCACAAAAAGCGTGTAGGTGTTTGGTTGTTCCCGCTGACTTGGCAGCTCTTCTCGCTGCTTTCCTAGCTCCACACCTATACACTAACTAGGTCGGCGAAGGTTTCTGAAAATCCCTTACTTTGGTTTTCGTAACCAAGGTTCTTTAAATTCTTGACCATTTCAGAGACTATGTTCTAATCTCAAACACAGACCAAAAATTTTGTGGTAATGTAATAAGGTTACGTTTCTTTTTTCAGATTTTTCATGTCTGATTTGTAATACCATATTTGCGAGAGAAGACACACTTTAAAGGAAAAAAAGCTTTTGTGATAAAAACGGCTTTTAAAAAAATAAGAAGTGGTAATTAGATTTTTAAAACATCTTCAAACTGAAGGGGAAAAAAGTTATTTTTACATTTTATGTATAAACAAAAACAAACAGTATTTTCAAAAAACTTCTGCTCACTTGCAGATATAAGAAAAAAAAAATCAAATGCACTTATTTTATTTCTTCTTCACGCCTGCTGATATAAGAGGAAAAAATAAACGCATTTTTTTTTGGACCTACATATTAAAGTGTCAAAAAAAAGTTTTGAAAAACAAACACTCCTTAAAACCCGATCTTTGTTTTATTCTCAACCAAATCTAATTTATTTATTCTCAAAAGAAACCCAATCTTTGTTTTGTGACCAACTTTATAACTTGATTACTTAAGTCTCCAAAACACAAACAACCATACTTAAAAAACACTCCCCCCCACTTCACTTTCTTTAACAACAAAACACCCAAAAATTCAAAAAACACAAAAACACCAAAACACACACTGAAAAACACACACACACATCCAATGGGTGTAAGCAAAGAATCTTGCCGGAACGAACTCCGTTCAGCAATCCGTCAACTCACCGATCGTTGTCTCTTCTCTGCTGCAAAATGGTATAAAAAAACCCATAATTTTAATAAACCCTAATTTTTATAAAAAATGAATCTTTTTTATGTTTTTGTTGTTATAATCAGGGCTGCTGAGCAATTAGTTGGTATAGAACAAGACCCAACAAAATACCCACCTTCAAATACTCGATTACAGCGCGATTGTTCGAGTATTCGGCGTCGATTTCAGAGTAATAATGATAATGAGGTGGTGGGAGTGATAGGGACGCCGATTGCGGGGACGTCGTATGTGTCGACTCCGGCGTTGGAAGAGGAGAGTCAGTGTAATGTGGATTCGGATTTTTATTTGTTGGCGAAAAGCTATTTTAATTGTAGGGAGTATAGAAGAGCTGCTCATGTTTTGAAGGATCAAGTTGGGAAGAAGGATTTGTTTTTGAGATGTTACGCACTTTATTTGGTCAGTTTTTGTTGCTTTCGTTATATTGGTTATATCATATATGTGGTTGGGGCATGGTTTAGGTGTTTTATGTGTTGTTTAATGATGTCTTTAATGTCCATTAGGTGTTCGATTAAATGCCAAATAATATAAATGACATGTTTTTATAAAAATAAAATAAAATAAAAAATAGTTATGTACTATGTTTTTGTTTAGTATTACGAAGATAGTGCTGCGTAGTGTATACTTTAGAGAAGATTTTGTAGATTGAATCGGCTACTTTATATAGAAGTATATAGTAAGCCAATAAGGTTATTTTACCCCTAAATAATCTCATAAAGTCATAAGAAATAACGTAGGAAAGCTAATTAATCATCTAAGCTCCTCGAATAGGCTTTTCCCGAACCCCTTCTAAACAGTTGCATGAGAAACAAGCGAAGATATTCTCAAAGTTATGTCCTTATGTAGTTATGTGCTTATTCAGATGTATATGGTGATTAATGTATTGATTGTTCATGAATTCATGATAATAAATGCTAATGTAGATAGACAACCGGGTGATGTTAATGCCTCTTAATATTACTTGTTTGCGCTTTCTCTATTTTTTTCTCTGCGTTTTTGTACTGTTCACCATTGCTAGATTTTTTAGAGACTGAAAAGCAGTGCCGTCATAAGGAGTCAGTACTTAAACAGAAAAGTTAGTTTTTGTTTCGTAGGAACAATTTTATCAAGTGATCAAATTTGTGTTAAAGTGATGCTAAAACAAGGTAATTACATGTTCATAGTGTCGAGGTTGTAATCACGGGTTATTGTGAGGTGTTCGATTAAATGCTGATAACATAAATGACTTGTTTTTATTTTGTAAAATAGTTTTTGTATCTCGTGTTTGGTAATTTTTTTTTAAGAACACGAGTATTGTGAGTGACAGAAGTTGTTTTGAGTATATAACTTGAAATTCTTCATTGAGCAAGGAATAAGCAGACAAGTAGATTTAATAAGCAATCCCGAAGACCTCTTAACTCTAGGAATGATGTACTTTTGGCTCTATTAGTTCTGGTGTGCTGCGCACTTTAAAGAACTATCATATGAACAACTCTTATTATAGAAACTAGTAAATGATATATTTCGCAGAGTCTCATAAGAAGCGAGATAGGATATTCTCAAATTCGCACCATTATGTGGTCACTGAGATGCATATGATAGATTAAGGCTAAGTTTAGTTGACAGAGTGATATACAACTATGTCATGCTAATGAGTCTTTAGTTTCTTAGCTTTGCGCTGTCTTCCTTTTTCTCTTACTGCTCGTTAGTTTATATATTTTTACAAGGTTCACCAAGTACTAGAAAATGGAGGCTAAACAGTAGTGCCATCTTGATGAGTTAAATACTCAAATCTCACTTTAGTCTCGGTGCACTTCTTGCCATATAAGGTCATCTAGAAAGGAAAATAGGTTTTAATTCCAAGATTCAAACTTAGCAAGTGATCAAAGAAATGTTAAAACAAAGCTAAAACGAGCTAAACACAAAAGATAACAGTGTTGAGTGTTGAGGTTGTAATAAAGGGTGATATGCTTGTTCTTAGTATGAGAGTTGTCCTGCAGGTGTTTATTGCTTCATCTAGTCGACCAACCCTTTTGAAATGATATCCTTATCTTTTCTTAACCTTTTCACTGTCACTATACTTGGCAAATAACACATGTCACAGTTGTTAGGGCTTAAAAGAATAAGTGTTATATGTACATGGTAATTACTGATATCACATTCCTTTTTGGTATGTAATCCACTTTGCTGAGTATTCCCTGTTCTTACATCACTATGATAAGTTTTATTTGTGAATGGCACTTCACTATGACAAATAGCTGGATATATTTGTGTATGTCTTAGATGAATACTTATTTTTATTTGTTTTTTAGACCGAATTCAACTATAATCTATCTAAGGTAAATGAACCCTTCTGTTTATGCTTATAGTTTAATGTTGGTTCTTACAGGCTGGGGAAAAACGAAAAGAAGAAGAAACAATCGAACTTGAGGGACCTTTGGGTAAAAGTGATGCTGTAAATAGTGAACTAGTGTCCATAGAACAAGAGTTATCTGCTGTTCGTAAGAATGGCACAATCGACCCTTTTGGGCTTTACTTGTATGGTCTTGTACTCAAAGAAAAAGGCAACGAGAATCTGGCTAGAACGGTACTTGTTGAGTCTGTTAACAGCTATCCATGGAACTGGTCCGCTTGGTTAGAGCTGCAGTCCTTGTGTACCACAATCGAGACACTAAACAGTCTTAAACTGCATAACCATTGGATGAAAGACTTTTTTATTGCCAGCGCTTATCACGAGTTGCGAATGCATAATGAATCTATAGCTAAATATGAGTACTTACAAACAACTTTTGGTTGTAGTAATTACATTAAAGCCCAAGTTGCTAAAGCCCAATACAACCTACGTGAGTTTGAGCAAGTCGAGGCTATTTTTGAAGAGCTTCTGAGAATCGACCCCTATCGTATTGATGACATGGACATGTATTCTAACGTCTTGTATTCAAAAGAATGCTACTCGGGTCTAAGTTACCTTGCTCACCAAGTCTTCATGACGGATAAATACCGACCCGAATCTTGTTGTATTATTGGTAACTACTACAGTTTAAAGGGTCTTCACGAGAAGTCAGTTATGTATTTTAGGAGGGCACTAAAATTAAATAAAAAGTATTTATCGGCGTGGACTTTGATGGGACATGAGTATGTTGAGATGAAAAACACTCCAGCAGCTGTTGATGCTTACAGACGGGCTGTGGATATAAGCCCATGTGACTATCGGGCTTGGTATGGGTTAGGTCAAGCTTATGAAATGATGGGAATGCCCTATTATGCCCTTCATTATTTTAAAAAAGCAGTGTTTTTGCAACCCAACGATTCTCGATTGTGGATAGCTATGGCTCAGTGTTATGAAACGGATCAACTGCGTATGCTTGAGGAGGCGATTAAGTGCTACAGGAGGGCGGCTAATTGTAATGATAGGGAAGCTATTGCTCTTCAGAGGCTAGCTAAATTGCATAGTGAATTAGGGCAATCTGAAGAGGCTGCTTACTATTATAAGAAAGATTTGGAAATAATGGAAGATGAAGAACGAGAAGGGCCCAATATGGTCGAAGCTCTTATGTTTCTTGCAAAGTACTGTAGAGCGCAGAAAAGATTTGAAGAAGCTGAAGTTTATTGCACCCGTCTTCTTGACTATAATGGCCCTGTAAGTTAAACAACTCTTTTGTATTAATCTTCGAACCTTTTTTTCTTTTTGTGTGTTCCAGTTTATTTTGGAAATACAATATAGGTCTATTCATGTTATGTTTTTTCAATGGGTCAAACAGATTGCAAGTCGCTGAAAGTGTAGTTTTTAATGCAAAAACCTAATATTCAACCCCCCCCCCAAAAAAAAAAAAAAAAAAATTCTTTACTAAATAGTTATTTAGAGAAGTTCACGTTTTAAATAACATAAGGTGTTTTTAGGCCAACCCAACTGACTTGACTCATTACCCAACCTGCGCAGCCTGCGCAACCCGCTCAATTTGACACCTCTAAGAGAAACCCCTCAAAAGGTGAAGGCTTTATAAACGTCTGATGTATCTTTTAATTGTAATCGCAGGAGAAAGAAGAAGCAAAAAGTCTTCTTAAAGCAATCAAATATGCCCAAGGTAGTTTCCCTTCAATGGATGTTAGTCGTTTCTCTTCATAATATTCGACAAGTATTGTCTTGTCACTGTAGTGAGGTATGCTCTTCGTGTCCCTTTTGGCACATGAAATATGAAGAACATTTAGTGAAGATTAAATACAGCACCATCATGGGAACCTGATGTGGGAAAATTTATGATTCAATTTGTTTAAGTTGTACTGTATTAGTAGTTTGTTTTATGTAATCATTCTTTACAATATATTTGTAGTTTATTGATAGCTTGATCAACATTACATGTATTTTAGCTATTTATTTTATGTTGATCTGTATCTGCAGATTTTCTGTTTTTCTTGAATGAAATTAAACGGTTGATGCTTCAAATTGGATTTTTTTGAGTGTTTTTAATTGCCTGCTGTTCCGGCTCTGTTCACGCATATATACATAATTCATCTATTCTATTCATCACACTTAAGCATACATGTCACAATTGAACCTCAGTTTTGCGAAATACAATCTTTTTATATAAACATTTGCAGATTTTGGACAAGAAAGCATCAAATACAATGTTGTTAGCTTTCCACATTATGTCCGTATCCACTCTAGCAGAAGCTAGTGTGTTTTATTTTGAACATGTTTACAAGAAGAATGAAACAGAAAACAAAGTAAATTATATTGTACAGAAAACTATTCACCCCGAGTTTATCTGGAAATCCGCTTAAGCGGGACCATTATTTGAATCGCTGATCCTTTCTTTCAAACTAAATACTCTTGGTGGTCGAAAACAGTTCCTTAAGTAGTCGCTTCTTGATCTGCCATCTATTTTGCGAACCTTGGAAGGCTGACCTTTGGTCACTTGTTTACCTCCTCCAAATATCAATTTATTGAGAATTCTTTTCTTGATCTTCCATCTGTTTGCCGGAAGCTTGTCATAAGAAGTTCCCTTGGCCTTCCAACCATCTTCTCCGGTGCCGATTGGTTGCTTTCCTATCTCACCCATCTCCTACTTTTTTTTTGGTAAAAGGAAAATATGAGAATGTACGTGTAAAATGTGTGTGTGTTTTTTTTTGGTTTGAAATAAACGTGTTTGTGTACTAAGTGTTGCTTGTAAAAGTGTGTTTTGTTTGAGATGAAGAATTTAGTTGCATGTGTAAATGTATATATAGAAGGGGTTAGTGGGGGTGATTACGCGTTAATAATGGATAATAAACTTGACGGCGTCTTTGGTAAGTGTCACCTTCTAGTTGTAAGAAAGGCCTACAATGACTTGGTCATCACTTAACAGTTTTGTTTTATTATAGGGAGCATAAATTTTTTTAACGCATTAAACATTGACTATATTAACCTTTGCCTTGGTAAATAAGTAATTACTTTTAAAGACTAGACACAACTGATTGAACTTTTCTTTTTTGTTTCTGATTTTGATGAAATCTTATTGTTGCAGGAGTACAACATGCTTGTAAGACATTTGCACATATATAATGACATATTGACATGCATGGTAAAATGAGATGTATTTTGAATTAGATGTATTACAAATGATTTTTCAATTCGTAGTAATTATTAATTACAGTAACTTTGTATGCTTGCAAGAAAATATTAGAGCTAAGGGTTTTAATGTTTTATCTCTAAAAATGACCGAATCCTACTTTTACCATTTGATCAAGTCACAAGAAGAAAATGTGTTGGTTTCTAGACGACTAATAGTTAAAGTCAAGTGATAACGGCGCAAGTTACCAGCAGATGCAACGCGTCCACGTATTAAACCGACTTAAGTGTTTGACTATTGTGTAAAGCTATTATACTTGACTCTTTTCTTGTCACAAAAGAAAGTATGCTTGTTTCTAGACTTCTAGTATAGTGTTTTTTTCTTAATATGATCTCCCAACTGTTGACAAGCTCTAGATAATCTGCTTTGAATAGTTGATTCTTAAAATAACTATACAATAGCCTAAATGTCAATTAAAACGACGTGTTTTTTGTCGTTTTGAACTTGGGTTGGTTCTTGCCTTCTTGGCCCATTTTGTTTGTCCAGCTCATGTTACTCCGCTTGGGATAAGGGAAATAAAAATAAAAAATTACAAAATACACCCTAAACTATGCGGCAACTTACAAAAATTATCCTAAATTTTTTGCTACTTACGACTTTTTATATAAATTTTTTTATTTATTAATATCTAGCAATTTTTTTTAATAAAAATATACCGCAAAAACGGCCTCTAGATAACGCAAACGAACCCAATATTGATATACTTTTAACATATGTGACGATTTTATTAAAAAAATATGCTAAAGTTTAATATACATTTTTTTATTTAAAAAAAAAAAACTTTTTCAAAAGTAACCCTTAAGTTTGAATCCTTCTTATTAACAAACTTTACTTATCAAATATAAAGCGATTTATTTAATAAAAAATATACTGCCGGAAAGGCCTCCGGATTACGAACAAAATAAGCCAAATATTGATATATTGTTAGCGAACGAGCAAAATTATTGTTGGAATATCTTTTGAAGTGTCATATGCAAACACATTTTCCTTACTTTTGCATAATCACTCGATAGAAAACAACAAATATTAACTTTTAATGCCACAATTACGGCAAAGAAAACACGAAACCAATACCGAAAGGACACATACAATAGCTAAAACCTAAACATAAACAAAGAGCCTTACTAAACCAATGACACTACAAATATATTGAAATCATGTTATCATCCTGACCCGTTTACTTTATCATTTTTTTCACACATAAGAAAATCAGCCCGAAACATAAAAGTCAGTAAAAAAAAGAAATACACTGTTTGAAAATTTAGTGCACTTGTAGGATTAGTTCACACCGTAATGGGTCGAGGAGGCACGGAGTGTACACCCATAAGGTCCCTGAACACCCTGACTCTATAGTGGTAAGGTTCAGCGTGTTACTACTGTTGGTAGAGTTAATACTGCTAGTACTAATGTTAATATCTGTAGTGAGTTAATCTGCTAGTATTAACATTTCTACCTGTTGGCGTTATAAGCGCTTAATGACCACATTTAACTGGTCGCGTAACCACTATTAGCTATAATGAGGATAATTATGAGGCGATTAATGGGCCGATTAATCCTCATAATTCCATTTGACTGACTATGAATATTTTCCTATAAATAGGAAATCAGTTTATGCATGAAAGACACAGAAAACATAAACACTTTGATGCAAAGGGGTTATTGATTTGTGCCTAAATCATTAGCATACATTTGGTCTTATCCCAAGTAGATATTCGTGATACCCAGGCATTAGGTCGAATAGTTTACTTTAGAAAGTGATAACACGGTTCCAAGTGATATCCGATAACTATTCATTGGTAATTAGCTAGGTTATTGATTATTTTCACCCTGCTCTGGGCTATTAACCCCCAACAATCAAAGTAAACTATTTTGTGATAATCAATGGCTGCTACAATGAAGCATATTGCTGCTAACTTCTCCATACTGGATAAGTTTGAAGGGGTAGATTTCAGAAGATGGCAACAGCAGATGCACTTCATGTTGTCAAGCATGAGTGTGGTGTTTGTTCTGAGCACACCAATTCCAAATGATGAGGATGATGCTACTGTGGAACAGATCAGAAGAGGAGCAAATGGTAGAATGATAATTACATTTGCAGAGGTTTAATCCTCAATGGTATGTCTGATTCCCTCTTTGATATTTATCAGAATTTTGAATCTTCCAAAGAACTATGGGATTCCTTGGATGCCAAATATATGGCTGAAGATGCATAAAGTAAGAAGTTCATTGTAAGTAATTTCACAAATTACAAAATGACTGATTCAAGACCAGTTATGAAACAATACAATGAACTTCTTGGTATACTTGGAAGGTTTACACAACACAAAATGAACATGGATGAGGCTACTTCAGTCTCTTGTATCATTGACAAACTCCCTCCTTCTTGGAAAGATTTCAAGCATACCTTGAAACATAGGAAGGAAGAGTTTACTCTTGTTGAGTTGGGCAGTCATCTGCGCATTGAGGAATCACTCAGGGCACAGGATAATGACAAGCCAAAAAGTAACAATGTTGCTGGTGCATCTGTTGTTAATATGGTGGAGCATAACAACTCCACCAGGTACAATGACAACAAGGGCAAGCGTAAACATTAAGATAACACAAAGGCTGACCTTAGCAAGAAGGAAACACCTACGTGTTGGAAATGTGGCAAATGTAGTCACATTAAAAGGGATTGCAAAGGTGTTAAGATTTGTGGTAAAACCAATGGACCAGGCACTATTGAATCAGGGAATGGTTCAGTTCCTCTGAAAGGTCAGAATATGTTTAATAAATATTTTCAGGTTTATTATGTTACATATGTATCTGAATCTAACTATGTGCAAGATGATGATGTTGCGTGGTGGGTTGACTTTGGAGCAACTGTTCATGTGTGAAAAGATAGAATCTGGTTCAAGACTTATGAGCCACTGAATAATGGTTTTATTCTTCACATGGGAAATGAGTCAACAGCCCTGGTGCATGGACGTGGTTGTGTAGATCTTAGGTTTAGTTATGGAAAGATTGTAACTTTGTTTAATGTTATTCATGTTCCTGATATAAGGAAAAACTTGGTTTCAAGTAGTGTTTTGAATAATCATGGTTTTAAACAAGTTATTGAATCTGATAAATTTGTTTTGTCTAAAAGTGGGGTATTTATTGGTTTTGGATATTTGTGTAATCAAATATTTAGGTTGAACATTGTTAAAGATTCTAATAATTCAGCCTTTATGACCACCTCTGACCTGACTGACTCTGCCCTATGGCATGCTAGACTTGGCCATGTACACTATAAAAGGATGCAATATATGTCTAAGGATGGGTCAATCCCAACATTTGACATGGACAATGAAAAGTGTAAAACTTGCATGTTGACCAAAATAACTAAGAAACATTTTCAGGGTGTTAATCGTGAAACTAAGCTCTTGGAGCTGATACACAGTGACATGTGTGATTTGCATGCCACTCCCTCTTTGGGGAATAAGAAGTACTTTGTGACATATTGATGATGCTTCTAGGTTCTGTTATGTCTATCTATTATATACTAAGGATGAAGCATTGGATAAATTCAAAGTGTTTAAAACTGAAGTTGAATTACAACTTGGGTCCCTGATCAAAAGATTAAGGACTGATAGGGGAGGTGAGCACATGATACTCTGTATTTTCAGTCTGTTGCTATTATCCATGAAATGGCTGCTCCCTATACTCCTCAACAAAATGGTACTTCTAAAAGGAAAAACAGGGTACTGAAGGAGATGGTTAATTCCATGTTTTCCTATTCAGGACTGAGTCAAGGGTTCTGGGGTGAAGCTATGTTAACAGCTTGCTATTTATTAAATAGGGTTCCCAATAAAAGGAACAAGATTAACCCTTATGAACTCTGGACTAAAAGGAAACCCAACCTAAACTTTCTCAGGGTTTGGGGTTGTAAGGATGTTGTAAGACTCCCTGATTCAAAAGTAAAAAAATTGAATGAAAGAAGCATTGAATGCATCTTTGTTGGATATGCTGAGCATTTCAAAGCTTTTAGATTCTATGTTATAGAACCTAATGAAAGTGTTTCAATTCTATGTTATAGAACCCAATGAAAGTGTTTTAATTAACTCTATGATTAAATCAAGGGATGCAATCTTTAATGAGAATAGATTCTCATCAGTCCCTAGACCAAGTCAGAGGATTCCTAATGGAACTCATGACATTGGTCTATCAGAGGTCCCTGATGAAGTGCCATCAGAAGCCCCTGGTGAGGTTGTGGTTCAACAACCTGAACCTGAGCTTAGAAAGAGAAAATGGTCAGGACTCCAAAGTCATTTGGACCTGAGTTTCAATTATATTTAATTGAATGAACAAGGGATGAGGTCTCTGACCAATACTCCTATTGCTTCATTTTTGAGGATGATCCCAAGACATTTGAAGAAGCAATGAAGTCCCAAGATGTTGCTTTCTGGAAAGAAGCAATCAATGATGAGATGGATTCCATCATGGGCAACAACACTTGGGTGTTGGTTGATCTACCACCTGGTTGCAACTCTCTAGGTTGCAAATGGATTTTCAAAAGTAAATGAAGGTAAATGGAACTATTGAAAAGTTCAAGGCTAGATTAGTCATTCAGGGCTTTAAACAAAAGTCAGGGATAGACTATTTTGATACTTATACCCCTGTGGCTCGTATCAATATCATAAGACTGCTGATTGCTTTGGCATCAATTCACAATCTGATTATTCATCAGATGGATGTGAAAACAACTTTCTTAAATGGTGAATTAGATGAGGAGGTTTATATGAACCAACCTCAGGGCTTCATCATGCCTGGCAATGAAAATAAGGTGTGTAAAATGATTAATTCTCTGTATGGACTAAATCAGGAACCTAAACGATGGCATCAAAAATTTGATGAAGTGGTTTTGTCAAATGGTTATCTTCTTAACCAAGCTGACAAATGTGTGTATAGCAAATCTGATGAATCTGGTAAAGGAGTCATCATTTGTCTATATATTGATGACATGCTGATCTTTGGCACTGATCAAAATCAAGTTAACCTAACAAATGAATTTTTGTCATCAAGGTTCTCCATGAAGGACATGGGGGAGGCTGATGTTATCCTTGGTATAAGGATTAAACATGAAAGTAAAATAATTTATATTTCTCAGTTCATTATATTGAGAAGGTGTTGAGGAAATTCAATTACTTTGATTGTACTCCAGTGAGTACACCTATGGATACTTGTGAGAAACAGATGCCTAATTGTTAAACCCTCAATCCGGAATCAAGAAATTTGCATCAAATTAAAATTTTATTCTAAGTATATTAATTAAATTAAACTTATGTTAAGTGAACTAATTAAAATCCTAAGATAACTATGTAATATATAAGTTCCTAAATTAAATAAAAACCCTACATTACCTAAAAAAATTACTAAACTATATTTACTACACTACTTAAATTTTGTACACTACTAATAAAAATATAAGGAACCGATTTTCCTCCCCTCCTCATTTAAACGTTTTATTTTTTTTATAGAGGCCCAACCCATTTGAAAAATAAATAAATGAACTAGTCAACCACACCTCTTTAGACTCGGCATCACAACCTCCCCTCTCCACAAATAAATCAGCTCCCTCTCCTCCATTATAACCACATACACACACAACCCTAAATAAATATTACGACATCCAAAACTCTCCCAAAATAAATCATATAAACCCTAAGATTGTATTGGTTTTTGGCTAGAGGAATCGAGAAAGAGTATTCGGTGGTTATTGGTGTGATCTCGTTGGTATTCTTCATCTCTTGTTTTCGGTTCTATTTTGCTATCATTAAACCCTCTTTGTTTCTTGATTTTAATTCGACAAATATGCATAATATATATATATATATATATATATATATATATATATATATATATATATATATATATATATATATATATATGAAATCGAATAGTAATTGTGTGTAATATAATTATATGTGTTAAAAGGGTTGTTATAAAGTATTAAAACCTAAGTTAAAACCTGTGTTTTCGAATTAAGAGATGGGGAAGAAATTAGATTCGGTTAGGGTTTTGTTTGGTTGGGTGTTCGGTATTTGGAAAGTTGTCTTTAAAAATAACATGTAGTGTTTAATTTTTCCTATAAAATCTATAAGGAATTAGAGGTTTTATTTCGACAGGCCTAATATATAAGATTTATGTGAGCTCTGTGATTTTTGGTGGATTTTTATTAAGTGTCGAAAAGGGTAAACATGTCTGTACTTTTAGGGTGTTTCAGCAGGTCAAAACCTGGACAGGTCCGAGTAAATGATTTTTGAAACCATATCTACTATTGGAAATAAAATCTGAAAAAATTCACACTTAACAAATGGGGGTATCACATATATTTAATTTGGAATTTTTGGAGACTTATAACCGGGATAGAAAAATATACAAACTTTTTGGTCTAAATCGGTTAATTAAAACGGGAGACATATAAAGAGTATAACTTGTGATTTCATGTGATTAAATGATTGATTGGTTTGTGTGATTACATGCTATGTGTTATGAGTTATATGAACATGAGTAGTGATTTAAGTGATGAGATTATGCATGTTTAGATAGCTTTCAATGTGATTATTAACAGTTGCTATTCTATGATTTTATGTGAGGATTATATGCATGCTTTGCTTTATAAATGTCTTATTAACATGTGATATGATGAAGGTGAATTATTGTGATATTTAAGGTATTTAAATATATTTGAAAATGGTCTTCATATGCTTATTTCCATGTTTGTATGAAACTAGATGGATTAGGAGTTTGATATGCATGAATGGATGTGTAAATTGATAGTTATGATTTCATGAATTGCTTGTTATGCCTTGTCTTGCTAATGTGTTATTGATGGACATGTATGCATGCATGATTAAAGGGATTGAAACACATATAATTATGGTCTTGACATGTTTATATGAAAAGAAGTTAAATGATTATAAAGGTGATATGAAATTAGGGCTTGTAACTACTTAATTGCAAGTGTTTATGATGTTATGATGCCTTGAATGATCTTGTCTATGTTTCTATGAGTGAATTGATATGGATACTGATGTCTTGATGAGATTATGACCTAAGCATGAAATTCATGAAGTATGGGAATGAATAGATAAGTATAATGGTGAATTTGGGTATGTTAACTAGTCGGGATATTTTGCATGCTTTGCTGTCCAGATTTTAGGTCACATTGATAGGAGTGTATTTTGATGATGCCTAAGTGTTTTAAATTGGTTCTTCAGTCTAAATGCAATTATTTTCTGTTTACTTTCTGAATATGTAGGATATGTGCTTATTTGAGGCATGGAGGTATGATTTTTGATTTTTGCAAGATAAGTTGTTGAACCTGACAATCTGGAACTGAATTTGAGTCGGGGTATTTGATTTTTCATTTTCAAACCATTAAGAGTTTAGACCTATCCTTCTCAAGTTATGATGTTTAGGATATGTGAGACCTTTGTGATTTTTTTGTAGAATTTCTTGGAATGCTTTGATAGGGTAGTAAGTCCAAAATTTTGGAGTATACCTCTTGTGCACTATCTGAATAGGTATAGAAAGATGAATTTTAAAACCATACATATGCTTTGAAATAAAATCTGCAAACATTTGTGAAATTACCTAATGGATGTAGGAACACCTGGGAATTTTGTCAGAATTATTGGAGTTCTTTTGATGGGCCATTAAATTCATATAAAAGAGGTCCAGATTCAAAGTTTGAAAGATAAAAGATACTATAAGTATAATAATAAGTACAATACTTATAAAGTCAGGAAAAGCTTATAAATTAAACATGTTTGTGATATATGATTATATTCTCCTGCAGATATTGTGAAGAAAGGGAAGTGAGTGTCTTGTGTGCTTACTTCCCTTGCACATACTTTGCGGTACAAATATTCTGTCATTTAAGTAATGACGTTTTTTCTCTCATGACTCTTGTTTATATTCGATATTCGATTCGTATTCGCTTTGCTTTGATTTGATATGATCCGTTTGATATGATTCCGTATGATATGATCATCTGATTTGATATGCGTATAGTTATTCGTTTTCCATGATATTCGTTGATATCCTTAGCTTTGATATGATTCTGTTATGTTGATATGATATGTTTGGATATGATATGATTATGGATATGCTTTGATATGTTTCGTTCTGTTCAGTTGCCTGAGCTAACTAGTCATGGAGGTACACTACACCAAAATGTGATTTTGGGGACGCCCATATTATTTGGGTCGACAATGTAGTCCCAAATTGCAGGTAGGACCCACACGTTTTCAACAAATATAGCAGGCACGACGCAAAAAGGCACGACAGTGTCGTGCCTTTTTGTAATTATTTGTTTTTTTATAATTTAAAATCTTTTTAATAAACCAGTAACGTAAATAAATACATCCCGCCCTTTTTTTTATCCCGCCAAACACTTTGGGACGACATTGTCATCCCAAACTGTAAATCTATATATATATATATATATATATATATATATATATATATTGTAAAATCGGCTCAGGCGGCCGATTAATCCCCGCATAATCGATGATGGCTCACTAAGCGTCTTGATTTATCATAATCGGCCTATTTAATCGGTTTGGTAAAAGATCGCTTAAAAATTGGTCAACAAACCGATTAATTGGACAAAATCGGTCTAATAGGATTAATCGGACAAAATCGCTTAAAAATTGGTCAACAAAATTACTTAAAAATTGATTAATCAGACAAAATCGGTCAAGGATTGCTTGAAAATGGTCAACAAACCGAGTAATATCTATATTTGACTTTGAACTTTGAAGAATTATGTATTATGTTTATATTTATACACTTGAAATATTTGAACTTTGATGCACTATGCTTATCTCATACATTTAATATAATATAGTATCTAAAATTTCAATTTTATGCATAAAAATTCCAATCCGATTAATCAACGATTAATCCCCGCCTAACCGATTAATTGCTAGGCCCTACCCGACCGCCTCACTAGCGCCTAACGATTTTTACAACCTTATATATATATATATATATATATATAATATTTTAACTTTATAAACCAGTTTTTAATTAAATTATTTAATTTTAAAAAATTATTTTTATTTAATTTAAATATTTTTATTTAATATAGAATTAAAATTAAATAGTTTATTTTTATAATTAAATACTTTAATTTAAAATTAAATACATTTATAGAATTAAAAAAAATATTTAATGTGGAAGAGTAAAAGATCATGATGTTGATATTTTATGTGAAAGAGTGATTAACAACTCAAACGAAACAACTCGCGGACAAGCAAACGAAAAAACTCAACAAGAAAACGAAACAACTCGACAAGCAAACTTTTTTACTGCTAATAGTTTCCCGCCATTATTTTTACCGCGAAGTTTTCCTTATATATCCCGACAAAACATAAATAACCCAATTGTCAATTCCCACAAAACACACGTAACAATATAATGGCTGATTACACGCCAAAAAAAAAGTGGTCATTGGTTTTATCGTTGATATATCTCTTTACTCGAGTTCTTGATACGTATGGGTCAGAAATTTATGATGAATATGGTTCTTATAAGAACGTACACTTGTTGATGAGAGACTGCATTCTGGAATGGTTAAGGAAAGAGCCATTCTACAGGGTGTATTTGGACTGTGAAGCTAATGGTGTTGGAGGAGAAAACACGTTGGAAGCTGAAGCAATGTTCGAGCAGTTCGTCAAGCAAAGGAAGGAAAAAGATGAAGCTAAAAAAAGCCCGTTCGATTACACATTTGATGATGCGGGAAATAGGGTAACAAATCTTGAAGTATTGTTTGAACAGTTCATCAAGCCAAGGAAGGGAAAAGATGGTGCAGGTTCTAGCAGAGCGGGAAGTAGCAGGGAAAAAAATTGAATGGGAGATGTTTGTTATGGTCTATGTCGTGTGTATCATATCGTTTTAGTTATTCGTTTGCTTGCCTAGTTGTTTCGTTTGATCTATTTCGTTTTGTTGTCAAGTTGTTTCTTTATTCATGTGTGATTTAGTATTGGAAAAGGGGTGTTTGGAAACCATAATCTTGTTAACATAGAACATGGTCAAATTGAAAGGTACATAGTAATAAGTGAAACATACGTATTATAAGAACCATATTCATTAAGAACAACAACAACAACAACAACAACAACAACAACAACAACAACAACAACAACAACAACAACAACATACGAAGATTTTCCATGTCACCTAACAGCTCACGAAGTAATGCATCCGACTGACATGCGTGGTCGTCGGGAATCCTTGCCATTTCAAGTCTTGCCTCCAGCATCCTTACTCTTGTCTCTAGCACCTGTTTTTGTGATTCCAGCAAGTTTATCCTAAGATCTTTGGCAGCGCAGCTCGAGCACTCTGTTGGAGCAGATCCAGAACCTTGAGATGTTGAACCATACGAGATTGTTCTTAAGTACTCGTCAAATTCATTCTTCCACATAAAATAACCGCACCCATTATCTTCTTTTCTGGGCTGTTACATAATAAGAAAATTATAAGAGATTACAACCCAATTATTTGTATATTTACATAAATAAGAAATGTATGATTGTTCACATTTGACAGAGGACATGCATAATATTGCCGTCCAAATGAATATTCTCTATGTAATGTTCTTAATCTTATATTTCCTGCTCCACAAGAACACATAAAAGGATTAAATAGCTCCTTCTCAGGTTTTGAAATTTTTGTGAAGATAAGAGGTTGTGAGTTTGAGTGGTTTTGAGGATAAGATCTGGTAGCTTTTGGTGGGATAAGATCTCAAGTTTTCTTTATGTGATATATAGAGCAGATCTGGTAGCTTTTGGTGGGAAGTTTTGGCGCCAGTATTTTTAGAGGGAAGTTTTGGCGCCATTATTTTGGTTGGATGTTTTGATGAGATAAAGAGTTATAGACTAACCAGTTTTGATGATATCACCTCGACTTGTTAGTGTAACGATATAATCTTGACTCGTTCGTTTAACATTTCATGTATCACGATACTATCTCGATTCATCCGTTTTAACATGTCATGTATAACGATATCACCTCGAATCGTTCGTTTAACATCATGTATAACGATATCATCTCGACTCGTTCGTTTAACATATCATGTATAACGATATCACCTAGACTCGTTAGTGTTACATATCATGTATAACGATGTCATTTAGAATCATTCGTCTAACATCATCTCATGTATAACAATATCATATTGACTCGTTCGTGTAACATATCATGTATAACCGGAAGATCTCGACTCGTTCGTTTAACATTTCATGTATCACGATACTATCTCGATTCATCCGTTTTAACATGTCATGTATAACAATATCATCTTGACTCGTTCGTTTAACATTTCATCCGTTTTAATTTATATAAACAATTTATAATTAATTTTAAATCATTTTTAATCAATTTAAATATTTTATAACTAATTTAAATTATTTTTAAATTATTTAAATTTATTATAACTATTTTATATTATTTAAAATTTTTATAACTAATTTAAATTATTTTTAAATTATTTAAATTTTTTATAACTAATTTAAATTATTTTTAATTTATTTAAACTTTTTATAACTAATTAATTAATTTTTAAATTATTTAAAAGTTTTATAACAAATTTAATTTATTTAGTATTAATTAAATAATTTAAACACATTCTAATATACATAAAATAAAGGGAAAAAAAAAACAAAAAGTGACGACAATGTTTTTTACCAAAAATTTTCACGAAAAGTCAAATAACCCGCCAAATAATTTCAAAAAAAAACAAAAGGGTACGACAATGTAGTCCCTATTTACGTCGTCCCAAATTTACTTCAATAATTGACACATATCTCATCTTCATCTCTCTCTTTCAACACTTAACAAAAAAAAAAAAAAAAACTGCTACTATATCACTCGTAAAAAACGAAAAAAAATCCATAAAAATCCCCAAAAAACGCTATTTTCTTCAATTTGACACCACCACAACACTACTATCACTCATAACCATCAATTACACACGCACCACTGTGCACAATTTGTATAATTTTTGTTATTTTGTTTTGTTTAAAGGTATTTTTTTTTTGTTAAACATTTGTTTGTTAATTTAATTTCTTTAATTATGGTTTGTTTAACTATGGTTTTATGTTGTGTTTGTGTTGGTTAGATGGTCAACCGCAGCAGCAGCTCACCACCGTGAACCACCGCCGCAGCTCCATCACCAACAACCGCAGCAGTCGCAGCTCCTCCACCACCACCTTTTGTGTTGGTTAGTGATTTTTTTTTTTTTTTTTTTTTTTTTTAAATTTTGTTAATGTGTTTTGGTACGACAATGTCGTCGTAAAAAGTTTTTATTAATTAATTTGGTACGACAATAGTTTGTTTAACTATGGTTTTATGTGTAATGTTTGGGACAGCCGGGACGGTCGGGGTCAACCGGGACAGTGGCCGTGTCCGTCGAGCGACCACCTCTTTTTCTCTCTCTTTTCTTCACTTCACCTGTATTTCATATATATATATATATATATATATATATATATATATATATATATATATATATATATATATATATATATATATATATATATATATATATATATATATATATATATATATATATATATATATACTTTTATTACTTTGTCGATAATGTATATACTTTTATATACTATGTTATTAATTGTTAGTTATAATACATAAAGTGGCCGTGTTAAAATGAAAATGATATGTGATATCGGAAAAAATGTCATGTGATATGTTATTAATTGTTACTTATAATACTTAAAGTGACCGTGTTAAAATGAAAATGATATGTGATATCAGAAAAAATGTCAAGTGATATGTTATTAATTGTTAGTTATAATACTTAAAGTGACCGTGTTAAAATGAAAATGATATGTGATATCAGAAAAATGTCATGTGATATGTTATTAATTGTTAAAATGAAAATGATACTTTGGTTAGTAATATTGTGATTGTTAAACTTGTGTTACTGTTTTTAGGATTTTAGTGATTGATTTTGGAAATTCCCCGTCCGAAGTTAATCATCATATAGAAAACCCGTCCGAAATTAATTTATTAGAAATTAATTTCGGAAAGTCCCCTGTTTGGGACTGCTTTTTGAATGTGTTGTCTCATTTAGGATATGGATGCGTATAATTGTTTTACTATTTGAGAGCAATTCGACAGTATTTCCCTTTCACTCCTACGAAGATGTATTTAATGCACATATTTGGGGAGTTGAGGGGAAATGCTGCCGAATTTTTTTCAAATAGTAAATAAGTTATACGCATTCATATATGAGACGACACATTCAAAGAGTCGGTTAGGATTGCCTTCCATAGTTGCACTAGGTAAACAGAACAGCTCATAATTGCGCCTTTTCATGTTTGAATGTGTTTATTTGCATATGTATGTATATATATAAATTCATTTTTTTGAATATGTGTTTTTACAACGCAGTCATGACAATTGATAAGAGTTGGACCACTGTATCCAACCGTAATTCCCCAGAATTTTTAGATGGTCTTTTTGCATTTGTCGCGCATTGTGAGCCATTGTTAAACCCCATCTCAAAAATGATTCATTGCCCATGTGTTCGTTGTGGTAACGCTCCAACTAAATTGGGTACGCTCAAAACTCTTGAGTCACACATATCTAAATACGGGTTTGACACACATTATACCACTTGGAAATATCACGGTGAACCGCTTCCTCCACCCGTAGTACACAACACACCACAACCACCTTCACCTGAACACATGGACATGGATGCATTCTTCCAAGATATTTCTGCTGATAATGTCCCAACTCCACCATCTCAAACAACAGTTTCTCAACTAGATCAAACAACAGGTCCTCAACCAGCTCAAACCAATGATTCTAGCATTACTAACAAGTACGAAGAGTTACTTGTTAGGTCTACCCAAAAGTTGTACCCAGGTTGTGATATGACTACATTGAGCTTTACGTCAGAGCTTTCGCACATCAAGGTCTTACATAAAATAACTGATGTCGGGTTTAACAGGATTCTAGCTCTTTTGCAAAAGGCATGTCCCCCTAGTAAAGGATTCAATTTCCCACCGTCATACTATGAAATCAAGAAGACATACAAAGATATCGGGTTAGGATATGAATCGATCCATGCTTGTATAAATGATTGTTTTTTATTTTGGGGATCAGATAAGAACAAAAGTCTCAATAATTGTCCAATCTGCAACGAGAGTAGATGGAAAAACCAAAAGACAAAGGGGAAGAAAGTTGCCAACAAGGTGTTGCGTTACTTTCCGTTAAAACCTAGACTACAACGTATGTTCAACACAAAAGACATCGCAAAGTGGATGACTTGGCATGCTACTGGACAGTCTAAGGAAAACGGTAAGATGAATCACCCGTGTGATGGTCAAGCATGGAAAATTTTTGACATAATGAAACCTGATTTTTCTTGTGACCCTAGAAACGTCTGATTAGGGTTGGCTGTTTATGGTTTCAATCCGTTTGGCAACATGAGTCAAAGTTACATCATGTGGCCGGTGATATTGACAACATACAACACACCCCCTTGGATGTGTATGAAAGAGACTTCTTTAATGTTGACGATGTTAATTCCTGGCCCTAAATCAGCTGCAAAGGACATTGATGTTTTCTTGCAGCCTTTGATCAAAGAACTCAAAGAGTTATGGATAGGAGAGTGGACTTTAGACGCTGCTATGGGTACTCATTTCAAAATGAAAGCGGCGGTTTTATGGACTATCAATGACTTTCCAGCTCGAAGTAGTTTGTCTGGGTGGATTGGACAAGGCTACTATGCATGCCCCACATGTAATCAGGACACTCCATCGCTTCATGTGAAGCATAAAATCGCTTATGTTGGGTATAGAAGATTCTTACGCGTAAGGCATCCACTGAGGAATAAACATAAGGAATTCCATGGTAAACCTAAAAAGAACCATCCTCCTAGAAGCTTTACCCATGAGGAAATCATGATTCAAATTAGTAAAGTCTTTAGACGTGTCTCAGGGAAGCATCCAAATACTTTAAAAAATAACCCTAAACCTAATCGAGAAATCGAATTGAATTGGAGTAAGCGTTCTATCTTCTACGAACTAGAGTATTGGCCCGTTCTTCTACTAAAACACAATCTCGATGTCATGCACATTGAAAAGAACGTGCTTGAGAGTGTGCTGAATACCTTGTTAATGAACGACAAATCCAAAGACACGCTAAAGGCAAGGCAAGACTTGAAAACTTTGGGAGTTTGAAAGGAGTTGTGGCTCGTTGATAAAGGAAACGGGAAGTTCGATAAGCCTCATCCAACGTACTCTTTCACATCAGAAAACATAAAACTTTTTTGTAAATTCATCAAAGGAGTTAGACTACCTGATGGGTTTGGATCCAACTTCAAGAAAAAAGTGACCGCTGATGATAACAACATAACGGGCCTAAAATCTCATGACTGTCATATAATGATGCAGCGGTTACTTCCTTATGGAGTTCAACAATACTTACCTAAAGACATTTCAACCCCATTAATCGAGATCTGCTTATTCTTTAAGCAGATTTGTGCTCGAAATTTGATGCAACAGGACATGGAGAAAGCTAAAACGCAAATGATCAATGTTATGATTAATTTAGAGCAAATATTTCCTCCTGCTTTTTTTGACATAATGATTCATTTGGTTATACATTTACCCGAAGAGGCTATTCTAGGTGGCCCTGTTTACTACAGGTGGATGTATCCATTTGAAAGATACATGAAAAAACTAAAAAATTATGTCCGAAATAAAGCCAAGCCTGAAGGTTCTATAGCAGAGGGTTATGTTGCAGAAGAAGCATTAACTTTCTGTTCGCGTTATCTTAAGGATGTCGAGACGAGATTTAATCGTCTTGACAGAAATGATGACGGTTTGCCTGAACAACCAAATAAATTCCAGGTGTTCCAGTTCGTAGGCAAACCGGTGGGTAGAGAACGCCCGACTCGGTTGAATACAGATGTTATGCAGGAAGTTGTATGGTTTATACTTAACAACAGTCCTGAAATAGACGCAGACATCCTGGCGTACAAAGAGTATGTTTCTTCTTTTTTATATTTTGAAGAACCCTTTTTTTCTTAAGTTATTTGTTTCCGATGACTTATTCATTACCTTTGTGCAGTGAATTTCCTAACAATACCGTGGAAACAAGTTTTCCTCCCTGGTTCAATCACAAGGTAAACGCATTAGATATATTACCTTGTAGTCCAGAGTTATTGCTCATCTAAATCTGTTTGTATCTCTTTCGTAGATTCGTGAAAAGAGCGTGGCAAAAGACCCAAGTTGTAGTCCCAAGTTACTCTCTTTGGCATGTGGACCTTCATCTAGTGCAAGTACATACCCCGCATGCATAGTGAACGGTGTGAAGTTCTTGGTGCACCAGCGCGATAAACTTCATACCACTCAAAGCAGTGGAGTTTCAACACCCGGGCCTGATGGAGCTATGTATTATGGTCAACTAGAATAAATTCTAGAGCTCACTTATATGGGCAACCGTAAGGTTGTGTTGTTCCGATGTATATGGTTCGACACCCGTAACCCTACTAACCTTACGCTACGCTCCATACGTTCTTACATTGAACATGGCATACATCATATTTTGACTGAACGGGATGCTTATAGAAATCAACAATACATTCTTGCGACACAACCAACACAAGTCTTCTACCTTAAAGACCCTGCTAGACGACCACCTCATTGGAAGGTAGTCGAAGATGTTCATCATCGGAAGATCTGGCATCGGGATGTGGTAGATTCTGATCAAGATGTTATACATGGCATCAGTTCATCTGATATTGCATTGTCTGCTGGTTTGACTAGTTTTGAGTATGCGAATTTGAGTGTAAATGATGAATCAACAGAAGTAGACGCCCCACCAGATGTTGTTGAAGAAGATGCTGATTTTATTACTAATGAAGATAACGTCATTGCTCATGTCCTTGATGATGATGATGTTGATGTGTCTGATGATGATGAAGTGAACCCCACTATTGTTGTTGAAGAAGTTTTACCTAATGATGATTCTGATTATGACAATTAATTGTTCTTGAATTGTAATTTGATTATGACAATTATTGTTTCTAAATTGTAATTTGAATGAAATTGTTACTATATGTTTATATGAATGTGTATATTAGTATTAATTGGTCCACGAAATTATGTGTTCTTGTACTTGTACTTTTACAGATGGCGTGTGTACAACCTAGATCACACGGCGGGGATACTGGCGGTGATCCACCCAGACGGCCCTCATTTACTATTCCGGGCTATTGCGCAGGTAACAAATTGTGATTTTTTATTTTTATTATTTTATTTTTTATTTTTATATAATTTTTATTGATAAAACTGATTTTTTTTACATGTATTTTCACAACTCAATAACTTATATTTGTAGGTTCAATGATTATTGGTGAGACGGCAAATCGGGCCTTAAAGAAGGCTTTTAAGGAGACTAACGGCCAGCCTTTTCCTACATGCTTTGATTCCGATGATCAAGGCACCTTCTCACCGGTAGGCACTTATGCAGCACAGTTGGCTAGTCTTATTGGGGAACAAGTGAGGCCACTTCCCCTTGATTGCGATTGGGAAGAAATTCCTGATTCTTATAAGGCGCATATAATGCCGGCACTAAAGGTTATATTTATTGTTTATTTTATTTTTATTCTTATTGTTATTGACCATTTAGATATGCTTGTTATATTTAAATTGTGTGTTTGTTTAAATGCGTATACTTTTTTGCAGACCTATTTCAACCTGGCGCCTTGGTTGAATAATCAGAACAGATTCCAAGTTGGAAATAATCTCATACGGTGGGGGAAAGGGTAGGACTTGGGCTATGGTTAGATCAGAGGATGCTATACCGAAAATACAAACACAGGCTCAAGTCTAAATACTTTGATATCCACGAGACGCCCGCGGCGGCAAGGGCACATCCGCCACCCCCGAAAGCCTGGATGAACAGAACCCAAGAGGAATGGGAGATGTTGGTTGACTGGTGGCGCGACCCGAGACGGATGGCAAGATCGGCCAAAAATGCAGAAAATCGATCTAAAAACAAGATTTTAACTCACCAAGGTCGACAATCGTTCGTTCAAGGACGAAACAATTATGTAAGACTCGTTATAATTTTTGTGATTTTTAAAGGTTTTTATATTGTTTATATTTACCTCGTTATCAATTTATTTTATATTGTATGTATAGAGGGTCAACAATAACAATCAAAATGAAGACCTGATTGAAACTTGGAGGAAGGGCAATTCAAAAAAAGATGGCACATTTAAGAACAGGGAGAACGAGACGTTTTACGTAAGTAATTTATCTCTTAACATGCGTCATTATATCAAGTTACTTCTCATTTATTATTTTTTTCCTAACTTTTTTTTTGAAATTACACAGAATGAGATGAGGGCCCTTCAAGAGCAAGTCAGAGCCGGTGTCATCCCGTACATGAGCAGCATAGAAATATTGCAGCGTATAGTTCCGAGTGACAACCGCCAGAACATGGCAGGTTCACAGGAGGTTACCTCGTGGTGGCTCAACCTCTCGCAGGTTCACACGTGGGCATGTTGCTCAAGATTACGTTACTAGGGAGCATATGACAGAGGCGATGAGGGAAACCAAGGCTGCGCAAGAACGGGCTCGTCAGGCTGAGGAAGACGCTCACGCGGCTAGGGAACAGGCTGCCGCGGCCCAAGCCACAGTTGGGGCATTCGGATCTTACCTTCAGCAGTTTTTCAACCACTACAACTCACAAGGTAACCCATTTCCTGTTCCCTTTCCCCCGGTACCCATTCCTGGCCCTTTTCCCCCTCCCGGCCCTGTTGGTTTCCAACCTCCCATTCCCGGCCCTTATGGTTTCCAACGTCCCATTCCCGGCCCTTATGGTTTCCAAGCTCCCATTTTCGACCCCAATAATGCATTTGCCGGTTGTTATCACCCCACCTTTCCCAACTCTACCACGTGCCCGGGTTCTAGTTCGAACTATGCAATGCCGCCACCAGACCTTAACCAGTACAACTCATAAAATAATCCTCATTTGCGCCAAAATGATCATGTTGATAATAATGATTTGGATAATAATGATGATAATAGTGAGGATAATAATGAGGCGGGCGACGATTCGGGCGGCGAGTTCTTTGAGTAGTAGGCGGGAAGTTAGTTTGTGAATTTTAGACTTATTAATATTATGGAATAGTATTGAATTTGTCGAATGTTATCGTTGATTTATGTTAACTTTATAACTTTGAGACATTGTGACTTGTTAGTTTGAGACATGTTATTTAGGAAATTTGCGCCTTGTATAGTTTAAGAGTAGTTTACTTTGTATCGTATTTGTTGAATGGTATCGTGGAATTGTGGAATGTTATTCGATCCGTTTAGTAATTTGGTATTTTATCATATTGTCGAATTGGTATTGTGGATTGTGATTGATTACAGGCACTATTTGTTTTGGTAGATATTTTCGGGAAAAAAATCCGGAAAAACTGCATTTGCTGCATTTTTTTTGCCCACCCAGAAAAATTGTCGTCCCTAAATTCTACTCAAGGTGTCGTCCCATTTTGAATCACCAGGCCACGTGGATCGTCCTATTTTGCAGCCCAGGCCACGTGGATTTACAGTTTGGCACGACTTTGTCGTGCCTTTCTGTATTTAAAAATACGTTTTATTATTATTTTGAAAAGATAAATAAAAAAAAGAATTACAGTTTGGCACGACATTGTCGTGCCTTTCTGTATTTAAAAATTCGTTTTATTTTTATTTTAGAAAGATAAATAAAAAAAGAAAAGAAAATTGGTACGACATTGTCGTACCATTTTGCATTAATCTGTCGTGCCAACCGTTTTTTTCAGGTTGAATTCCTTTTGGGCCCCACGAGTATGTCGTGCCATTGTCGTGCCTTTATGTATTTAAAAATTCGTTTTATTTTTATTTTAGAAAGATAAATAAAAAAAGAAAAGAAAATTGGTACGACATTGTCGTACCATTTTTCATTAATCTGTCGTGCCAACCGTTTTTTTCAGGTTGAATTCCTTTTGGGCCCCACGAGTATGTCGTGCCAAATTTTCAATTGCTGTGTCGTGCCAAATTTTTTTGGGTCAACAGAATTGGGTCTACCAAAAAGGCACGACATGTCGTGCCTTTTTTTGTTTGGGTCGACATCTTTTGTAATTTGGGCATGAGAATGTAGTGCCAAATATCACTTTATTTTGTAGTGGTACCATGACTATGTCACTGATGCACTAGTGGCATGACACTATCTATGGTGATGTGATTAGTCCACACCGTTCCCTTTTAATATGATATGATATATGTGACATATATACATAATTCATCTCTTCTATTCATCACACTTACGCATAGGGCTGAGCATCGGTCCCGGACCGGACCGGACCGACCAAGACCGAGACCGAACTTGCCCAAAATCCGAGACCGAGGACCGGACCGAATGTGGTCGGTCCGGTCCGGTCCGGTCTCGGTCGGTCCGGTCCAACTAGGCAAAATAGCCGGTTTGTGGTCTGGACCGAACCGGACCGGACCGACCAAGACCGAGACCGAATTAGCCTAAAAACCGAGACCGAGGACCGGACCGAATGTGATCGGTCCGGTCAGGTCCGGTCCGGTTTCGGTCGGTCCGTCGGTCGGTCCGGTCCGTTCGGGTCGTTTGCTCAGCCCTACTTACGCATACATGTCACAACTGAACCTCATCTTTTCGAACATACAACTTTTTTCATATAAATATTTGCAGATTTCGGACAAGAAAGCATCAAATACAATGTTGTTAGCTTTCCACGTTATGTCCGTATCCGCTCTTTAGTAGAAACTACAGTGTTTTATTTTGAACATTTTTACAAGAATGAAACAGAAAACAAAGTAAATTGTACAAAAAACTATTCAGTATTCACCCCGAATTTATCTGGATGTTCGCTTAAGCAGAACCAAAATTTGAACCCCTGATCCTTTCTTTCAAACTAAATACTCGTGTTGGTCGAAAACAGCTCCTTAAGTAGTCGCTTCTTGATCTGCCATCTATTCGACGGAAGCTTGGCAGGCCGACCTTTGGTCACTTGTTTACCTCCTCCAAATATCAATTTCTTGAGAATTCTTTTCTTGATCTTCCATCTGTTCACCGGAAGCTTGTCATAAGAAGTTCCCTTAGCCTTCCAACCATCTTCTCCGGTGCCGATTGGTTGCTTTCCTATCTCACCCATCTCCTACTTTTTTTTGGGTAAAATATGTATATTGGTTTGTGGAAAATATGAGAATGTATGTGTAAAACGTGTTTTTTTTTTTGTTTGCTTGAAATAAATGTGTTTGTGTATAAGTGTTGCTTGTAAAAAGTGTGTTTTTGTTTGAGATGAAGAATTTAGTTGCGTGCGTAAATGTATATATAGAAGGGATTAGTGGGAGTGATTACGCGTTAATAATGGATAATAAACTTGACGGCATCTTTGGTAAGTGTCACCTTCTCGTTGTAAGAAAGGCCTACAATGACTTGGTCACTTAATAATCTAACAGTTTTGTTTTATTATAGGGAGCATAAATTTTTTTTAACACATTAAACATCGACTATATGAACCTTTGCCTTTTTTTTTTTTTTTTGGTGCAAAGAGGTGAAAATATATTATTACGCCAGAACAACTTACATCAGGCATCATTATTGATGGGAGACTTGAGCTCCTTAGGGGGAGGCACATACCACTCATTCCTATTTGTGCTGGAGCATCCCACAGCCGCTACAAGTCCAAGTACAACATTGGGAGCGGAAGGCTTGGAAGCTTGGGAAGTGGAACCTTTCAAAGTAGTAGTCTTAGAAGACATGATCCCAAACTCATCATCAGATGTGTCTGAAATAATGATGACATCAACTTCATTTCCTTTCAAGTTAGTATCTGGAAAGATAGCCAAAACATAAAGAAATCAGAGTTTACCCATTACAACTTTCATAGCTTGCAAACATTAAGTCTGACCTTTCTCAAACTCCTTATTCCTATATTTTTCCCACAAGTCTTCAAGTATCACATCAGCAATGTTATCTCCTATATCCCACTTATTCCCATAAGTAGCCATGACATACTCAATCATATCGTCAGATACCTTTAGCTTGCTATAATCCCCTTTTTTTGGCTGATTCTCACATTGCTCGATTTCACAAATAAAATAGAGTTATTTATGCTCATCCCTTAAAATGCCAATCACAAAAATAAAAAAAACTCAACTAACCTTTCATCACTTCAAACTTCTTTTCGCAAATCAAGCATAAATCTTCAAACATTTCATCAGACATTTCATCTTCTTGTAACCAAGTATCCTTATATTTGGCCTTCACATATTTTACCATCTCATCAGTTCTGCTTTGTAAAGTAAGGTCCTTGTGTGCCATTGTTAAAGTGTAAGTGAGGGTTGTGTGACGAGGAGGAAACGATCAAGATGGTATACAGAAGCTTTTCTCTGGTTTAGTTAAGGTGTGGTATAAATGTGTATGGACTATAATACCCTCGACTAACTAACATAAATTAGACGTTGACCTCAGCGTTAATGGTCAAGGGACGAGTTTGGCATATAAACCCCACGTTTTGGACTCCCAGCGATGAAAACGCCCAAGTTTGGTTCAACGTGATGTGCAAGTACAAGTTTAGGGACGAACGGTGTATTTTAGTCTAAAATAAATAACATAATACTACTTGTTAGTCTCATTACATACACGAGGTTTATATATAAATTAAATTTATTTAAAATTTTAATAATTTATAATTGTGATATAAATATAACTAATAATTATGCTTGTATTTTTACATAAACTTTTCATTATATATTAATATCGATTAATATTTTGTAAAGGTTTTTATTGGATGAAAGATTTAAGTTTGTTTAGTTGACATGGGTGTTGAGTTTGATGTTGCTGATTAAAATTTATTATTGATATCATGTTGTATATAATATGCGAGCTTAATAGCACATAATAATTGTTGATGAAGTTTAAATATAGAGTTTTTTAAAAATATTTTTCCGAAAATCCATATATAAACTTTAAATAGAAATTACACGAGTCATTGTTATAAGACAATCACATATATTTATTATATCACAGTAACCCGTGTTTACATTTTATATTTATATTCTCGTTAATTATAATTTAGTCATATTTAATTTTTGAACTCGTGTATGCATGGTTTATACTTACAAAAAGAAATAACATGAGTCCTTATTGAACGCAGATGGTAAAAAAATATTGTTTTTAGATATCTCTACTTAACTTATAAAGAGGAATAACGTGAGTTGTTCATATACAACACAACATTGTGTATTTATTATTTTTAGAAAGCAGTGTTTTTGCAACCCAACGATTCTCGATTGTGGATAGCTATGGCTCAGTGTTATGAAACGGATCAACTACGTATGCTTGAGGAGGCGATTAAGTGCTACAGGAGGGCGGCTAATTGTAATGATAGGGAAGTTATTGCTCTTCAGAGGCTAGCTAAATTGCATAGTGAATTAGGGCAATCTGAAGAGGCTGCTTACTATTATAAGAAAGATTTGGAAATAATGGAAGATGGAGAACGAGAAGGGCCAAATATGGTCGAAGCTCTTATGTTTCTTGCGAAGTACTGTAGAGCGCAGAAAAGATTTGAAGAAGCTGAAGTGTATTGCACCCGTCTTCTTGACTATAATGGCCCTGTAAGTTTAACAACTCTTTTGTTTTATTTTTTGAACCTTTTTTTCTTTTTGTGTGTTCCAGTTTATTTTGGAAATACAATATAGGTCTATTCATGTTATGTTTTGTCAATGGGTCAAACGGGTTGCAAGTCACTGAAAGTATAATTTTTAATGCAAAAACCTTCTAAATTATTCAACAAAAAAAATCTTTACTAAATATTTATTAAGAGAAGTTCACGTTTTAAATAACATAAGGTATTTTTAGGCCAACCCAACTGACTTGACTCATTACCCAACCTGCGCAACCCGCTCAATTTGACACCTCTTAGAGAAACCCCTCAAAAGGTGAAGGCTTTATTAACGTCTGATGTATCTTTTAATTGTAATCGCAGGAGAAAGAAGAAGCAAAAAGTCTTCTTAAAGCAATCAAATATGCCCAAGGTAGTTTCCCTTCAATGGATGTTAGTCGTTTCTCTTCATAATATTCGACAAGTATTGTCTTGTCACTGTAGTGAGGTATGCTCTTCGTGTCCCTTTTGGCACATGAAATATGAAGAACATTTAGTGAAGATTAAATACAACACCATCATGGGAACCTGATGTGGGAAAATTTATGATTCAATTTGTTTAAGTTGTACTGTATTAGTAGTTTGTTTTATGTAATCATTCTTTACAATATATTTGTAGTTTATTGATAGCTTGATCAACATTACATGTATTTTAGCTATTTATTTTATGTTGATCTGTATCTGCAGATTTTCTGTTTTTCTTGAATGAAATTAAACGGTTGATGCTTCAAATTGGATTTTTTTGAGTGTTTTTAATTGCCTGCTGTTCCGGCTCTGTTCACGCATATATACATAATTCATCTATTCTATTCATCACACTTAAGCATACATGTCACAATTGAACCTCAGTTTTGCGAAATACAATCTTTTTATATAAACATTTGCAGATTTTGGACAAGAAAGCATCAAATACAATGTTGTTAGCTTTCCACATTATGTCCGTATCCACTCTAGCAGAAGCTAGTGTGTTTTATTTTGAACATGTTTACAAGAAGAATGAAACAGAAAACAAAGTAAATTGTACAGAAAACTATTCACCCCGAGTTTATCTGGAAATCCGCTTAAGCGGGACCATTATTTAAATCGCTGATCCTTTCTTTCAAACTAAATACTCTTGGTGGTCGAAAACAGTTCCTTTAGTAGTCGCTTCTTGATCTGCCATCTATTTTGCGGAACCTTGGAAGGCTGACCTTTGGTCACTTGTTTACCTCCTCCAAATATCAATTTCTTGAGAATTCTTTTCTTGATCTTCCATCTGTTTGCCGGAAGCTTGTCATAAGAAGTTCCCTTAGCCTTCCAACCATCTTCTCCGGTGCCGATTGGTTGCTTTCCTATCTCACCCATCTCCTACTTTTTCTTGGGTAAAATATGTGTATTGGTTTGTGGAAAATATGAGAATGTATGTGTAAAACGTTTTTTTTTTTTTTTTGTTTGCTTGAAATAAATGTGTTTGTGTATAAGTGTTGCTTGTAAAAAGTGTGTTTTTGTTTGAGATGAAGAATTTAGTTGCGTGCGTAAATGTATATATAGAGAGGGGTTAGTGGGGGTGATTACGCGTTAATAATGGATAATAACTTGACGGCGTCTTTGGTAAGTGTCACCTTCTCGTTGTAAGAAAGGCCTACAATGACTTGGTCATCACATAATAATCTAACAGTTTTGTTTTATTATAGGGAGCATAATTTTTTTTTAACACATTAAACATCGACTATATGAGCCTTTGCCTTGGTAAATAAGTAATTACGTTTATAGACTAGCACAACTAATATGTTGCACGAGTACAACATGCACATATATAATGACATGCATGGTAAAATGAGATGTATTTTGAATTAGATGTATTACAAATGATTTTTCAATTCGTAGTAATTATTAATTACAGTAACTTTGTATGCTTACAAGAAAATTTTAGAGCTAAGGGTTTTATCTCTAAAAATGACCGAATTATACTTTTACCATTTGATCAAGTCACAAGAAGAAAATGTGTTGGTTTCTAGACGACTTATAGTGAAAGTCAAGTGATTACGGCTTAAGTTACCTGGAGATGCAACGCGTCCACGTATTAAACCGACTTAAGTGTTTGACTGTTGTGTAAATGTATTACTTGACTCTTTTCTTATCACAAAAGAAAGTATGCTTGTTTCTAGAACTTTTTTTTAATGATTTCCCAACTGTTGACAAGGTCGAGATTATCTGCTTTGAATGATTGAATCTTAAAATAAACCCTAAACTTGTATCTGCGCATCACGTTGAATCAAACTTGAACATTTTCATCGCTGAGAGTCCAAAACATGGGGTTTATATGCCAAACTCGTCCCTTGACCATTAACGCGTAGGTCAACGTCTTATAGTCAATACACATTTATACCACACCTTAGTTAATTCTAACCCAAGACAATTCCACCAACAATTAAAGGGGTGATTGTTTGAGCGAATTATACCAGACATGTTAAATATGACTTATTAAAAGTCAACTCATAAACAATGTATGATCTCACAAAATTTAACCCATAAGACAAACAGACAAATTTATACATAACCAACTAGTTAGCAAGTTGAATTATAACAATCAACTATATGTTTAATGTTTGATGCAACTGGAAAATAATTGATAATACGGAGTCATTGTCTGATACATGGTTCTCCTGGCATTTCACAAAATATAAAAGACGATGCAGTTCCCACTTCAAAACGTTCAACTGCTGAACCTTCAAATGATCTACACATCTCTGATCGATATCCATAAGCTGATGAACCCACAAAACATGAACCTTAAAGTGATGATGCTACTGCTACCTTGTCTGCAAAAACAAGTATGCAAACAACAAACATATAAGTTAGGTACTGTACTATTTCAGCTTAAAAGAATTAAACACATGATATGGTATTCATCACTGAAACATCACTTATGATGGCCTTTGGGCGAACAGTGCAAGAACGCAGTTTGTAATCCTTTCTCTGCTTCTAAAAGGGTGTCTTAACACCGCTAAAAACATCAGCAGCAGCACCACCAACCCTTTTAGCCTTCCCCTTCATATCAAAACCAGACAAGTTTTCAACATCAAAACCTGCAAACTCAACCATTTTAGCCTTCCCCTTCCCAACTAAACCTCACTTAAATTCTTGAACAACTTCTTTCCCATTTTTTTGTGCAAAACATCCTCTTCCTCAACCAGCTTTCCTTTTCTTTTTTCCTTTAATTTTCTCCCTTTTTTTTAGCTACAACCCCTTCTTCCTCTTTGATTACAATACCACCTTTCACTGTTGGTGTCTTGGTTCCACTCCCCTGCATTTTTTTTCTTATCTATCCCCTGCCATTTACGTCTAGTCCTAAAAGGTGTTGGACTAATCATTCAAAGTTAGCATCTTGCTCTACCAAACCCACAACTTCAAAACTGATGTTTTTTAAGTAAAATTGTGCTAACTTTTAGGGCTTGTGTGCAACGAAGATATCAACTGACTCATGTGTTTCATCCAGTGCAAACAAAGTATGAACATCATCATCAGTATGAATCAAATGCAAACTATTTTTTAGGGATTCTTTAGGATCACAGAAAAACAACGCCCATTTTTGCTCATTAATCTCTGATAATACATTATCAAGGCTTGAACTAAATATATCCCTATCACTGGTAAAGGTACAAAGATTAATTAATGAACCTCCTTCATACCTGAGTGGGCTATAATCAAAAAACCAATTACAGTAGATTCTGAACAAGACCTCACATTCTTCTTCTTCCTTCACATCCTTAAAAGTTGAGATGAATATGCTCCTGTCTTTCATTGTTTTACTTTGTGTTTTTACGAATGAGTTTGACTAGATGTGTGTTTCAGTACGTGAGTGTGGATGTATGTTAGGTTTGGTTTGGATTGGGTTTTCTTAATTGGGTCGGGTTATTATGATAGTGTTTATGGTTTCGGATCTTGTTAGTTGGGTTTATTTGGTGTTTGGCAATACATTAATTGTGTATAAGCGTATCAAGGAAGGCAAATGTCAAGTTGCAGGGTAACAGGTTTCATATGTCACACTTGGTCTCTGAATTTGGTCAGTTAGCCGTTTTTTGCACTTAAAATTTCCGCGTATTTTTACTCACACAAACTTGACTATTTCTCTTTTTACTTACTTCACAATTAGTCCCTGAATTAGGAAGGTCCCGTTGTTTTTGCTATTTATGGGTTAATAACCTATACCATTTGCATACCAACAATCAAAAAAACATATTCTCACAAAATCTCAACAACCTTCGAATGGCTGACTTCCCACTTCTTCAAGAACTAGCCAAAGCTTCGAAGTCTGACTACATGTTTGACTCGATTTCTCTCTTTTATTAGAGAGAAAACGATAAGGACATCAAAATTGCTAATGGCCTCCAACAGACTTTGACTAACTTGATTCTTGGTATGAAGGAAACCCAAGAATACATCTCTGAGCTCGAAGGCTTTCGAACTACGGTGATGAACTACAAGTTTCTTGAGGATTTTCGCAAGAAGCAAAAGGCTAATGTCTTGAAGGCCTTGGAGATAAGGAGGATGATCTTTCAAACACACTCTCTGGTGTTTGACAGGAACACCTTCCTTGATGATCTTAGGAAGACAAAGTGATGTGAAGAAAAATGAAGTGGTTTTTTTTTTTGGAAAATATGTACTGAATGTTTAATGTTTAATATGAAATTAATGAATCTATATGTTATGTTCTAGTGTTATAATTTTTTAATTTTGTTGTTAATTTTTGTATTCGTCTTTGATAGTTGTTATATATGTTTTGATTGTATTGGGTGTTGGTAGAACTATGGTCCTTGCTTAAACAGTTTAAGAGTATAGGGGACTAAGGTTTTAGTCACCTATCCTGTCCTCACATTTGCATTAAGTTATATGAAGCACTTTATTCTCACATTTTACATCAAATTTGAATTCATAAACCTAAAGCCTCAATTAAGTGAAATTGCATCAAAATGGGTAAATCTAGAGCTCGTAAATAGATTAAATGCTCCAATTGTCAAACTGTTGGACATAATAAGTCTAGGTGTCACAAGGATCAAGTACCAAACCCAACAAAGGAAACAAAGGTTCGAGGTAGAAAAAGGCATTGCGATGGCAGAAGGCAACATGTATTCATTTAATTATCATTTGCATAACGATTGTTCTTGTGTGATTACATTCTAGTTGATGTGCAAATCTATTACTTTTGCAGTGGATGGATGAAGACGATATAAGGCAGACTATGGAACAAGAGTTTTTTTAAAGCTCTTTATGAGCAAGAAGAAGAACACACAATTTTGGAGGAAGATGAAGAGCAGTCAAGGATGGATGAAGAAGCATTCCAGCATTTTTTGGAAGAGGAGAGAATGTACAAAAGAATTGAAGAGGAAAGGAAGAGGAAAAGTTGGCTTGAAGAAGCAGAGTTTGAGGCAACTTACTATGGAGTGGCTGTGGAGGTGTTATATCCAAGACATCCATATGTGCTGGATAAAAGATGTTGAACTGGTGTTAAAAGAAGGTTGTAGGCTTCTAGCCATTTGTAATTTGGACAATATCATGTTTGAAATTTATTTGTTTTTGTTGACTTTATAAGTCAGAAGTGGTTATTCCAAACACCCCCTAAACTGCGTATGTTGACTAGATTTTAAGCATTTATGCTGTCTTTACGCCCATCTACTTGTTGAACAACCACAACTCCCATCTACTTATATAATACATCTTAAGTCATCAATTCTTTATCATACCAACATATTATCACCATTGATGCAGAAAATGGTTGTCAAATGGTATGCATTGACTGTTGGGTTGAAAGTGAAAACAGGGCTAGATTGACCTTTTTTGCAAGGCGTCCACCTTATAGATATTTCATGTGGTATGTTTGTCCAGTGTGCCTTGAGATAAGGGGAAACACATCTTATACTGGTAGAGATGGTGTTAGAAGGGAAAACACAAATACAGGAGATAGTGGTGGATATGTGATGGGTCTACATATTTCTGCACCTACTAGTGTTGGTGCTTCCTTGGCCATTGATGAAGACGAAAGTGAACCCGCTGCAGCTGAAATAGCAAGTGGAGAACGGCCAAGCCAAACACCACGTGAAGCACCTGCAACTGAAAGACCAAATGGAGAACGCCCAAGACAAACACCATTTGAACCAACTGCAACTGAAAGACCAAATGGATCACCTACTAGTCAATTAACGTAGTGAATTACCTGCAAGAAATGCTATGTTGTCTTTCAGTCTAAATGTACCTTAACTGATATGTGTGTGCTTCTTTTTGTTATAAGAATTGAATTTTGGTTACAATTTGAATATGTTGACTTTATAAGTCAAACAAAAGATATTTTAAAGACTAAAACAATTCGGTGTGAGTCCTCTAATATTTTGGTTTATGTTGACTTTATAAGTCAAAATGGGGTTTTTCACCCACCTAAACTCCATAAGCAAATGCAAACTACAAAATGAAAACAAGAAATCCAAAATATACATACACCACCACCTAATTACACCATATAAAGCAAAATATACATGTTAACAAGTATCGTTTTCAGTAACCATCATCAGCCAAAAAATATACATCTTCATTACATCAACAACTAAAAATAATAGGTGAACTTATTGATGGGAGACTTGAGCTCCTTAGGGGGAGGCACATACCACTCATTCCTATTTGTGCTGGAGCATCCCACAGCCGCTACAAGTCCAAGTACAACATTGGGAGCGGAAGGCTTGGAAGCTTGGGAAGTGGAACCTTTCAAAGTAGTAGTCTTAGAAGACATGATCCCAAACTCATCATCGATGTGTCGAAATAATGATGACATCAACTTCATTTCCTTTCAAGTTAGTATCTGGAAAGATAGCCAAAACAGAAAGAAATCAGAGTTTACCCATTACAACTTTCTTAGCTTGCAAACATTAAGTCTAACCTTTCTCAATCTCCTTATTCCTATATTTTTCCCACAAGTCTTCAAGTATCACATCAGCAATGTTATCTCCTATATCCCACTTATTCCCATAAGTAGCCATGACATACTCAATCATATCGTCAGATACCTTTAGCTTGCTATAATCCCCTTTTTTTGGCTGATTCTCACATTGCTCGGATTTCTGTCAAATAAAATAGAGTTATTTATGCTCATCCCTTAAAATGCCAATCACAAAAATAAAAAAAACTCAACTAACCTTTCATCACTTCAGCTTCTTTCGCAAATCTGCATAAATCTTCAAACATTTCATCAGACATTTCATCTTCTTGTAACCAAGTATCCCCATATTTTTCCTTCACATATTTTACCATCTCATCAGTTACTGCTGTAAAAGTAAGGTCCTTGTGTGCCATTGTTAAAGTGTAAGTGAGGGTTGTGTGACGAGGGAGGAAAACGATCAAGATGGTATACGAAAGCTTTTCTCTGGTTTAGTTAAGGTGTGGTATAAATGTGTATGCACTATAATACCCTCGACTAACTAACATAAATTAGACGTTGACCTCGGCGTTAATGGTCAAGGGGCGAGTTTGGCATATAAACCCCATGTTTTGGACTCCCAGGGATGAAAACGCCCAAGTTTGGTTCAACGTGCTGCGCAGGTACAAGTTTAGGGACGAACGGTGTATTTTAGTCTAAAATAAATAACATAATACTACTTGTTAGTCTCGTACATACACGAGGTTTATATATAAATTAAATTTATTTAAAATTTTAATAATTTATAATTGTGATATAAATATAACTAATAATTATGCTTGTATTTTTACATAAACTTTTCATTATATATTAATATCGATTAATATTTTGTAAAGGTTTTTATTGGATGAAAGATTTAAGTTTGTTTAGTTGACATGGGTGTTGAGTTTGATGTTGCTGATTAAAATTTATTATTGATATCATGTTGTATATAATATGCGAGCTTAATAGCACATAATAATTGTTGATGAAGTTTAAATATAGAGTTTTTTAAAAATATTTTTCCGAAAATCCATATATAAACTTTAAATAGAAATTACACGAGTCGTTGTTATAAGTACAATCACATATATTTATTATATCACAGTAACCCGTGTTTACATTTTATATTTATATTCTCGTTAATTATAATTTAGTCATATTTAATTTTTGAACTCGTGTATGCATGGTTTATACTTACAAAAAGAAATAACATGAGTCCTTATTGAACGCAGATGGTAAAAAAATATTGTTTTTAGATATCTCTACTTAACTTATAAAGAGGAATAACGTGAGTTGTTCATATACGTACAACATTGTGTATTTATTATTTTTAGAAAGCAGTGTTTTTGCAACCCAACGATTCTCGATTGTGGATAGCTATGGCTCAGTGTTATGAAACGGATCAACTACGTATGCTTGAGGAGGCGATTAAGTGCTACAGGAGGGCGGCTAATTGTAATGATAGGGAAGTTATTGCTCTTCAGAGGCTAGCTAAATTGCATAGTGAATTAGGGCAATCTGAAGAGGCTGCTTACTATTATAAGAAAGATTTGGAAATAATGGAAGATGGAGAACGAGAAGGGCCAAATATGGTCGAAGCTCTTATGTTTCTTGCGAAGTACTGTAGAGCGCAGAAAAGATTTGAAGAAGCTGAAGTGTATTGCACCCGTCTTCTTGACTATAATGGCCCTGTAAGTTTAACAACTCTTTTGTTTTATTTTTTGAACCTTTTTTTCTTTTTGTGTGTTCCAGTTTATTTTGGAAATACAATATAGGTCTATTCATGTTATGTTTTGTCAATGGGTCAAACGGGTTGCAAGTCACTGAAAGTATAATTTTTAATGCAAAAACCTTCTAAATTATTCAACAAAAAAAATCTTTACTAAATATTTATTAAGAGAAGTTCACGTTTTAAATAACATAAGGTATTTTTAGGCCAACCCAACTGACTTGACTCATTACCCAACCTGCGCAACCCGCTCAATTTGACACCTCTTAGAGAAACCCCTCAAAAGGTGAAGGCTTTATTAACGTCTGATGTATCTTTTAATTGTAATCGCAGGAGAAAGAAGAAGCAAAAAGTCTTCTTAAAGCAATCAAATATGCCCAAGGTAGTTTCCCTTCAATGGATGTTAGTCGTTTCTCTTCATAATATTCGACAAGTATTGTCTTGTCACTGTAGTGAGGTATGCTCTTCGTGTCCCTTTTGGCACATGAAATATGAAGAACATTTAGTGAAGATTAAATACAACACCATCATGGGAACCTGATGTGGGAAAATTTATGATTCAATTTGTTTAAGTTGTACTGTATTAGTAGTTTGTTTTATGTAATCATTCTTTACAATATATTTGTAGTTTATTGATAGCTTGATCAACATTACATGTATTTTAGCTATTTATTTTATGTTGATCTGTATCTGCAGATTTTCTGTTTTTCTTGAATGAAATTAAACGGTTGATGCTTCAAATTGGATTTTTTTGAGTGTTTTTAATTGCCTGCTGTTCCGGCTCTGTTCACGCATATATACATAATTCATCTATTCTATTCATCACACTTAAGCATACATGTCACAATTGAACCTCAGTTTTGCGAAATACAATCTTTTTATATAAACATTTGCAGATTTTGGACAAGAAAGCATCAAATACAATGTTGTTAGCTTTCCACATTATGTCCGTATCCACTCTAGCAGAAGCTAGTGTGTTTTATTTTGAACATGTTTACAAGAAGAATGAAACAGAAAACAAAGTAAATTGTACAGAAAACTATTCACCCCGAGTTTATCTGGAAATCCGCTTAAGCGGGACCATTATTTGAATCGCTGATCCTTTCTTTCAAACTAAATACTCTTGGTGGTCGAAAACAGTTCCTTTAGTAGTCGCTTCTTGATCTGCCATCTATTTTGCGGAACCTTGGAAGGCTGACCTTTGGTCACTTGTTTACCTCCTCCAAATATCAATTTATTGAGAATTCTTTTCTTGATCTTCCATCTGTTTGCCGGAAGCTTGTCATAAGAAGTTCCCTTGGCCTTCCAACCATCTTCTCCGGTGCCGATTGGTTGCTTTCCTATCTCACCCATCTCCTACTTTTTTTTTGGTAAAAGGAAAATATGAGAATGTACGTGTAAAATGTGTGTGTGTTTTTTTTTGGTTTGAAATAAACGTGTTTGTGTACTAAGTGTTGCTTGTAAAAAGTGTGTTTTTGTTTGAGATGAAGAATTTAGTTGCATGTGTAAATGTATATATAGAAGGGGTTAGTGGGGGTGATTACGCGTTAATAATGGATAATAAACTTGACGGCGTCTTTGGTAAGTGTCACCTTCTAGTTGTAAGAAAGGCCTACAATGACTTGGTCATCACTTAACAGTTTTGTTTTATTATAGGGAGCATAAATTTTTTTAACGCATTAAACATTGACTATATTAACCTTTGCCTTGGTAAATAAGTAATTACTTTTAAAGACTAGACACAACTGATTGAACTTTTCTTTTTTGTTTCTGATTTTGATGAAATCTTATTGTTGCAGGAGTACAACATGCTTGTAAGACATTTGCACATATATAATGACATATTGACATGCATGGTAAAATGAGATGTATTTTGAATTAGATGTATTACAAATGATTTTTCAATTCGTAGTAATTATTAATTACAGTAACTTTGTATGCTTGCAAGAAAATATTATATATATATACTATTAGAAGTTGGGGAGGGTATAAAAATACAATGTATAAATGTGTGTGTGTCAAAATTTGATTGGCTCTATACATGTAATATTACACAAAAAAATGTGTTGGCAACACACTATTGGTTGAAGTGTGTTTGCAAAGTTCCTGTTCATGCACCTATACATTTGCAGCTATACACACGTATGTATACATACATTGTTTATAAGGAAAAACAATCTCCCCATCCTTCCAGATTCATCCATTCTCAGGAAAAGAAAAAAAAAAATAATCACACTCAAAACCCAGATTCTTCCACATCCACAAATCCAAATCACGCACGCACATCTCACTGGCGAGTGGGTCGGGTTTTTTTTTCCCGGCGAGTCGTATCCGGCCGATTTTATGACAAACCACGCATCTCTCTCTCTCTCCCATACGGTGTGAAGGTAAGTGATTCATTGTCGATTGGGTTTGGGTTTTAGATTGTTGTATGAATCAATATTTGAATCATAGTTAGTTTAGTGCATGTTTATTTAGTTAAAGAGTTAATAAATTTGTTTATAAACCAATGAATTTGGATATGGGTTTTTTATTTTTAAGCTTTTGTGAGATGTGTTTTGTTTGATTCGATGTAAAAACTGAATCTTGATGCTTAATTGTTATTCTTTTCTTCATACATGGAAAAACGAGTGATGCTTTCCATAGACTTAGTTGGGCTTAACCTTGATTTACAGATGGAAAAATGGTAACAGGTCAAAATAGGTTTGGGTTAAAACGAGGGAGTTGAGTTTGACCGACAATATTGTTTTCAAAATTTTCAAGTAATAGAGTAATTATGGTTACCTGGAAGTTGTGGTCTTGATGAGAAATTAATGACCTTTAAAATAAATAGATTAAAATTGATTATACAGTTTTATTGATTTAGCTTATTATACAGTTTTAGATATGGTTCGTTCAATCTTCTTCTTTTACACTAATTAAAGTACTAAAATGTTAATGAAGGTTACTTAAATACGCTGAAATTTAAGGAATACGAATCCCCAAGGTACGATCGCTACACACAATTTAATTTAACCTGATTATTTGTAATCGACTGTTTGATTGCTGATTTTGTTAATATATGCTTATGTCATAATTAGGGTTATTCATGTTAAATTTAGTTAATACATGTATTTTGAAATGTTAAGAAGCAGTTAGGATATGGATTTGAATATATGTAGAACAGGTCTTTGACAAAATGCCTAACTTTCCCTATTTAAAATTTTGTGAATTGTATGTGTAGACCAAGTTTTCGATGAAATGGCTCACCGTGTTATTTGCATTTACCTGGTGCAGTCTATTAGAATTAAGTTCCGAAATAGGTTGCTAATCTACATATTAACGAACAATGAACGTGCTAGGATGAGGTGCTTTGGAGCAAGCGGCATGAGCTCAGGAAACAATGATCGAGATGGATGTTGCCCCGGTTAAATGATGTTGTTGTTATTTATGCACTTAGGCGTCCGTTGTTACTTCGTTTTTTGTCCGTTTTAACCGGTACTCTTTTCATATGTGTCAATCACTTCCTTTTTTTAACTAACCAAGCCCTCCGTTTTCCTGTCAAGATTGATTGATTGCCACACTTCGGCATCCACGCTTCATTGCATAAAGATGGAACGACAAATTTGTAACATAAAGATGGTATTCATTTAATTTCGGTTTGGTTTATATGATCTTAAAGTTTGAGCCTTAGTTACATATGATTGATTGATGTTAATGTTCAAGGTAATAAGCATACGCGGAAAAAGTGATCCCAAACAACCCCTCTTATGGATATATGTGATCGAAATAAGGTATATTGAATACGAAATTTCTTACTTCCAAAAACATTAAGCCGTTTTGGCCTTTCATTGGAGTTAATGGTTCACATTTGTAAATTGCAGCGGGTAGTTTATTATGAGTAATGGCTGGTGCTTTGATACGCCAAGAAATCGAGAACATATTTGTTAAAAGTACTGCGGTTGAATCCATTGTGGTGATGTTTCTTCCATTGAGATTTTTGAATCTTCACTTCTTTTGTGGCATCCTGATCATGAATCTTCCGTTTGATCCATTCTCTACTTGGTGAGCGGCTTTACTAATTTACATGCACATTCTCTACTTTTATGCAAGAAAGCTTGAAACTTTATGACGACATATGTGTTGAGTCACACGTTCATCGACCAACAGATTGTGCGGCTTTTAATGGGCGTAATTCATATGGAATAACTACGCCTCGCTCGAAAATTCAAGTACATCTTCAGGTGTACGTTACGTTCTTTACTTGGACACAAGTTTATAGTAAGTTAATATGGATTATGACACGAAAATAGATAAAAGTTCAACGGATTTGCAATGCAATCTTTAAGTTGTTTTAAGTCAACTCAACGAGTGGCATCAAGAGGGGAGAAGCACTCACCAATACTCGAGTTGTTGAAGGATATGTGATTGGGGGTTGTTTGCTTTTTGCTCTATTATTATTTGTTTGGAATATATGCTTTTCGTAAAAATGGAGGCCTGAAAGAAGCCAAATAAGAGCAGCCCGTTTGGTATAAAACTATACAGTATTTTTAATGACGTGTTTTTATTATGTTTGAAAAGATTATGCGTGATCTGATTGTTTCTTTTTCCAAACATGTGACATTGTGGGATGCAATCAACGCAACTGGTGGCGTCAATTCAACTGAAATAAAATTGCTAATGGTGGATATGGAATGATAAGTATTCATGTCTATGGGTAAATGGCCCAACATCGGTGTGTTGTGTAACAGTGTTAGTGTGCCCACGTTCGGTCAGTATAAAGTTCTTAATAGTAATTTGGCGACAAAAATACACCCGTCGAGTCTTCTGCATGTTAATCCAAAACACCCTCGACCATTGACTTATTTTATATATCAGAAGCATAATATAATTACATATTATTTTGGTCATTATAATCTCTTTAAATAACAACTAACAACTACTATTGGTTCTGTTACTTATCATGTCACCACATTCTTATTGGACTTTCGAAAATTCGCAGTCGTAAACTAGCTGGGAATTTGCGGGACTTTGTTTGGTGTTGTTCAAACATTCATCAGACGGTCATTATTTAACAGCCACGTCAACTAGCAGTCATTTTTTTCATCTCGCCCTACAAACCGTAATGTTAAATCACACCCACGTGTCATTGGTAGGTGATAAAAGGACATCTCCACATTTACATTAATTTGCTGACTTTTTCGGTGCGTGCAGCTGTAGTAACAGCTGTGTTATATGTGTTTGTCTATTACGGTTGCCCTCCAGACTTCCGAGTATGCCTTCTTGCAGTCATGACGGTCCCATGGGAACCAACTATCAGCAGCCACAACCTATTCCAGGTGATCTTTCTTTATGTACTATATGCCTATGTTTTAGAAACATGATGCGTGGACAACACAAATTCGCAAAGGGAGGTTTCTAGCAGGTATTTTCAGAAATTTTATATACAAAAGCCAACGTCTAATTATTTTGTGGTATTTAGAAAGTTTACACTTACTTTCCGCGTATAACAGGTATACTAGACATTGTTGAACATCGCCACATTGTCACTGTTTGGCGCGTATATGCATCTGATATACAAGACAGGTGGTTGGAAGCTCTGTCAATCATCATTCAACAAAGGACGTGATAGGGCAGGTAAAACCGCCATTATCTGCTGGGAAACATGAATCCCTTAAAGGGTATTGGAAGGGTAACTTTGATCATCTCCTTACACTACTAACCTCCAAAATGTTAGTGCTTTTGTTAATTGACGACTAGCGCTTATTAGATTAATAAACCATTGAAGGTTGTACGTGTCTTTTCCCTATAGTGCAGTCTAACTGTTCGCTTACAATACCTACAAGGTATGAGTAGACAAATAAGAGAAGGGGAGTTTTTGCGGCAAGAGTTATTTACAGTATAAAGTTTTATTTTTAGGTTACTCTCATTTGTAATACTTTTTCTTCATCATCTATATTTTGATATTCACTATAATTCTTGTTAATACAAATAAGCCGTAAAAACGTTTATTTATATTTTACGATCTTCTAATGTTTTGTCGATAACAAAAGTAAAATCATTTTAACGAAACAAATAAAATAAGTAAATGGTTTGAACTAATAGTTTTCTGACACACTTACGCTTTCACATAAAACACTAAAACAAGTACAAGTGATTCTATGCTTTAGATATACATATGTACAACAACTAGTGTTTACATATTGGGATAACATATACTTAACTAAGTATACACTAAAATGGGTAAAAACAAGTATATACTAAAATGGGTAAAAACAAGTATATACTAAATAGGTAAAAACTAGCTAATGGTTTTGACCCATAACCTATGGTTTTATTTATACCACTTAACCAAGTTCATTGTATCCTTAAGATACATTGTATCTAGAAAGAAAACCATGGATCAACCCATAACCCATGACCCATGACCCATAACCAAAAATACCCATGGGCAAAGAGGAGCGTACCACGGATCCCTAGATTTGTGCTAGCCGGATCCCTTGTGGTAGGGATCCGTGGGATCCGGGGAACAGTAGGATTTTTCCTCTATAAATAGTGAGCCATTTCTTCATTATTTCTAACCCCTTTTCAATCCCTTTCTAACACACTTTCCCCCTGAGTTAAATCTCACTAACCTTAGATCCAAGAGATCTATGTTTGTAGTTTTGTTTTTGTGTGATCTTTTAGGCTCCTCTTAAAGGCAAGATCACCACCTTTGAAGTCGAGCAAGCTCAAGTCCATGAGTTGCCATGTTTCCTCATCATCAAGGCTACTGAAGTCTTCTTGTTGATGATTCCTTTCTTTCTTCAAAGAAGTGTAGTGTTGAAGACATTAGTGAAAGATGTCTCAAGAGTCAAGACGAAGATATTAGTGAAGGGTATCTATCGTCTATAGGATAAAGCACTTGTGGTAGGTGCTTGGAAGTCAAGACAAAGAAGCATTAGTGAAAGGTGCTTAGAAGTCAAGACAAAGAAGCACTAGTGAAAGGTGCTTAGAAGTGAAGACACAAGACATTAGTGAAAGGTGTCTTGTAGATCTAGTCAAAGGCATTAGTGAAAGGTGCCTTAGATGTACATTCGATATGGTGTGTTTCGATGTACAAGATAGACTAGTATTAGATCCAAAGATATTGATATCCTTGATGATGTTGTAAAGGAGTAGATCTCCTTTGGGATTAGTCGTTGGTGTAGTGTGGTAGTAGTTCCTCCATTGCAATGGAACTAGGTGCTTAGCCTAGTACCTAATAAAGGGTAGGCGACGTTGTGAAGGTGTAGTTCACCTAAGGTGTGAAAGAACTAGGTACTTAGCCTAGTACCTTATAAAGGGTAGGCGACGTTGTGTAGGTGTGGTTCACCTTGGAGTGAAAGAACCCGGTGGTTAGCCTAGTACCGGAAAAAGAGTAGGCGACGTTGTGAAGGCTTCTCCGCCATAAGGAGATTGGTGTTGTGATTACGAACTCTCGAGTAGGGCAAGGAAGGTGACCTTGTAGCCGAACCACTATAAATACTTGCGTTGTGGTTTTGTGCTTCTTACTCTTATCTTTTCATTACTTACCTTTATATGTTTGTTTATCAACATCCAACACACACATCCAAATAGATTGACATAAGTCGATCAAAATAGATTAAAATGAAGTTTTAATTGGTAAAACTATTCAACCCCCCCTTCTAGTTTTCCACAATTGGCATCAGAGCTTCGTTACCAAGGTTCTTGAAGTATATTGTACTTTAAAAACTTGATACGATCCATGGTTAATTGAAAACTACAAAGAAGGCTTTTCATAAAAGCAAACACCATGTTTTTCAAAACTATATTTTTGGATGTTGAGTTGATAACAACATTTTTTTTTCTTTTACTTTTTCATTTAATTGCACTAATCTTCTTTGTCATGTTGATTAGTCAAAGCTCATACCCACCAAGCTTTAGGAATAGCTTGGTAACAAGAATACCTTCCTTAAGAAGGTATCTTAATCCCAAAGGAGCAGGAATCGTCTAAGTGACATTTGTTGTGTCATTTGTAAAGACATTCCTAAGTGCGCTAGAGGTATGATTTTCTTTTCACATTGCTTGATAATTAAGTATACCTATTTAGGTATTTATATGATTATCCTTTTTGTGCTCATACATGTTTTACGTAAAGCTTCGTTAGAAAGCCTTTTTCTTACAATACGTGTTATATTTCTATGGTCATAGTATACAAAACTTATGTTTTATTTCTTTTCAATCCAATAATAAAACAAAACACGAATTTCAAAAATTCTCCTTTCCCTCTTTATAATCCCACTCCCCCAAAACCCTCACTTTTTCAAAATCTTCCAATTTCAAAAATTTCCTTTCATTCAAAAATTTCATCTTCCTCCTCACTCCATCTCAACCGAAACCAAGAAAGATCCGTCTTCAACATGGTTTACATCGCACTCGTGCTCATCGCAATAACACTCATCGCACTTGTGTTCCCTATGATGAAGTTCACATACGGAGACATTTACTTTGTGTTGTTAATCTATATTGGGATCATATACCCAATCCTTTGTATCATCCTTAGTATTGAAATGCAATATTATTAATAATCTAGTTTATCTAGGTTGTTGTTATCATAATGTGTTTGTCACTTATTTTGATCTATATGTTTTATTATGATACATTAGAAGTCATGTATGCATGCTAAAAGAAAATGTAGGTTAAAACATATATCTTGGTGTAAAATTATGAGATTCAAAAATCTATGCGTTTTCATATAATCTGGTTCTGTAATTACAGATCCACGGATCCCGGAAGTTATGCTAGTCGGACCCCTTTTGAAAAGGAATCGTGGGATCCGTCCTACTGGAAAACAGTTTTTCATGCTAATCAAAAACCTCTTTTCTTTTAAGAGTAATACTCTACTTGTATGTCAAAACCATAAGTGAGTTAAGTGTATTTCTTGTTTAAAAAAAAAAACCCCATTGTTAATAAAAATCTAGTAAAAACATTAGATTATCACAAGTTGACCACAAACACCTCCCTTTATTAACTTGTCATTTCTATAGGTTCAACTATGACGAATGAATATGAGTTTGATTTTTCACTCACTAGCGTCTACACTCCGAACATCTCTCTCGAACCCAACACACCTGGCAATCATGTCCGTATCTCGAAAACCGTCACTTCCATGAAGGACGTATTGTAGACACCTCTCTACAATTCGAAGAAGGTATCAATACCTCTTTCCAAGCCATAGGACTAGAATGTCTTCTTGAAATCAACGAGAAGATATGTCCAAGGTTCATAATGGAATTCTTCCGTCAAGTCGAACTAGTTCGTAACGAGGATCGCTCTCTATCTCTTTGGTTTTATATCAAAAACCAAAAGTTCACTCTAACCCTTGGGCATTTTGCTCACATCCTTCGGATTCCAAATCATGGACAATGTGCTTTCACCGAAGATTGGTCTCTTGATTCTCTCTTCAACTTTCGTGAAGAAAATAGTCCATATTGTTCACACATACCCTCTCCGAAAGATTTAAATCGCATAATATGCAAACCTCGACCATATTACTCCGATCCAAACATTATCTTTACAAGGGATATCCGATAAGAGTACAAGCCTCTTGCACTCATCCTACGTGAAAATGTTTGGAGTCTTAGGGGAAATCGAGAAATCCTTCCCGCTTGTTGTGCTCACATGTTGTACTGTTTGCTAACACAACAACCATACAATCTCGCCTACTTCTTCGCAAGGCGAATTGCAAATCTTCAAGGCTCCAAGAATAAACTCATCCCTTATGGAATGTTATTGACACGCCTCTATCATAATGTTATGCACTTCCATCCTCAATTTCAAAGTCCGTTATACGTACTTGTGAACAAGATGATGGAACCGCTAAACATATCCCTCATGAAGACTTTCTTCATTCTTGATTCCACCAACACTCATCAATCACATAATTATCCTCCTAGCGAAAACACTCAAGGAATTTAGTAGTATTTCAAATAGGATCAATTCTACTCTACTCGTGCTTTATCAATGTAATCCTATTTCCTTCATGAAATAAAACATCTTACATTTGATATCTTAGTTTTTAGAACTCCTTTAACTAATCTTGGAATATAATGCATTGTCAAGATCATTGCATACCTTTAGTAAAGGTTCAGCCTAGCAGATGGACGGATCCCAAATGTTGTACTAGACGGATCCCTATCTTTAGGGAACCGTGGGATCCGTCGAACAGAAAATGCAATTGCAAGCATTGTATTTCAAACACATTCTTAGAACACCTCACACTAAGCTAAACATAATGTCTTAAAGCAAAATTAAGTCCTTATCAAGATAGGTTGATCTTTCCTACTCATACATAACTCACCAAGATCACACTCTTAAACGATTGTAGATCTACCATTTCGTTTTTAATCCATTACTCTTCCGCTCTTAAAGCTCACACTTCATTTTCTACTTGATCCCTTACATCGAGTCTTAGAAATATTTCGATTATGACAAAATTGTTCATAAATCATCCTCACCTCAAAATTGGTCAAAATTGATCAAAATCTAGTTTTATCATCTCAAAGCTTCTAGGATATTTTCCAAAACACTATCCTAAGACACAACCTGATCTCTAGGATCATTTATCTTCAATTGACACTCTAAATCTATAGTGTCATCCTTGCTCATCCATTGGTACTCTTGAAAGTTCCAAATCCTTCCATAAATGACAATCATTAGCTACATCATTCATTACCTTCAAGTACTCAAGCATCCGTTCATTTAAAACACTTAGGAGGACTGAAACACTCAAGATGATATAGGTCTTAGATCTTAAAAACATCATTTCCACTCTTTCATAACTACTGAAAGCCGGATCCCTAGGATTAGCCTATACAGATCCCTCTGAGGAAGGAACCGTGGGATCCGGATGACAGTTTATGTCAAAACTTCCTAAAACAATCATTTCAACTCATCTTCCTAACTTAAACACTCCATCTCATCTTAAATGAGTTCCTAGATCAGTGCAACCTCTGAAGTTGACTATTGTGCATGTCAATCATCACATTCCAATGAATCCTAGTGGCTTAAGGCTTAAATGCACTTTCCAAATCTCTTAGTTTATAAACCACCTTGTTAGGACCTCCATAGTCATCACTCTCATCCTAACTTTCAGCTCTTGCAACCTCTTGAAATCATCCCGTCATGAGGAAAACCCCAAGTAGTAACTTATCCACCAAAGAACCACCCATGAAAAGAGCTCGTGTTATACATGAAATTTCTTCAACCGAATCATCTCCGGTCAAGCCAACAAATGATAGAATCCTTCATCATCCAATCAAACCAATTCCTAAAAGGATATTACCCACAAAACTACCTTTGCCAAACACCACCATACCTCCTAGGCCAAACAATATCATCTCCACCAATCCATCACCATTGGTTCCTAGAGCTATTTCATTTACATCCCCACTATCATCACCACACCTCTACAATTTAGAGGACTTGCCTCCTAGGCCGTCTCATCCGCTTCCACCGACAACATTCTCCTCATTAGGAGGAATAATGGTTCAAAATCAAGGTGTTGAGTCAACACTTGCTCCGGCCTCCTTCTCGGCGTTTTCATCATATAATCCCATTTGGATTATGGCAAATCATCAAAGTCAACCACCCGACCATATGGAAGTTGACACTTCTCTACCACCACCATCATTCTTGGTTGAGTCATTCTTAAATGCACCTCCACCAATCCCTCCATCGTTTGAAGCTCCACAAGCCGCTTCACTTGATCCTTCGAATCAAGCCATTTCATTTCATCCACCACCACTACCTAGCCATGACAAAGATTGCTATCATTGTCAACATGCTGAAAGTTTGATACATGAAGTACGAGAAGACCAACGTTTCATGTTCTATCATCTCCTCGAACGTTTCGATGAGATTAAACCAAAACAAAACTTGAGCTAGAAGATTATAGTGGTGTCTTAGCTTCAAGCGTTAGGTGATCTAGAAATTCCTAGTCATGTATTGTCTATTTTCTTGTTTTTCGAGTCATGTATATCATAACTCTTGTTTATTAAATGGAATTACATGCTACTTGCTATATTTCTGAGTATGTGAGTATACTATATAATCCACATCTCTTTTCGGTATTAACATTTCTTGTTATACCAATCTTTGATGACTTTATTCATCAGCCATGCACGGATCCATCGATTTTCATTTGCCTAGACGGATCCCTACTAGGAGGGAACCGTGGGATCCGTGAGACAGAAATAGTTCTTTCTACTAAGTTGAATCACATTTGCAAGAAATTGTGAATTATACTTGATTTCTAACATTTGTTTTGTAGTTATTCAATTTACATATGAAGACTTTGACATCCTAAAGCTAGGGGGAGCTTTATGTCAAAGCAATACATTGCAAATTACTTGCAATACTAGGTTTACATTTCGTGACATCCCTTTGCAATAATCAAGGGGGAGCACATTCGTCTCGTAGACGATATCTTTTACAAACTTATTTGCAAACAAACTAGATTAGTATCATTTACTTGACGCCCTTACATAGGGATGGACTCGTCAAGGGGGAGTAAAAGACGAGATCCTTTCCCGTTATTTGCTCTCTATTCCTTTTTACTTTTTCCTTCACATGTTTTTCTTAAAAACAATGTGTTCCCTTCAGTCAAACACTTTTTGTTTCGACAAAAAGGGGGAGAAGAAAGTAAAAACTACAAATTCAAATTTTTACGAATTTTAGCTTTTTCCTTAAAATAATTTTATGTTTTGTCATCAACAAAAAAGGGGAGATTGTTAATACAAATAAGCCGTAAAAACGTTTATTTATATTTTACGATCTTATAATGTTTTGTCGATAACAAAAGTAAAATCATTTTAACGAAACAAATAAAATAAGTAAATGGTTTGAACTAATAGTTTTCTGACACACTTACGCTTTCACATAAAACACTAAAACAAGTACAAGTGATTCTATGCTTTAGATATACATATGTACAACAACTAGTGTTTACATATTGGGATAACATATACTTAACTAAGTATACACTAAAATGGGTAAAAACAAGTATATACTAAAATGGGTAAAAACAAGTATATACTAAATAGGTAAAAACTAGCTAATTGTTTTGACCCATAACCCATGGTTTTATTTATACCACTTAACCAAGTTCATTGTATCCTTAAGATACATTGTATCTAGAAAGAAAACCATGGATCAACCCATAACCCATGACCCATGACCCATAACCAAAAATACCCATGGGCAAAGATGAGCGTACCACGGATCCCTAGCTTTGTGCTAGCCGGATCCCTTGTGGTAGGGATCCGTGGGATCCGGGGAACAGTAGGATTTTTCCTCTATAAATAGTGAGCCATTTCTTCATTATTTCTAACCCCTTTTCAATCCCTTTCTAACACACTTTCCCCCTGAGTTAAATCTCACTAACCTTTGATCCAAGAGATCTATGTTTGTAGTTTTGTTTTTGTGTGATCTTTTAGGCTCCTCTTAAAGGCAAGATCACCACCTTTGAAGTCGAGCAATGATGAGTGTCTAAATACTCATCATTTTTGTACAATATAAACCTAAAATCATCTGAAAACACTCAGAAACACATCAAAATGATCAAAATATCAAACGTGTTTTATGAGTTTTAAATGCAAAATATCAAAATCGATGAAAAATGTATAAAGTTTGCAAAATTGGCGCTTTTAGTCCCTCAAGTTTTTAAAAGTTGTCAAATCTAGTCCAAGAATATCAAAATGTGGAATTTTATCATTCAAGGTCCTTAAAGTATTCTAAGTTGTTAAAAATGATCCTTGAATGATTCTTGGTCAATTGGCAGAAAGGTCCCTAAACTTTAGGAATTTGCAAAATTAGTCCTTGGACCTTTAAAAAATGGATTTTATGCAAAAGGGTCCTTGTACTATCAAAGTTGTCAAGTTTGGTCCTTGTGAGAGCATTGGAAAAAGTTCAAGTTCAGTCCTTGAAGGTTGGTGAAATTACATTTTTGGTCCTTGTTTACTACTTATACCAAACGGACACAACATATATATCCAAAGCCCAATCACAAGCCCACCAAGTAGCCCAATCCAGCCCCCTTGGCTGACCCTTGAGCCAGGCCATAATACATTCTGACCCCAGCCAACCCTTTTGACCTCCCCCGTTATTAAACCACGGTCAACGCAAGTCAAACCGAGCAAGAAAACCGCCCAAATACCACAGGTCGTGAGCACCCTCTCCCAAGCCTGATATCTCCAAAACCGTCATGGTTTCCTCCTTGCTTTTCCCTCCTTGCTTTTTTCCTCCACCTCCTCTAAACTCCAAATAATCATAATTATCTCAAACAAAACCATTAATGGTTTAAACTGCCAAAGAAATAATTGGCGCCAAAATCCAAATGTACGGTTTTGATGAGTTTCAAGCATCCAATGGCTCAGAGATGGTGGGAAAGATTCAGAGGATATCAGAGATGCAAGAAAGTCTATAAAGGAGAGATAGAATGCAATGTATCAATGTATGTAGTGTATTTTTAATGTTTTAATGTCGTTTTAAGTGTTTTTAAAGTTAAAGTGTAATTTAAAGCTTCCAAGCACTCTGTTTAAGTATTTTAATATATTGTAAAGCTTTTTCAATTAGCAATTTCAAGTCTTAACCATTTATCTAGTTTATGCAAAATTTCATGTTTAAGCAAAATCTCATGTTGGATCAAATGTTGTTTTCAGTTGTTTAAATGGACTAGAATATATCACTTAAGCTCCTAGAAAGCTTATTGAAGCTTTTAGATATTTTAAAATTCAGTTGAGAGTCAAGAATAGAAAAATCACAAAAATACCAATTAAATCCTTGAAAAATAAAAAAAATCACTTGGAGAAGGTGTTCTCAGCTGGAGCAAGGTATATTTTTGATGGCCTTGGTTTAGAGCTCTGTGGAGAGCATTTAGGATTGGTTCTCGTTCCTAGTTCTCGTTTGTGCCTCAAAACCATTTGTAAGCTTTTTAATTAATTTGGCTTTTATGTGTCAAGTGTTCATTAGTTCTAATTTCGTTTCTTTTGTGATATCTATTTATAATCAAGTGTGTTTAAGTCAATAAATTAGTTAGTTGTTCTTGAAAATTTGTATTTAGCAAAAATTTTATTTTCACAGTTAAAACTGTTTCATCATCAAATCTTGGTTTTCAGTTGTTAGTGTTGATGATTTGTGTTTTCTTAGTTCTAATTTATGATAATACAAAGTCTGGAATCAATCTCATGGTTTTAAATTTTGTTTTGCTCTAAAAAACTTCATAACAGTTAACATTAAGGGGGTGTTTGTTTTTGTGTTCAAAGGTTCTTTGGTCCTTAGCTTTGTTGGAAATCTGTCTAAATAGGTCTAAGTAACTCATCTCATTCAAGAAACAAGATCTTATAAACAAAAGTCAAAAGTTTCAGTTAATCATGTCTTAGATGCTACTGTTGAATTTTTAGGATAAGCAGATCTTGGTTTTGTGTTAGCAAGTGGTTAATCTTGCTCAAATTAGTCTCATTACACCTTAAAACAACATATCAAGTACTTAAGATCAGATCAAAAGTCACTTTGGTCAACTTTTTGGTTTATATCAAAAAGTCAAATTGTCACTTAGGTCGTTTTTGAATAAACTTGGGAATTTTATTGTGTGTTCAAATTAAGTTTCAACTTATAAGCTCTTGGGATATTATAGTCTAGTTGCTTAAAAAAAAATATAAAATGATAGTTCTTGGTTTCTCAGCTTTTTGAGTGCTTATTTCTTAGCTTTTGGTGGTACTGTTTCATAAAGTGCCTGCGTACGAAACATAAGCCCATTTTGAAAAGCTTGCATTAAGCTCTATAGTCCAAATACTGTGAATTCTTGTTTCTTTGGGTAGCCAACCAGGCTATCTTGAGGTTCCAACTCTTGTCTTTCACTTTTGAGCTTGTTAGCTAGGGCTGCTAAGAGCTTAAAGCTTGTCCCACTTCTGTGAAAAAGCAAAGTGCTTATTTGCTTAATTCTAGCTTATCAGTGTGTTCCCTTGTATGTTCTAGCTTCATTTCTGTTCATTAAGCTTGTTTGAATATATTTTGAGCTTTCTGTTCCAGTGTAGCTAGCTTGTTTGAGCTTATTTCTATAAAATAAGCTATTTTGGCCACTGTTGGGCTAATAAGCCATCAAATCAGCTTATTTGTGACTTGTAAATTTTTTGTCTTTATTAAAGTTTCATATTATTAGTATATAAGTAGTTTTCAAAAATAAAATCCAGAAAAAGTCCAAATAAAAATCAGTGATAGTGTTTATTTAAGGTTTTTTAGCTTTTTGATTTTGATTTTCATCTTTTTAATAAGCAAATCTTGTTTTTCTCTTTTTCTTAGGTTTCTGTCATCATATAGGATTTTTAGAAAAAGTTTCAGATTTTTCTCTATCTTTTTAGTATTTATTATAATTTTAAATAGTTAAAAATAGTAATTAATTAGTAATAAATAATTAAAAAGCCTAAAAAATATCTTTTCTGTTTTAAAATTAGTTTTATAGTATTTTAGATTTTTCAGAATCATAAGTTTATTTTTCTAGCCTTATTTTGTATTTTCTTCTATTTTAAAGTATTTATTAAATAGTTAAAATAGTTTTTAATTAATAATAATTAATTAAATAGTGTTAAAAATAATTTTCTTTTTCTAATAATTTTCTTTTATTTTTAGGATTCCAAAAATGTCATTTTTATATTTTTAGGTCTTTTATTTCTTAGTTTTCACTTTTTATTTTGTGCGTATACGTAGTTTTTAAACTTACGTTTACGTTTTTCTTATCTGATTGTTGTGCTTTCCAATTCTGTGTCCAATTCTATTCCAAATCAATCAGTAGTGTAATTTCTAATCAAAACCTTTACAGATCACTATCCTTAGTGATCACTCTATCATCTGAGTTTGTTTTAACACACCATTGAGTCTCCTTGGGACTAAACGACTCGGGAATTCACTATATTCTCTGATCTTCATTGTATTTGTGTCTGAGCTGTTTTAAGTCTGTTAGACTTGACTGGTTCACCACAGATCAAAATTTTGGCGGCCTGCCGAGGCTTTAGCGTGTTTAGCCATTTTTAGATCCATTGTTGCACATACCCACCATTTGTAAAAAGTTTTTGTAAAGTTATAAGAAATCAAAAAGTTCATTAGCACTTTTCCTAAAGTGTTAAAAACTCCAAAAAATATAAAACAACAAAACAATCGGAACGTTTTCTATTTTGTATTCTCTTTTAAGGTGATTCTTGAAGAGATACGATTTGGTTAAACGGGACGATAACAAAAATATTGTCCAAAAGTTTTTGAACCCTTTGCACAAATCTATACCTACGTCTTTTCAGTGGTACTTAATATACATAAAAATCAACCACCGCAAATCAAGGCAGTGCACTACCTAACTGGGGGTGCGACCATTAGTAAGTTCCCGAACATCGATTTAAACTTGCCTTTGTGTCACTTGTGATTTGGTGTACCTTTTTCAAAGAAGCCATTTCATTTGTGATTATTGGTTAAGTTCACTTGTGTTTTGCCTCATTTGTTTTGAAAATTGATTTTTACACTTAGTGCATGCGTACTCGTTCTTCCAGTTCTACAAGTCCACTTTCGAACTTGAAACATTCCTCGTAGACGAGGACGTTCGCTCCTTCAGCCGTGACTGAGGAACGTCTACCACCACCACCCCCTGTCGAAATGGCAGAAGACAAACCTATGAATGAGCTTCTCCAAGCACCCATCGAGGGTTACGGAGATGCCATTGTTGTTCCAGCCATCGTGGCTGACACTTTCGAGCTCAAAACCGGGTTGCTCAATCTAGTAACCCAAAGCCAATTTTATGGTTTTGAGCGGGATGATCCTCATGCACACATTCGATGGTTTAACAAGATAGCATCTACCATCAAGTACAAGAATGTCCCACACGAAGCTATCAAGCTTCTTCTATTCCCATTTTCTCTAGAGGACAAGCCCGAATTGGCTTGAGAAACAACCCTCGTTTCTAGGACATGGGAAGATCTTGTCACCAAGTTCGTTAACGAGTTCTATCCTCCATCCCGAACCACAAGTCTTAAGAATGAGATAATGAAATTTTCTCAGAGATTTGATGAATCATTCGGAGAGGCATGGGATCGTTACAAAGAGTTGCTTCGCAAGTGTCCGCATCATGGTTTTACCGAGTTAATGCAAATGGATACTTTCTACAATGGTCTCAATCAGACCAATCAAGACTCTTTGAATGCCTCCGCAGGAGGTAATTTCCTGAGCAAGACCACCAAAGAAGCCTTGCAAATCATTGAGAACAAGTCTCGGTCCCCTTTCGAGCAAAGACATATCGTCTCAATGCCGACCTTCTTCTTCATCCTCCCCGTGAGTACATCTAGCACCATGCTAAGATTGATAAACTCACAGACATTGTTCGGCTTTGGTTCTTGCTAACCGAAAGTCTCCTTCACTGACACCAACACATGTGAAGTGAAGAAAGTTGAAACTTGTGTACCTGTGGTGGTCCTCATGCTTACTAAAATTGTACTGCCACCGATGGTAGTCCTTTTGAGGCCAATGCTCAATGTAGTTCAAAGAAGGAGGTACTCATACCGCCCTCAAAATGAACCACACTACCGTGCTAACACTAATCGGCACCACCGGTTTTAACCGAATCACAACATGCAAAACCGGAATCAAAACCAACCAAGAATGAACCAAGGTTATCAAAACCAAGGTAATTTCTATCCTGGACCCAATCAAGGTTTCCAACATCAAGGAAACCTTAATCAAAACACTTTCAATCGAGGGAAACAAGTTTCAGGGAATGTGAATCCTAATCAAGGGAATTTTGGCTATAATCAAAATATACGGCCTCAATTTGTCCCTCCATCCTCCCCGTCATTACCCTCCGGACCATCATCCGATGAGTTACGAAGCAATTCATGAAATCCCAAGATGAAATGAACCGGTTGTTGGTCGTCAGATGCTGATCTGAAGAAGTCTTTAAATGATCGACCCTCGGGCTCGTGGTACTTTCACGAGCAACACGATCGCTAACCCGAGGGCGATGCCAAGGCGATCACAACCAAGGTGTTTCATACACTGGACTCTTTGCCTACTACCTTTTCTTCTTCTCTCCTAAGGTAGGGACAGTGAACCTCCCGACACAATGGACCTACGACTCCAATGCCCCCTCCTCCTGTGGCAATGAGTCAAGTTACCAAGGAAACAACGGACAAAGTGCATTATTCTAGCCCACTAAGTACCGCACACGTCCAACCTTCGGTAGTCCAACCTCAAGTGGTCCAAAAACCCAAATCAAATCAAGGAGTTGTTTTTGAACCTCCTGTAGCTCCTGTTGAAAATCAGAAATCCAAATCTTCTATTCCTTACCCATCACGCTTGAATGAGCAAAAGCTCCGCGAGAAAGCTAGTCATCAAATGGATAAATTTTTCCAAATTTTCCAAGAGTTACACTTTGACATAAGCTTTGCGGATGCTATCATGCTGATGCCCAAGTTTGCATCAACTCTCAAGCACATGTTAAGCAATAAGGAAAAGTTGTTTGAAATGGCTAAGACTCCTCTTAACGAGAACTGCTCTGCAGTCATCCTGAAGAAGCTTCCTGAAAAGCTTGGAGATCCTGGGAAATTTCTCTTACCTTGTGTATTCCCATGAATGGTTGAATGCTTTGCCCTAGCAGATCTTGGTGCAAGCATAAACCTTATGCCATATTCAGTGTGGAAGAAACTTTCTCTTCCGAACTCACCTACATGCATGACTCTCGAGCTTGCGATCGTTTCCATATCCCGCCCTCTTGGCATTGCAGAGGACGTATTTGTGAAAGTAGGAAAGTTCCATTTTCCAAATGACTTCGGGTTGTTGATTTTGATGCCGATCATCGGTTCCTCTCGTTGTTGGTCGAGGATTCTCAGAACGGGCCCGCCTCATAGATGTATTTGAGCAAGAAATCACATTACGCGTTGGTAACGAAGCTGTCACCTTCAACCTTGACCAAACTTCGAGGTACTCCGCAAATTATGATTCTGAGTCAGTTAACCGAATAGATATCATTGATGTTGCCACTGAAGAGTACTCTCAAGAAGTTCTTGGTTATTCTCATAATTCTGTGAGTGGGGATTCACCCACATCTTCTCAACCTATCATAGCCAATCCTACTCCCTCTCTCACTCCGTTTGAGGGGAGCAACTTCATCTTAGATGAGATTGAAGCATACTTGGCTAGTGATTCTGTGCCTTGGGAAATTGATCACGCTCCAATTGATATTGAGGGGGACATACTTCTTATTGAGAAGTTGCTTAATGATGATCCATCATCAACCCCTCACCCTAGTGATTCAATCCCAGTTGAGATTAATCAATATGAGATTAATCTGGAGGGAGATATTCTTCTTGAGGAATTGTCAAATCTGGACACTTCTCTTCCTCTCCTTCCCATCAAACTTCATAATAAGGAAGTCAATTCAGTTGAGAAAACTGAAGAATCTCCTGAGGTTGAGCTTAAGGATTTACCTCCTCATCTCGAGTATGCATTCCTTGAAGGTGATGATAAATTACCCGTCATTATTGCTCGAGATTTGGGTAAAGATGAAAAAGCTGCTCTCATTAAAATCTTGAAGTCACACAAGCAAGCAATTGCTTGGAAACTCTCCGACATCAAAGGTATAAATCCTGAGTTTTGTACCCATAAAATCTTGATGGAGGATGACTTCAAACCTACAGTTCAACATCAGAGACGAGTAAATCCAAAAATCCATGATGTTATCAAACAAGAGGTTATCAAACTTCTTGATGCAGGATTGTTTTACCCGATCTCAGATAGTCCTTGGGTTAGCCCAATTCATTGTGTTCCTAAAAGGATGGCATTACTGTTGTCACTAATGAAGATAACGAGTTAATTCCAACTCGATTGGTGACGGGATGGCGTGTTTGCATCGACTATCGTGAAGTTGAATGACGCCACCCGTAAAGACCATTTTCCTCTACCCTTCATGGACCAGATGCTTGAGAGATTAGCAAGGAATGAGTACTATTGTTTCCTTGATGGTTTCTCGGGTTACTTTCAGATCCCCATTGATCCAAATGATCAAGAGAAAACCACATTCACTTGCCCATACGGAACTTTTGCCTACAAACGTATGCCTTTTGGCTTATGTAATGCTCCTGGCACGTTCCAACGATGTATGATGGCCATTTTCCACCACATGATCGGGGAAACAATGGAGGTGTTTATGGATGACTTCTCGGTCATTGGGGATTCTTTTCAATCATGTCTCTCCCATTTAGATAAAATGCTTCAAAGGTGTAAAGACACCAATCTTTGTCTAAACCGAGAAAAGCCATTTTATGGTCAAAGAAGGCATTGTCCTTGGCCATAAGATTTCCAAGAACGGGATTGAGGTAGATAGAGCAAAAGTCGATGTTATTGCTAAGCTGCCTCATCCTACTACCGTCAAGGGTATTAGGAGTTTTTTAGGTCATGCCGGTTTCTATCGTAGATTCATACAAGATTTTTCCAAAATCGCCCGACCTATGACCCATCTTCTTGAAAAGGATGCTCCTTTTATCTTCTCTCCTCGAGTGCATCATAGCTTTTGAAACATTGAAGAAAAAGCTTACTGAAGCACCCATTCTCGTTGTCTCCGACCGAACTTGCCTTTTGAGCTCATGTGCGATGCAAGTGATTTTGCTATCGGTGCAGTCCTAGGGCAACGAAGAAATAAGCATTTTCACCTATTCACTACGTTAAAGCAAAACTATGATGAGGCTCAAACTCATTACACCACCACGTAAAAAGAGCTATTAGCCGTGGTGTATGCTTTGAGAAGTTTCTACCGCATTTAATCTTGACCAAATGCGTAGTGTATACGGATCACTCTGCTCCTTAAATATCTCTTTGCAAAACAAGATGCAAAGCCGAGATTGCTTCGTTGGATTCTCCTCCTCCAGGAATTTGATATCATTATACGTGATAAAAAGGGAGCCGAGAATCTAGCCGATCATCCGTCGCATTAGAAAACCCTCACCAAGATGTCTTCGAAAAAGGAAATAAATGAAACATTTCCTCTCGAGACACTCAATGCGGTTTCTTTTCATGGAAATTCTACCACCCCATGGTTTGCTGACTTCGCAAATTACCATGCGGGTAACTTCATTGTGAAAGGGATGTCGACCCAACAGAAGAACAAATTCTTCAAAGATGTTAAACATTATTTCTGGGACGACCCTTTCTTATTCAAAATCTGTGCGGATCAAGTCATCCGACGGTGTGTTTATGGACAGGAAGCTATTGACATTCTCACAGCTTGCCATGCCGGACCCATCGGGGCCATCATAGTCCAAACTACACCGCCAAAAAGGTGTTTGATTCCGGGTTCTATTGGCCCACAATCTATAAGGATGCCCATGATTATGTCAAGACCTGTGACGCTTGTCAACGCTTTTCATGGTAATATATCTCAAAGGAATGAAATGCCACAAAATGCCATTCAAGTTTGTGAGATATTTGACATATGGGGTATTGATTTTATGGGGTCGTTTCCATCTTCTCGTGGTAACAAGTACATACTCGTGGCTGTTGACTATCTGTCAAAATGGGTTGAAGCAAAAGCTTTACCCACCAATAATGCCCGAGTTGTTGTGAAATTTTTGAAATCTCTGTTTGCCAGGTTTGGAACTCCGAGAGCGATAATCAGTGATCGTGGTACACATTTTTGTAAAGACCAATTTGAAAGAGTCATGCAAAAGTATGGTGTTACCCATCGTCTCTCTACTGCATACCACCCCCAAACAAGTGGGCAGGTGGAAGTTTCAAACCGTGGTATTAAAAGGATCCTTGAAAGGACAGTAGGCGAAAATCGTGCATCCTGGTCGGATAAACTGGATGACGCACTCTGGGCTTTTCGTACAGCTTACAAAACACCCATCGGGTGTACTCCATACAAGCTAGTGTACGGAAAGGCATGTCATCTTCCGATCGAGTTAGAGCACAAGGCTTACTGGGCCTTAAAACATGCAAACTTCGATATACAGACAGCCGGTGATCACAGAAAAGTTCAAATGAATGAACTAAATGAACTCCGTGATCAAGCTTATGAGAACTCTTTGATCTACAAGCAAAAGACAAAGAAGATTCATGACTCCAAGATCAAGAACCGCGTTTTCAACGTTGGTGATCGAGTCCTTCTTTCAATTCAAGATTGAAGATTTTCTCGGGAAAGCTCAAGTCCCGCTGGTCTGGTCCATTCACCATTGCTAAGGTTTATCCTTATGGTACCGTTGAGTTATCTCAACCCGATGGTCCTAATTTTAAAGTGAATGGTCATCGAGTGAAGCATTACTTTGGAGAGGACATTCCTCCTGTGGTTGTCCCGGATTTACAAACATTCCCCATGAACCATTGAATGCGGGGATCGAGATCAAGCTGATGAGAAGCTTCGGTAATCAAAAACATTAGCACGCACCATATGGGTTTTCACCCATATTTCTGTCTTCTTTCTCTGTTCTACCACCCTAGTGTGGGGGAGTTGCCCCACACTGTTGTATATACGTATATTAAAAAAAAAAAAAAAAAAAAAAAAACTTTCAAATAATGGCCGTAGTATTTCCCTTTTACGTTCTCAGTTTCGGCATAACCGCCGGTACTTTGAATATTGAGGGCAATATTCATTTCTAAGTGTGGGGGGGAATTCTCACGAATTTTATCATATTTATCCACCCAATTCCCCCGTTTTTGGCCAAATTTTTTTTTTTTTTTTTTTTGGAGTAAGTGTTCTACACTTACTCATATGGTTATCAGTCCGCCTTGTCTAAAAAACAAAAGGATTGGCTAATCCAGGAGCAAACGGCTCTTGGTAAAGATTTCTCAAATCCGTTTATATGGCTTGCAATTTGCCCAAAATTGTATGGTTCTCAACTCACCATATCCTAAAAAGTGAAGAGTTGGCTAGCCCGCAAGGTTATGGCTTGTGGTAAAGGCAGTGGAAAATCCATAATTGGTATTCAGCTCACCAAAGATAATCCTGATAATTTATCTAAGAGTTGGCTAGTCCAGAAGGGTACGGCTTCTGGTAAAGACAAAATCAAATCCGTTGAAAGCTGGTGGTTTGCTCAAAATCACATGGTTATCGGTGTACCATGGTTCTTACTTGAACTGAAACATTTGGCTACTCCAGAAGTAATGGCTTTTGGTAAAGAGTTTTTAAAATCCATTAAAGTTCTAAAATATTGCTAGGGACTAGCAATATCTTAGTGTGGGGGATTGATGAGTGTCTAAATACTCATCATTTTTGTACAATATAAACTGCAAAATCATCTGAAAACACTCAGAAACACATCAAAATGATCAAAATATCACAAATCAGTGTTTTATGAGTTTTAAATGCAAAAATATCAAAATCAGATGAAAAATGTATAAAGTTTGCAAAATTGGCAGTTTTAGTCCCTCAAGTTTTAAAAGTTGTCAAATCTAGTCCCTGGAATATCAAAATGTGGAATTTTATCATTCAAGGTCCTTAAAGTATTCTAAGTTGTTAAAAATGATCCTTGAATGATTCTTTGGTCAATTGGCAAGAAAGGTCCCTAAACTTTGGGAATTTGCAAAATTAGTCCTTGGACCTTTAAAAAATGGATTTTATGCAAAAAGGGTTCTTGTATTATCAAAGTTGTCAAGTTTGGTCCTTGTGAGAGCATTGGAAAAAGTTCAAGTTCAGTCCTTGAAGGTTGGTGAAATTACATTTTTGGTCCTTGTTTACTACTTATACCAAACGGACACAACATATATATCCAAAGCCCAATCACAAGCCCAGCTGCTAGCCCAATCCAGCTTGACCCCCTTGGCTGACCCTTGAGCCAGGCCATAATACATTCTGACCCCAGCCAACCCTTTTGACCTCCCCCGTTATTAAACCACGGTCAACGCAAGTCAAACCCAGGCAAAAACGCGCCCAAATACCAGTGTCACTGTAGCATCCTCTCCCAAGCCTGATATCTCCAAAACCAGTCATGGTTTCCTCCTTGCTTTTTCCCCCTCCTTGCTTTTTCCCCCTCCACCTCCTCTAAACTCCAAATAATCATAATTATCTCAAACAAAACCCATTAATGGTTTAAACCTGCTCAAAGAAATAATTGGCGCCAAAATCCAAATGTACGGTTTTGATGAGTTTCAAGCATCCAATGGCTCAGAGATGGTGGGAAAGATTCAGAGGATATCAGAGATGCAAGAAAGTCTATAAAGGAGAGATAGAATGCAATGTATCAATGTATGTAGTGTATTTTTAATGTTTTAATGTCGTTTTAAGTGTTTTTAAAGTTAAAGTGTAATTTAAAGCTTCCAAGCACTCTGTTTAAGTATTTTAATATATTGTAAAGCTTTTTCAATTAGCAATTTCAAGTCTTAACCATTTATCTAGTTTATGCAAAATTTCATGTTTAAGCAAAATCTCATGTTGGATCAAATGTTGTTTTCAGTTGTTTAAATGGACTAGAATAGATCACTTAAGCTCCTAGAAAGCTTATTGAAGCTTTTAGACATCTTAAAATTCAGTTGAGAGTCAAGAATAGAAAAATCACAAAAATACCAATTAAATCCTTGAAAAATAAAAAAAATCACTTGGAGAAGGTGTTCTCAGCTGGAGCAAGGTATATTTTTGATGGCCTTGGTTTAGAGCTCTGTGGAGAGCATTTAGGATTGGTTCTCAGTTCCTAGTTCTCAGTTTGTGCCTCAAAACCATTTGTAAGCTTTTTAATTAATTTGGCTTTTTACTGTGTCAAGTGTTCATTAGTTCTAATTTCTGTTTCTTTGTGATATCTATTTATAATCAAGTGTGTTTAAGTCAATAAATTAGTTAGTTGTTCTTGAAAATTTGTATTTAGCAAAAATTTTATTTTCACAGTTAAAACTGTTTCATCATCAAATCTTGGTTTTCAGTTGTTAGTGTTGATGATTTGTGTTTTCTTAGTTCTAATTTATGATAATACAAAGTCTGGAATCAATCTCATGGTTTTAAATTTTGTTTTGCTCTAAAAACTTCATAATCATTAACATGTTGTTGTTTTTGTGTTCTTTGTTCAATGGTTCTTTGTGTCCTTAGCTTTGTTGGAAATCTGTCTAAATAGGTCTAAGTAACTCATCTCATTCAAGAAACAAGATCTTATAAGCACAAAAGTCAAAGTTTCAGTTAATCATGTCTTAGATGCTACTGTTGAATTTTTAGGATAAGCAGATCTTGGTTTTGTGTTAGCAAGTGGTTAATCTTGCTCAAATTAGTCTCATTACACCTTAAAACAACATATCAAGTACTTAAGATCAGATCAAAAGTCACTTTGGTCAACTTTTTGGTTTATATCAAAAAGTCAAATTGTCACTTAGGTCGTTTTTGAATAAACTTGGGAATTTCATTGTGTGTTCAAATTTAAGTTTCAGCTTATAAGCTCTTGGGATATTATAGTCTAGTTGCTTAAAAAAAATATAAAAATGATAGTTCTTGGTTTCTCAGCTTTTTGAGTGCTTATTTCTTAGCTTTTTGGTGGTACCTGTTTCATAAAAGTGCCCTGTGCACAGAACATAAGCCCATTTTGAAAAGCTTGCATTAAGCTCTATAGTTGTCCAAATACTGTGATTCTTGTTTCCTTGGGTAGCCAACCAGGCTATCTTGAGGTTCCAACTCTTGTCTTTCACTTTGAAGCTTGTTAGCTAGGGCTGCTAAGAGCTTAAAGCTTGTCCCACTTCTGTGAAAAAGCAAAGTGCTTATTTGCTTAATTCTAGCTTATCAGTGTGCTCCCTTGTATGTTCTAGCTTCATTTCTGTTCATTAAGCTTGTTTGCATATACTTTGAGCTTCTGTTTCAGTGTGCTAGCTTGTTTGAGCTTATTTCTATAAAACAAGCTATTTTGGCCACTGTTGGGCTAATAAGCCATCAAATCAGCTTATTTGTGACTTGTAAATTTTTTGTCTTTATTAAAGTTTCATATTATTAGTATATAAGTAGTTTTCAAAAATAAAATCCAGAAAAAGTCCAAATAAAAATCAGTGATAGTGTTTATTTAAGGTTTTTTAGCTTTTTGATTTTTATTTTCATCTTTTTAATAAGCAAATCTTGTTTTTCTATTTTTCTTAGGTTTCTGTCATCATATAGGATTTTTTAGAAAAAGTTTCAGATTTTTCTCTATCTTTTAGTATTTATTATAATTTTAATTAGTTAAAAATAGTAAATAATTAGTAATAAATAATTAAAAGCCTAAAAATATCTTTTCTGTTTTAAAATTAGTTTTATAGTATTTTAGATTTTCAGAAATCATAAGTTTATTTTTCTATCGCCTTATTTTTGTATTTTTCTTCTATTTTTAAAGTATTTATTAAATAGTTAAAATAGTTTTTAATTAATAATAATTAATTAAATAGTGTTAAAAATAATTTTCTTTTTCTAATAATTTTCTTTTATTTTTAGGATTCCAAAAATGTCATTTTTATATTTTTAGGTCTTTTATTTCTTAGTTTTCACTTTTTATTTTGTGCGTATACGTAGTTTTTAAACTTACGTTTACGTTTTTCTTATCTGATTGTTGTGCTTTCCAATTCTGTGTCCAATTCTATTCCAAATCAATCAGTAGTGTAATTTCTAATCAAAACCTTTACAGATCACTATCCTTAGTGATCACTCTATCATCTGAGTTTGTTTTAACACACCATTGAGTCTCCTTGGGACTAAACGACTCGGGAATTCACTATATTCTCTGATCTTCATTGTATTTGTGTCTGAGCTGTTTTAAGTCTGTTAGACTTGACTGGTTCACCACAGATCAAGCAAGCTCAAGTCCATGAGTTGCCATGTTTCCTCATCATCAAGGCTACTGAAGTCTTCTTGTTGATGATTCCTTTCTTTCTTCAAAGAAGTGTAGTGTTGAAGACATTAGTGAAAGATGTCTCAAGAGTCAAGACGAAGATATTAGTGAAGGGTATCTATCGTCTATAGGATAAAGCACTTGTGGTAGGTGCTTGGAAGTCAAGACAAAGAAGCATTAGTGAAAGGCGCTTAGAAGTCAAGACAAAGAAGCATTAGTGAAAGGTGCTTAGAAGTCAAGACAAAGAAGCATTAGTGAAAGGTGCTTAGAAGTGAAGACACAAGACATTAGTGAAAGGTGTCTTGTAGATCTAGTCAAAGGCATTAGTGAAAGGTGCCTTAGATGTACATTCGATATGGTGTGTTTCGATGTACAAGATAGACTAGTATTAGATCCAAGGATATTGATATCCTTGATGATGTTGTTAAGGAGTAGATCTCCTTTGGGATTAGTCGTTGGTGTAGTGTGGTAGTAGTTCCTCCATTGCAATGGAACTAGGTGCTTAGCCTAGTACCTAATAAAGGGTAGGCGACGTTGTGAAGGTGTAGTTCACCTAAGGTGTGAAAGAACTAGGTACTTAGCCTAGTATCTTATAAAGGGTAGACGACGTTTTGTAGGTGTGGTTCACCTTGGAGTGAAAGAACCCGGTGGTTAGCCTAGTACCGGACAAAGAGTAGGCGACGTTGTGAAGGCTTCTCCGCCATAAGGAGATTGGTGTAGTGATTACGAACTCTCGAGTAGGTGACTCGGGAAGTGAAGTAGGGCAAAGAAGTGACCTTGTAGCCTAACCACTATAATACTTGCGTTGTGGTTTTGTGCTCTTACTCTTATCTTTTCATTACTTACCTTTATATGTTTGTTTATCAACATCCAACACACACATCCAAATAGATTGACATAAGTCGATCAAAATAGATTAAAATGAAGTTTTAATTGGTAAAACTATTCAACCCCCCTTCTAGTTTTCCACAATTCTGAAAGCATCTCAATTTTTAAATAGCACCAACTTAATCACAACCCATATTATTTTTCATACCAACCCATTTATGCCTACACTTGGAAAAGCGAAGTATAATTTTGATAATTGTTGTTATAATTGGCGATGATGATGTCTGCAAATGAAATAAAATGCTTATGAATTTTCCAGGATTTTAAAGGCATAAGTCTGGAGGAAACGTTCTTAGATCGGGAGCAGATAAGGCAATATAAAGGCCGGAGACGCAGGTGAGCGTCTCAGATCGAAGTGCTAAGGAAATAGGTATCAGTATACTTTTATTGGCAGTAATGTAAGTTATTCTTTCGTAACAACTATGGACTTCACTATACAATTTTTTTGGTATCTGCTATCATACTAAATCAATAAACATTTTATAGGGAGCCGCAATCGATGCTTGCACAAATTTTAATGATAAACACTACTTTCACTCCTTGATCAAGGTTAGCACATGTTATGTGTAACAAAATACATATGCAAAGATGGTAAGAAATACTAGAAACGTGAGATATTCACAGATTTTTTTTAAACAGGCAGGGGTAAGAAGAGTATACCTGAGAAGAAAAGTGGTAAATCTATGTTGAGGCCAGGCATGAAGATTGTTCTTGGTGTTAGTAGAATTACTATTAAATGAAGCAAAAATGTAAGTAACTTGAGCCTTTTCTTTTTAATGTAAGTGATTGATTGTTGTTAGAGACTTGCCGTGTTACTGTTTTATTTGTTGTGTCGGGGATAAGATTAGCGGTTTAGAAATACTTCGCACTTAAAGTGTTACTAAAAGCTTACGCGGTGTCAATAAGTTAAAATAGTTAAATGACTAAAAAAACTAATAAGGTGTTTGGGTTCGCATATTGTCAGGTGTTTTTTTGCGCTTATTATCTTAACACAATTCACTTTCGAGTGTATGGGGTAATGGTGACTAGAGGCTGAAAATGATAACTTTCGCTGAAATCGTTTTACACACACACACGCCCGCAATACCATCGATTGTTGTGAATTTAAGAAGATAATGTGTTTAGGATTAAAGAGTAGGAGTCAAAAGAGAATTGTTATAAATCAAAGGAACATTGCTACATGATAATACTTTGTAAATGTTTATAGAGTACATATTGACATTGTTTAAGTTGTTCGAGACTTTGTATTCCTCGACAAGTGTAATCGCAAATTGATTGTTGTTACTGTTTCACTTTACAATAAAAAGGTTCCCCGCAGCAACGCGCGGGTCAACCTGCTAGTTAGAGCTAAAGGTTTTAATGTTTTATCTCTAAAAATGACCGAATCCTACTTTTACCATTTGATCAAGTCACAAGAAGAAAATGTGTTGGTTTCTAGACGACTAATAGTTAAAGTCATGTGATAACGGCGCAAGTTACCAGCAGATGCAACGCGTCCACGTATTAAACCGACTTAAGTGTTTGGCTATTGTGTAAAGCTATTATACTTGACTCTTTTCTTGTCACAAAAGAAAGTATGCTTGCTTCTAGACTTCTAGTATAGTGTTTTTTTTTCTTAATATGATCTCCCAACTGTTGACAAGGTCTAGATAATCTGCTTTGAATAGTTGATTCTTAAAATAATTATACAATAGCCTAAATGTCAATTAAAACGACGTGTTTTTTGTCGTTTTGAACTTGGGTTGGTTCTTGCCTTCTTGGCCCATTTTGTTTGTCCAGCTCATGTTACTCCGCTTGGGATAAGGGAAATAAAAATAAAAAATTATAAAATACACCCTAAACTATGCGGCAACTTACAAAAATTATCCTAAATTTTTTGCTACTTACGACTTTTTATATAAATTTTTTTATTTATTAATATCTAGCAATTTTTTTTAATAAAAATATACCGCAAAAACGGCCTCTAGATAACGAAGCAACGAACCCAATATTGATATACTTTTAACATATGTACGATTTTATTAAAAAAAATGCTAAAGTTTAATATAGATTTTTATTTAAAAAAAAAAAAAAAACTTTTTCAAAAGTAACCCTTAAGTTTGAATCCTTCTTATTAACAAACTTTACTTATCAAATATAAAGCGATTTATTTAATAAAAAATATACTGCCGGAAAGGCCTCCGGATTACGAACAAAATAAGCCAAATATTGATATATTGTTAGCGAACGAGCAAAATTATTGTTGGAATATCTTTTGAAGTGTCATATGCAAACACATTTTCCTTACTTTTGCATAATCACTCGATATGAAACAACAATTATTTACTTTTTAATGCCACAATTACGGCAGCAAAACACGAAACCAATACCGAAAGGACACATACAATAGCTAAAACCTAAACATAAACAAAGAGCCTTACTAAACCAATGACACTACAAATATATTGAAATCATGTTATCATCCTGACCCGTTTACTTTATCATTTTTTTCACACATAAGAAAATCAGCCCGAAACATAAAAGTCAGTAAAAAAAAGAAATACACTGTTTGAAAATTTAGTGCACTTGTAGGATTAGTTCACACCTGGTAATGGGTCAGGAGGTACGGAGTGTACACCCATAAGGTGCCTGAACACCCTGACTCTATAGTGGTAAGGTTCAAAATATTACTTCTGTTGGTAGAGTTAATACTGCTAGTACTAATGTTAATACTGTTAGGCAGAGTTAATACTGCTAGTATTAACATTTCTACTGTTGGCAGTTATAACTGCTTAATGACCACATTTAACTGGTCGCGTAACCACTATTAGCTATAATGAGGATAATTATGAGGCGATTAATGGGCCAATTAATCCTCATAATTCCATTTGACTGACTATGAATATTTTCCTATAAATAGGAAATCAGTTTATGCATGAAAGACACAGAAAACATAAACACTTTGATGCAAAGGGGTTATTGATTTGTGCCTAAATCATTAGCATACATTTGGTCTTACCCCAAGTAGATATTCGTGATACCCAGGCATTAGCTCGAATAGTTTACTTTAGAAAGCGATAACACGATTCCAAGTGATATCCGGTAACTATTCATTGGTAATTGGCTAGGCTATTGATTATTTTCACCCTGCTCTGGGCTATTAACCCCCAACAATCAAAGTAAACTATTTTGTTATAATCAATGGCTGCTACTATGAAGCATATTGCTGCTAACTTCTCCAAACTGGATAAGTTTGAAGGGGTGGATTTTAGAAGATGGCAAGAGAAGATGCACTTTCTGTTGTCAAGCATGAGTGTGGTGTATGTTCTGAGCACACCAATTCTAAATGATGGGGCTGATGCTACTGTGGAACAGATCAGAAGATGAGCAAATGGTAGAATGATAATTACATTTGCAGAGGTTTAATCCTCAATGGTATGTCTGATTCTCTCTTTGATATTTATCAGAATGTTGAATGTTCCAAAGAACTATGGGATTCCTCGGATGCCAAATATATGGCTGAGGATACATCAAGTAAGAAGTTCCTTGTAAGTAATTTCACAAATTACAAAATGACTGATTCAAGACCAGTTATGAAACAATACAATGAACTTCTTGGTATACTTGGAAGGTTTACACAACACAAAATGAACATGGATGAGGCTACTTCAGTCTCTTGTATCATTGACAAACTCCCTCCTTCTTGGAAAGATTTCAAGCATACCTTGAAACATAGGAAGGAAGAGTTTACTCTTGTTGAGTTGGGCAGTCATCTGCGCATTGAGGAATCACTCAGGGCACAGGATAATGACAAGCCAAAAAGTAACAATGTTGCTGGGGCATCTGTTGTTAATATGGTGGAGCATAACAACTCCACCAGGTACAATGACAACAAGGGCAAGCGTAAACATTAAGATAACACAAAGGCTGACCTTAGCAAGAAGGAAACACCTACGTGTTGGAAATGTGGCAAATGTAGTCACATTAAAAGGGATTGCAAAGGTGTTAAGATTTGTGGTAAAACCAATGGACCAGGCACTATTGAATCAGGGAATGGTTCAGTTCCTCTGAAAGGTCAGAATATGTTTAATAAATATTTTCAGGTTTATTATGTTACATATGTATCTGAATCTAACTATGTGCAAGATGATGATGTTGCGTGGTGGGTTGACTTTGGAGCAACTGTTCATGTGTGAAAAGATAGAATCTGGTTCAAGACTTATGAGCCACTGAATAATGGTTTTATTCTTCACATGGGAAATGATTTAACAGCCCTGGTGCATGGACGTGGCTGTGTAGATCTTAGGTTTAGTTCTGGAAAGATTGTAACTTTGTTTAATGTTATTCATGTTCCTGATATAAGGAAAAACTTGGTTTCAAGTAGTGTTTTGAATAATCATGGTTTTAAACAAGTTATTGAATCTAATAAATTTGTTTTGTCTAAAAGTGGTATATTTATTGGTTTTGGATATTTGAGTAATCAAATATTTAGGTTGAACATTGTTAAAGATTCTGATAATTCAGCCTTTATGACCACCTCTGACCTGACTGACTCTGCCCTATGGCATGCTAGACTTGGCCATGTACACTAAAAAAGGATGCAATATATGTCTAAGGATGGGTCAATCCCAACATTTGACATGGACAATGAAAAGTGTAAAACTTGCATGTTGACCAAAATAACTAAGAAACCTTTTCAGGGTGTTAATCGTGAAACAAAGCTCTTGGAGCTGATACACAGTGACATGTGTGATTTGCATGCCACTCCCTCTTTGGGGAATAAGAAGTACTTTGTGACATATTGATGATGCTTCTAGGTTTTGTTATGTCTATCTATTACATACTAAGGATGAAGTATTGGATAAATTCAATGTGTTTAAAACTGAAGTTGAATTACAACTTGGGTCCCTGATCAAAAGATTAAGGACTGATAGGGGAGGTGAGTACATGATACCCTGTATTTTCAGTCTGTTGGTATTATCCATGAAATGACTGCTCCCTATACTCCTCAACAAAATGGTACTTCTAAAAGGAAAAACAGGGTACTGAAGGAGATGGTTAATTCCATGTTTTCCTATTCAGGACTGAGTCAAGGGTTTTGGGGTGAAGCTATGTTAACAGCTTGCTATTTATTAAATAGGGTTCCCAATAAAAGGAACAAGATTACCCCTTATGAACTCTGGACTAAAAGGAAACCCAACCTAAACTTTCTCAGGGTTTGGGGTTGTAAGGATGTTGTAAGACTCCCTAATTCAAAAGTAAAAAATTTGAATGAAAGAAGCATTGAATGCATCTTTGTTGGATATGCTGAGCATTTCAAAGCTTTTAGATTCTATGTTATAGAACCTAATGAAAGTGTTTCAATTCTATGTTATAGAACCCAATGAAAGTGTTTTAATTAACTCTATAATTAAATCAAGGGATGCAATCTTTAATGAGAATAAATTCTCATCAGTCCCTAGATCAAGTCAGAGGATTCCTAATGGAACTCATGACATTGGTCTATCAGAGGTCCCTGATGAAGTGCCATCAGAGGTCCCTGATGAGGTTGTGATTCAACAACCTGAACCTGAGCTTAGAAAGAGAAAAGGGTCAGGACTCCAAAGTCATTTGGACCTGAGTTTCAATTATATTTAATTGAATGAACAAGGGATCAGGTCTCTGACCAATACTCCTATTGCTTAATTTTTGAGGATGATCCCAAGACATTTGAAGTAGCAATGAAGTCCCAAGATGTTGCTTTCTGGAAAGAAGCAATCAATGATGAGATGGATTCCATCATGGGCAACAACACTTGGGTGTTGGTTGATCTACCACCTGGTTGCAAATCTCTGGGTTGCAAATGGATTTTCAAAAGTAAATGAAGGTAAATGGAACTATTGAAAAGTTCAAGGCTAGATTAGTCATTCAGGGCTTTAAACAAAAGTCAGGGATAGACTATTTTGATACTTATACCCCTGTGGCTCGTATCAGTATCATAAGACTGCTGATTGCTTTGGCATCAATTCACAATCTGATTATTCATCAGATGGATGTGAAAACAGCTTTCTTAAATGGTGAATTAGATGAGGAGGTTTATATGAACCAACCTCAGGGTTTCATCATGCCTGGCAATGAAAACAAGGTGTGTAAAATGATTAAGTCTATGTATGGACTAAATCAGGAACCTAAACAATGGCATCAAAAATTTGATGAAGTGGTTTTGTCAAATGGTTATCTTCTTAACCAAGCTGACAAATGTGTGTATAGCAAATTTGATGAATCTGGTAAAGGAGTCATCATTTGTCTATATGTTGATGACATGCTGATCTTTGGCACTGATCAAAATCAAGTTAGCCTAACAAATGAATTTTTGTCATCAAGGTTCTCCATGAAGGACATGGGGGAGGCTGATGTTATCCTTGGTATAAGGATTAAACATGAAAGTAAAATAATTTATATTTCTCAGTTCATTATATTGAGAAGGTGTTGAGGAAATTCAATTACTTTGATTGTACTCCAGTGAGTACACCTATGGATACTTGTGAGAAACAGATGCCTAATTGTTAAACCCTCAATCCGGAATCATGAAATTTGCATCAAATTAAAATTTTATTTTAAGTATATTAATTAAATTAAACTTATGTTAAGTGAATTAATTAAAATCCTAAGACAACTATGTAATATATAAGTTTCTAAATTAAATAAAAAACCCTACACTACCTAAAAAAATTACTAAACTATATTTACTGCACTACTTAAATTTTGTACACTACTAATAAAAATATAAGGAACCGATTTTCCACCCCTGCTCATTTAAACGTTTTATTTTTTTTATAGAGGCCCAACCCATTTGAAAAATAAATAAACGAACTAGTCAACCACACCTCTTTAGACTCCCCAAATAAATCGGCTCCCTCTCCTCCATTATAACCGAATACACACACAACCCTAAATAAATATTACGACATCCAAAACTCTCCCAAAATAAATCATATAAACCCTAAGATTGTACTGGTTCTTGGCTAGAGGAATCAAGAAAGAGTATTCGGTGGTTATTGGTGTGATCTCGTTGGTATTCTTCATCTCTTGTTTTCGGTTCTATTTTGCTATCATTAAACCCTCTTTGTTTCTTGATTTTAATTAAATAATATATTATATATATATATATATATATATATATATATATATATATATATATATATATATATGAAATCGAATAGTAATTGTGTGTAATATAATTATATGTGTTAAAATGGCTGTTATAAAGTATTAAAACCTAAGTTAAAACCTGTGTTTTCGAATTAATAGATGGGGAAGAAATTAGATTCGGTTAGGGTTTTGTTTGGTTGGCTGTTCGGTATTTGGAAAGTTGACTTTAAAAATAACGTGTAATGTTTAATTTTTCCTATAAAATCTATAAGGAATTAGAGATTTTATTTCGACAGGCCTAATATATAAGATTTATGTGAGCTCTGTGATTTTTGGTGGATTTTTATTTAGTGTCGAAAGGGGTAAACATGTCTGTACTTTTAGGGTGTTTCAGCAGGTCAAAACCTGGACAGGTCCGAGTAAATGATTTTTGAAACCATATCTACTATTAGAAATAAAATCTGAAAAAATTCACACTTAACAAATGGGGGTATCACATATATTTAATTTGGAATTTTTGGAGACTTATAACCGGGATAGAAAAATATACAAACTTTCTGGTCTAAATCGGTTAATTAAAACGGGAGACATATAAAGAGTATAACTTGTGATTTCATGTGATTAAATGATTGATTAGTTTGTGTGATTACATGCTATGTGTTATGAGTTATATGAACATGAGTAGTGATTTAAGTGATGAGATTATGCATGTTTAGATAGCTTTCAATGTGATTATTAACAGTTGCTATTCTATGATTTTATGTGAGGATTATATGCATGCTTTGCTTTATAAATGTCTTATTAACATGTGATATGATGAAGGTGAATTATTGTGATATTTAAGGTATTGAAATATATTTGAAAATGGTCTTCATATGCTTATTTCCATGTTTGTATGAAACTAGATGGATTAGGAGTTTGATATGCATGAATGGATGTGTAAATTGATAGTTATGATTTCATGAATTGCTTGTTATGCCTTGTCTTGCTAATGTGTTATTGATGGACATGTATGCATGCATGATTAAAGGGATTGAAACACATATAATTATGGTCTTGACATGTTTATATGAAAAGGAGTTAAATGATTATAAAGGTGATATGAAATTCGGGCTTGTAACTACTTAATTGCAAGTGTTTATGATGTTATGATGCCTTGAATGATCTTGTCTTTGTTTCTATGAGTGAATTGATATGGATACTGATGTCTTGATGCGATTATGACCTTAGCATGAAATTCATGAAGTATGGGAATGAATAGATAAGTATAATGGTGAATTTGGGTATGTTAACTAGTCGGGATATTTTGCATGCTTTGCTGTCCAGATTTTAGGTCACATTGATAGGAGTGTATTTTGATGATGCCTAAGTGTTTTAAATTGGTTCTTCAGTCTAAATGCAATTATTTTCTGTTTACTTTCTGAATATGTAGGATATGTGCTTATTTGAGGCATGGAGGTATGATTTTTGATTTTTGCAAGATAAGTTGTTGAACCTGACAATCTGGAACTGAATTTGAGTCGGGGTATTTGATTTTTCATTTTCAAACCATTAAGAGTTTAGACCTATCCTTCTCAAGTTATGATTTTTAGGATATGTGAGACCTTTGTAATTTTTTTGTAGAATTTCTTGAAATGCTTTGATAGGGTAGTAAGTCCAAAATTTTGGAGTATACCTCTTGTGCACTATCTGAATAGGTCTAGAAAGATGAATTTTAAAACCATACATATGCTTTGAAATAAAATCTGCAAACATTTGTGAAATTACCTAATGGATGTAGGAACACCTGGGAATTTTGTCAGAATTATTGGAGTTCTTTTGATGGGCCATTAAATTCATATAAAAGAGGTCCAGATTCAAAGTTTGAAAGATAAAAGATACTATAAGTATAATAATAAGTACAATACTTATAAAGTCAGGAAAAGCTTATAAATTAAACATGTTTGTGATATATGATTATATTCTCCTGCAGATATTGTGAAGAAAGGGAAGTGAGTTTCTTGTGTGCTTACTTCCCTTGCACATACTTTGAGGTACAAATATTCTGTCATTTAAGTAATGACGTTTTTTCTCTCATGACTCTTGTTTATATTCAATATTCGATTCGTATTCGCTTTGCTTTGATTTGATATGATCCGTTTGATATGATTCCGTATGATATGATCATCGATTTGATATCGTATAGTTATTCGTTTTCCATGATATTCGTTGATATCCTTAGCTTTGATATGATTCTGTTATGTTGATATGATATGTTTGGATATGATATGATTATGGATATGCTTTGATATGTTTCGTTTCGTTCAGTTGCCTGAGCTAACTAGTCATGGAGGTACACTACACCAAAATGTGATTTTGGGGACGCCCATATTATTTGGGTCGACAATGTAGTCCCAAATTGCAGGTAGGACCCACACGTTTTCAACAAATATAGCAGGCACGACGCAAAAAGGCACGACAGTGTCGTGCCTTTTTGTAATTATTTGTTTTTTTATAATTTAAAATCTTTTTAATAAACCAGTAACGTAAATAAATACATCCCGCCCTTTTTTTTATCCCGCCAAACACTTTGGGACGACATTGTCGTCCCAAACTGTAAATCTATATATATATATATATATATATATATATATATATATATATATATATATATATATATATATATATACTTATATAACTTTATAAACCAGTTTTTAATTAAATTATTTAATTTTAAAAAATTATTTTTATTTAATTTAAATACTTTTATTTAATATAGAATTAAAATTAAATAGTTTATAATTATAATTAAATACTTTAATTTAAAATTAAATACTTTAATTAAAAATTAAATACATTTATAGAATTAAAAAAATATTTAATGTGGAAGAGTAAAAGATCATGATGTTGATATTTTATGTGAAAGAGTGATTAAAAAACTCAAACGAAACAACTCGCGGACAAGCAAACGAAAAAACTCGACAAGAAAATGAAATAACTCGACATGCAAACTTTTTTACCGCTAATAGTTTCCCGCCATTATTTTTACCGCCAATAGTTTCCCGCCATTATTTTTCCCGCAAAGTTTTCCTTATATATCCCGACAAAACATAAATAACCCAATCGTCAATTCCCACAAAACACACGTAACAATATAATGGCTGATTACACGCCGAAAAAAGAGTGGTCACTGGTTTTATCGTCGATATATCTCTTTACTCGAGTTCTTGATACGTATGGGTCAGAAATTTATGATGAAAATGGTTCTTATAAGAACGTACACCCGTTGATGAGAAACCGCATTCTGGAATGGTTAAGGAAAGAGCCATTCTACAGGGTGTATTTGACCGTGAAGCTAATGGTGTTGGAGGAGAAAAAAGCTGGAAGTGAAGCAATGTTTGAGCAGTTCGTCAAGCAAAGGAAGGAAAAATATGAAGCTAAAAAAGCCCGTTCGATTACACATTTGATGATGCGGGAAATAGGGTAACAAATCTTAAAGCATTGTTTGAACAGTCGTCAAGCAAAGGAAGGGAAAAGATGGTGCAGGTTCTAGCAGAGCGGGAAGTAGCAGGGAAAAAAATTGAATGGGCGATGTTTGTTATGGTTTATGTCGTGTGTATCATATCGTTTGAGTTGTTTCCTTTGCTTGCCGAGTTGTTTCGTTTGATCTGTTTCGTTTTGCTGTCAAGTTGTTTCTTTATTCATGTGTAATTTAGTATTGGAAAAGGAGTGTTTGGAAACCATAATCTTGTTAACATAGAACATGGTCAAATTGAAAGGTACATAGTAATAAGTGAAACATACGTATTATAAGAACCATATTCATTAAGAACAACAACAACAACAACAACAACAACAACAACAACAGCAGCAGCAGCAACAACAACAACAACAACAACAACATCATACGAAGATTTTCCATGTCACCTAACAGCTCACGAAGTAATGCATCCGACTGACATGCGTGGTTGTCAGGAATCCTTGCCATTTCAAGTCTTGCCTCTAGCATCCTTACTCTTGTCTCTAGCACCTGTTTTTGTGATTCCAGCAAGTTTATCCTAAGATCTTTGGCAGCGCAGCTCGAGCAATATGTTGGTGCAGATCCAGAACCTTGAGATGTTGAACCATAAGAGATTGTTCTTAAGTACTCGTCAAATTAATTCTTCCACATAAAATATCTGCACCCATTATCTTCTTTTCTGGGCTGTTACATAATAAGAAAATTATAAGAGATTACAACCTAATTATTTGTATATTTATATAAATAAGAAATGTATGATTGTTCACATTTGACAGAGGACATGCATAATATTGCCGTCCAGATGAATATTCTCTATGTGATGTTCTTAATCTTATATTTCCTGCTCCACAAGAACACATAAAAGGATTAAATGGCTCCTTCTCAGGTTTTGAAATTTGTGTGAAGATAAGAGGTTGTGAGGTTGAGTGGTTTTGAGGATAAGATCTGGTAGCTTTTGGTGGGATAAGATCTCAAGTTTTCTTTATGTGATATATAGAGCAGATCTGGTAGCTTTTGGTGGGAAGTTTTGGCGCCAATATTTTTGGAGGGAAGTTTTGGCGCCATTATTTTGGTTGGATGTTTTGATGAGATAAAGAGTTATAGACTAACCAGTTTTGATGATATCACCTCGACTTGTTAGTATAACGATATCATCTTGACTCGTTCGTTTAACAGTTCATGTATCACGATACTATCTCGATTCATCCGTTTTAACATGTCATGTATAACGATATCACCTCGACTCGTTCGTTTAACATCATGTATAACGATGTCATCTCGACTCGTTCGTTTAACATATCATGTATAACGATATCACCTAGACTCGTTAGTGTTACATATCATGTATAACGATGTCATTTAGAATCATTCGTCTAACATCATCTCATGTATAACGATATCATCTTGACTCGTTCGTTTAACATATCATGTATAACGGGAAGATCTCGACTCGTTCGTTTAACATTTCATGTATCACGATACTATCTCGATTCATCCGTTTTAACATGTCATGTATAACGAGAAGATCTCGACTCGTTCGTTTAACATTTAATGTATCATGATACTATCTCGATTCATCCGTTTTAACATGTCATGTATAACGATATCATCTTGACTCGTTCGTTTAACATTTCATCCGTTTTAATTTATATAAACAATTTATAATTAATTTTAAATCATTTTTAATCAATTTAAATATTTTATAACTAATTTAAATTATTTTTAAATTATTCAAATTTATTATAACTAATTTAAATTATTTAAATTTTTTATAACTAATTTAAATTATTTTTAAATTATTTAAATTTTTTATAACTAATTTAAATTATTTTTAATTTATTTAAACTTTTTATAACTAATTAATTAATTTTTAAATTATTTAAATTTTTTATAACAAATTTAATTTATTTAGTATTAATTAAATAATTTAAACACATTCTAATATACATAAAATAAAGGAAAAAAAAAACAAAAAGTGACGGCAATGTTTTTTACCAAAAATTTTCACGAAAAGTCAAATAACCCGCCAAATAATTCCCAAAAAAAAACGAAAGGGTACGACAATGTCGTCCCTATTTGCGTCGTCCCAAATTTACTTCAATAATTGACACATATCTCATCTTCATCTCTCTCTTTCAACACTTAAAAAAAAAATTGCTACTATATCACTCGTAAAAAACGAAAAAAAAATCCATAAAAATCCCAAAACAACGCTATTTTCTTCAATTCGACACCACCACAACACTACTATCACTTATAACCATCAATTACACACGCACCACTGTGCACAATTTGTATAATTTTTGTTATTTTGTTTTGTTTAAAGGTATTTTTTTTGTTAAAATTTTATTTGTTAATTTAATTTCTTTAATTATGGTTTGTTTAACTATGGTTTTATGTTGTGTTTGTGTTGGTTAGAAGGTCCACCGCAGCAGCAGCTCACCACCGTGAACCACCGCCGCAGCTCCACCACCAACAACCGCAGCAGGCGCAGCTCCTCCACCACCACCTTTTGTGTTGGTTAGTGATTTTTTTTTTTTTTTTTGTTAATGTGTTTTGGTACGACAATGTCGTCGTAAAAAGTTTTTATTAATTAATTTGGTACGACAATGTGTTTTGGGACGACAATAGTTTGTTTAACTATGGTTTTATGTGTAATGTTTGGGACAGCCGGGACCGTCGGGGTCAACCGACACCGACAGCCGTGTCAGTCGGGTCAGCGACCACCTCTTTTTCTCTCTCTCTTCTTCACTCTGTATTTCACATGAAATAGGTATATATATATATATATATATATATATATATATATATATATATATATATATATATATATATATATATATATATATATATATATATATATATATATATATGTATATATATGTATATATACTTTTATTACTTTGTCGATAATGTATATACTTTTATATACTATGTTATTAATTGTTAGTTATAATACTTAAAGTGGCCGTGTTAAAATGAAAATGATATGTGATATCGGGAAAAATGTCATGTGATATGTTATTAATTGTTACTTATAATACTTAAAGTGACCTTGTTAAAATGAAAATGATATGTGATATCGGAAAAAATGTCAAGTGATATGTTATTAATTGTTAGTTATAATACTTAAAGTGACCGTGTTAAAATGAAAATGATATGTGATATCGAAAAAAATGTCATGTGATATGTTATTAATTGTTAAAATGAAAATGATACTTTGGTTAGTAATATTGTGATTGTTAAACTTGTGTTACTGTTTTTAGGATTTTAGTGATTAATTTTGGAAATTCCCCGTCCGAACTTAATCATCCTATAGAAAACCCGTCCGAAATTAATTTATTAGAAATTAATTTCGGAAAGTACCGTGTTTGGGACTGCTTTTTGAATATTTTGTCTCATTTAGGATATGGATGCGTATAACTATTTTACTATTTGAGAGAAATTCGACAGTATTTCCCTTTCACTCATACGAATATGTCTTTAATGGACATATTTGGGGAGTTGAGGGAAATGTCACGAATTTTTCAAATAGTAAATCATTTATACGCATTCATATATGAGACGACACATTCAAAGAGTGGGTTAGGATTGCCTTCCATAGTTATACGCACTAGGTAAACAGAACGTACTCATAATTACGCCTTTTCATGTTTGAATGTGTTTATTTGCATATGTATGTATATATATAAATTCATTTTTTTTAATATGTTTTTTTACAACGCAGTCATGACAATTGATAAGAGTTGGACCACTGTATCCAACCGTAATTCCCCAGAATTTTTAGATGGTCTTTTTGCATTTGCCGCGCATTGTGAGCATTGTTAAACCCCATTTCAAAAATGATTCATTGCCCATGTGTTCGTTGTGGTGACGCTCCAACTAAATTGGGTACGCTCAAAACTCTTGAGTCACACATATCTAAATACGGGTTTGACACACAATATACTACTTGGAAATATCACGGTGAACCGCTTCCTCCACCTGTAGTACACAACACACCACAACCACCTTCACCTGAACACATAGACATGGATGCATTCTTCCAAGATATTATTTCACGACAATGTCCCAACTCCACCATCTCAAACAACAGTTTCTCAACCAGATCAAACAACAGGTCCTCAACCAGCTCAAACCAATGATCCTAGCATTACTAACAAGTACGAAGAGTTACTTGCTAGGTCCACCCAAAAGTTGTACCCAGGTTGTGATATGACTACATTGAGCATTACGTCAGAGCTTTCGCATATCAAGGTCTTACATAAAATAACTGATGTCGGGTTTAACAAGATTCTAGCTCTTTTGCAAAAGGCATGTCCCCCTAGTAAATGATTCAATTTCCCACCGTCATACTATGAAATCAAGAAGACATACAAAGATATCGGGTTAGGATACGAATCGATCCATGCTTGTATAAATGATCGTTTTTTATTTTGGGGATCAGATAAGAACAAAAGTCTCAATAATTGTCCAATCTGCAACGAGAGTAGATGGAAAAACAAAAAGACAAAGGGGAAGAAAGTTGCCAACAAGGTGTTGCGTTACTTTTCGTTAAAACCTAGACTACAACGTATGTTCAACACAAAAGACATCGCAAAGTGGATGACTTGGCATGCTACTGGACAGTCTAAGGAAAACGGTAAGATGAATCACCCGTGTGATGGTCAAGCATGGAAAAATTTTGACATAATGAAACCTGAGTTTTCTTGTGACCCTAGAAACGTCCGATTAGGGTTGGCTGTTGATGGTTTCAATCCGTTTGGCAACATGAGTCAAAGTTACATCATGTGGCCGGTGATATTGACAACATACAACACACCCCCTTGGATGTGTATGAAAGAGACTTCTTTAATGTTGACGATGTTAATTCCTGGCACTAAATCAGCTGCAAAGAACATTGATGTTTTCTTGCAGCCTCTGATCAAAGAACTGAAAGAGTTATGGATAGGAGAGTGGACTTTAGACGCTGCTATGGGTACTCATTTCAAAATGAAAGCGGCGGTTTTATGGACTATCAATGACTTTCCATCTCTAAGTAGTTTGTCTGGGTGGATTGGACAAGGCTACTATGCATGCCCCACATGTAATCAGGACACTCCATCGCTTCCTGTGAAGCATAAAATCGCTTATGTTGGGTATAGAAGATTCTTACACGTAAGGCATCCACTGAGGAATAAACATAAGGAATTCCATGGTAAACCTAAAAAGAACCATCCTCCTAGAAGCTTTACCCATGAGGAAATCATGATTCAAATTAGTAAAGTCTTTAAACGCGTCTCAGGGAAGCATCCAAATACTTTAAAAAATAACCCTAAACCTAATCGAGAAATCGAATTAAATTAGAGTAAGCATTCTATCTTCTACGAACTGGAGTATTGGCCCGTTCTTCTACTAAAACACAATCTCGATGTCATGCACATCGAAAAGAACGTGCTTGAGAGTATGCTGAATACCATGTTAATGAACGACAAATCCAAAGACACGCTAAAGGCAAGGCAAGACTTGAAAACTTTGGGAGTTCGAAAGGAGTTATGGCTCGTTGATAAAGGAAACGGGAAGTTCGATAAGCCTCATCCAACGTACTCTTTCACACATAAAAACGTAATTTTTTTGTAAATTCATCAAAGGAGTTAGACTATCTGATGGGTTTGGATCCAACTTCAAGAAAAAAGTGACCGCTGATGATAACAACATAACGGGCCTAAAATCTCATGACTGTCATATAATGATGCAGTGGTTACTTCCTTATGGAGTTCAGCGATACTTACCTAAAAACATTTCAACCTCATTAATCGAGATCTGCTTATTCTTTAAGCAGATTTGTGCTCGAAATTTGATGCAGCAGGACATGGAGAAAGCTAAAACGCAAATGATCAATGTTATGATTAATTTAGAGCAAATATTTCCTCCTGCTTTTTTTTGACATAATGATTCATTTGGTTATACATTTACCCGAAGAGGCTATTCTAGGTGGCCCTGTTTACTACAGGTGGATGTATCCATTTCAAAGATACATGAAAAAACTAAAAAATTATGCCCGAAATAAAGCCAAGCCTGAAGGTTCTATAGCAGAAGGTTATGTTTCAGAAGAAGCATTAACTTTCAAGACGAGATTTAATTGTCTTGACAGAAATGATGACGGTTTGCCTGAACAACCAAATAAATTCCAGGTGTTCCAGTCCGTAGGCAAACCGGTGGGTAGAGAACGCCCGACTCGGTTGAATACAGATGTTATTCAGGCAGTTGTATGGTTTATACTTAACAACAGTCCTGAAATAGACGCAGACATCCTGGCGTACAAAGAGTATGTTTCTTCTTTTTTATATTTTGAAGAACCTTTTTTTTTCTTAAGTTATTTGTTTCCGATGACTTATTCATTACCTTTGTGCAGTGAATTTCCTAACAAAATCGTGGAAACAAGTTTTCCTCCCTGGTTCAATCACAAGGTAAATGCATTAGATATATTACCTTGTAGTCCAGAGTTATTGCTCATCTAAATCTATTTGTATCTCTTTCGTAGATTCGTGAAAAGAGCGTGGCAAAAGACCCAAGTTGTAGTCCCGAGTTACTCTCTTTGGCATGTGGACCTTCATCTAGTGCAAGTACCTACCCCGCATGCATAGTGAACGGTGTGAAGTTCTTGGTGCACCAACGCAATAAACTTCATACCACTCAAAGCAGTGGAGTTTCAACACCCGGGCCTGATGGAGCTATGTATTATGGTCAACTGGAAGAAATTCTAGAGCTCACTTATATGGGCAACCGTAAGGTTGTGTTGTTCCGATGTATATGGTTCGACACCTGTAACCCTACTAACCTTACGCTACGCTCCAGACGTTCTTACATTGAACATGGCATACATTATATTTTGACTGAACGGGATGCTTATAGAAATCAACAATACATTCTTGCGACACAAGCAACACAAGTCTTCTACCTTGAAGAACCTGGTAGACGACCACCTCATTGGAAGGTAGTCGAAGATGTTCATCATCGGAAGATCTGGCATCGGGATGTGGTAGATTCTGATCAGGATGTTATACATGGCAGCAGTTCATCTGATGTTGCATTGTCTGTTGGTTTGACTGGTTTTGAGTATGCGAATTTGAGTGTAAATGATGAATCAGCAGAAGTGGACGCCCCACCAGATGTTGCTGAAGAAGATGCTGATTTTATTTCTAATGAAGATAACGTCGTTGCTCATGTCCTTGATGATGATAATGATGTTGACGTGTCTGATGATGATGAAGTAAACCCAACTATTGTTGTTGAAGAAGTTTTATCTAGTGATGATTCTGATTATGACAATTAATTGTTCTTGAATTATAATTTGATTATGACAATTATTGTTTCTAAATTGTAATTTGAATGAAATTGTTACTATATGTTTATATGAATGTGTATATTAGTATTAATTGGTCCATGAAATTATGTGTTCTTGTACTTGTACTTTTACAGATGGCGTGTGTACAACCTAGATCACACGGCGGGGATGCTGGCGGTGATCCACCCAGACGGCCCTCATTTACTATGCCGGGCTATTGCGCAGGTAACAAATTGTGATTTTTTATTTTTATTATTTTATTTTTCATTTTTATATAATTTTTATTGACAAAACTGAATTTTTTTTACATGTATTTTCACAACTCAATAACTTATATTTGTAGGTTCAATGATCATTGGTGAGACGGCAAATCGGGCCTTAAAGAAGGCTTTTAAGGAGAATAACGGCCAGCCTTTGCCTATATGCTTTGATTCTGATGATCAAGGCACCTTCTCACCGGTAGGCACTTATGCACCGCAGTTGGCTAGTCTTATTGGGGAACAAGTGAGGCCACTTCCCCTTGATTGCGATTGGGAAGAAATTCCTGATTCTTATAAGGCGCATATAATGCCGGCACTAGAGGTTATATTTATTGTTTATTTTATTTCTATTCTTATTGTTATTGACCGTTTAGATATGCTTGTTATATTTAAATTGTGTGTTTGTTTAAATGCGTATACTTTTTTGCAGACCTATTTCAACCTGGCGCCTTGGTTGAATAATCAGAACAAATTCCAAGTTGGAAATAATCTTTATACGGTGGGGGAAAGGGTAGGACTTGGGATATGGTTAGAGCAGAGGATGCTATACCGAAAATACAAACACATGCTTAAGTCTAAATACTTTGATATCCACGAGACGCCCGCGGCGGCAAGGGCACATCCACCACCCCCGAAATCCTGGCTGAACAGAACCCAAGAGGAATGGGAGATGTTGGTTGACTGGTGGTGCGACCCGAGACGGATGGCAAGATCGGCCAAAAATGCAGAAAATCGATCTAAAAACAAGATTTTAACTCACCAAGGTCGACAGTCGTTCGTTCAAGGACGAAACAATTATGTAAGACTCGTTATAATTTTTGTTATTTTTAAAGGTTTTTATATTGTTTATATTTACCTCGTTATCAATTTATTTTATATTGTATGTATAGAGGGTCAACAATAACAATCATAATGAAGACCTGATTGAAACTTGGAGGAAGGGCCATTCAAAAAAAGATGGCACATTTAAGAACAGGGAGAACGAGACGTCTTACGTAAGTAATTTATCTCTTAACATGCGTCATTATATTAAGTTACTTCTCATTTATTATTATTATTATTATTATTATTATTATTATTATTATTATTATTATTATTATTATTATTATTATTATTATTATTATTTTATTATTTTTATTTTTTTTTGAAATTACACAGAATGGGATGAGGGCCCTTCAAGAGCAAGTCGTGTGTCATCCCGTACATGAGCAAAGATAGAAATATTGCAGCGTATAGTTCCGAGTGACAACCGCCAGAACATGGCAGGTTCACTGGTGGTTACCTGGTGGTGGCTCAACCTATCGCAGGTTCACACGTGGGCATGTTGCTCAAGATTACGTTACTAGGGAGCATATGACAGAGGCGGCGAGGGAAACCAAGGCTGCGCAAGAACGGGCTCGTCGGTGAGGAAGACGCTCACGCGCTAGGATAGGGAACAGTTGCCGCTGACCCAACCTGCCACAGTTGGGGCATTCGGATCTTACCTTCAGCAGTTTTTCACCCACTACAACTCACAAGGTAACCCATTTCCTGTTCCCTTTCCCTCGGTACCCATTCCTGGCCCTTTTCCCCCTCCCGGCCCTGTTGGTTTCCAACCTCCCATTCCCGGCCCTTATGGTTTCCAACGTCCCATTCCCGGCCCTTATGGTTTCCAAGCTCCCATTTTTGACCCCAATAATGCATTTGCCGGTTGTTATCGCCCCACCTTTCCCAACTCTACCACGTGCCCGGGTTCTAGTTCAAACTATGCAATGCCGCCACCACACCTTAACCAGTACAACTCATAAAATAATCCTCATTTACCCCAAAAGGATCATGTTGATAATAATGATTTGGATAATAATGATGATAATAGTGAGGATAATAATGAGGCGGGCGACGAGTCGGGCGGCGAGTTCTTTGAGTAGTTGGTGGGAAGTTAGTTTGTGAATTTTAGACTTATTAATATTATGGAATAGTATTGAATTTGTCGAATGTTATCGTGGATTTATGTTAACTTTATAACTTTGAGACATTGTGACTTGTTAGTTTGAGACATGTTATTTAGGAAATTTGCGCCTTGTATAGTTTAAGAGTAGTTTACTTTGTATCGTATTTGTTGAATGGTATCGTGGAATTGTGGAATGTTATTTGATCCGTTTAATAATTTGGTATTTTATCATATTGTCGAATTGGTATTGTGGATTGTGATTGATTACATGCTGTATTTGTTTTGGTAGATTTTTTTGGGAAAAAAATCGGGAAAAAATCTGAAAAAACTGCATTTGCTGCATTTTTTTGCCCACCCAGGAAAATTAGGGACGACAATGTCGTCCCTAAATTCCACTCAAGGTGTCGTCCCATTTTGAACAACCAGGCCACGTGGATCGTCCTATTTTGCAGCCCAGGCCACGTGGATTTACAGTTTGGCACGACTTTGTCGTGCCTTTCTGTATTTAAAAATACGTTTTATTATTATTTTAGAAAGATAAATAAAAAAAAGAATTACAGTTTGGCACGACATTGTCGTGCCTTTCTCAGAAAAATTCGTTTTATTTTTATTTTAAAAAGATAAATAAAAAAGAAAGAAAATTCCAGTACGACATTCGTCGTACCACTTTTTACGATAATATGTCGTGCCAACCGTTTTTTCAGTTGAATTCCTTTGGGCCTCACGAGTATGTCGCGTGCCAAATTTTCAACCGGCCGTGTGTCGTGCCAAATTTTTTGGGTCATGTAATTGGGTCTACCAAAAAGGCATGGCATGTCGTGCCTTTTTTTGTTTGGGTCGACATCTTTTGTAATTTGGGCACGAAAATGTAGTGCCAAATATCACTTTATTTTGTAGTGGTACCATGACCATGTCACTGATGCACTAGTGGCATGACACTATATGTGGTGATGTGATTAGTCCACAGCGTTCCTTTTAATATGATATGATATATGTGACATATATACATAATTCATCTCTGCTATTCATCACACTTACGCATACATGTCACAACTGAACCTCATCTTTTCGAACATACAACTTTTTTCATATAAATATTTGCAGATTTCGGACAAGAAAGCATCAAATACAATGTTGTTAGCTTTCCACGTTATGTCCGTATCCGCTCTTTAGTAGAAACTACAGTGTTTTATTTTGAACATTTTTACAAGAATGAAACAGAAAACAAAGTAAATTGTACAAAAAACTATCCAGTATTCACCCCGAATTTATCTGGATGTTCGCTTAAGCAGAACCAAAATTTGAACCCCTGATCCTTTCTTTCAAACTAAATACTCGTGTTGGTCGAAAATATTGGATTGCATAATTATCTCCTGATTTTCCTCTCAATCACATTGCATAATTATCTCCTGATTTTCCTCAATCACGTGATCTGATTTTCCACCTTAATAGGTTTCCATATTAATGTAAACAATCTGTCTATTTATTTTCCTTCCTATTGTATCGAATAAATCACTTTTCCAAGAATGAAAAAGGAACCTTTGAACTAAAATTCTATATGATACCAGAGCAGGCTTTCATCCTTGCTCAAGAACTCTAATTCTGCCGCCATAAACACCACCATGACAGGCGGCCAGAATCAAATCAACCAAACCCAAAATCAATCAAACCCGATTCCGGGATTAAGCGATGAACAATACAAGCAGTTTATCAACATGTTCACCTATAATGAGATAACCCAACTGATGGCAAATATGGGAGCTAGATTGGACGATGATGGCAACTGGATTGTCGACTCGAGATGTACCGAGCATATAACTCACATCCTCAATCTGTTCCATGGTAGCATCAAAGCAACACGTGAACTACCTGTTACAATTCCTAACGGTGATTCTATACCCGTTAAAGGGAAAGGGTCGTGCACCTTACCAAACGGAACCGAAATCCGAGATGTCCTATACGTTCCTGAATTTACGTGCAACTTGTTATCGGTCAGTCGACTAACTCGTGACCTCCGCTGCTCAGTGACTTTCTTTCCAGACTTCTTCATAATGCAAGACTTGAATTCGAGAAAATTGATCGGAACGGGTAAATGCCTACGCGGACTATACAGGATGAACTTTGAGGGACAAGAGAGAAAGGCTATGTCGGCTTCAATGGAAGTATGGCATAAAAGACTCGGTCATGCTTCTAGCGGTAAGCTTTCTCGCTTTAACTTTGTCAAAGATGCTTCCTTTAAACGTCCGATTGTGATTCCTTCCTAGCGCTAAGCCAAGCACAATCGGTTACCTTTTCCTACAAGTTCTATCAAAAGCAAAGAATGTTTCGAATTGTTGCATTTGATCTTTGGGAAGGTATAGAACCCCCTCTCTTTCAAGGCAAACTACTTTTTTCACAATCGTGGATGACTACAGTCGATCCGTTTTGGGTCTTTTATTAAAGCAAAATTTGATGCAGGAGACCATCTAATGTTTTTCCACAAAATGGTAAAAACACAATTTGGAAAATCAATTAAAAGAATCCGTTGCGACAACGGGGGAGAGTTCGTTTCAAACCGAATGCATAACTTTTATGCCGAAGAGGGCATAATCCTCGAGACCACTTGTCCACACACACCACAACAGAATGGTGTAGTGGAACGCAAGCACAGACATTTGCTCGATACTGCACGAGCCCTTAGATTTGAGGCGAATCTACCAAAGAGGTTTTGGGGCGAGTGTGTCATGACAGCCGCCTATGTAATCAATCGTCTCCCATCAAAAACTATTGGAAACAAAACCCCATTCGAAATTTTATATGGAGAAAAACCTGATTATGAACATATGAAGATTTTTGGTTGCCTCGCTTACTTTCGGAATAACGAGACAGGGGGAGACAAATTCGAATGGAGAGGGAAGCCCGGAGTATTTTTGGGGTATTCACCGGGAACAAAAGGGTACAAGATATATGACATTACTGATAACAAAACAGTAGTGTCAAGGGATGTGAAATTTGTAGAAAAAGTCTTTCCTTTCAAGAGCATGGACCGTATAAATAGAGAAGAAAATAAGAAACTTTTTGATTTTCCTCCTTGGTATTATGGGGAAATGGATCAAGAGGCTCTAGGCCAAAATATAAATACAGGTGAGACGTATGAAACAAATGAAGAACGACTGGACGTGGATGATACCACCCAAGTCGAGAATACAAATGAAACAAATGATGATGGGCCAACTGCATTTGATAAAGCCCAGGTCCAACGTGATAACCACGCAGTGAACGATCAAGTCGAAGCCGATACTGAATTAAATCACCGTGATGAAAGCCAAATTGAAGAAGAAACAACCCACCTGGAACAACAACCGATCAGACAACAAAGAGTTAGAACCCAACCAAAACGTCTTGGCGACTTTGTTGTCAACCTTCCTCCATCCATTGATCATGCTTTACCTTCTTCCAATCAACAATCCTCGACGGTACATCCCCTATCCAACTTTGTTTCTTATAAAAAAATTTCGGATTCACACAAAGCCTTTTTAGCGGCCATCACTTCCAATTATGAGCCGAGAAACTTTAAGGAAGCCGTGCAAGATCCGAATTGGAGGGATGCAATGCAAAGGGAGATAAAGGCACTTGAAGAAAATGGCACTTATACTGTAGAAGATTTGCCGGATGGGAAAAGAGCTATAGACTCAAAATGGGTCTATAAGATAAAGTACAAACCAAATGGTGAAATAGAAAGGTACAAGGCTAGGCTAGTGTAAGGGATTCACGCAAAGGAAGGCTTGATTATCATGACACGTTGCAACCGGTGGCTAAGTTGGTCACGTTAGTCACTCGCTATTTTTGCCGTTAAGAAAGAGTGGATTATTCACCAACTCGATGTGAATAATGCATTCTTGCATGGGGACTTACATGAAGAAGTTTATATGAAAATCCCGCAGGGTTATGATAAAAAGGGAGGAACGAAAGTGTGTCGGTTAAGGAAGTCGCTGTACGGTTTGAAGCAAGCTTCGAGAAACTGGTACCAAAAATTTACATCAGTTTTGCTCGAACTTGGGTTCAAACAATCTTTTGCTGATCACTCACTCTTTACTTACAAGAGAGGGAAGGTGTTTGTTGGTGCTCTCATCTACGTTGATGATGTTATCATAGTGGGAAATAACCAAGAGAAAATACAAGAGACAAAAACCCATCTTGATAGGAAGTTTAGCATTAAAGACCTTGGCCCCTAAAAACTTTCTCGGATCGAGAGCTGCCTCGAACGAAAGACGGGTTAGTGCTTAGCCAACGTAAATATACTCTAGACATTTTGGAGGATAGCGGGATGCTAGGGTGTACCCGAGTTCGTCCCAATGGAACAAAATCGAAACTCGAGTTGATGGTGAAGATGTTCATGTGGATGCCAACATGTATAGACGGTTAGTAGGGAGACTGCTCTATCTCCAAGCACAGAACCGGATATCAGTACCCGGTACTTCTTAAGCCAATTTGTGTCCAACCCTCGCCAAAGCCATTGGATGCCGTCATGCTGGTACTTCGGTATTTAAAGGAACACTCGACAAGGCATTTTCTTCCCTAAAGACGGAGGAACAAACTTGGTCACATATTGCGACGCCGACTGGTTAGGGTGCCCCTTCACAAGAAGATCGCGAACAGGATACATTCTACTCTTAGGAGGAGCTCCGGTTTCTTGGAAATCCAAGAAACATCTCTTGTTTCTCGTTCCTCACCGAAGCTGAATACCGGCCATGGCAACCCACCAGTGAGATTTTATGGATGCGTGGCTCCTAAATGGTCTCGAAGCTGAACAAAGTGGACTACACCCTTTATTGCGACAACCAAGCGGCACGACACATCGCGAATAACTCGGTTTTTCATGAGCGAACAAAGCATGTCGAGATGGACTGTTACTACTTCGTCCAAGAACGGTTCGAATCTCAAGAAATTAAACCTCTTACATCGTACAAATGCAATAGCCGACCTCTTCACCAAAGCTTTGGGAATCCGACAACTTGTGATTTTACTCGACAAGATGGGCATGAGAAATCTACATGCTCCATCTTGAGGGGGAGTATTGGATTGCATAATTATCTCCTGATTTTCCTCTCAATCACATTGCATAATTATCTCCTGATTTTCCTCAATGACGTGATCTGATTTTCCACCTTAATAGGTTTCCATATTAATGTAAACAATCTGTCTATTTATTTTCCTTCCTATTGTATCGAATAAATCACTTTTCCAAGAATGAAAAAGGAACCTTTGAACTAAAATTCTATAGAAAACAGCTCCTTAAGTAGTCGCTTCTTGATCTGGCATCTATTCGACGGAAGCTTGGCAGGCCGACCTTTGGTCACTTGTTTACCTCCTCCAAATATCAATTTCTTGAGAATTCTTTTCTTGATCTTCCATCTGTTCGCCGGAAGCTTGTCATAAGAAGTTCCCTTGGCCTTCCAACCATCTTCTCCGGTGCCGATTGGTTGCTTTCCTATCTCACCCATCTCCTACTTTTTTTTGGGTAAAATATGTATATTGGTTTGTGGAAAATATGAGAATGTATGTGTAAAACGTGTTTTTTTTTTGTTTGCTTGAAATAAATGTGTTTGTGTATAAGTGTTGCTTGTAAAAAGTGTGTTTTTGTTTGAGATGAAGAATTTAGTTGCGTGCGTAAATGTATATATAGAAGGGATTAGTGGGAGTGATTACGCGTTAATAATGGATAATAAACTTGACGGCATCTTTGGTAAGTGTCACCTTCTCGTTGTAAGAAAGGCCTACAATGACTTGGTCACTTAATAATCTAACAGTTTTGTTTTATTATAGGGAGCATAAATTTTTTTTAACACATTAAACATCGACTATATGAACCTTTGCCTTTTTTTTTTTTTTTTGGTGCAAAGAGGTGAAAATATATTATTACGCCAGAACAACTTACATCAGGCATCATTCACTGGAAATGGACATACCCAACCAGTATAACAAGAAATTCAAAGTCCTAACTCAAATGAGACAATACAAAAGAAATATCACTGATAGGCTATAAACTGCTAAACCTATCATGGACAGATACAAAACTTATCAAAATACAGCCAACTCCAAGCCTGATTCACCTCTTGAATGCACCAAAGACCATAAGCTCTTAACTACATTTTCATCTACATCCTCCAACATTGACCATTCTTCCAGCACCCACAATAGCCAAGAGGACAGATGGAGAGGCATCATTAAGAAGCTTAGCCACCCAAACCATTCCACTCAAGGGCTCTACCAAGATCTCTACATTTCCCTCTTTACAAAAGGCTTCAAGAACTTGGGAACACACACCTTGAGGGAGTATCTCCAAACCTCCTTTAGGCACTGTATTTCTAGGACCAAGTAGGATCATCTTTCACTCCTCACTATTCCTAGAAACATACAATGCCACACCAAGCTTGCTTACCCTTCTCAGCATGGAAACTCACTTTATGAGGTAAGAGAAGACAATGGACTGATAAATTCCCAAACAGTCACAATGCTACCTAACAAAGGCCTGCAAGGGATGAGAGGAAATTTATAGTCATTGGCTGCACATACCTCAAGATACAGAGCCATCATCTGAAGCAAGCTTAATATCATCCAAATTCCATTAGCTAAGGAATTTGAAGATGAGGTCAAAACCCAACTGCATCTAGAATGATAATCATCATTAAGAATCATTCTCACCAATCTTCCACACCATCTGCTATACACCCTTATGCCAAACATACCTGATCAACTGTGCTTGTTAAATTGGATTTTCCAAACTTCTGCTACTTTCCTCACAGCCTCAGTATCATTAACAATCAAGCTCATTAATTTGAGTTGAAGGACCTCATAGATGTTTTCATACAATTTCTCAGTACTTCTCTTCTCACCTCTGAAAATTCTTTGGTTTCTCTCTTGCCAAATGTAGTAAACCACAGCTGCAACTCCCAGCCTTCTCACAACATTCCAGATCTGGTTGCCATTTTTCTTGCTTAGTATGTCTGTAACAACATCTTTTAGTTTGGTGTTTACATTATTGTAATTCATCTTACATCTCATTTTCTTCCTGACCTCCTAAGAAAATTTGCATAGGAAGAACAGATGATTGTGTGAATCATTAACTTCATTGCATAGTGGGCACAGAAGGCCAGTGTGAGTTCCCCAATTCATAATTCTGTCTTGAGTCAAAAGTCTCACAAGCATAGCTAACCAAAGACAGAAGGAGTGTTTAGGGATACACTATTTGAACCATACAACTTCATGCCAGCAGACTTCTACCTCATTTGAAGAAAGGCTGTTTAGAACATGCTTGACATGGAAAGGGATCAGATTGATATCATCTTTTTTCCACATGACTCTGTCTTGGGAGCCCTCATTTAATGTTGGGGGTTGGATATTCATGAATTCAAAATCAATATTCCTCCATTCCAAAGGCCATTTCCAGTTACCCCCTTCAATCATTTCACTTAATGTGGTCATCTTGGAGATTCTTGCATCATAAAGTTCTCTGTGAGAAATGGCATATATTAAGAGCCCATTAGAGTGCCATTTATCTAGCCATAAACTAATTCTTTTCCCATCTCCAATCTTGTATTGCAAGCAGTTTGCAGTCTTATTTCTGATTTCCAATAAACATTTCCAACTCCAACTATCACTTTCATTATACTGCACGTTCCAAATACTGTTTTCTTTCAACCTCATCATGTGTACCCATTTCACCCACAAAGTATCCTTCTTTGAAGCAATATTCCATAGATGTTTAGTTAATAAAGCTTCATTCCATTTTTCAAGATTTTTAATGCCTAAACCACCCATTACCTTAGGAATACATACCTTTTTCCATGCTACCTTTGCTTTACCTCTGGCAGAATCCCCATTGCTCCAAAGGAATCTTTTGAGAATCCCATTAATATCTTTTACAACAGTCTTTGGGAGGAGGAAAACAGATGCCCAATACATAGTCATTGATTCAAGGACAACAACAATTAGAAGAAGTCTTCCGGCATAAGAGAGGTATTTACATTTCCAATCTTCTGTTCTCCCTTTGATTTTATCAATAAGAATTTGACAGTCATGAAGATTCAATCTTTTGGTGATTAGAGGAACTCCCAAGTATTTAGTAGGCAGAGTCCCTTCCTTAAACTGCATAATAGTCTTTAGTTGCGCTTTCACAATATTGGTCAGACTTCCAAAAAACATAGTACTCTTATTAAGATTGGGGAAGAGACCAGAAGCCTCACTAAACTCCTTCAATGCTTCTTTTATAATTCCAAGAGATAGTTGATCACCATGGCAAAAGATCATCAAGTCATCTACAAAACATAGATTTACCAGCTTCAATTCCTTGCATCCATGATGGTACTTGAAACCAGTGCTACTTCTGATTCTTCTTTGTAACAATAAAGTCAGCACTTCCATAACCAAGGTAAAGAGATAAGGAGATATTGGATCTCCTTGTCTCAATCCTCTTCCCCCTCTAAAGTATCCATGTCTTTCTCCATTGATACAAATTGTGAAAGCTGGTGTTTCAACCCCCTTCATAATCCACTCTATCATTCTGTGATGAAAGCCAAATGATTGCAAAACAGTCTTTAAGAACTTCCAGCTTACAGTATCATATGCTTTTTGCAAATCAATCTTCATAGAACATCTCTTAGGCCCATTTTTCCTTCCATAGCCTCTTAAAATTTCCTGAGAGAGCATGATATTATCTTGTATTAGTCTTCCGGGTATGAAAGCACTTTGATTGATCTGCACTAATTTCTTCAGAGCACCTTTAATCCTGTTGGTAATCACTTTACTTATGCACTTATAAAGAACATTACAACAGGCAATGGGCCTAAAATCAGATACTCTAACGGGTGTTTGGATTTTGGGAACTAATGTGATCAATGTAGCATTAATTTCACCCAGGAGTTGTCCAGTGACAAAGAATTCTCTAACAGCATCACATACATCCTTACCAACCACACTCCATGCTTTTTTTTAAAACCTGGAAGTATACCCATCTGGTCCTGGAGCTCTATTATCCCCAATATCAAACATAGCATCCTTGATTTCATTATCTGTCACCTCTTTCACAATATGATTTGCCTCTTCTTGGGTCAGAACTGTACTAAACAAGTCTTCACTTAGTCTTAGATCAGTCACAGAAGCTGTAGTACCCAAGAATTGCTGAAATTATCTTTAAAAAACTAGACACAACTAAACAAGTCTAAACAAGAACTGTACTAAACAAGTCTTCACCATATGAACCTTTGCCTTGGTAAAGAAGTAATTATCTTTAAAAACTAGACACAACTAATTTAACTTTTCTTATCTGTTTCTTATTGGTGAATTCTTATATGTTGCACGAGTACCAACATGCTTATAAGACATTTGCACATATATAGTGACATGCATGGTAAAATGAGTAATTTTCACACATAATTCTTAGAATCCTTCCTTTTTAATCATTTGAAACCCTATAGGGGTATTTTGAATTAGAAGTATTACAAATGATTTTTCAAAGGTTTTTGAAGATAGAGATCTTAGTTAGAATCGTTTTCGTCTTTGTAAGATCGATATTCTAAGATCTTACTATAATGTCACTTTTTTAATAGTTTTGTAATATTATACAAATTTACAAATTATTATATATCATAAACACAAAATTATATGAATGTTTCATAGAAATATTGTCATAAATTATGAATATATAATGTTTTAAGAAGATTAACATGTTGTTTTTTAAATTCTATAAAACAAAATCCATAACTTTGTAGTTTCTTAGTATGTGGTTCGAGTAAGTAAGATCGGATCAGATTAGATCTTAAGATCTTATGGTTAAGATCGGAAGGCTATAAGATCTTAAGCTTGCAAAGACCGTATGTAAAATTGAGATCGTTTTTGCTTTGTAGTTGTAGTATCGTATAGTAAGATTATAAGATCAAGAACGAGATCTTAATAAGCATGATTTTTTCAATTCATAGTAATTATTAATTAACTTTGTGTGTTTACAAGAAAATTTTAGAGCTTAAGGGTTTTATGTTAAAAATGACTGAATTCTACTTTTACCATTTGATCAAGTCACAAGAAGAAAATGTGTTTGGTTTCTAGACGACTTATATTGAAGTCAATTGATTGCGGCTCAAGTTCCCTGCAGATGCAACGCGTCCACGTATTAAACCGACTAAAGTGTTTGACTTGTTATAAATTCTATTACTTGACTCTTTTCTTGTCACAAGAAGAAAGTATGCTTGTTTCTAGACTTCTAGTATAGTGTTTTTTTCTTATTATGATCTCCCAACTGTTGACAAGGTCTAGATAATCTGCTTTGAATAGTTGATTCTTAAAATAATTAATATACTACCCTAATTAAATACAAGAATTCAAGATTATTTCAATAGTTGCAAGAACATTAAATTCCCAAACAAAAATAGTTTGTAAAGCGGTTTGCAACAAATAGTTTTCAGATATTTTAAAATATATAATGACGTTCTAAATAAAGATTTTTCCAGAATGCTAAAAACCTTAGAAAACGAAAAAACATTTTTTTACATTAAAAATCATGCGTGATATATTTACCATTGTTGAACAAGTCTTTGCTATAATCACATACTCCCTCCCGTCTCAAATTTTATGTTTATTTTGACTTTTTGAATGAAACTTTGACCTTAAATATTTTTGTTTGTATTATATAATAATTGACAAAAATTATATCAATGAAAAATACATTTAAAACACAATCTATTCATATATTTTGCATCAAATATTATATAATACAAACAAAAATATTTAAGGTCAAAGTTAGATTCAAAAAGTCAAAATGAACATAAAATTTGGGACGGAGGTAGTACTTATTATGAAAAAAAAATCTACAAAATGATGTGAGGTGACACCATATAACTTACTGCAGTAAAATCGTGATTTATTGTATACTGGTTGAAGCCAAAAGAAAACATTATTCACAACTTTTAGGGTCCGTTTGGTTTATAAGTGAGGTTGGATTGAGATTTGGATTTGATATAGAATTTAGATTTGAGGTAGGTTTAGGAAAGAGAAAATATATTTTTAAAATATATTTTATAATAAATTTTAAATAATATATATATATTATTTTGAATGATAAAAGAGTAAAAAAAAATATAAAATACATAGTGGGTCCATATTTATAAAGAGAAAGAGATTAAGGGACCTACAAAAATATTGATACCCTCTTGAAAGACACCAAAATAGTCATCTATCACTTTTTCATTCCTAATTCCATTCCAATCTTCTAAAAAATCAACCCAACAAATTATTAAAGTCTTTTCAACTCAAAACCCATTCCATAACCCCATACCAAACGGGCCCTAGTTATATTATTGGGTAATTCCTTACCACGAGCTTACATTTATACGGTCATAGTCGTAAATCTTACATACGACTGAACTACTTTACATATATTTTGTTTTCAATTTTTTCTGTGTACTTTATTCTGCTTGTGCCCTCAGAAGTGCCATACTGTATGTGCATGAATCAACTCACAGCATATAACCACAAAAAGAATTTTCAAACAGTATATTACATTCCCTTTTTACATATTAAGGCTACAAATAGTAAAGTAAAAGTTAAATATAACCAAATGATACATCATTCAAGCTTTGCGTACACGATCACGCCATGAGCCTTGTTGCAATGATCGAACCTATGAAAACCAAATCAGCATCATAGCAATGTCAATGACTACAATAAACGAAGAGGTGAAATTTTGACCCATCTACATAAGAATGGGTCAGTGTTGGATACTTTAACCTTAATATGGTTTCGAATAAGTTGTTTTGCAGAAATATAAGTAAATCAAGTTGAAAGTCTCCTGATATGTGTTTTTTATGAATAAATTTTGCTTGTTTCTGTAATTTTATGCAGTAAAGTCAAATAATTTGTTTTGCATAAAAGAGTCAAACCAAGTATATTTTAGGAACAGAACCAGCCAAAATTGCCCAAACAAGTACAAAAATTGTCATTTTGACCCGTTATCCACTTTCCCCACCCACCATCTTCCCATCTGTAGAATATGATAATGTGCAAAGATTCACGCACCTGATCACTTATGAGGCTTGCAGCAGGGGCAGTTTTGGGACTTTCTTTTGTGTTATTATTTGATTCTGGTTCACTGTCTGTATCAACAGGCGGTGGAAGTGATGGAGTTCCGAAAATAGCCTCATCATGAGTAGCCTTTACCTTCTCTTCCCTTCTTGCCTTCAAGATGTCCAAACGATACACTTAGTATCCAAAGTTTTAACACATTTTTGGAATCGATGTTGCGTTATATAAAAACACTTGAATAGAAAATGGTGTAAATTGTGAAATACCTCCACCGCAGAAAATCGAAAAGTTTGCCCAATGTGCTTCATTAAATCTCCATCATCTTCTGCAGCTGAAAGATGCACAACAATACTATGAGTGTATATATCTAGAATAGCTCATACGATTTTTCTTAGGCTAAGTGAAATGTTACAATTTTAACTGGATAAAAGAGGTGTGCTCGAGGCATTCAGATAGTAAATATGTAATCAAAAAAAAAAAAAATCTTGAGAGATTGAGAATGTAATTATCTAAAGGTGATCACCAAATAAATATTGTGTAAAACGCAAATTAGGGGACATTTATAAAGTTTAACCTTCAATTTCTTCTTCATCATCAAGTGGGGCATCTTTGTCAAAGTTAAACCTCTCCCATCCTGATCCCATGCCATTTGCTTCATCCTGTTTAGCTGAAAATGACACAGCAAATGAACATTTGTTACCAAGGATGATGAGAAAAACATATTAGGGGCAAATATGTCATTGCACATGGAGAATAACAAGTTCATGAAGGAGTTATACATGCATTTCATTTTGCAGAAAATGCTTATTCAAAACATAGACAAGATACACACTTTGGGTAAAAAAAAAATCATAATAACATTAACTTACAAGTTGCAGAAAGCTGAAGTTTCATCTTGGCTTTGACCTTTTCAGCAGGTGTCTACATACAACACAAAACATGACATATGTTAAACTTGTACACAACAGCAAGTATAACATCTATTAGCTTCCTAAGTAGATAACAACTAGCAAACACAAAAGATATATGATAGGTACTAGTGTACTACAACATCATAATTTTTTCCTGATAGCGTCAGCGAATCATAACCATATGACTAAGGTGTGAAGGATAGTAGATGGATTGTAGTGAATAGTGATGGTCTGATGGACAATGGAGCTAACGTTCTAGAGGATCTTGGATTCCTCAATAACTCTGTGAGGCTTGAGTTCATAATGACATCATTTGGTCTCAAAACTAGTCAACACAAATATGCTTTGGATTTATTAGCAGAAATGCACATTCTTTATTCTAAATCTGCCGTTGTCCCCTTAGATCCGTATACGAAGTTAAACTCAGATGGTGATCAACCTCTTGAAGATCCTGGTGCTTATAGAAACATTGTTAGAACACTTCTTTATTTGACCATCACCATACCAGATCCCTCTTTTGCTGCACAAAACTTGAGTCACTTAGTCAGTGCCCTTACTACCCTTACTGCAATTCACATGCCAGCTCTCGTTCTAACCCTACAATGCATCAAGATGTCACATGGTCAAGACCTTCTATTTCCTCTCTCATATAATACACTTCTCACTGCATTTTTTGGTTCATCTTTTATACCTTGGCAATCAGCCAATCAAAGAGGAGAAGTTCGGTATCTAGTCTTGTACGGAAGCCGAGTGCAAGGAATTAACACTTTAACACACACTATATTGGTTCACTAAATCAGCGCCCCAATTACACTAAAAGTCTAAATTAACATTCTCTGCTACCTAATATAAGTTTCTAAAATTTTCCCAACAACTAGATAATTTATTTTACACATAACTGACTTTCCCTCTATACCATGTATATGTATGTATGTTGATATACCTGGGAATAGCTCATATAAATACATGAACATTCTCTCGATCATTTTATTGTGTGTGCAACATCACAGTTCACTTAATCTACATTCACAATCTAAGAGATCTTACATGTCAAAACGTTCTACATCACCACAAAAGATCTGATTAATTATGGTCTCAAGTCTGGATGATGATTGCTCTACCAAGACCTTTAAGGCGAACAACAATAGCAAGGATGATGTTGAGTTTTGTTCCTTGTCCATTCATCCAACACACAAACAATCACAATGGTTAATTTGATATAAACAAGATTCATTCGGCTGGATAAGTATAGTTCTCATACCAAAAGATATCCACAAATGTCGTGAACTCTTATATTGCAAAGCAACTTAGAAAGAAAGAAATCTAAGAGAAGATTCAAATTTTTACACCGACTCTCCCGAGTAACATCAACATACATATACATAGAAATAGAGGATGATCAGTTAGTTGGCTAACAAAGATTACCTAGTTGTAATTTGTAAACCAAGATTCTGAAACCGAATTCAATCATATTGCAGTTAAAATGCACAAATTCTAATCACAACATACATACAAATATCAGCATTCAAAAAGAAGTATATACCATCTTATCATAACCTTCGATCAACTTCTCATAATCAACTCTCCCGCTTCGCTCCTTTCCACCCTTCCTATCACCGCGATCATCCTCCCTCCTCTTGTCCGATTTTCGCCTCGGAGAAACACTTCTACTCCTCCTTTTCTCCGATTTTCGCCTCGGAGAAACACTTCTACTCCTCCTCCTCCTCCTTCCCCTATCCCCATTTCTATCCCTCTCCCTATCCCTATCCCTATCCCTATCCCTATCACTATCACTATCCCTATAATCTCTGTCTCTATAATCTCTATAATCTCTATCTTTGTCCCTATGATAATTTGAAACCCTAGGGTTTTTCTTGAGCTTATTTTGAATAGATTCAATCTGGGTTTGTTTATCTGAAGCATTTGAAGGGCCAGAAGCTTTGACGAAGCTACTGAGGAATGAAGATGAGGATCGTAGAGCGGAGGCTCTTTCCGGTACGTCGGTGTCGGAGGAGAAGGGAGTAGAGAAGCCGAGGCCTTGTTTGAATCTGGCGGCGCCGCTGCCTTTGCGAGTGAGCTCCTCGTAGTATGCTGCTGCTTTTTCTTCCTCCATTGATTTTCTGTTTTAGGTGGTGTTTTTGCTTTGTGGCTTTTGAATCGAGTTTGTTTAAGCTTGGTTTATGAGCTTATAAGATTTGGCTTATAATTTTTCGGCTTTATTTGAAAGTGACGGGCTTATATAAGTTTATCCTAAATTTTAGCATTCTTTCTCCTAAAATTTTTAAGATGTCATTAATGTATTTTTTAAGCATTATAATTTTTAATGCATAATATACACAATGCATAGCTTTTACTAATTTATCGTTCACAACATTTTAATGCTTCATTTATTATTTTTTTTGAATTAGTATAGTTTTAATAAAAAAATGCACATATAAATAAATATGATTTTAGAATGTATGCAAAACTACAAAGTTCCAAAACTATTGTTATATCATAAGAGTGTTTCGAGAACCAATCTAAATAAATTTTGAATTATTTTAAATAAAATTAACCACAAAAGTAAAAAACGATTTATTGTAAAAATCATGACAATTTTTTGAAGACAAATGATGCAAATGTTCAAAGTGCTAAGTGCTAATTCAATAATTAATATATTAGTATATTAATTATTATACTTTCATGGACAACTCTAAATGATTGCTTAAACATGTAAGTTTTCTTTACATTATAAGCATTTTTTATTTATTTATATCTTCTATCTATATGGGACAAGTGTTATAAACAAATTAATGATACAAACATTTTCATAAATATATACTTTACAAGATCTATACATTTGTAGGACCTTACTTTTATCAACCTTATCACAAACCCAACTCGTTATGCGTATAACACGTTCAACACAAACACAAACCTATGCGTAAAAAAAAGAAGGAAATATTAGAAAGATGGTGACTTGATGTTATATGGATCGTGTATGTGAAGATAAAGATGAAAACAATAGATGTTTTATTTCAAAGGAAAAACACACACACACACACTCAAGCACACACCTCAAATGACTCATTTGAGGTGTATTTATACTACCTTACAACTTACCCTAATGGGCTTGGCATGGGCCGTGGATATGGGTTGGATTGGATTGGGTTACTTGGACTTATACAAGGCAAGCTTATCATAACGCCTAGCCATTTAGCTTTGTCCAATCCACGAGCCCGTTGACTATTCTATCACAATATCTAACACACGATATAAAGTTCCTAAATGTGAATGACCATCACTTCTAATAAAAACTATTAAGGCTAACAATCTCCCCCTAAGGGGTGGTCATTCAAATGATGCTCCACTTGATTTGGTCTTTACTTTTCTCGAGCTTGAACTTTGTGTGTAGATATAGAATAGTCTTGATTCTTTGTTCCTTCATGCTTTGTGATCAGATAATGTGGTTGTCTGCCGTTATCAACTTCGTTGGTTTGGTGTCTCCACGTCTTTCTCCACCATGCTCACACTTCTATTTGTCTTTGAGTTTCCAATGATGAAGTTCTCGAGTCTTTAAACTTTGTAGATTCTTTGACATTGATGAAGAATCATCTTTAACTTTGAGTAGCCTTTGATTTTGATGAGAACTTTCATGTGTTGTTGGTATGAGCATGTGGCGAGTCTGCACGATCAATCCGCTTCGGAGCTTCCATAAGAAGAAAACATAAAAAACAGGTTAGTAATAAGCGGATTCCGGCACTTACAAGTTTGAATTTCGAGGGTGTTAACAGCATAGTGTGAAAACACGTCTCTAATTCTTACAAAGGCCGTTCCTGAAGGAGTCCCACAAGTGAGATAACACGATATACCGAAGTACACCTACAGTTCAGATGAGTCGCTGAGGTACACCGAAGCATCACCTCACGACTGTAGACCGTTTGAGACACACTAAGCGTAATCCACGGGGAGTTACCGAAGTGACCTGCTGTCAGGGCTGTTTGATGTTGACCCTGGCAGGAATTTCCATTCAATCACTGAAGATCACAGATTTGAAACTTCTCATAAATGTTCTGGCAGATTGCTAAGACCTGCGTAGGACTCTAGAATATATCACTTGTGTCCTTATTGATGAACAACAAGCGATGTCATGTCATGTGTTCCTATGAGATCTTTTGATGAATCTCGTGGCTCTAGACTCAATAGTGCATTTTGGTTTTCCTGAGCGGAGACTAGGGAGAGGGTCTCCTTCTTCAATACCAACGATCTCTAAGAGAAAGTCGATAGATTATGTAAGGTTCCCAGTGAGAATGAAACAAATCCTTTTAAGAGGAATTGAGTGGCTAGAAGGTTTAGTGCAGTGCGTCACTGGGTCCATGACGTCTTTGTCTTCAATACCGGTGTCATCTTAGTGACAACCAGTAGCATATGAATTGAACCCGGTTTCTGCCCTAAGGTTGAATATGGAGGGCTATTTCTTTTCACCCTTTCTTTTACTTTTCTTTTTAATTCTTCAACCCATTCTTTCTCCTTTCTCACATTACTCCTTTTTTCAATCATACCTAAGGACTTCTAATACTAAACTATTTGTGATGTCCTTGGGTAGATCCCTCCGGCTCTGGCGGATCATAGGACTGAATTCCTATCCTTAGTCACCTTATAACTCCATGACTGTCCCATGTTGCCATAAAACCATTTTTCTTGAAAATCTCTCAGAGTGTTTATGATAGAAAACATGTTTGAAGCACTCCGAGAGTTTTATATTTTCAGAAACACTCCCCCTTCATATGTGCTTATAAGTTTTAACAAAAATCTGCACATCGAGGGTAGAGTTTGCACTTTTTGAATTGATCGGCTCATGATAGACAATTCCCCACGAGACACGGTTACGTTGCCTAGTTAAAGAGTTCCATTGTCAGTTTTTAGGTGACAACTAGCTCTAATAACTAACTTGAAGTTGTAAACACTCCTTGAAAAGGAGGTTAGACCCATGAAGGTGCATATCTATCACAAGTTTCTCGAGATGGTACATTTACTGACTTTGATTCCCGTCAATTCATTGGTTCCGTCTGAGTCGAGCTCATTTTGAGATTCAAACAACGATCATTAAAACTTTTAGATCACATTTTAATCACGTCTCCTCCCCCTCAAAAATAGCATATTCGTGATATTTTTGATATCAACGGATTAAACAACATTTTAGAATCTTTTGGGGAGACAAACGGATATGATTTAAGCATGAATTTGGAACATTTTAGTTTTATACTCCCCTTTTAATAAAGCATAATCAATTAAAGGGTTTTAGAGGGAGTTATCTTGATCACAAAATATTTTGAAAGATTTTGAAAATCTTTTTGAACAATCTTGAAAAGGTGCTCAAGATGATGATGATTTCTCACCAGTTTTAAATGTAGTGCACTGAAGCGTACACTTGTGATTTTTCTTTAAAAGCACGAGTTTTGATTTGTAAAATAATCAAAAGTCATCATTATAGTCCGGGTTTCGTACTGAAGTATACGAAATCCATAGTTGAAGAAATTTTGAGAAACGACATGTTTTGAAAAACATTAAAGAACTCTCGCTCAAGCATCTGTACATACCCGTATCATTGTTGAATGACATTTCTAGAAACGTACAGAATATCGATTATACGAGAGACATGTCGTGAGAAGAATATTTTTGGATTTTAGATTTTTCTATTGTTTTTGAATTTTTTGAAAGTTTTATATTTTTATATTTTGCTTTTGTTGGTTTTTCAAATTTTGTATTTTGTTTTTCAAAAATATTTACAGCGAAGCTTGTTGGAAAATCATTTTCAAGAAGATTCGAGAAGACGTTCTAACTCCTCAGGGGTTAGGCTTCGCATTCCAAGTCGTCGAACTAAATAGTCAAACCTTTCTTTTGGAAGGGCTTTAGTTAATAGATCGGCAAGTTGGTAATCTGTCTTCACGAAGAATAATTCAACAGTACCATTTTCGACGTACTCTTTGATGAAGTGGTAGCGGACACGGATATGCTTAGTCTTTGAGTGATGAACAGGATTGCATGATATGGCTATGGCACTTTTCGAGTCACAATACATAGGTATTTTATCGAAAGTAAAGCCATAATCTGTGAGTTGTGTTCTCATCCATAGAACTTGAGCACAACACGCAGATAGAGATACATACTCAGCTTCAGCGGTTGAAAGTGCAGTGCAATCTTGTTTCTTTGAAGACCAGCTTACTAACTTTTCACCCAAAAATTGTGCTCCTCCGGATGTAGTTTTTGCTGTAACTTGATCACCTGCGTGGTCTGCATCTGAAAAGGCAATTAGATCAAATCCGGATTCCTTCGGATACCAAAGTCCCATGTGAATGGATGTCTTCAGGTACCGAAAGATCCGTTTAACCTCTTTGAGGTGCAATTCGGTAGGCTTTGCCTGAAACCGTGCTAATAAGCAAACAACAAAATGAATATCTGGTCGACTAGCAGTGAGGTACATGAGAGAACCAATCATGCTCCGATATTTCTTCGGATCAATAGGTTTCCCAAACAAATCGGCTCTAATTTTTGGTGAAGTTACCATTGGTGTTCCGACCGAGTCACAATTATCCATACCATGATTTTTCAAAATCTCAGTCGTATATTTAGCTTGATTTATAAAAATTCCACGAGGGGACTGATGTATTTGTAAACCAAGAAAGAATTTTAGTTCCCCCATCATGGACATTTCAAATTTGCTTTTCATGAGATTTTCAAAATGTTTTGAAAGATTCGGATTAGTGGACCCAAAGATGATGTCGTCCACATAAATCTGAACAATCAAAATGTCGTTTTTGCATTTTTGTGTAAACAAGGTAGGATCAACTGTTCCTTTGGTGAAATTGTTTTGGATAAGGAAAGAGGACAGTTCGTCATACCACGCTCTCGGAGCTTGTTTCAATCCATAGATTGCCTTTTTGAGTTTGTAGACGTAGTCTGGATGTTCCATGTCTAAGAAGCCTTCTGGCTGACTCACCTACACTTCTTTTCAGAGTTCCATTCAAGAACGCGGTCTTAATGTCCATCTGATAAACCGTGATGTTTTTGTGAGCGGCGTAGGTTAAGAATATCCTGACTGCTTCTAGTCTAGCTACCGGCGCGAATGACTCTTCAAAGTGTATCCCTTCCTCTTGTCTATATCCTTTGGCCACAAGACGAGCTTTGTTGCGAATTACAGTCATCTCTTCGTCCCTTTTGTTCTTCCATAACCATTTGAGATCGATGACGCGAACGTCAATTGGTCTTGGAACCATTTCCCAAGAGTCATGTAGACGGTATTGGAGAAGTTCCTCCTGCATCGCTTCTATCCATGCGGGTTCTGCCATTGCCTCGCGAATGTTCTTTGGCTCTATATTGCTAATCGAGCAAAGGCAAATGCATAAGTGGCAATCGGTGGCAAGTTGGCGTCTCGTCTGAATTGGCCTTGAAGGTTCACCAATAACTTGTTCAATCGGATGGTCTTTAGTCCACTTCAGAGTAGAAGGATACCGTTGGTTAAACGTATGCGAGTTAGATGGTTCTCGTAAGCTTGAAGAAGATTCAGCGGATTCCGTAGCAAACGGGTTTTCAAATAAGTCTTCATCTAACGTTGCATCGTTTTGGTTTTGGTTTTGCTCATCAACTACTGGTAGAACGGGTGCAATAACTGTAGTAGATGTAGATGATGTAGATGGAATTGGTGCATTGGTTTCGACCGTTGTAGATGCATCTTCTGTTGGTCGTGGAGGATGATTTTGAGCGGGTGCAGCGGAATGATGGTTTGATGCATTTGTCGAAGTTCCACCATAGTATTCATCGAACATTAACTCGAAGAAATTCTCCCATTCTTGTTCTTTAGGATTGTCAAACGAAGTTGATTGAGCTCTTTGAGGTACGAGTCCTGAACTGATGTGTCCAGAAGTCTGCGGGTTTAGTGCGGGTTCTAGAGCGAGTCTCTCAGAAGCCATATGTGAAAGTTCATCAAATTTCACATTCATCGTCTCCATGATCCTCCTAGTTCTTCTGTTATACACCCTGAATGCCCTCGAGTTATCTGAATATCCAATGAAGATTCCAATATCACCTTTTGCTTTCAGTTTTCCAAGATCTTCTCTGTCATTCGTAGGATAGCACAAAGCGCCAAACACGTGAAAGTAAGAGATATCCGGTTTTCTGCTGTTCACTAGCTCATATGGGGTTTTATTGAACCTTGGATGGATGAGGGATCGGTTCTGAGTGAAACAAGCAGTGGCAACCGCATCAGCCCATAGAAATAACGGTGCACTAGAATAGATTAGCATTGTGCGAGCAGCTTCCACAAGAGTTCTATTTCTTCTTTCAACTACCACATTCTGCTGTGGAGTTCTAACAACTGATGTCTGATGTGTAATTCCAACATCTTCAAAATAAGTTCTTAACTCCTGATTAGTGAATTCTGTGCGTTGTCTGTTCTTACAACCCTTACTGGAGTTTGAAGAAGTACTTGAATTCGTTTCAGAAAGGTGATGATGATGCCTGGTGCTTCGTCTTTTGATCTCAGAAACTTAATAATCATCAACGATAACAAGAATATACTTTTTACCATTAATGCTTTCAACTCTCATTGGGCCACATAAGTCCATGTGCAACATATGCAACTTTGCTTCCGAACTAGGTACGGATTTAGGTTTATATGATGCTATTTTGCTTTTTCCTTGTTCGCATGATGGACATAAGTGATCCTTGGTGTATTTGAACTTTGGAAGTCCGTTGACGATGTTGTCTTTGGCAATTTTGTTGATGGTGTCGAAATTAAGATGAGATAACCGTCTGTGCCACAACCAGGACTGTGTTCCAAATGCTCGTGTCATAAGACATATTGGTGATGAAGAGGCCATTTGATTGATGTCGATAGCATACAAGTTTGTATCCCGATTCCCAGTTAGGAGATCAGTGCCATCCAAGTTTCTAACGAAGCAAGCATTTTTCCTAAAAGCAACCTCTAAATCTGCATCACAGAACTGCCCGACTGAAAACAAATTGTGTCCCAACCCTTCGACATAGTAAACCCGAGTGATCAAATAATTTCCAAAAGGTAGATCTCCATAACCCATGATAGCTGCTACATGATCATTTCCAAAACGTACGGTTCCCATGAATTTCCAGACGAAATTGATCAGCAGCTTCAGATTCCCAGTCATGTGCTTGGAGCAACCCGAGTCGACGATCCAAAGACATATTTCGATAACCTGCCAATAACAGAAGAAGAAGATTTTGGAAACCGTTTTGATTTTGGTTCCGTTTGGTTAGAGGTAAAATCCTGATCACACTCAAAGAAGTTCTCTACTGGGAGAGTAGGCTCATTACTCATTCTACCATTCTGGAGTGTGAAAGTTCTACCCGTAGGTTTCCAAATGTCTTCCCTATAGTAAACGCTATGCTTCCTATCAGTAGTGTAAAGCCTAAGTCTTGCAACTAGTCTTCCTACTCGTTTAGCATAAGTTCTTTTAGGAACATTCTTCTGAACAGGCTTAACAATCTCATTCTTAGAAACACAATCATCATGAACATTAGATAAAGATTTCTTGCAAGTTAAACAAACAGATTCAACAGATTCATTAAACTTAGCAGATTTCATAGGTTCAGTACATTCAGATGAAATGTCTTTCTTATTCAAAAGCGATAAATTCCTAGGGTGTTCTTCTACTTTCTTCTCTTTATTCAAGCTACTACTCCTAGAGGCAGTCGAGACTCTATTGTTCCTTGTATTGCACTTAGGCTTTAGTCTGCTGCTCCTAGAGTTGCTTTCTAGTCCTGTAGAAGGTAAGGTACACGCATTAGGATTCACATTTTTATCAAGGGAGGTGGTTTCAGCTGTCCTAGTCTCTTTAGAGTGCTTTTCTAAACTTATGTCGTTTGTTCCATATGTTTTAGATGTGGTGGCAGACGCATTAGTGGCACTCATCTTAAAAAGTCCAGGTGCTAAAACTTTTGGTTTCTCGATAACCGCTTTTCCTTTATCAACATTTTGTTTAGGTAGGGCAGGTGGAGTGACTGGTTTTGATGAAACATTTTTCGCATTAACTTTTGGAGGAGGCATAGAAACAGACATTTTTGGTTTGGAAACCGGTTTGGGAACATTTGCTTTCTCCGCAGTCAATGGTTTTTTAATCACAGTATCCACTGCCTTTCCTTTTTGACTTTCCAGCTGAGCCCTCAAAAGATCATTTTTCGCTTTCATGTCATTGTAGGCACGCTCATACGACAGTTTTTCATATTTGCATTCCTCAGTTTTTCGATCAAGTTGTTTAAAATATGACACATTTTCTTTTTCAAGTTTTTCAAGAGCTTTTTCATATTTTGAAACAATTTCGGAGGTCTCAGACTGGAGTCTTTCATGATCTTCAACAGAATATGTTTGCAAAATGATGGACATGATATCGGTAGTCATAACATCTTCGAAGAGAGAATCATTCAAATTTTCCAAAACTTTGATGTGTTCAACACTGTCATTAACTTGCTTTACCAGGGATTTATGGTCCTTGACAAAGTCAGCTGTTTCTTTCAAAAATGCTTGTTCAAAATGAATTACCCTTGCACTGATGGCATTCAGTTGAGGGGCAATTTGAGTTTCAAAAAACTTTCTCTGTTCAATATCAAAACTAGAGAACCAGTTATTAGGTGTAATAGTGGTTTTAGTTTTAACAGTTTCTTGAAGATCCGCAATTCTCGTTTTCACATTGTCTAAAATACTTCTCGCATCACTTGAGTTAAAAGGATTGTTTGAAGACATTTGTTCAATGTTCGAAAGAGATTTTGAGACAACGACTGGTTTTGAAACAGATTTTGAAGCAGGAGTTGACTCTTTGTTTGAAACATTTTGTGTGATGGAGAACTTTGACTTTTCTTTTTGATTGACAAAAGTAATTCCGTTAATTTTGTTCCATTTGTTATAATCAATTGGTTTGATTTCCGAATGTTTTTGTTTCATTCTTGATCTACTCTCCTCAGATAGTTCCAACGTTTCATGAGAATCATGCACAATTATAGGTTCATGCAAAACATTTCCATTGTTTAACACATTCTGAGATTTCTGAGCTTTCTTGAGGAACGAGGAAGGGTCGTTACCAAGTGCCATTCTATTATTAGTATGAAAACGTGGATTTACTTGATTAGAAAGCATCTTGATTGTTTGAGCAGAATGACCCGTTGTAAGAAGCAAATTTTCCAAAGTTTTTATCTTTTCATTCTTATCAAGAATTTCATCAAGAAGAGAATCTTCTCGTTTTGAAAAATCAGTAATCAACTGCTTCTTTTCTTTTTCAAGATCAGAAAACAATGATTTTTGTTTTGAAAGTTGGTCATTTAGATCTGAAATTTCCTTGTTTAAAGATTTAATTTTCAAGTTCGAATTCACATCAAGTGTGTTATACTTGATTTGCAATTCTTTTTCTTTAGAAACCAAATTTCGATAACCAATTTCTAATTCTGATTCTTTGTTTTTCTGAAATTCAAAGGCTTTTGCGTTCTCCTTGTAACTCTCAAGCTCAACGGTCAATTTGACATTCGCGGCCTTAACATCGCGATTGACCTTTTTAACTTTCTCAATTTCAATGCCACAGTTGTTGATTAATGATTCAAAATAAGCACGAGTTTCCTCATCAGTCTCAGTATTTTGTGCCACACAGCCTCCACTAGGATCCACATCTGGAGTTTCAGAGTTAGTATTGCTACAACTCGGATTGTCCAGGTATGTATCATAAGTAGGTGCTGATGTCACAGAATGCTATTCGTCATGAGTAAACACATCAAATATGACATTGTTATAGCATGGATCAGTGATTGGTACCTCAGATACTGCGTTGGCGTCATAGACAGGAGGTGCGTCAGAGTCAGTGTCGTACTTAGTCTCCTGAAGATTTGCCATGAAGATGCAGTTTGCATTGAGTTCCTCGAGGTCTTCCAAATCATCCATAATAGCCATGAAGTCATGTTCCTCAGCACTCAATTGAAGTCCAGATTGTTCCTTTTGTACCAACAGAATAGTTTTCTGAAGATACGCAAGATCCTTCTTTTTCGGCTTAGTTGGACAATTCTTTGCCATGTGACCCAATCCTTGACAGTTATAACACTTAACCTGATTACCCTGATTCACATTTCCATAATTCCCAACGACTGGAGCTGCAACATTCCCATTCTGATTACCCACTACTCTATTTCCAACATTCTGACCCATCTGATTACCCTGATTCGGAACCGCCTGATTACCCATGCGAAATCAAGTAGCATATCCCTGCTGATTCCCAATAACTCCAACCATTTGACATTGATTGCCCATGTTCACACCCGCTGTGCAATTTGCCTGTTGCGAGTGTTTGATGAAATCCTTTGGTTGTTGTTAGTTGGTGTGGAATAGCGACCTCTGAATGCTTTACCCAAGAATACAAATGCTTGTGACAAAGCTTCTTCTGGTTCTATTTCAAGATCAGTGATTCCTTGCTCCTGGTAATGTTGTTGTTCAGGTGGATAGTTTTGTTGTTGAGGGATGTATTGCTGCAAGTTGTTGTTAGTGGAAGATGATGAAGCTTGTTGTTGTGTATTCACTGAAGTTTGAGTCTTTGCAATGAGTGCCAATGGATCATGATTCTTTGCTAATCTTTCTTGCCTGACTTCATTCACTTCATTTTGGGTTTGTTTCAGAAAATCGTTGAGTTGATCGAAGTTCACTTGATGTAAGTCCTTTGTTTGGTTGACAATAGTGACATATCGTCCCCATTCTTCTGGTAGATTGTTCAAGAACTTGATGTTGCTCACTATAGTTCTGGGTGTCAACTTGTTTCTGATCAGCTCATTCATTAAAGTGCAGAACCTTCCATAGTAGGATTCAATGGATTCTCCTGGAGTGGATGTAAACTTCTCCCAAGCAGTTAGCAGCTTGTTCTCTGTATCTTGTTGACCAATTTCTGTTCCATGACAAAGTCATCTAACTCGTTCCCACATATCGAAAGCAGTTTCACAACTGTCTACAGCAGCAAAGATGTCTCTTGGTAAACCCAGTTGTACAATATGAATTGCCATGTCATCTGCTTCGACTTGTTTCTGATCCTCTTCAGAGTATTCCGATTCTTTTTGAAGACGAAAAAATGGTGGGACGGGAGGTGTTGCATCAGCATTTCCAGGGTCTTGGACTTGTCGAGGTATGAAGGGTCCATTCTTAATGGATTGAATCATCAATTTTCCATTAGGTTTGGTCTTGATGTAGCGAAGCATACGACTTGTCCATTGAAGATAACCACCTTTTTCCAACATAGGAGGACGGTTTTCGGCACCGGCTGCATGAATATCTTGTTGAGTTTCCATTGATGAAGGTATGATCTGATAAAGTTGATGTAGGATCGATTCAACGATAGAAGAGTTGTGGTTGATGAAGATTAAGCTCGGTTGTTGTAGTGAAAGTATGCTCTAAAAAACTTAAAAACCTCAATAACTTCTATTCTGAGCGTTTTTAGGACTTGAAGGTTGACCCTTTAGTTTATTCGGCGTGACAATATTCTCGTTCTTACGGTCGTTTTGATGGGTAGAACGCTGAAAACGGAGTTACGGTTCAAAAGTTATAGCCGTTTGAAGTTTTGGTCACAATCTTACTCGTAAAACTGTTCTTATGCGTAGAGATGAGTGCTTATGCGTAGGATCTTATGCGTAGGAGTCCTTATGCGTAAAGAGCTTAGGCGTAGAAATCCTTATGCGTAGAAATCCAAGTTACGCGTAAACTTAAGGTTAAACGTAAGTCTTATGCGTAAACGTTAAGCGTAGAAGTAGAGTACCTTACGCGTAAGAGTTAACTTATGCGTAGAGTGCTTACTCGTAAGCTTTCTGCTTATGCGTAAGAGTTGGTTTAAAACCAAAAATCCTTTACACTGTCACAGCGTAAAAGATATCCGAAAGTCGAAGTGTTCCACACACTTATCCAAGTGAGGGAAGCACTGAGTCACCTTTGTTGCACGAAGATTCGTTACCAAAAAGTTATGCGTAGAAAAAGGGTTTTGACTTTCTTACGCGTAAAAAGAGGGTTTTGACCTACGCGTAAAAAATTTCCAACGATTCAAACGGTTTCGCTTGCACAAACAACCTTAAAATCACTCCAATAGCACAAAACTGTTGACCTTTTTCACCCAAAGTGCTTAGAAAGCTTACGCGTAGAAACGTACACCTCAATAAGCACGAGTTTAAAACTGATGTAAAACACGTAAAGCTTCAAACTTTTTTGCAAAACTAGACTCTTTAACACTAAAGAAACCTCAAACCACAAGAATCTTGAAGATATTAGTGCGAAAAATAAAGTTTTAAGCGTATCCACTTTTTGTGACCGAGAGCTTTACGCGTAACACAACACAAACAAAAACTTCAACCACCCACTCCTAAACCATTGTTAGGCGATTGATACCAATTGTAGGACCTTACTTTTATCAACCTTATCACAAACCCAACTCGTTATGCGTATAACACGTTCAACACAAACACAAACCTATGCGTAAAAAAAAGAAGGAAAGATTAGAAAGATGGTGACTTGATGTTATATGGATCGTGTATGTGAAGATAAAGATGAAAACAATAGATGTTTTATTTCAAAGGAAAAACACACACACACACACACACTCAAGCACACACCTCAAATGACTCATTTGAGGTGTATTTATACTACCTTACAACTTACCCTAATGGGCTTGGCATGGGCCGTAGATATGGGTTGGATTGGATTGGGTTACTTGGACTTATACAAGGCAAGCTTATCATAACGCCTAGCCATTTAGCTTAGTCCAATCCACGAGCCCGTTGACTATTCTATCACGATATCTAACACACGATATAAAGTTCCTAAATGTGAATGACCATCACTTCTAATAAAAACTATTAAGGCTAACAACATTATATGCTCTCTTTTATTTATATCTTTTATCTATATAGGACAAGTGTAATAAACAATATTAATGATACAAACACGTTCAAAAATATATTTTATTTACTTATTACGAGGTGTTGATTATTACATATATATTTCATAAAAAAAATATTTCTACTTACTTGTGACTACGGACAACAATCAACTAATTTGACCATAACCCCATAACATTATTGACCACCGCGACGCAAAATCACGCCACTTTCAATTGTTTTTATATGAATTAGTTTGATATTATTCATCACTTTTTTAAAAGTTACTCAAACTCATTATGTTTTCGCTATAGGTAAAGTTATTGTAAGAGAAAACATAAAATTGAAAACATTTTTTGCCGAAAATTTTATTACTTGATACCCGCTGCCGCAACTCGTGGGTACCCTACTATAATATACATCTTGTAAAGTGATATAATTTATTGTCACATAAAACGTTTCAGATTATAAAGCATGGTTCATTGAAAATTTTTATTTCAGGTTACTCGCCGTCGCATCGCGCGGGTACCCTGCTAGTCATATTATAATGAAGTTACATACGCTCACAAGTCTCAAAATAAGCCACAAAATTGGGCTTTTGAAATATAAGTTGAAAAACAAATAAGCTCATAAGTCACATATAAGCTTAAACAAACACCATTTTATATAAAGTAAATGAAGTGAAAAATAAAAAAATAAAGGTTGTGTTATATAATATTATTGAAGGAAGAAAAAAAGAAGAAAGGAAAAATGACTGAAAAGAAAGGATGATTTGATCGATTTCAAAGTAAAATATTTTCTCTCAAAATTAGGCTGCAAATGTTTAATGTTTAGTTTCTATTTCTTTACTATTTTCTACTAAAAAAAGGGATAGAGATTGTCTAAAGTTCATATGAACTGTACCGGTAAAGTTTTCTCACAAACATAACAGTGGGGCTTACCGAGGGACCCGATTTACTTTATTTTTGTGAGAGAATTTTACCGGTAAAGTTCATATGAACTTTAGAGGATCTCTATCCTAAAAAAAAACTTAAAAACCGAGCATTAGGGAATAGGATGTGAGTGTAAAATCTTGTTTGTTGTGATAGCATAAGGTTAGGATTTAACTTTGAAACTAGTAAACTATACTATACACAAATCCCACCCTCATGAACGTCATTTATAATTATATTATGTATTTCAATAGAAATTCTGACACAGCTCACAAAAAGTTGCATTCTTTAAGGGGTGCTTCGTTCGAAGGTATAGGTAAAAAATGACTTTCATTCCTATTGTATTTGTTTAGTTGATGGGTTTGACACTTTAATATAGATCAAACCCTCAAAAGTATACAATCCTTAAACCCATCAAGGGTGATGGGTTTATAAACCTGTTCATACCCATATGTGTTAAATTTACGTGAGCCACATCTTAAATCACTATATTACTCTATTATACATTTATTGTGGGAGACGACGTCGTTTTGAGTTTTTTTTTCTTTACTTGGGTTTGAATGACGTCGTTTAATGTTTGGAAATAACGTTGGCCAAAAACGATGTTGTTTGGGTTTATGTTTATACATGTCTTAAATTGATGGTTATGTGTCGCAGATACATACTCTTCAAGAACACGTGTGCATAAGATCATTACTTACAAAATGAGGCTGAGTGTATGTGTGTATATGTGTGTGTATGTGTGTGTGTGTGTGAGAGAGAGAGAGAGATAGAGAGAGAGAGAGAGAGATTGTGTGTTTTGCGGTAGGTTCAATTACATGTTGATTGTTGCTTATTTTCGAGAGTTAAAGTAGAGGAAGATCACATTCAAAGATTCAATTGCATGTAATGGGTTAATCTTTGTTTGAAATTATAAGTTTATGTCAATTAATTTATAAAATTTTTGTTCCGGTGATGTTTATACATGTATAGTTTATGATATTCTTTTTAACAAATAATTGGGGTTTCTTTAATTTGTAGTGTTAAGTGAAAATTGTATGCCATTTTTTTATTGGTTTGCTGTTTTTTGGTTGTTTATGGAGAGATGATATAGTAACTGTAATTTTAGGCCTATTTGAGTTTTGATGAATTTGAAGATTTCGGCCTTGCTTTGTAATAGTTTTTGAAGGCTCATATGTGTTCACTGGTGTGGGTTTATATATTTTTAAAGTATTATACGTGGCCGTAAATTATTGATTATATGTAATCTGAGTAACTTGTCATCAGAGGTGTTTCGTGGTATTGTTTGCGTTTTGTGTTCATAGGATAATGTAAGAGGTTGTGTTGATAGTCATAGATGTTTTTAGGGTCTTGGATCAATTATTATTTGGTTTCTTATAGATAGTAGAGGTTTAAATGTATTCTGTCATTTTGAATGTTGCTTGGCTGTTATTGTTCCTCTAATTTAACCCTTAGTGAACAGTATAAGGTACAATTAAGTGACATTCATCACCCAAGTAGAACCAATAACAGATGAATAAGTGTTATTTGTGCATCGTCCCTTGGTGCCATTAATGTATTATTCGCCCTCCGTTGTTGGAACAACTTGTGTTATTTTTTTATTTTTATTTTTTTTTATTATTATTTTTTTGAGTGGTGTGTATTTTTAGTGGCGTTTTTATGGAACCCACATACACAAATAAGTGTTAATGGTTTTATTGCTAAGGAATGTATTTTAGTTATTGGTATGTTATTATGAAGGTGATGAGATGACGATAAAATGGCACACAAGTAAATGTTATTGGTATAACACCACACCTAGCTCTCTTAAAAGTAAGTACACGTGATAAGTCTTTATGTTGTCCTACCAATTTTACAATTAATAAGGTGTTTTACAAGAACTGTTCTCATCTACTCACATATACCTTTTCCTAAAAAAAAGTATACAAAAATATTTCTTCATCACCTTTGAAGAAAAAAACTCATAATTAAAATCTCAGTGGAAAAAACAAAAATATCTCTTCATCACCATTGAAGAAAAAAACTCATAACTAAAATCTCCATGAAAAAAGAAAAGCAACAACGTACTACAACGAACTCCCTCGTTCACAAAGGAGGTAGCGATTCCCCGATTAAAATAAGGCCTCAACTACCAACGCACTTGGCTCACACCAAGTTCCATGTGTGAAGCAAAATATGAGCGTGTCTGATGCAGGTTTTACTGACCAGGTTTTAATATTTGTAATTACTCGTTATACCTATGGTCTACCCTAAAGCACTAACAGGCAGTGTACCCGGTTGTGTGTAGTGTAGTATTCGGTAAAACCGAGGTCGTCCCAAGAGCTACGTGGATCGGAAATTAACTTAAGTCTATGTCACGATTTAAATTGCTTTTAAGATTGAAATAATAAATTAACTAATAAGACAAGAAAGCAGATAAAGGCAAGAGATGTGATCAATGAAGGAGAGTGGTGCTAACCTAGTTATTCCTCCTAGCTAGTAATGTCTACGTCTACTTACTTCCAATTACTTTAGGTGGGGTCAAAGTCGAGAGGACATCATTTGGTCAATTCGCCCTAACCTATCAGCAAAGATGCCACCACAGGAGAAGTCAGGTGTCCCCTCATAAGTCCTGTTGTTCCTGGTCCCCTAAGCCAAGTCATTAAGTACCGCTACATGCTAGACTTATAATAGTGAGTGCCCGGCCGTTAGGAACTTAGACACTCACCCCCTAATTCTTAAGTTCATCCAAACGGTAGGTGATCAGTTGGTCAAATCGCACAAGTAGAAAGGGTCATCAGTTGGTCATATCTTACCCTTCCCGTCTCTGTCCGCTCACCTAGGGTCACTTGGTCATATCTCCTAGGAAATTGACCTCTACTGTCATTCAAAACTACCGAACCAAGGGTGGCTACCAATAAACTATGCATGCATACACTTAGAAATAATTGTACGGAAGTAAAGTAAACGCAAACAAAACAATTAAGGAGTCATAACTAGGCCAGCACCAAGAGGTGCTTAGCCAAACATATAGTAAATCATACCAACAAAAATGAATAAATCATGAATTGAATTGAACATAATGTTTGATACAAAGTACTTGATGTAGAGCTAATAATGATGATGATTGCGAGTGAATTCTTCCTTCAAAACTGGCTTCGGACCGCTGGAAAATGCCCTGGAGTGGTGCCCTAATCGACCCCTAGGAGAGGGGTGAAGAGAGATCCTTAAAAATGCAGATTTAGGGCTGTATTTATAGGCCCCGACATGGTTACGGCGTAACCTTAAGTGCAAATTACGCCTTAACCAATGTCGGCGCAAACGAAATCGGCTTTCGAACAATTACGTCGTAACTAACATATTTAGTTACGCCGTAACTAAAAGTTACGTCGTAATCTAAATATGAAATATTTATTTCGTACTTTTTCATGTCAAGCTAATATATTGAAACTTTAATACTCTTGTTGACGCTTTTAGTCCCTCATCGCTCTTGTTACTTTTATAACAAGTCCTTGTACTTAATAAATGTTAGGTCACTAGATTTACAACACAAGCTTCAATGAAAGAGATAGAGGCGGTTGAACACGTTAAACACACACACACACGAACATAATAATACGGTTAGGCGTAAAGTGTAAAGAGAGTGAATTAAAATGAACAACCAACCCTCAAGTGAGGGTTATACAAGAGTATTTATAGGCAAGGAGCTAGGGCAACACTCCCACTCCTTCCCTTTTCCTTATTGGACATGGGCCTAAGCTTATGGGCCTTCTACATAAGCTAGACCTTAAACAAACATAAAGGCCATAATAAGCTACCTATTACATATGAGTAACTAACACTTGAATTAAGGTTTAGGAGTGATTCCAACAATCTCCCCCTCAAGTGTTGGTGATGAAAAACGGTGAAGGCGTTGATGTAATAGTAGCTTTGACGTCTTCTGACATTCTTCTTTCTTGTGAGAAGAATTGCCTTGATTCGAACAATCTCCCCAGTGTAGAGAGATAGTTTTCTCTGAACAGTTATGCTTTGATGTCATCTTTAACTTTGTTCTTTGATCTTTGTTCTTTGTGATGAAAGTGATAGTATGTTGTTGTTGTCTGCATCAATTCTGCCTCAGGTCTGCTTCGCTACTCCAGTGTCTCTACATCATTCTTCAACATGCCCACACGCTCTTTTGGACGTTGGAAATCAAGATCTTGATGAAGTTCTTTATGTCTTTAACTTTGTAGATTCTTTGGTTTGGCGAAGAATCATTCTGATTGTTGTGTTGCTTTTGGATAGAACTTCCATTAGTGATGATGTTGGCTTGAGTATGAGAAGAATCTGCACGATCATTCCGCTCCAGAGCTTCCATAAGAAGAAAACATAAAAAGCGGTTTGTAATAAGCGGATTCGGCACTTACAAGTTTGAACTTCGAGAGTGTTAACAGCATAGTGTGAAAACACAACTCTAATTCTTACAAAGGCCGTTTCTGAATCAGAGTCCCACAAGTGAGATAACACGATGTACCGAAGTACACCTACGATTTAGATGAGTTGCTGAGGTACACCGAAGCATCACCTCACGACTGTAGACCGTTTGAGACCACTAAGCGCAATCCACGGGAGTTGCCGGGCGCCTGCTGGTCGCTGTTTGATGTTGACCCTGGCAGGAGTTTCCATTCAATCAATGAGGATCACAAATGTGAACCTCTCATAAATGTTCTCGACAGATTGCTAAGATCTGTGAAGGACTCGATAATGTACCACTGAAATTCTTATTGTTGAACATCAAGTGATGAAATGTCAAGTGTACCTAAGAGATCTTTTGATGAATCTCGTGGCTCTAGACTCAATAGTGCATTTTGGTTTTCTTGAGCGGAGACTAGGGAGAGGGTCTCCTTCTTCAATACCAGCAATCTCTAAGAGAAAGCCGATAGTTTACGTAGGGTTCCTGTGAGAATGAAACAAGCTTCTGTTGAGAGAAACTTGAGTGGTTAAGAAGGTTTAGTGCATGCGTCCCTGGGTCCATGACGACTTTTAATCTTCAATACCGGTGTCATCTAGTGACAACCAATAGTATATGAATTGAACCCGTGTTCTGCGCCTAAGTTGAATAATCTGGAGGGCTATTTCTTTTCACCCTTTTCTTTGCATTTCTTTTTAATTCTTCAACTCCTTCTTTATCCGATTCTCATTCTCTCCTTTTTACAATCATACCTAAGGACTTCTAAATTCTAACTATTGGTAGTGTCCTTGGGTAGATCCCTCCGGCTCTGGCGGATCATAGGATGGTTATTCCTAACCTTAATCACCTTATAACTCCATTGCCATAAAACCATTTTCAAGAAAATCTCTCAAAGGGTTTGTAAATGAAAACATGTTTGAACCACTGTGAGAGTTTTATCTTTTAGCAGAAATACTCCCCCTCCACATGTGCTTTAGAGTTTAGACAGAAATCTGCACAGTGAGGAAAGAGCGCGCACTTTTGAATTGATCGACTCAAGATAGGCATTCCCCCGCGAGACACGGTTACGTGGCATAGTTAAAGAGTTGCATTATCACCTTTTAGGTGACAACTAACTCTAATAACTATCTTGAAGGTGTGGACAACCCCGAAAGGTTGTCAAACCCGCCAAGGTTCATGTCTACCAAGAGTTTCTCGAATGGTACATTCTACTCGGACAAGTCCTTTGCGAGACACGTTTACATCACTAGCGAACTAGCTTGAAATTATTACCCTTCCCGGACAAGTCTTTTCGAGTTACTGACAGTTAAGATCTCGTCAATTCTTGGGTTAAAGTCTTTTCACACCAGAGTTCATATAGCAAAACACAACATATTTCTTATCACGTATTTTCTCCCCCTCAAAAATGGCATATAAAATGTTATTTTTGAAAAGTTGAGAATAAATATGACCATTTCGAGTGTTGCGGGAAGAATGAACACTGTGAACAATTTGTGAACAAAGTTTTAAGTCAAGTACTCCCCCTCAACGAGTGATATAAACGGTTGAGGTTTTGAAAAATCATAAGGGAAAGTACTTTTTCTTTTGAGCAAAACCTTGAAAAGTGAAAGGTTTGATAGGTTTTACTCAAAAGTAAGAAGCTTTCGCTCCTTTTATAAGGATTGTGGCACTGAAGCGTACCACAGGGTCCTTTATTTACAAGTACGGGTTGTACACTGTAATATGTGCACAAGCCATTGACATAATAAATCATACATCCAAAGTTTATAATGAAAGAAGCAGTTCAAGGGGTACCAGGTAGTCTAGAGATGTTGCCAGGAGTGTGAACCGGGCTTTGAAAGCCGGTGATATTAATCCTGGGTCGACCTCCAACATAGCTTTCCAATCTTCTGAACTGATCCCTTCGATACAACCGTTCATCAATCATCGTGATGATCCTCTTCACATCCCTTCGATCCTGAGAATTCCATCGCTTAGGAGACCCAATCTTCTGATGTATATCCTTCAACCGATAAGCCAATCCATCCCTAATCAACTTCAAAGTGTGATCTTCAAATTTGTGAAGATCTCTGCATGCCATCAAGCAATTGCGTTGAAGTTCACTGCGGTAAACGACGCCAAATGGTTTGCTGATGAGTGTACATTGTGAGAGCTGGTTGATGTCGGGAAGATCAAGCTGCGGTGGAGTGAAGTTGACACGGGTCTGATAAGATTCAACTGCAAGCTGGAGATCTTCTACACGTTCTTTGATGACTATGCGTCTGATGAAGATGATCAATGACTTGATGAATTCACGTTGTATTTCGGTTGAAAATTGTCTCATGCGACCCTGTACTTTGGCAAGGTACATGTCTTCAATGTCGTTGATAGACAAATTCTCAAAGTCAACTTCAGAGAATGCATAATCTCTTTCGTCTTGTCTTTTGACCACAATATTCTTGAGAAAGGTGTAATCCCATTTAGACGAAAGATCAACGTGTTTGATGGCAACGATGTTTTTAGTACTGAACACCGCATGTTGAGACTTCGGACTGGCAGCTTCGTAGTAGATTCTTCGGCGTTCGGCCAATGATGAATCCGTACATTGCATCTCGGTCATATGTTTCCACTTTGTTGGAGAACAAGTGATTAGCTCTTTCCTCGATAGCTATGCAGTTTGAGTATATGGCTGCTGGGAATGGAAGTGTCAACGATGTAGCATATTTCCTTGAACCATCGCCACCGAGTAAAAGAAATTCCAAGTCTTTGTTGAAGAAATATCTGAATGGAATCCTAGGCTGATCAGGTTGGCCAATTGTAGGGAGAGGTTTAGACCAGTCTGTGTAATATGGAGGATTGTCCCATTGAGTGAAGTCGATGTTTGCTTCTGGGTTGAGCCAATCCATGTTGTTAGACATGGCTCGTGCAATATTATCAAGGTGATATTCGACCTCGATGGTACTTTCCGAGCTGTCTTTTAGAAGTTGAAATGCTTCATTCTTGATTCGCTTCAACTCGGATTTCGTCATCTTCTTCACACGGAAATTTTCTTGTAGAAATTTTGCATGCTCCAATGTACTACATTCTGTAACCTCTTGACCTTCAACTGGGTAGGGAGTGGAATTAACAAGTGTAGAAAACCATTCAAATTCCTCTGTGTTATCTTCATCTATCCAGGATAGGACGTCGCCTTGGCGCTTCTTCTTCTTTTTCTTAAGCCTAGATGAGGATTCGGTTTTCGTACTTTGTCGGGAGAGGCGGGTTGTTGTTGGGGCTCATGGTATTCTTCATCGTCACCACCCGTATACTCAAAGTGGTCACCGGTTTTCTGAGTCTGGGGTGGTGTCTTGGAATCCTGAGGTTTATCTGCAGAAGAGCGAGGAGGAGAACTTTGTTGAGCTGGAGTCCTTTGGGGTGGAGGTTGCATTGAGTACTGAATGGAGGATGAATCACCAGACTTCTTCATGCGTTTAGGCTCGTTATCTTTATCCTGATCTTTGTCTTCATCGTCTCTTGAACGTTTGGGCCTTACAGCTTCTTCTCTGAATGCGGACCTGAGTTGGTATTCCAGTAGAGCTTCAAACAGTTTAGCTTCGTGTGAGGTAAACATTGCAGAGCGTTTGACATTTCGTTACTAGCGGTTCACCAATTCATCATCTGAGAAGATTGTAGTTTCAACTGGATTGATGCTCAAATTCATCGGAGTTGATTTCATTGCTTGCTTGGTTAGATGCAAGAGATTTGGATAAAGTTGTCTGGTATACATTTCCTTTGTCAGTTTCGGAACGATCTCCATTAAGAACTTGTGAGAGTATCCTTCAATCATTTTGTTCAATTCCCCTTGCAGATCTTGTTTCAGCTTCTACATGTACTCCCTTTTCGCTATTCTCTTGTCATTCTCGTCATGAAGGGTTACTGGTCAGCAATAAAATTTAGCTTTTTGTAAAGCATGTATTTCTTTCTAACCTGTTTGACCGCATTCACAATTCTTTTATGAGTATGAGAAATCCAAGATCGAGGTGGCTTCTTTACTGATTTGGATGTTGATTTGGTTGATCTTTTTGATGGTGGTGGTGAAGAATGAGACGACGAATCTGATGATGAAGAGACATGAGGAGACTCTGGATCCTTTGGAGGTGCAAAGGTTTTCTCCTATGAGAGAGCAGGACTGTCTAGCAGAAACTTATCATAATCAGTATCATCTCCAGACTTTTCTTTCTTGATCTTTCGTCTCGAGTCTTTTCTTTGTCACCCTCATCTTTCTCGGACTTTTCTTTATCCGGTTCCTCAAAGTCATGCTCAATAGTTTTTCCACGCTTTTGTTGTTGCTTCAAAGTGGTGGCACCAGATCCTTTTCGGGTTGATTAACCGCGCATCGGGATCTGGTGAAGGTTGAGCTGCACCACTTGACCCTTCGGGGCCACCCATTTGATCTTTTGCAAATTCTTTTGCCACGTGTTGGAGTCTAAGGAATTTGAACTTCTTCCTGTATGAAATATCCAGTTGCTCTTCTTCTTCATCTAAGCTTTCTTCATAAGGCACAAGTACAGGAGTCTTCCCTTTTTCTTTGTCACCTGGTGGACTTGGAGGTTTAGCTGCTGAAGGAGGTTCTTCGAGTTGCAGATTGAGTAGAAGATCTCTTCGTTTGATTGTGTATCTTCAGAGCTTTCGTCCACAAGCTCTCTTTGCGGTTGAGCTGACTCGTGAATGGGAATAGGAGTAGCTTCCTTAGAGGGAACAGTCCTTTTTAGTGGAGGATTCCTCTTGGGGATTATCCTCTGACTTTCAGTACTTGCAGCACTTCCTGCACTGCCTCTTCTGGTTCTCCGTATAGGTGTTCCAGAAGACTTCTCATCGAGATGATCAACTTTGCCTTCTCTTACTGCTACAAGATACCTTTTGTATGTTTCAAGCTTTTTGATTTCATTAGTTAGAAGGTGATCGGTAACACAACCCTGTTTCTTTGTTGACGATTCCTTGATTCTGACTGATAGGATGGGTTCAGTCAACATGTCGTGATTGTCAGGGTCATTGAGCCTCTTGGGAATATCAAGATGAAGTCCAAGTGCTCTCTGGATCAACAACTTTGTGTATCTGATATAGGGAATCTTTGAGCCAAGCTTTTTGAGAAATGACATCATGTCATCCCATATCCGAGCTTCAATTTCGATGTCCTTCTTGTTGATTAATGACCAAAATATTTGCAGCTCCATGAGCTTGGGATGCTCATAGCCACTGTCACGATCAGAGACTGACTTGGTGATGATGATGTAGAGGGTTCTCCACGGTTGAGGAATGTTCTTAAGCTCCACATGAGAATGCTTAGTGATAATTCCCGAAGCTTCATCATAGCCAATATCCATCAGGAATTGCAGAACCGTCTCTTCGTGAGTAGTGTGGCATAGAAGTCGGTTGGCTCGATATCGTGAATAAGAAGAACGCCCGTAAATCTGGATGTGTGATGGTGATTTGTTTGTGATTTAACGTCACTGTCACCGCACTTTGACCTTTGATCCTTTGCATTGAATTCTAGAATTGTTGTATGTAGATCTCCGGTACTGTAGCAGAGTGTGAGAGCATGTTCTGGTAGGGATGATTCTTTAAAATATCCACAGCAATCAAGCAAGAAGATTTTGAGCATGTGAGGGTTTCAAAGTCAACTCTGAGATTGTTCTTAACAATCTTTCTTGGATAGCCATTAGGGAAGATATCGGCAATTGTGAGAACCTCAGGTGCATCCACATTCATTTGAGCAGCCATGTCGTGATACTTTGATGATCAAAAATACAGATTTCTTGAACGATTTCTATGTGTATGATTAGTTTGGTTAAGAGTAATAAATGTGAAGTGAAATGTTAGGTGAGGTGTTTTTATTAAAATGACTTTAACCTTTTGGCAGTTTTGGTCCCTCCACCTTTTCCATTTTCATTCAAAGCCTTTTAACTTCCAATTTGGTTACCAAACAAAAGATTTTAGGAAATAACTTTGACGACACTCCCCCTTGACTTAAGAAAAAGATGAAAGGTTATAAATTTTAGTCTGAGGAGTGTCAGCTTAACCAGAAAAATTTACCACCATTGATACAAGAAACAACCAGAATAGAGTAACATGCAAGTACACGGATGTTTTTGAAACAGTTAAGAATTTATTTTCTCCCCCTCAACACTTGATCGGAAAAATACTGAATTTTGAAAGATTAGAGTGCTGACGGAAGAAATGTACTTGCCATGTTGAAAGAAAAATTAGACAGAAGAATATTTTTGTTGTTTTATCAGGTTTTATATTTTTGTATTTTGTTTTTTGAAAAATTTATTTACAAAAGATAGTTTGGTGTTTGACAGTTTTTTAAGACAGTTTTAGGAGATCATCCAATTCCTCTTGAGTCAAACACCTCATACCAATTCGGTGGACCAACTCATTAAACCTAGCGGGAGGCAAGGCTTTGGTGAGAAGATCTGCCAATTGGTATTCTCTACCCACAAAGTATAATTCAACAGCACTGCTCCACGTGATCCTTGATGAAATGATATCGAAGATCGATGTGCTTTGATTTCGAGTGTTGAACTGAGTTGCACGAGATCGCAATAGCACTCCGATTGACGCAGTACATCGGGATTCTTTCAAATACGTAACCATAGTCTTTGAGTTGTGTTCTCATCCAAATGACTTGAGCACAACACGCCGGCATGGCTACATATTCTGCTTCGGTTGAGGACAGCGATGTACAATCCTGCTTCTTCGATTGCCAAGACACCGCTTTATCACCAAGAAATTGTAAAGCTCCGGAAGTGCTTTTCCGTGAATCTAAGCATCCTGCGTGGTCAGCGTCTAAAAAGCGATTAGTTCAAAACCAGAATCCTTCGGATACCGATTCCCAAATTAATGGTTCCCTTGATGTATCGGAGGATTCTTTTAGCCTCGAAGAGGTGAGTTTCAGTTGGTCGCGATCGATAACGGGAGCAAAGATATACAGCAAAGACAATATCAAGTCTGCTAGCTGTTAGATACATGAGAGACCCAATAATACTACGGTATTTTGTAGGGTCCACCAATTTCCCATGTAAATCAGCGTCTAGGTTCTTGGTATGAGCCATTGGTGTGGCATAGGTGTCACAGGTTTGCATTCCAAATTTGTGTAACAATTCAAGGGCATATTTGGACTGACTCAAGAAAATACCACGGGGTGATTGATGAACTTGCAGTCCTAAAAAGAACGTGAGTTCACCCATCATGGACATTTCAAAATGTTTTTTTATTAGTTTTGCAAAAATGATGTCATCCACATAAATTTGAACAATTAAAATATGTTCCCCGTGATATTGTATGAAAAGAGTTGGGTCGACCGAACCTTTGGTAAAGTTATTGGCAATGAGGAAAGATGATAGCTTATCATACCATGCCTGAGGGTCTTGTTTGAGACCATAGAGCTTTGTTCAGCTTTGTAGACATGATTAGGGAACTCGATCAATGAATCCTTCCTGGCTGACTGACATAAACCGTTTCTTTCAGTTGTCCATTGAGAAAAGCAGTTTTGACATCCATCTCAAAGACCGTGATGTTCATGTGAGCCGCAAATGCCAGAAAAATCCTAACAGCCTCAAGACGAGCAACAGGAGCAAATGATTCTTCAAAGTCAATACCCTCTTCCGTCGATAACCCTTAGCCACCGACGTGACTTGTTTCGGATAACGTTTCCTTCAAAGATCCAATTTGTTTTTCCAAATCCATTTAAGACCAATGACGAAGACCCTGTTGGTCTTTCAACCAGTTCCCATACTTCAAGACGTTTAAATTGGTTGAGTTCTTCTTGCATGGATTCAATCCAGTTTTCCTTTGTCATTGCGTCTTTGATGTTTTTAGGTTCAGATTGGCGACGTGAGTGCATAAATGCAATGTTCACCGTCTGTGTGAAGACGTTGTCTCGTAACGATGGTTGATTCGGGTTGCCAATAATATTTTCCAGAGGATGGTCTTTTGTCCATCTATGTGTGGAGGGTTGATGTTGGTATACATTGTGCAGATTTTGAGGATTCAAATGGCTTGTTGAAGATTCTGCGACATCAGGTGCAGCAGTCTCATTAGCAAACGGGTTAAAGAACGCATTTGGATCAAAATCTGCAGGTGGGGGTACTTCATTCAGAACATCATCAGCTGATTCATCATTGTTGGAAGCGGTTTGTTCAACTGTTGTGTTGGAGTCAATTGGTGGTGCTTCTTCAGCAGTAGTTGTTGTAGCGGTGTATCGGTATAGGAGTATTATCGGGTTGAGCGGGAAACAGCGGATACACACGAGCACGCGTTCATCAATATCGTCACCTGAACAGAGGAGCAAATAGTCTTTCCATTTGTTGACGAGTGAGTCGGGGCTTGTTTCAAAGTTGATGATGGGGTTTGGGGAAGTTTAAGCGGTTGTGACCGGGTTCCAAGTGTTATACTCGAAGCCATTTCCGTAAGTTCATCAAAATGAGCATGAATCGTTTCCATAACCTCCATTGTTCGACGATTCCGTGATTCGAAACCTTTAGAATTATCACAATATCCAATAAAGACTCCAATGTCAACTTTGGCTTTGAGCTTTCCAAAGTCATCACGATCATTATTCGGATAGCAAAGAGATCCAAATACATGAAAGTGTTTGAGATTCGGTTTTCTGTTGTGGACAAGCTCGAAAGGTGTTTTGTTGTGACGTTTTGTAATCATAGATCGGTTTTGAGTATAGCATGCAATCGATACAGCTTCTGCCCATAAATAATCTGGAAGTTTAGCATTGATTAACATTGTTCTTGCAGCTTCCACTAACGTTCGGTTTCGACTTTCGACAACTCCGTTTTGTTCGTGTATGCGTGCAATAGATGTCCGATGCTGAATTCCCACTTTCTCATAAAATTCACGAAGAGTTTGGTTAACAAATTCAGTGCCTCTTTCAGTTCTGATTTGTCGACGGTGTTTAAGTGAACTTGTATTTTCGTGAGAAAGGTGATGATCATTTGTGGAGCTTGGTCTTTGCTTCATAGAAAGTAGACCCAAGTCCAACGTGAATAGTCATCAACAATTACTAAGATGTAGCGTTTGCCATTGATCGTTTGCACGCGCATCGGGCCACACAAATCCATGTGAAGAAGATGAAGCACATGCTGAGAGTCGTGTTCCACCTTTGAAGGAAAATGAGCACGAGTGCTTTTCCCTTGTTCACAAGCTGAGCAAAGGTGATCTTTAGAATACCGAAATCGTGGGAGTCCTTCAACTAGTTTGTGTCGAGCAAGGTTGGTGATGGTTTGAAAGTTTAGATGTGAGAGACGACGGTGCCATAGCCAGGATTTTGTTGATGTTGCCTTTGAAAGTAAGCAGATGGGAGAAGAAGCAACCATGTCTTGCATAGAGATAGTGTAAAGACTGGAATTACGCGAGCCTGACATAGGGTCGTTTCCTTGTAGATCACGAATGAAACAAGTTTTCTCCTGAAAATCAACTTCCAAATCTCCATCACAAAACCGACCTCTGAAACAGATTGTGACCGAGGCCTTCCACATAATAAACCCGCTTATTTCGATGTTCCCATTGATATAGTCTCCGTAGCCCATGATAGCTGCGAAGTGATCATTCCCGAACCCGACAGTGCCAATGAACTTTGCAATAAAGTTTGATAACAGTTTAAGGTTGACTGTCATGTGTCGGGAACATCCGCTATCAACAATCCATAGAATGATCTGTATCACCTGCATTACACACAGACGACAGATGGAATAGAAGTAGATGTGGAACCCGAAATGTTAGAGGGTTCCGGAGCAAATATAGTAGACATACACACATCAATAGCTTTAGGTATCCATTTAAATCCTAGTGTGTTATATATCCATTTCTGCCATCTCCAACTAGTATTTGCTTTAGTCTTAGTGAATGCACTAGGTGGTACTACATTCCTAGGAGGTGAAACTGGAGCTACAGGGACAGCAATGCGTTTCTTAGAATCTAAAGAGGGCGGTCTACCAAGCACAGACTTAGAAAGATTAGTGGGCCTAGAGGTATTCCGGTTCTTAGGATTCCTTAAACGAGAGATGATAGCTTTAGCAACACATTTATCATGACAATCAGAATTCATACTTTTACGACAAATAACACAAGGTGCATCGGACTGAATATCAAAAGTGCTTAAAGGTTTAGCATTCGTTACATCACTATTTCTATTACATTTGCCAGACGCAATATCTATAGTGGAAGCAACATGAGTCTTATTCATAGTCCTAGGGTGTTCTTCTACTTTAGCATTCTTTATTGATCTTTTCTTAGGTCGCAACTTCCTATTCTTCGATGTAGTGCTCCTAGGCTGTGAAGTGCGGACGTTTGGAAAAGACGCAACTATTCCTGTTTCAGTAGAAGGAAGCACGTTAGCAACTTGTGATTTGGCAGTAGTGATTCTAGGTTCACGATTACTAAGTGTTACTGGGGCTATTCTCTTAATCACGGTAGGCGGAAGTTGTTCATACTTTCCTAACATTTCTCTTAACATGAAGATAGTGTGAATCAGATCTTGATTTTCAGACCGAATATTTCCAGAGCAAAATGCATAACTTCTTTAGTGTGTGCAAGATAATGATCAAGTTCATTTGATGCTTCATCACGAGTCTTTTGAGTAAATCAAATATGACACCATATTCCTTTTTAACTTTTACAAGTTCTTGTTCATATTTTGAGATTTGACACTTAAAAGACACGTTTTGATCATCCAGTTGCTCAATTTTTGGATCAGAAGTTTTGTCAGGCAATTGGGCGATTTTGTGTTGAAAAGCAAGTTGTTGATCGTGAATATCTTTTTGACACCAATTAAGACGACGTATTGCATTTGAAAGTTCGTTTGACAATCATTTATTTTCAACTTTTAAGGACTCGAACTGAAGCACATTATCATTGTTCTCAACATTTACCACAGAATCAACAGTATCAGCAGAGATATTATCAAATGCATATGACAAAGAATTCAATAGCACAACATTATGGACATCAGCACATATGACATCTTCCAAGAGTCGATCAACATCTTTTCGCAACATTTTCTTTTTACGTTTAGTGTTAGAAATAGATGTTTCGTTTTCTCAAAACGACCTTCATCAATCCAAGTTCCTTATGAAAGTCCTTTTCCCAAGACAATGCACAACTTTTCAAATTTTAACATTTGGTAAAAGATTTTTCTGAAAAATGTCTCTTTGTTCTCTCGCCAGAGGCGATTGAAAATGTTGAACTTTGATTTCAGAATGATATTCTATCTCATGTTGTAAAGTTTTGAGGTCAACCATGAAAAGGTCAAAATATCTAAGAATTTTGCGATTTTCAGGTTTTGAGTTTACTTCACCGATGGAAGGTAAAGGACCATAAGTTTGTGCATAATCTGGTTTGGGATTAACATTAGAAGACTCAGACGTTTTATGATAATCCTTGGTGTGTTAGAAGAATCCGTTGGTGTGACGAAAGTGACCGCTTTTTTATAATTAAAAGGTTTGTTGTAAACAACTTTTTCTAATTTTGATCGACTCTCGTCTTCTGCATCTAATTCCTCTTGACGATGATATTCAACAACACTCATAACAGAATTATCAATTTTATATTCTGCCCTGGAAACTTCAGGATTTGGTTTGAATGCTTTGGTTGAAAGCTTAGGTTTGTAATCCGCAAGATTTGGTCCATAGCCATTTGGATTTGGTTTTAAAGTAAACTTTTCAATAGCTGTGACCGACTCACCATGTTTGTAAACAACAGTTTTAAACTCTTTAAGTTTGTTTTGCAAACCAACAATTTCTTCCAGATAGTCATCTATTCGTTTCGTTGAATGCTTTTTGTATGCAGAGAACTTTTGTTGACAAGTTAACAACTCAGCCTTAGCTTTTTGATTTTCCAAGGTGAGAGCGTTATTTTGCTTTTTATGTTCATGGTTTAGTTGTTCTATTTCAGACAACAAAGCATTCTTTGAAGCGGCTAGATCACGCATCTGTCTCTCTAAATATTTTTCGTTTTGATGGGATTTGGCAAAGGTCGCTTCAAAACCTTTTTCACGTTTTTCTTGAGTTTTGAAAAGTTGAGTTGCTTTTGTAAACATTCAAAATCCTTGGTTAACAGTGCATTTTACTTTTCAAGTCTGATTAATTGCATACATTCTTCCACTATGGTTTGTTGGTCTTGTATTAAACGAGCAAAATCCGGATGAGGCAAAAGTTCGGCGTGTTCAACGTGAGTCTCAACATGATCATTACTTGAGATCCTCAAGTATAACCACGGAGTCAATTTGATTATCAAGGGAAACCGTTTGGTCATCTTGATCGTCAAATATAACTACGGGTCTAGTTGAAAATCGTCGGAATGAGATGTGGACGACTCATTTTGAACATTCCGAGCCTTGCCGGATTCAGATGTTGGCGGAGATAGAGATCGAGAGATGAATATGGTTTGTTCGGGTACCTGAGACAAGCCATCAGTGTCATACACTGGGCCCGTGTCACTCATGTGTAACTCATGCATATTAGCCATCAACATAACAACTGCATTGGCCTGTAAATCCTCCATATCATCATCGAGTCGCATTTGCCATAAAGCTCGTTCTTTATCGTGAGAGTTCCACCAGCTTCATCCTTAAGAGCCAAAAGAAGAGCCTCTTTATGATAAGCACTGCCCCTAGTCCTAGGCTTTGGGCATGCATTAGCCAGATGTCCCTTCTCATTGCAGTTGTAGCATCGAAGACCATTCAACCCATTTTGAGCATTTCCCTGTTCCACCACTTGAGCTCTATTGTTATTCCTACCCACAGTATTAAACCCTTGACCACCGCCCATCGGCGACCATAACCACGATTCGAACTTCAACTCGTCCATTGTTCACAACAGCTTGATTCCTTGTGTTAGATGAGGAACGAATACGGTTGTTGGATTTGTTGGTATAACGGCTAAAGGCATTAGCAATCATAGCAAATCCTTGTTGCAATGCTTCGAACGGATCAGATTCCTCATTAGCTTCATTGACAAGTGCTTGAGCATTGTTGTTGTTGTATGGAACCAATTGAGTTTGTTGAGATTGAGGCTGTGAAGGATCATATGGTGTGATTGTAGCAGTTGGTTGAGTTGCTTGTTGAGGAGAATAACCGCTTTTGAGCATATAAGGCAAGTTGTTGATTTTCCGGATGTGTCGGTGGAGCAATTTGAGCACGGAGAATCCTTTCCTATCAACTTCCTTTTCATGAGGCTTCAAGTAATCGTATAACAATCCATATGTAGAATGATGCATATTCTTCGCTTGACGGAGAAAAATGACATACTTCTCCCATTCAGGACCAAGACTACTCAGGAACTTAGTATTCATCGCAATTCTTGGCATGATGATGTTGTGTTTATCCAAATCATTGATGATGTCTGAAAAACGATGATGATAAGACTCTAGTGTCTCTCCCGGTTCAATCATGAAGTGTTCATAAGCCAAGTAAATTTTGGATTCCAAATCCTCGATTGAGTACGATCCTTCCATAAGAAGATGAATATGATCCCACATTTCCTTTGCAGTCTTTTGAGCATCAACACTTCGAAGAATTGGGTTAGGTAATCCTAAGAGGATATATTGCATTGCAAGTTCATCAGCTTCATAGTGTAGAAGTTCCTCTGCATTCAGGTCGGCAACAGTAGCAATGTTGGATTGTTCATCTCTTGGTGGATTAGCATTTGGATCGGTGGGTACAATGACAACAGGCATCTGAAATGGACCTTCCAAGATAACCTTCTTTAAGAACTTTCCATGTGGCTTCTTCAGATCACAAAACCTAAAGAACCTTATCACCCATTGATCGTAGTTTCCTGGAGTGAGCATTGGAGGTCTATCAAGTGATCCAGCCTCATGAATTGATTGTTGGCTGCTTAAAGCTTCACACATCTTTGCAAACCAAGTGGGTTCCTTCATAGTGTTCCTTGATGGATGTTGATTGAATTCATTTGTGTAGGGTTGAACTTGAAGGCTTGGTGGTGGTTGAACCATTTGAGGTGGTGGAATTGCACCAAGTTGTGGAGTATGTTGTTGATTAAATTGTTGTTGATAAATTGCTTGTTGTTGATTCCATTGTTGATGTTGTGGAGTTAGTTGTTGTTAACGTTGAGAATAAGTGTAAGGGAAATAGTTAGAGTATGGTGGTTGTGACATGTTGAAAAACTTGTGTTGGTAAAAATGGATCTTTGTAGTCGAATGAACCTTTGTTGATGAAGTGTCCTTAGGCGTAGAAATCACAATAAACCAAGTAGGACTTATGCGTAAAAACACCAAAGTTACGCGTAACAATCACTAGTTACGCGTAGATTTAGCTTACGCGTAAGTAGGGTAAAGGCACTAAAGTTATGCGTAGACACAAAGTTAGGCGTAGAAACTTATGCGTAGGATTACCTTATGCGTAAGACTAGGCTTAGGCGTAAGATGAATCTTATGCGTAGGATTTCTACGCGTAAGCTTTCTGCTTATGCGTAAGTTTAGGGTTTTATCCCAAATGATCTTTTACACTATCACAGTGCAAAAGATATCAAAAGTCGACATATTTTCAGGCTTATCCAAGCAAGAAAACACGGAGTAAACCACGAAAACGAAGATTAAACCAAGGAATAACTTACGCGTAGTTTTAGGGTTTTGCTACGCGTAGGATTACTTGTAAAAGTGATTATGTCCAAAGATGTTTCTAAACCAGTTTTTGTGTGATGAAATAGCTTCAATAACACCAACATGACACAAAAGTGTGAAACTTGATGATCCAAAGCTCTCAAAACGGTTACGCGTAGGTTTACACCCTCGTTCAAAAACAAGCTTAAAAACGTAGATCCACGCGTAAAGGTTGAAACTTTTTGCCAAAAACAAGTATTTTAACACCTTAAAACGTTGAAAGTACAAGAATCTTGGATTAAAAAGTGTAAAAAACGAGTTTTTAAGCAAACCAAAGTAGCACGTTATTCTTACGCGTAGGACCAAAAAAACCCACTTAAAGAAATAACGATTCACCCAACTAGTTTGGCGATTGATACCACTGTTAGGTCACTAGATTTACAACACAAGCTTCAATGAAAGAGATAGAGGCGGTTGAACACGTTAAACACACACACACACGAACATAATAATACGGTTAGGCGTAGAGTGTAAAGAAAGTGAATTAAAATGAACAACCAACCCTCAAGTGAGGGTTATACAAGAGTATTTATAGGCAAGGAGCTAGGGCAACACTCCCACTCCTTCCCTTTTCCTTATTGGACATGGGCCTAAGCTTATGGGCCTTCTACATAAGCTAGACCTTAAACAAACATAAAGGCCATAATAAGCTACCTATTACATATGAGTAACTAACACTTGAATTAAGGTTTAGGAGTGATTCCAACAATAAAGTTCGAATTAACTTGCCGCTTTTAATCCCTGGACCTCGAAACTTTGCGCCCAAGTAATTAATTACGGCGTAACTAATCATCGGGTTACGCCGTAATCCTTCGTCATCTCATACTTATCCGATCCAAAATTATCTCTACGGCGTAACTAAATATCCATGTTACGCCGTAACCTTCACAAAAATAACTACGACGTAACCATAAGAGTTGGTTACGCCGTATCCTTCAAAGGTCGTATTTACGCCGTAACCTTATTAGCTAGTTACGGCGTAATCTTCACATAGAATCCAAAGGCTCACGTAACTCCATCTTCAGAACATATACTTGGCCTTTTTTCACATCTTTTCGGCTCCAACACCTCATTTATCCTGAAATGCAAATATGAATGAATATGAACGAATTAAGTACCATATTAATACAAATGAGGCCATAAACACGGGAATTTGATATATAAAAGATCAGGCTAATTTGATGTTATCAAATATCCCCCCACTTGAATCCTACTTGTCTTCAAGTAGACCCTTTAAATAATTCTTAAAAAGATATCTCCCAGGATTAATTGGAAGATATGAGTCTAAAAATCACCTAGCTAGAAAATTCCAAACCGAGCACCTCACGAAAAGGGAATTGAAATCACACTCTCTCTCATAATTCACGTGTTTATTTTTGGGTGATCACTCAACTACTCAGTCATGGCGAGTATTCTATCATAGGCTTGGCAAAGATACTAATCTCCACCACTAGAGTCTATAGATGCAGCTATTCTAAAAGGCAATGGGTTGACACAACATAAAGGCTTATGGGGTTATTTTGTCATTACTAACGAGCTACGGCGAGGGGGACAAAACCAATGATACATGACCAAATCCATGGCCAAGACACCAATGATTGCTCGCTTCCTCACCTAAGCTCGATTCACGACCAAGGGTAGGATAAGGCATGGGAAAATTTTAATGGGTGTAAATAAAAAGACACGAAACAAATAGATTCCTAAGTCCACAGTACTAGTCGCATTTAATCCCATAGCAAAAATCGAGGGTCAAGAGTCAAGGGGTCTTCAATAATCCAATACACGAGTTAATGCATAAGACATGTAATGTGGTGCCTCATAAACTCCATAATCTAGGCAAATAAGATGCATTAACTCGGCCTTCATTGAAAAAGAATGTGCTATATAAAAAAATTTTAAAATTTGGGTCAATTTAGAACATATTTCTATCAAAATCGACCATTTCTATCTCCCATCCCCCCACTTGAAATGTACAATGTCCCAATTGTACGAATATTGATTAAAATTTGAAAGGAGAGATAGAAATGTACGGGTTTCTAATTTTATCCGTAAGACAAAACGGATTTGTAAAAATTTGCACGAGATGAAACAAGGCGAGAACACTAATTATAAACAAAACACTTGCTTGCATGCTTTTTTTTTTATGCAAGACAAGATATACATGGATATAAACGATACGAACATAAAAAGTATCCCCCCACTTGAGATCAACTATCATCTAAACCCGATTTTCTTCCAAAACCCTTTATTCAAAACCCGTGACTTTTACTAGTGGAACCAAAATTAACCAACAACGTCCAGACCATGGACATAAGGAAACTACAGGGTAGGCTAGGTGATAGGTGTAACGAAACATCAAATATTGGGTGAAAAAAATGAAAGGAAAGGCTCTGAAGGGGTGTATCTAGGGGTATCTTGCACTAATGGTGAGTGCAACAAAAAGGGTTTAAAAGGGGGATTGACTGATCAATGCGAAAAGTCAATATACACAATACATATATGGGCTATTTGGGTTTAATCCTAAAATTGCCTTATATCCTAGCAGCACCGATCACACTAAGTTACCTCAGTGTAATGCTCATGATAATGGTTTCGAAAAGATATACAAGGCCAAGTTCTAAAGTCTACTACAGCCACCGACACACTCATTTTTGTGGTATTATGTATAAGGGGAAAACGGAAAGGCTTATCCTCACACAATGGAAATAAAGGGTAGGTGTGCTCAGTCTAGATTAATCCAGTTAAGTAATGAAAAACATGTCAAAATTTATTAATGAAACACTTTTCATCAAAAACTAGAAAAATAAGGGCAAGTAAAATCAAGCGGGAGTCTATGTCTAATCCCTTCCCCCCACTTGGGTCATACTTAAGCATATAAATGAAAGATAAGAAGGGTTAGAATTGGAACAGAAAACTCCACTGGATTTGCTCTGCATGATCGAAGACACACGAACAAACGTGTCCCGCTTTGAGATTTATGAGCAAACTTTAATAACCTGAATTCACTTAAGACAACCAAACACACCATACTAGAAAAACAACAAGTATAAAAAGAAAATGAAAAACCTAACTCACTTTCGTAGGAATCACGGTTGCATTTAGCATATGCAACAAGCCTTTTAAACCACTTGGTGTCCCAAGTGGACGAGTGTAGTCTCGTGAGGGTTTACAGGGAACACACCCACAAAGTTCATTTAATACTAATACAAGGTTATTGTGTTATTATAGAAAGAATTTGAACAGCAGGAGAATTACGTCGTAACCCCAATAAAAGAGTTACGCCGTAATTGTGGCAAACCTGGCAGACGCTACAAGAGGGTAGCTACGGCGTAACCATAGCATGGGATTACGCCGTAGTTGGTAATGCTCTGGAGAGAATCGCTACTAGTGATATGTTACGGCGTAATCATTGGGATGAGTTACGACGTAACTGATGGACAGGACAGGTCCCCGTTTATGTTACTGATGCAATCTTCTCCGATTCCTGCAAAATGGTTAAAAACACAAAACCCCAACTACACTAATAAAATAAAAAAGAAAAAATAGGCATGGGGTGCCTCCCACGAAGCGCTTGTTTTTGTTCGAGTCACGAGCTTGACTCCACCCTTATTTACTACGTAAAAGGGTGTTCCTCCCTTCACTTGAAATCAAGTGTGGGTGAAAATAGCAATAAACACCACGAGGGTGTGAATTTGCTATGGGATGGGGAAATGATAAGTTATGATCATACCTGAAAGGAGATGTCATTTCCCTCCATACCTTACCCGTTTTAGTTGATGGCACTAATGATTGGTTCACCTCGTGACGTGGCTGATCAATTGGCTCGTATGTCTCCTCTTTAATCACTGAAGTGTCCAAGATCTTGTCCTCTAATTCCTTTGCAAGATCAACTAAAATTGACTCAGTAGCCGGAGCTACATAGCCATCATCGGGTGATGCGACAAGAGAGGTTTGTGAGGTCAAGGGTTGCACAATTTCATCCATGTTTTCAGCAACCTGTATAGGAAAACTAGCATGATTGTTAGTAATAAAAGAAGAGTTAGAAGTGTTACCATTTTGCGTTGTAGTTGATTCCACATTAGCTTGTGGCATTGCTTCATCATCTTGTAAGCTCCATGCTTTCATCTTTTTTAATTGATCATTGCTTGTTTCTTTATCTCTCACAACCTTCAAACGTCCTGGAAATGGGATAGGTGGGACATAAGGTCTGATATAAGGAACCGGCTCGTTGTTGACTTCTTTCATCTTTCCCACCGTTGCTTTGATAGTTCCAACCGCATTCTTTTTACTTTCCAGGACCTTTTGGTTTAATTCTTCAAGCTTAGCCTCCAAAATTCTCCTCTTGGTGTCAAGGTTTTTTAAATTTAAGTCCGCGTCCTCCTTGAATTTCCTAATCCATTCATCGTTTGAATCGTGCATCCTTTTTACATTATCTGAGAATTTATTGACGGCTTCTTCGAATGACTCAATATACCGGACCTGCTCATATTCTTCGCGTTCTTCTAGGAGAGAATGCTCTTGTATAGCATGAATGTTTTCCTTAACCATATTCATATCACATCCAAGTCTATCAAGCTGCTTGGTGATGTCGCCAATGTCATCCAAGCTGTTGCTATTTATGGCCCAAGTTGTTGCTCCATCATACCAATTTCGTGAATGGTCAGCCATCATTTCAATTGATCTAAGGGCTTGTGCAGGTGGCATTGTAGGAATAGGTCCTTGAGAGTCGAGCATTTGGCGGGACGAGATGTTTAAACCTTTGTAGAAAATAAGGACCATTTGATGGTTGCTGATATCATGCGTTGGGCATCTGTAAAGAAGGTCATTAAATCTTTCCCAAGCTTCATCTAGCGTTTCATCCATCTTCTGTCTGAAACTCCTTATTTATTCCATCTTCTTGGCAATCTTTGAAGGAGGATAATATCTTCTAATAAATGCTTTCTCCAAAAGATTCCATCTATTGATCGACCCAACAGGAAGCATCTTCATCCATCTTCTGGTTGCACCAGTGAGTGTAATTGGGAACACTCTAAGCATTAATGCATCTTGAGTGACTCCTAGAGTGTGGAAAAGATCTGCGATCTCCAATACTCTTCGCACATGCAGGTGGGCATCTTCATCATTAGTTCTCGCAAAAAGCTTTTGTCTAAGTTCCCTCATGAACTGGAAGCTGATCTCAAAGTCGATGTCATCATTCAAATCGGGGCATACCACGCCCGATCTTTGGTTATCTCGAGTCAAGGCAATATATTCTTCCATAGTGAGCATGTCAAAATCTGAATCTTCCATATCCTGAAATATCAAAAACAAACAAAAAGCAGAAAAGAAGAGAAAAAGAAAACTAAAAATAAAAATAAAAATAAAAGAAAATAAAAGAAAAACTTAAATTAAAATCCTAAATAGCTCCCCGGCAGCGGCGCCAAAAACTTGATGCAGGTTTTACTGACCAGGTTTTGATATTTGTAATTACTCGTTATACCTATGGTCTACCCTAAAGCATTAACGGGCAGTGTACCCGGTCGTCTGTAGTGTAGTATTCTGTGAAACCGAGGTCGTCCCAAGAGCTACGTGGATCGGAAATTAACTTAAGTCTATGTCACGATTTAAATTGCTTTTAAGATTGAAATAATAAATTAACTAATAAGACAAGAAAGCAGATAAAGGCAAGAGATGTGATCAATGAAGGAGAGTGGTGCTAACCTAGTTATTCCTCCTAGCTAGTAATGTCTACGTCTACTTACTTCCAATTACTTCAGGTGGGGTCAAAGTCGAGAGGACAACATTTGGTCAATTCGCCCTAACCTATCAGCAAAGATGCCACCACAGGAGAAGTCAGGTGTCCCCTCATAAGTCCTGTTGTTCCTGGTCCCCTAAGCCGAGTCATTAAGTACCGCTACATGCTAGACTTATAATAGTGAGTGCCCAGCCGTTAGGAACTTAGACACTCACCCGCTAATTCTTAAGTTCATCCAAACGGTAGGTGATCAGTTGGTCAAATCGCACAAGTAGAAAGGGTCATCAGTTGGTCATATCTTACCCTTCCCGTCTCAGTCCGCTCACCTAGGGTCAGTTGGTCATATCTCCTAGGCAATTGGCCTCTACTGCCATTCAAAACTATCGAACCAAGGGTGGCTACCAATAAACTATGCATGCATACACTTAGAAATAATTGTACGGAAGTAAAGTAAAAGCAAACAAAACAATTAAGGAGTCATAACTAGGCCAGCACCAAGAGGTGCTTAGCCAAACATATAGTAAATCATACCAACAAAAATGAATAAATCACGAATTGAATTGAACATAATGTTTGATACAAATTACTTGATGTAGAGCTAATAATGATGATGATTGCTAGTGAAATCTTCCTTCAAAACTGGCTTCGGACTGCTGGAAAATCCCCTGGAGTGGTGCCCTAATCGACCCCTAAGAGAGGGGTGAAGAGAGATCCTTAAAAATGTAGATTTAGGGCTATATTTATAGGCCCTGACATGGTTACGGCGTAACCTTAAGTGCAAATTACGCCTTAACCAATGTCGGCGCAAATAAAATCGGCTTTCGAACAATTACTTCGTAACTAACATATTTAGTTACGCCGTAATCTAAATATGAAATATTTATTTCGTAGTTTTTCAGGTCAAGCTAATATATTGAAACTTTAATACTCTTGTTGACGCTTTTAGTCCCTCATCGCTCTTGTTACTTTTATAACTAGTCCTTGTACTTAATAAACTTCGAATTAACTTGCCGCTTTTAATCCCTGGACCTCGAAACTTTGCGCCCAAGTAATTAATTACGGCGTAACTAATCATCGGGTTACGCCGTAATCCTTCGTCATCTCATACTTATCCGATCCGAAATTATCTCTACGGCGTAACTAAATTTTCATGTTACGCCGTAACCTTCACAAAAATAATTACGACGTAACCATAAGAGTTGGTTACGCCGTATCCTTCAAAGCTCATATTTACGCCGTAACCTTTGTTAATACAAATAAACCGTAAAAACGTTTATTAATATTTTGCGATCTCTTTGTGTTTTGTTGATAACAAATGTAATGTTATCTCAAGTATAATTATAAGGATACATGTTATTTTTGTAAAGCATTTACATATAGCCATTTAAATACAAAAATGTAATAATTAAGCATTTGTTGTAATAGTTTATTAGGATGGGTAAAAACCATAACCCATGGACCATAACCCATGGATCTTAACCCATACCAAAGAAGACTTGATACAATGTATATTTAGATACATTGAATCTAAAGAAAACCCATGGACCAACCCATAACCCATGACCCATAACCAAAAAACCCATGGGCAAAGAGGAGCGTACCACGGATCCCTAGGATTACACTAGACGGATCCCAAGTGGAAGGGATCCGTGGATCAGAGGAGAAATTTGCCTATAAATAGAGAGCCATTTCTTCATTCTAACTCACCCCTCTTATTACTAAATCTTTCATACACTCTCATTCTCTTCTAACATATAGATCACTTGATCTAGAGAGTTGTTCTTCTTTCTTTCTATTTGTGATCCTCATATAGGTCCTTCTCTAAGGCGAGATCACGAGAATTCTACAAGTCATCCAAGCAAGGGGTCCTTGATTGATTTGTCACTCCGCAAGATTTCTGTAGCAAAGATCTTGTATTTGATATTTCACATATTTGTTGTGTAATAGTTGTGTTGGTTTGGTCCACCGTGCTACGGACTCGGTATCTAGCTTTGTACCGGAAAAAGTGTAAGAAACGTTGTGAAGGCTTCTCCGCCAAGTGAAGGAGTTTGTTGACATAGTGCTTGAAATCTCGAGTAGGTGACTCGGGGAGTGGAGTAGGGCAAGGAAGGTGACCTGATCGGTCCCAAACGGTCAGGTTTATTACACAAGTCAACCACTTGTGAATGGTCAACCGTAATAAAAGTCAGACAGTCTAGAACCAAAGCAATTAAGTCCAGGAGAGTTTAGTGTTTCCCCGGGTCGTTAAGTCCCAACGAGCTGTGCGATTGAAGCTAAACGCGTAGTGATCAGGTGATATTGAACAGGAAAGGGGTTAATGATAATACTAGACGACAAAGGAAAAATCTGAGGAAGAAAATTAAAAAGCTAAATTAAATAAACGCTATCACTATTTTTAAAATTGGATTTTCTTGATTTTACTTTTATAAATTTGAATTAAAAACTAATTTTAAACTTTAAAACTAAATTAAAATACTAAAAATTATGAAAATTAAGAGGAAAATTATAAAACTATTTTTCAAAAATCTGAAATAACTAAAGAGAATTTTAAAAACTAATTTTGTATTTTTCTGATTTATATTCTAATTTCTATGATTTAAAAACTATTTAAAACTAATTAAATTGCTAAAAATTACTATTTAAATTAGGAAAATTATGAAAAAAATATTTTTTTGGCTTTTTATATTTATCTTAATCTATGAAAATTGAAAACTTATTTTTTTGAAGCTTTTCTGATTTATTTGTATTAAAAGCTATTTAAAAAGTCTTAAAAACTGATTTAAAATAAGAAAAATAGCAAACAGTGATGAAAAATTATGAAAAATTTAGGAAAAGTCTAAAATTATATTCTAAACCTATGAAAATTAAGAAAACCTATGCTAGTGTGCAATAATTTGGTTCTGAAATGAAAAGTGCTTATAAATAAGCACTTGTAAAAAGCTAAATGTACCAAATGAGCACTAGATTATCACAGAAGCTAGAGTATGTAAGATCTACTTAATACTAACCTATTTCAACTAGTCTAAACCTCTGAAATGCAAACTACAATGATTTGATTCAATTTAGGCACAAGAACCACACAGGTCTGTCTGGCTAATTTGCAGCTTATGCACAGGTCTATTAAATAAGCTGAAAAGGAAAACAGCACTTGGATTCTCAAGACCACCAACCAGTGAGCCAATGAGCAAAGTTTCAGCCTCTACCAAGCTAAAATGAAGCTTGTACAAGGCCTGCAAGAAAGCCTGATTCACACTCAGTTATACTGAGTGTGAACAGGGCAAAAGGTGGCTTATTGAGGAGCTTATTCAGAGCTTAAGAAAAATTCCAAAAATTCCCCAATCAACACTAGACCAGTTCAAGTTACATAACCCAAACTTACAAAAGCTTTTGACCAGTGATGAACAAACTAAAAATGTACAAAGTTTTGTAAAAACTGCTTTTTATGGTTTTTGACTTTTGCAACAGAAATGAATTTTGACTTTTGTGAGTTTTGCATCAAATTATTTGAATGATTTTGTTGTTTTATGATGTAATGAAGCTGAAATAGGCTATGTTATTAACTCCTATGCCTAAATGCAAGTTTGAACAATCCTATAACTAACTGATTTGACAATAAGGGCAGATTCAAATGGAATTTGACTTTCACAGTTCTAAGGTGCAAGTGAATGACAGATTTAGACGAGATAATGCAATATGACACTAAGGCAACCTAAATACACTACAGCTTAATCCTTAAATGCAAATTTGAAGCTAATCCAAACACTAGTTAAGAAACTGAAATACAAAATTAAATCTATAAACTGCCTAATTTATATGAGCCAATACTTATTCTGTCTATAACTAACCCAGTTATACCTAAATGCAGAGATTAAAACAAGCACAAACTCAGAATCAATAAACACAATATTAATACAGTTTTAAGCTCAAAATGAGATAACAAAATGTATTAAACACTTACAACAGTCCAGCTTAATTGCAGCTTAAATCAATACCCAGTCTACACTAAAATAATCTAATTCAACCCAATCCAAGCTCTGCATCAACCCAAATCCATTTCCATAACTGCTTAACCCAAAATTCCCCACAGTTTGACTTTCGTTGACCAGGTACCCAATTTACTTGAACTAGAGTTATAAGCTTACTAAAAGCTATGGGCAGCTTTAGTAAGCTTATTTGAGTTATAATGAAGCTTATTGAAGCCTGACTTTAGAACAATTAAGACTGAATAAAAAGAAGAAAATTTAAAAATAAGAGACTTTAATCAAACTTTGAATTAATGCTTAAAATGAGTTACAATAGACTAAATAACTTTAGTTCAATACAGGAAAGCTTAGGATTACAACTTAGAACTTAATTAAAACATAAAAATTAAAAAAAACGACATACATGAAAATTAAAAATTAGAACTACTCCTCTCTCCTCCTTCTCTTCCTTCTATTTATCAACAAAATGTCTTCCCACTTGCCTCTGAGTAATTCCCACTTCTTTTTAGAGCCATTGGATCACTGGAGATGATATTGGCCGTTTGATGAATTTTGGCGCCAAAATGGTATATCAACTGGGGGGAGATTGAGTGCAAAGAAGAAGAAGCATTTAATGATTCTTGGATTGTTGGGTGAGGTGGAGTGATAAGGGTGGTGTATGTGAGCTGGAGGTGAGGGGTGTACTGGATTTGCAGAGAGTGGGTGAAGAGAAAAGGAAAAAGGAGGGAAAAGGTTTGGGCGGGTATTGACTGGGTTTGACCGGGGGTTCTATTATTAGACAAAGGGTTCAAGGGGTGTTTTGGCAGGGGTTCATAATACAAAAGGGTTCAAGGGGTCAAGGGTCAAGGTATTAATATCAAGGACCAAAGTTGCAATTCCACAAAAACCAAGGACCAAATCTGTAATTTTGCAAAGTTGTTCCAAGGGTCAATCTTGCCAAGTTTCATTAGTACAAGGACCATAAAAGATAATTTTCCATTTTTAAACTTCCAAGGACTATTTTTGCCAATTTTGAAACTTGAAGGACCAAACTTGTAAATTCTCCAAACTTTTTACCCAAGGATCATTTTTGATAAATTTTGATTTTGAAAGGACTTGGGTTGACTTTTATTTCAAAACAAATGCTCAGGGACTGATTTTGTCAAGATTTGAAAGTTGAGGGACTGAAACTGCCAATTATGCAAACTTAGCTCGTTTTTCATCTGATTTTAAACATTTTGCATCTGAAACATATAAAATACAATTTTGGGATATTTTCAGTATTTTGATGCATTTCTGAGTGTTTTTAAATGTTTTGCAGTTCATATTTGACTAAAAATGATGAGTATATACACACTCATCAATCCCCCACACTAAACTATTGCTAGTCCCTAGCAATCTTTTGAGAAAACTTAATGGATTTGAATCTATTTACCAAAAGCCATTACTTCTGGAGTAGCCAATTGTTTCAGTTCAAGTAAGAACCTTGGTACAATGATAACCAAATGATTTTGAGCAAATCACCAGCTTTTAACGGTTTTGATTTGTCTTTACCAGAAGCCGTTTGCTTCTGGACTAGCCAACTCTTAGATAAAATATCTTTGGTGAGTCGATTACCAATTATGGTTTTCCAACTGCCTTTACCACAAGCCATAAACTTGCGGGCTAGCCAACTCTTCACTAATTAAAGATATGGTGAGCTGAACACCATACAATTTTGGGCAAATTGCAAGCCGTCAACGGATTTGAGACATCTTTACCAAGAGCCGTTTGCTCCTGGATTAGCCAATCCTTTTGTCTATTAGACATGGCGGACTGATAACCGTAAGCTGAGTGAGTGCAAAACACTTACTCAAAAAAAAAATTTGGCCAAAATGGGGAATTGGTATAATTACATGATAAAATTCATGAGAATTCCCCCCCACACTAGAAATGAATATTGCCCTCAATATTCAAAGTACTGGCTGTTATGCCGAAACTTAGAACGTAAAAGGGAAATACTACGGCCATTATTTGAATTTTTTTTTTATACAACAGCGGGGGGCAACTCCCCCACACTAGGGTGGTAGAAAATAGAAAGAAGTCAGAAATACGGGTGAAAACCCATATAGTGTGCTACTGTTTTTGATTCCCGAGTCACTAGCTTGACTCGATCCCCGCATTCATTGGTTCATGGGGAAAGTTTGTAGATCCGGGACAACCACATGTGGAATGTCCTCTCCAAAATAGTGCTTCAATCGATGACCATTCACTTTAAAATTTGGACCATCGGGTTGAGATAACTCAAAGGTTCCATAAGGAAATACTTTAGTGATGGTGAATGGTCCAGACCAGCGGGATTTTAGTTTTCCTGAGAAAATCTTCAATCTTGAATTGAAAAGAAGGACTCGATCACCGACGTTGAAAACGCGGTTCTTGATTTTGGAGTCATGAATCTTCTTTATCTTTTCTTTGTAGATCAAAGAGTTCTCGTATGCTTGATCACGGAGTTCATTTAATTCATTCATTTGAACTTTTCGGTGATCACCAGCTGTCTGAATATCGAAGTTGGCATGTTTCAAGGCCCAGTATGCCTTGTGCTCAAGCTCAATCGGCAGATGACACGCCTTTCCGTACACTAGCTTGTATGGAGTACACCCGATGGGTGTTTTATAAGCTGTACGGAAGGCCCAGAGTGCGTCATCTAGCTTATCCGACCAAGATGCACGGTTTTCGCCTAGCCTCTGTCCTCTCCAGAATTCTTTTAATCCCTCGGTTGGAAACTTCCACTTGCCCACTTGTTTGGGGGTGGTACGCAGGAGAGAGACGGTGAGTTACACCATACTTTTGCATGACTCTATCAAACTGGTCATTGCAGAAATGCGTACCACGATCACTGATTATAGCTCGTGGAGTTCCAAACCTAGCAAAAAGAGATTTTTTTCACAACAACTCGGGCATCGTTGGTAGGCAAAGCTTTCGCTTCAACCCATTTTGACAAATAGTCAACGGCCACGAGTATGTATTTATTTCCTCGAGATGAAGGAAATGGCCCCATAAAGTCAATGCCCCAGATGTCAAAAATCTCACACACTTGAATGGCGTTTTGCGGCATTTCATTTTTTTGTGAGATATATCCGTGACGTTGACAAGCGTCACAGGTTTTGACAAATTCGTGGGCATCCTTGTAAATCGTGGGCCAATAAAATCCGGAATCAAACACCTTCTTGGCAGTGTAGTTGGGACTATGATGTCCCCCAGTAGGTCCAGAATGGCAAGCCTTAAGAATGTCATTGGCTTCCTGACCATACACACATCGCCTGATGACTTGATCCGCGCAAAATTTGAATAAGTAGGGGTCGTCCCAGAAGTAATGTTTTACATCTTTAAAGAATTTGTTTTTCTGTTGGGACGACATCCCTTTCACCACAAAGTTACCCGCATGGTAATTTGCAAAGTCAGCAAACCATGGGGTAGAAGAGTCTCCACGAAAAGAAACCACATTGAGTGTTTCGAGAGGAAATGTTTCGTTTATTTCATTTTTCTCGAACACATCCTGGTGAGGGTTTTCTAGACGGGACAGATGATCAGCAGCCAGGTTCTCAGCTCCTTTTTATCACGTATAATGATATCAAATTCTTGCAGGAGGAGAACCCAACGGAGCAATCTCGGCTTTGCATCTTGTTTTGCAAAGAGATATTTGAGAGCCGAGTGATCCGTATACACCACGCGTTTGGTCAAGATTAGGTATGGCCGAAACTTCTCAAACGCATACACCACAGCTAATAATTCTTTTTATGTAGTGGTGTAATGGGTTTGAGCTTCAGTCATAGTCTTACTCGCGTAGTGGATAGGCTGAAAATGCTTGGTTTTACGTTGCCCCAGGACTGCACCGATAGCAAAATCACTTGCATCGCACATGAGTTCAAAGGGTAAATCCCAGTCGGGGGCAACTAGAATGGGTGCTTCCGTAAGCTTTTTCTTTAATGTTTCAAAAGCTTCGATGCACTCCGGTGAGAAGATAAAAGGAGCATCCTTCTCAAGGAGATGAGTCATAGGCCGAGCGATTTTAGAAAAATCTTGTATGAATCTGCGATAAAACCGGCATGACCTAAAAACTCCTAATACCTTTGACGGTAGTAGGATGAGGCAATTTGGCAATGACATCCACTTTTGCTTTGTCAACCTCAATCCCATTTTTTGAAATCTTATGGCCTAGGACAATTCCTTCCTTGACCATAAAATGGCTCTTCTCCCAATTTAGACAAAGATTGGTGTCTTCACACCGTTTGAGCATTTTTTCTAAATTGGAGAGACATGTTTGAAATGAGTCCCCAATGACCGAGAAGTCATCCATAAACACCTCCATTGTTTCCCCGATCATGTCGTGGAAAATTGCCATCATACATCGTTGGAACGTGCCAGGAGCGTTACATAGGCCAAAAGGCATACGTCTGTAGGCGAAAGTTCCGTATGGGCAGGTGAATGTGGTCTTTTCTTGATCCTGTGGATCAATGGGGATATGAAAATACCCCGAGAAACCATCTAGGAAACAATAGTATTCGTTCCCTGCTAATCTCTCAAGCATTTGGTCCATGAAGGGTAGAGGAAAATGGTCTTTATGGGTGGCTTCGTTTAACTTGCGATAGTCAATACACACACGCCATCCCGTAACCAATCGAGTTGGAATTAACTCGTTTTCTTCATTTGTGACAACAGTTATGCCACCCTTTTTTGGAACACAGTGGATGGGACTGACCCAAGGACTATCAGAGATCGGGTAAATTAAACCGGCATCAAGAAGTTTGAGAACCTCCTGTTTGATAACCTCATGAATCTTAGGATTCACCCTTCTCTGATGTTGGACTGCTGGTTTGAAGTCATCCTCCATCAAGATTTTGTGAGTACAAAACTCAGGGTTGATACCCTTAATGTCGGAGAGTTTCCAAGCAATTGCTTTCTTGTGTGACTTCAAGACCTTTATGAGAGCAATCTTCTCCTCCTCCGTTAAGTCCTTAGCAATTATGACGGGTAATTTATCATCACCCTCCAAGAATGCATACTCGAGATGAGGAGGTAGGTCCTTAAGTTCAACCTCGGGAAATTCTTCAGTAGATGTTTGTACGGATTTGATTTCTTCAATTGTGATCTCTTTCGGAGGGAGTGACGGTAATGGATCTTCATTTAACAATTGCTCAAGATAAAGGATATCTCCCTCCGAATCATAAACTTCATTATTAATTTCCGGCGTAATCGATTCATCATTAGCAAGAAACTCGTCGATCTCTTCTAAAAAGAAGTCACCTCCCTCAAACGGAGTAAGAGAGGGGGAAGAATCGGCAATAATTGGTTGAGAAGATGTGGTGGGATCCCCACTCACAGAATTATGAAAATAACCAAGAAACTCTTGAGAGTACTCCTCTGAAGCAATATCAATTAAATCGATTCGATTAACCGATTCAGCATCATAGTTTGAGGAGTACCTCGAAGTTTGATCAAGGTTAAAGGTGACAGCTTCATTACCCACACGTAATGTGATTTCTTGCTCAAATACATCAATGAGAGCACGGCCCGTTCTCCGGAATCCTCGTCCAACAATGAGGGGAACCCGATGATCGGCATCGAAGTCAACAACCACAAAGTCAACTGGAAAATGGAACTTTCCTACTTTCACGAATACATCCTCGGCGATGCCAAGAGGACGCGATATAGAACGATCTGCAAGCTCAAGAGTCATGTAGGTAGGAATAAGTTCGGAAGAGAAAGTTTCTTCCATACTGAATAAGGCATCAGATTGATGCTTGCACCAAGATCGGCGAGGGCAAAGCATTCAATCATTCCTAGAAAAACACAAGGTAGAAGAAATTTTCCAGGATCTCCAAGCTTCTCGGGAAGCTTCTTTAACAGAACCGCTGAGCAGTTCTAATTCAGAGGAGTTTTAGCCATCTCAAACAATTTTTCCTTGTTGCTTAACATGTGTTTGAGAGTTGATGCAAACTTGGGCATCAGCATGATAGCATCCGCAAAGCTTATGTCAAAATGTAGTTCTTGGAAAATTTGAAATTTTTTTTCCATTTGATGACTGGCTTTTTCGCGGAGCTTTTGCTCATTTAAACGTGATGGGTAAGGAATAGAGGTTTTGGATTTGGGGTTTTCAACTGGAGGTTCAAAAACAACTCCTGGTTTGGATTTGGGTTTCGGGACAACTTGAGGATGGACATGTGCTGTACTTTGTGAGCTAGTGGGTTGCACTTGGTCATTTGTCGCCTCAGGTTCACTTTCCACTACCTTCGGGAGAGAAGAAGAAGAGGTAGTAGGACTAGCGGGTCCATCATATGAAGCACCACTTCTGGTTATGATCGCCTTTGCATCGCCCCTCGGATTAGCGATCGTGTTGCTAGGTAAAGTACCTGAGCCCGAGGGTCGATCATTTAAAGACTTCTTAATGTCAGAAATCTGGCTAACCAACAACCTATTCATTTCCTCTTGGGATTTCATGAATTGCTTCAACAATTCATCAGATGATGGTTCAGTTGGAACAATGGCTTGATTTTGTGTAGGAAAATTCTGGCCTCTATTGTTTGGATTAGGGCCTTGATTTTGGAAATTTCCTTGATTATTGCCATGAAAATACCCTGGGTTGAAATTTCCTTGACCTTGGTTTCTATTAAAGTTTCCTTGGTTTTGGAAATTTTGACTTTGATTTTGAAAACCGTTATTCTGACTAAAATTACCTTGGTTTTGAAAACCTTGGTTTGTTCTATTCTGATTTTGATTACGGTTTTGGTTTTGGTTGAAACCGGGTGGTCCAGGGTAGTGGTTAGGACGGTGGTTCGGGTCCATAGGAGCACGGTATTGGTTGCCTCCTGAATTGGAAATCCCGCCCACAACGTTTGCTTCAAAAGGGTTACCATCGGTGGCCATACAGTTGTAATAAGCATGGGGGCCACCGCAAGTAACACATACTTCCACTTTCTTGACTTCAGCAGGAGGTGAAGTTTGTGGAAAAGAGACTTTCTTTTGGTTAGAGAGAACCAAAGCTTGAATTGCTTCCGTGAGTTTGTCAATCTTAGCATCGGTGCTAGATTGACTCACGGGCGATGAAGTAGAAGGACCAACACTGACTTGGGAAACAACCGGTTTGCTTCGTGCAGTGCGGACTTTAGACTTGTTTTCAATTATCGCTAAAGCTTCTTTTACAGTTTTGCTTAAGAAATTTCCTCCAGCGGAGGAATTGAGAGAATCTTGATCAGATTGACTCACTCCATTATAGAAAGTATCGAGTTGCATTAACTCAAAGAAACCATGGTGAGGACATTTGCGGAGCAACTCCTTAAAACGATCCCACGATTCACTGAAGGGTTCATCAAACTTTTGTGTGAACTTGATGATTTCATTTTTAAGACTCGTGGTTTTAGAAGGTGGATAGAACTCGTTCACAAATTTCTTCACCAGGTCTTGCCATGTTTCGATCGATTGAGGGGTTGTTTTTCAAGCCAAATCCGGGCTTGTCCCTCGAGGGAAAATGGGAAGAGAAGAAGTTTGATAGCATCGGTAGGGACATTCTTGTATTTGATGGTAGATGCAATCTTGTTAAACCATCGAATATGAGCATGAGGATCATCCCTCTCAAAACCATAGAATTGACTTGAGGTTACAAGATTTAGTAACCCGGTTTTGAGTTCAAAATTTTCAGCCACAATGGCTGGAATAACAATAGCATCTCCTTACCCATCGATGGGTGCCGGAGAAGCTCGCACATAGGACGTTCTTCCGCCATGATAACGGAAGTAGTGCGAGCAGTCCGGATCTCAGATCCGACTGAGAACGTCTACGGATACGCCTTCTTGGAATCCTGACAAGCTCACGAAATGGGCTCACAGACCTAGAAGAGCGAGTGCGCATACACTAGAGTTGACTCTAAGAAATTTCAGAGTCAAGGGAATTATGAAAATGGGGAAAGAAGAATCTTTTTGGGTTTTATGGTTTTTAATATGTTTTTGGATTTTTGGATTTTTATAAGAAAATATAAACATATATAGATGGTATGAACAAGGAGTGAATATTCAAATCACTAATCCGCTAAACGTAAGACTATTAGCACAGCTCCCCGGCAGCGGCGCCAAAATTTGATCGGTCCCAAACGGTCAGGTTTATTACACAAGTCAACCACTTGTGAATGGTCAACCGTAATAAAAGTCAGACAGTCTAGAACCAAAGAAATTAAGTCCAGGAGAGTTTAGTGTTTCCCCGGGTCGTTAAGTCCCAACGAAATGCGATTGAAGCTAAACGAGTAGTGATCGGGTGATATTGAACAGGAAAGGGGTTAATGATAATACTAGACGACAAAGGAAAAATCTGAGGAAGAAAATTAAAAAGCTAAATTAAATAAACGCTATCACTATTTTTAAAATTGGATTTTCTTGATTTTACTTTTATAAATTTGAATTAAAAACTAATTTTAAACTTTAAAACTAAATTAAAATACTAAAAATTATGAAAATTAAGAGGAAAATTATAAAACTATTTTTCAAAAATCTAAAAAAACTAAAGAGAATTTTAAAAACTAATTTTGTATTTTTCTGATTTATATTCTAATTTCTATGATTTAAAAACTATTTAAAACTAATTAAATTTCTAAAAATTACTATTTAAATTAGGAAAATTATGAAAAAATATTTTTTTGGCTTTTTATATTTATCTTAATCTATGAAAATTGAAAAATTATTTTTTGAAGCTTTTCTGATTTATTTGTATTAAAAGCTATTTAAAAAGTCCTAAAAACTGTTTTAAAATAGGAAAAATACTAAACAGTGATGAAAAATTATGAAAAATTCAGGAAAAGTCTAAAATTATATTCTAAACCTATGAAAATTAAGAAAACCTATGCTAGTGTGCAATAATTTGGTTCTGAAATGAAAAGTGCTTATAAATAAGCACTTGTAAAAAGCTAAATGTACCAAATGAGCACCAAATTATCACAGAAGCTAGAGTATGTAAGATCTACTTAATACTAACCTATTTCAACTAGTCTAAACCTCTGAAATGCAAACAACAATGATTTGATTCAATTTAGGCACAAGAACCACACAGGTCTGCTTGGCTAATTTGCAGCTTATGCACAGGTCTATTAAATAAGCTGAAAAGGAAAACAGCACTTGGATTCTCAAGACCACCAACCAGTGAGCCAATGAGCAAAGTTTCAGCCTCTACCAAGCTAAAATGAAGCTTGTACAAGGCCTGCAAGAAAGCCTGATTCACACTCAGTTATACTGAGTGTGAACAGGGCAAAAGGTGGCTTATTGAGGAGCTTATTGAGCTTAAGAAAAATTCCAAAATTCCCCAAAAATCATCAACACTAGACCAGTTCAAGTTACATAACCCAAACTTACAAAAGCTTTTGACCAGTGATGAACAAACTAAAAATGTACAAAGTTTTGTAAAAACGGCTTTTTATGGTTTTTGACTTTTGAAACAGAAATGAATTTTGACTTTTGTGAGTTTTGCATCAAATTATTTGAATGATTTTGTTGTTTTATGATGTAATGAAGCTGAAATAGGCTATGTTATTAACTCCTATGCCTAAATGCAAGTTTGAACAATCCTATAACTAACTAATTTGACAATAAGGGCAGATTCAAATGGAATTTGACTTTCACAGTTTTAAGGTGCAAGTGAATGACAGATTTAGACGAGATAGTGCAATATGACACTAAGGCAACCTAAATACACTACAGCTTAATCCTTAAATGCAAATTTGAAGCTAATCCAAACACTAGTTAAGAAACTGAAATACAAAATTAAATCTATAAACTGCCTAATCTATATGAGCCAATACTTATTCTGTCTATAACTAACCCAGTTATACCTAAATGCAGAGATTAAAACAAGCACAAACTCAGAATCAATAAACACAATATTAATACAGTTTTAAGCTCAAAATGAGATAACAAAATGTATTAAACACTTACAACAGTCCAGCTTAATTGCAGCTTAATTCAATACCCAGTCTACACTAAAATAATCTAATTCAACCCAATCCAAGCTCTGCATCAACCCAAATCCATTTCCATAACTGCTTAACCCAAAATTCCCCACAGTTTGACTTTCGTTGACCAGGTACCCAATTTACTTGAACTAGAGTTATAAGCTTACTAAAAGCTATGGGCAGCTTTAGTAAGCTTATTTGAGTTATAATGAAGCTTATTGAAGCTCGGATTTAGGACAATTAAGACTGAATAAAAAGAAGAAAATTTAAAAATAAGAGACTTTAATCAAACTTTGAATTAATGCTTAAAATGAGTTACAATAGACTAAATAACTTTAGTTCAATACAGGAAAGCTTAGGATTACAACTTAGAACTTAATTAAAACATAAAAATTAAAAAAACGACATACATGAAAATTAAAAATTAGAACTACTCCTCTCTCCTCCTTCTCTTCCTTCTATTTATCAACAAAATGTCTTCCCACTTGCCTCTGAGTAATTCCCACTTTTTTTTGGGCAATTGGATCACTGGAGATGATATTGGCCGTTTGATGAATTTTGGCGCCAAAATGGTATATCAACTAGGGGAGATTGAGTGCAAAGAAGAAGAAGCATTTAATGATTCTTGGATTGTTGGGTGAGGTGGAGTGATAAGGGTGGTGTATGTGAGCTGGAGGTGAGGGGTGTACTGGATTTGCAGAGAGTGGGTGAAGAAGAAAGGAAAAAAGGAGGGAAAAGGATGTGGGGGTATTGACTGGGTTTGACCGGGGGTTCTATTATTAGACAAAGGGTTCAAGGGGTGTTTTGGCAGGGGTTCATAATACAAAAGGGTTCAAGGGGTCAAGGGTCAAGGTATTAATATCAAGGACCAAAGTTGCAATTCCACAAAAACCAAGGACCAAATCTGTAATTTTGCAAAGTTGTTCCAAGGGTCAATCTTGCCAAGTTTCATTAGTACAAGGACCATAAAAGATAATTTTCCATTTTTAAACTTCCAAGGACTATTTTTGCCAATTTTGAAACTTGAAGGACCAAACTTGTAAATTCTCCAAACTTTTTACCCAAGGATCATTTTTGATAAATTTTGATTTTGAAAGGACTTGGGTTGACTTTTATTTCAAAACAAATGCTCAGGGACTGATTTTGTCAAGATTTGAAAGTTGAGGGACTGAAACTGCCAATTATGCAAACTTAGCTCGTTTTTCATCTGATTTTAAACATTTTGCATTTGAAACATATAAAATACAATTTTGGGATATTTTCAGTATTTTGATGCATTTCTGAGTGTTTTTAAATGTTTTGCAGTTCAGATTTGACCAAAAATGATGAGTATATACACACTCATCATGACCTTGTAGCCGAACCACTATAAATCGGTTGTGTCGTTTCTATCCCTTAACTTTATTTATTTGCTTGCATTATCATTAGATCTATACGTTCTCAACATCCATACGATTTCACATAATATCGAATCTAAAGTTTTTGAAATCAACTTAAAATCGGCAAAACTATTCAACCCCCCCTTCTAGTTTTCCACAACCTTATTAGCTAGTTACGACGTAATCTTCACATAGAATCCAAAGGCTCACGTAACTCCATCTTCAGAACATATACATGGCCTTTTTTCACATCTTTTCGGCTCCAACGCCTCATTTATCCTGAAATGCAAATATGAATGAATACGAACGAATTAAGTACCATATTAATACAAATGAGGCCATAAACACGGGAATTTGATATATAAAAGATCAGGCTAATTTGATGTTATCAGTGTCAAACACATAAATATACAATTTACACGAGAATAAGAAAAGATTCATGAACTATACAACTATTATGCACATAAATTATGAGTTAGGAAATAAACTTAAAATGAGAAGGGTGAGAAGAAACCACAATCACACATTTCAAATGCACCTACAAACATAGATGCATCTCTTCTTTGCTCATTACAAAAATTGTAACACCCCAACCCGACAAGGGTAGAAGCATCACAGTATGGTGTCATATCAAAGCATACATAATGAACATAAGCAACAGCGGAAGTCTTAAACATGAATAATCAAAGGAGTTAAGTCAACACGACTTAAACAATACATAAGTCCAAGAAAAGGAAAATACTCCAAAAGAAGAAATAACATAATCCAAGTCTAAATAAAGTCATAACATAAGCAATGGAATCTAAGATGAATAGGGCAAAGTCTCCACACAAGCTCATTACTCAACCCAAAGCAAATCCCCAGCTCCGCATAGATACCTTCCGCAGGATAAGAAAATACGGCTAAGCTTAAAAAGCCCAGTGAACAGATATATATATATATATATATATATATATATATATATATATATATATATATATATATATATATATAAATAACAAAACGAATAATCTAAAGATAAGGAATGAAGATAATATAGCATGTGGTGCATTGGGGAAATCACAAGGCATAATAAAAAGGATAATGAAATGAAAAGAAAGATTAGTAATCTACCACGAGCCCAAACATATCATATCATATAGCATAAGTAACCAAGGAGTGATCAACCCCCAAAATGTGAAAGACGTGTGTTACACACAACATCAGTCACCATATAAGTCATATCATAGCATATCATATCATAACATAACAAATCTAGGATGCATCCATACGCCCCTGTACAAATCATAGTGGCCATAATAAAATATAAAGCGCGCATAATATCACAAAAAGGGACGGGACGGAACATCACTCCACCGCCTAGAGTCATGCCATTGGTGTATCAATGATACGGCCATGTTACCTTCATGGCTAGGAAAATAGCTCGGGTATTAAACTAAAGGGTCAAATGAAAGTCATAATAGAAAGGTTCATGTCAAAGGTCCAAAGCAAGGTTCAATACTAAAGGTTCACAAATCTAAAAGGTGCATAGTAAAGGTCATATAAGGATGCCCTAATAGTAAAGCTCAGAGCAGAGGCATTATAATCAAAGCTAATATCAAAATATGTGTTAGAATCATGAGAAACCTTAAGAGATAAGGTCATAATATCTGTACCTTATTCAACAGCAAAGAAAACACAAGCAGATGAATTCACAAGACACGGAAGATCACTCCTTCTTCGAGGGATCTACAGAAGTGAAAGGATATACATTTATTAGATGTAGTTCAAGTGTTTTACTTTAGGTTAAGTCTTTTGGGGTTTATGAAAATATTTCCATTTTTAGCAAGTTTCCAAATATAGTAACTTTCTTTATTTAGTAACTTTACACTTTAAGTAACTTAACCATTTTAAGTAACTTTCTATTTTAGGCAGGTTTCCCCGAATTAGTAAGTTTCCATGATAAGTAACTTTCCAAAAATAGCAGTTTTCCATAATTAGCAGGTTTAGTCATTTATGATATAATTAATGTCAAATTAGGTTAAAATGATGAAAATGATTATTAATATGGTTTAGGGTTCATTTATGACAAGTTATAAGAGTTTAGGGTCTAAAATGTCATTATCACAAAGTATAGGGTTAAAAGTGTAAATATCACAAGTTTCTCTAGGTTTACGATTAGACCATACTTTTACCACATTAACGAATCAACCCTTAAAGTTTTATAAATTATAACCAAGTCCTTCATGTTTTATTATTAACAATATTAGTCCATTTTCTTTTATTTAAGCTCCCGGAAAATTTCATTGTACTTAAAACTTTAATAAAAAATTAAGCACGATTTAGATCATCATGAAATTTTTCACTCATCATATTTGCATATCATATGGCATATGCATGATCAACGCGACTTGAGCGTTCAAAAATACACATTTGTGATCAGAACAAGATTCCCCACGATCCTGATATTCTTAAATATTTAATATACATAAATAAAATTATATTAAAATATAAAATAAATAAAAATAAAAATAAATAAATCTCCACATGGACCGGGCCTAAGCCCAACACCCAAAACCATTGGGCCTCGCCTAGTATCCGAGCCCAACACACTACCTATTCTCTTATGGGCTTCGTCTATAACCCGATCCAACACAGGAGCCCAAATCCATTTTACTTACCCTTTGGGCCTCGCTATACCAAGCCCAACATACCAAAATAATTTCCAAAAACTTGTCAAATGTTATGTTTTCTCTTTTCTTTTGTAACCGGTCGAACCAAGGGAAACAACACAACATATATATATCCAAGTTAGACCAAGTTCACCCCCTCCTCTTGGATCCTTAGGCTTGCGTGTATGTGTGTAAAAGATGAGATAAACAAGCTAAATTAGCCACCCAAATCACTAAAATAAAATAATCTTTGACCTATCTTGACCTTCAAAACCAATGGATATTGTGTCTCTTGATTCAACTAGGCAAGCACCATGCTCCCCCCATTCTCGCTGCCATAGAGCACACGCCCAAACCATCCCAAACATGTGTTCTAAGACTTTGGAACTTGAATGATTTTAGTATAAACAATTGACAAAGCCATGCCTATCATTTCTTTATAAACCATACTACAAAAACTTGGAAAACTCACAAACACTTCTCACTTAACTCTCACTCAAACTCTCACACCATTATATTACAAAAATCGTTCACTGTGGACGTATAGTCGAAGGGGATTAGGAAGAAAATCAAAGGAAATCATAAGGGTAAACTTGATCGGGTAAAGTTATAAGGAGAACACGGGGTTCTCGAAGTTCCATCTACTTGCTCGCTTGCTCTTTCATCACCACCACTCCTAGTGAGTGTAGTAAGTTCCCTATCACAACTCGTTTTCTTATTTAGTACTAGTATATCACACGTTAGATGTTATAAATGCACCCTAAGCACGACCCATTTCTTTATAAGTTAGTATCATCACTACTCGACAGACTCACTCACACTCTAGTTGACACACGAACCTACACGAACTTAAAAACTTAGTAAAAACAATTTGCAAGACTCTTTTGAAACCCTCGACCCCTCGTTTACTTTGATAAACCAACGAAGAACAAACGGGCCTTAAGGCCCAATACGTGAAAGACCAAACCCCAAACCCTTGATCCGGTCCATTAATGAAAAATAAGCACTAATTAAGCCAAAAATAAGCTAGAAACAAGTTTTGAAAAGGTCAAATGAGATTTGTAAGTAAAAATTATGTTTTGGACGTCGAGTGCAAAACATATGGATTTTGGGTAGAAATGAAACATTTCCGAAAGTACAAGGGTGAAATTTGTACGTAATTTAATGCATGGGAAACTCTAGGGACTAGTTGTGAATATTTTTGAAAGATAATGTAACACCCCTTGAAATGGATCGACTAAAAACGTGAAAAATTTAAACTTTTACGCGGAAACGACTTGACTATAACGGATCTTCTATTACTTTTTCATGAACTGACAAAAATCAATTATGATACAGCCCTTGAAATAAATTTTAATTGAAAATAGACTTAATTACCTTTAAAACGACGGGTGGCAAGACCTCTAACGACTTACGATTTATTAGATATGATTTTTATAAGATTGACCAAAATCTGAAAACCCCTTATAAAACTTCTGACGAGAGCATATGACCATATGCAAAAATACCATATGGCCATATGTTGAACATATACCCTTTATTATATTTTTGAAGCAACCATATGACCATATGCCGAAATTACTATATGGTCATATGCTGACCATATGCCCTTTATTATATTTCTGAAGCAACCATATGACCATATGGTGAAAATACCATATGGTCATATGCTGACCATATGTCCTTTATTATATTTCTGAAGCAACCATATGACCATATGCTGAAATTACCATATGACCATATGGTGAAAATACCATATGGTCATATGCTGACCATATGTCCTTTATTATATTTCTGAAGCAACCATATGACCATATGCTGAAATTACCATATGGTCATATGCTGACCATATGCCCTTTATTATATTTCTGAAGCAACCATATGACCATATGCTGAAATTACCATATAGTCATATGCCCACTACAGAACATATTCTATAAGAACATATTTACTCCATTTACGAAAAATCGACTTCAAAGACTCGAAACTTAACGAAACTTTTCAGAAATGTTTAACATAACATAATACATCATTTCCACAAACATTTGTGTTCTAAACGACCTACGAACACATACTTATGGGGTTATACAAAACACCCATTTTGACCCATTTTCAATACACTCTTTTGTACCCAAGACACTTAACAACTACATATTCATTTAAACACATACATGACTTGACATTACTAAAACATGATAAAAGTGTTAGTACAAAGTCTTGACCCATATGATTCCAAAATAGGTGAAAATGGCTAGTTGCCAAACACCACTTAACTACAACATTATAACCATTTTAACCACAATTCAAACACTTGAGCATGACCATTTACATTAAGCGACATTCACGACTTAACCTGGACACTAACCCATAACCATAGACACCAAAATAACCATTTTAGACAAAAAGATGTACCAAGCTATAAAACGACACTTCGGGGCTTCCAACTTTCAACAAGCTTGATCCAAAGAGATGACTTCGACTTATCAAATCCAAAATACTAATCTCCTACCTTGAAAATCATCTAAGCTTTATCCTTACCTTTACCTTCATCACTTGCACCTACAAAACATTCATCAAACTTAACCGTAAGCAAAACGCTTAGTAAGTATATGACATAAACTTAACATTAACAAGTTATAACTAACAAATTGCTAGCTACATATCAAGGAATACATTCATAACATTAAACATACCTTTATCAAGCATAAATAATTATGCTAACATTACATATTTTCTAGCATTGGATCCAAGCTATTTAACATTAACAATTCCTTGATCATTACACATCATAATTCCATATAAATTGAAATTATGAAACATTAACAAGTTTAGTCAATATACTTACCTAAATAATTCACTAGCTCACTACTTGGGAAATTCAAGGCTTTATCTTCAATTGTTTCCCATAAGGGGATTAACCCTAATTAGCACCTAATTCAACATAAATACAATAAATTATCAAACTCTAATCAATTTTCCCAATTCAATTCCATGAACCCTAATTACAAAGTCATCAATTTACTTACTTGAGATGTCTTAGAGGAACTAGAGTGTATAGGGCTTGATTCTTAGCACAATTACTTGGTAGAAATCACAAGAGTACCAAAGTTGGTTCTTCCTCCTTTTTCTTCTTCCTGAAGCATTCTCAATACACTCACACACTCTAATTTTTTGGATTTCTCCTTAATCTACTAGTAACTTTGATATTTAAATAATTAACTTTACACTCTTAGCAAAACTAGTCCCTTAAGTCTCATTCTTCCTATCTTTACAACATATCTTAATAGAACTTGTCACTTACTAGTTTATAGTTTATAACTTTACTATTCACTCTTAAAACATATCCTAAACAATATAATACTGTCACTTTTATTATAAAATAGTACATTTATCGAGTTACGGTGTACAAATAATTCACCTTAATATGATGGGAGTGGTAGCCTCGCACCTAGTGATTTAGATCCTCGAAATCTACTCTTGAAATAAGTGTGGATACCTATTCTTCATCTTTTCCTCTGGTTCCCATCTAATACTTGTACCTTTATGATGTTTCCATTTTACTTTCACCAACGGTATTTCTTTGTTGCGAAGTCGCCTAACCTTTCTTCCTAATATCGCTTCCGGTTTGTCCTTTTGTGAAAGCAATTCTGGATCAATCTCAATATCTTCCAACGTGATCACACTAGCCTCATCCGCTAGACACTTTCTCAAGTAAGATACATGAAAGGTTGTTAGGATCTTAATATTATTGTGTTGATGATTCGGGTGGTCTTGGATGATGGAAATACATGTTAGCCATTTTAGAGAGAGAAAGAGATGAGAGGGTGTTCTTGGTAGAGACTTGGTTTACAAATATGAAATGTTAGATTGAAAAGAAGCACCACCCCTTCCAAGGATGGAAGGGGTATTTATAGTTACAGACAATACGACCTCCTGACGGCCTGTGGATCAGGTATACGGTGGGTAAAGACCCGTCCTTCCTCCACGGTGTTACACTAAACTAATCTACGCTACTAATTAACTAATTAACTACAAAACAACATAAATAACTACAAGTCTACGAGCTAACTTATGCTAGATAATATTTGGGGTGACCGACTCTTCACTATGGAATTTCTGATTCCTAACAATCTCCCCCTAAGGGAGGTCACCCCATGTTTTACATTTTGAATCCTAGCATTCTATTCTTGACTTTGTTCTTGAGCTCGTAGACTTTAATTCTTCAATTCCGCAATCTTTGTGCTTTAGTAGCGATTCTTCAAAGTCCGCATTGATTTGTACTTTTAGTGGAGGCCTTTAACTGATCCACATATTTGATGATCTTTGAGCTTTCTTTGAGATCATCAGCCACAGTAAATCTCTGGATCACCCTTTATTGTGTTGCCATCATGTGAAGTTGCGACTTTTGGACCGACATGCTCACACTTTCAGGATCATGACATCTTTCCATCAGAGTAGCGGAAGCTTTACTGGCTCATGATATTTGCAGCAGCGTAGCGGAAACATAGTATAAAAATATCAGAGCCTGGTTCTGTAGATATGCACAAGTCATGAATTCTTCAATTAAGTGTGGATGCTGTGAGCATGCGGCTTTGGATTGACTCCTCAATTCTGATCAGCTGCAACCGTCCAAATGTACCTGCAAACAACAGTTAGCAATAAATCACATGAAAGTGTCTTTGATCACTTTCGTTGAATTGAGGTACACGGCCCACGGTTCCCCGTTGATCACAAGTACTGCCTGTGATTAGGTAGAATTCCGAAGAATCTCCTTGACAGGGTTTCGCAGCTGCTCTAGCTGTTCTCAAAATGGAACGTCTCAAAGAAGACAACACGGAGTGAGTGAACCAGCGAATTGAGATTCACTGATTGATGAAAAATTGAGTTGAAAACAATCGCGTATTGCTTAGAAGAAAGAGTTTTGCAATACGACGAAGGTTTTATGAGAAAGATCAATTTTCAATCAAAATACTTTTTGTATTTGAAAATAGTACACATTCGATGTGCTAGAGAAAAGAAGATATTTGCACATCGAACGGTTTTTCCAAAAGTATTTTTTCAATCAGAGATACTTTTTGAATTTGAAATATGAATACACATTCGATGTGCTAGAGAAAAAGAAGATTTGCACATCGAACGGTTTTTCCAAAAGTATTCGTCAATTCATTTCCTGGACCAAGGTTGATTCAAGAATGAATCGCCCCATCGTTTCTATCCAGTTGTCACAAGCTTGATCTTTTGAAAGATTTCACATGTCACCCACCAAGAGCTTGTTTGATGTTGGTTCTAGAAGGCTTTCCATCTTCATTGTGAATATATTTAATATATCACTCGGATGTTCTGGCAATAACACAAGGATAATGCGTAGGACTCTTAATATATATTCTTACTTTCCACATTGTGTGAAACAGCAAGACTTCATAAACTTTGTGTCCTAATGAGATATTGTGGATGATCTCTTGGCTCTAAACTCAATAGTGCACATTTGGTTCCTATGCCGGAGACTAGGGAGAGGGTCTCCTTCTTCAATATCAACAATCACTAAGAGAAAGTCGATAGATAATGTAGGTTCCCCGTGAGAATGAAACAAGTCCTTTTAAGAGGAACTTGAGCAGCTTGGGAAGTTTAGTGCAGTGCATCACTAGGTCCATGACGTCTTGTATTCAATACCAGTGTTACCTTAGTAACCACCAGTAGCATGTGTATTGAACCCGGTTTCTGCCCTAAGGTTGAATTATTGGAGGGCTATTTCTTTTCACCCTTTTCACATTCAATTCTTTTTCATTCTTCAACCCCTTCAGTGCTTACCGAGACTTCATAACTAGAACCTTGTTGGGTTTATTCCAGTACTAGCTCAGTCTCAGTCCGCACTCTTCCCATATTCTCATTTTTCTCCTTTTTTTCATCATACCTAAGGACTCTACACTATCTAGTGGATTGTCCCTGGGTAGATCCCTCCAGCTCTGGCGGGATCATGAGAACGAATACCTAACCTAACAATCCTTATAACACCATGCATAAAGTAAATTGGTTGGTCTTTTGGTATTGTTCATTCCTTCTCGAAACCAATTGAAAAATCATTTGGAAAATCAATTAAGGTACTTGTGATATAAAATCAAAGCATTTTGTACCTTAATTGTTTTGATCATTTTAGAAATGCTCCCCCCAACATGTGCATATGATATTGAAATTGTTTAGCACATGGAGGCAAGAGTTCTTTGAAACAATTTCTTGACCACAATTTCCTTAGAAAAAGCCTTTTTATTTTCTTGGTAAATTCTCCCCCTCAATATGTGCATAGGATATTTGAAATCATTTTATCACATAGAGGAAAGAGTTCATTTGAAGTACATCCACGATCACAAAAGCCATTAAGAAACCATTAGAAAAACAATCAAGGTACTTTAGGTTGAAACATAGAATCTTTTGTACCTTGAAAGTTTGTTTTCTTTTGAAATGCCCCCCCTCAATATGTGCTTCGAGATTCGAAAGAGTTTAGAACATATGGGAGAGCAGTATGCACATTTGAGTCAAAATGATCATCTTTAATCAAGTTTCATTATTAAATCACAAATTCTCCCCCGATCAATAATATCAAACCCTTTGAGATTTTGGATCCCAAGTGATTTAATAAGGTTTAGAAAACATGGGAGAAAATGTGGCCTTGTTTAAATACTCTTCTGGTTTTTGGTTAAATGCTCCTCCACAACATGTGCATTATGTATATTGAAATCGTTTGGCACATGGAGGCAGGAGTGCCTTTGAAGGACTAAAACCAATTCCATTAAAACAGATTTGAGATTTAAATCACGATCTCTCCCCCGATCAAAAATTTCAAACCATTTGAGATTTGTGATCCCAATTGATTTAAATCCTTTAGAAAAATTTGGGGAAAGACGTGGCAAGATTTAATTTTGAAAAATGATCGAAATGGACCAATTTAAGACATTAAAGATTGTTAGTGTCAGGTATGATTGCTTTAAGAGATCTTTAAGGAAAATAAAACAATTTCACAATCAAACAAGAACAGAAAAAATTTCATTTTGAAAGATCTTGATTCTAAAGAAAAATCGTACCATGACATAACATTAAATCTTTAGATCACCACATTAATACGTACAAACGGACTTTTATGAAGAAATATTGTTTGAAAATAATTTATTTTAAATCACTCTCCCTCTCAATCGATGACCGTAGTCGATGATTGAGTGACTTATAGTTTTGATAAAATGAAGTCTGGTGATTTTCAAAATTTAGTCCAGTTTATTTTCAAAACCAATATTTTTCCATTTTTCAAAACAATATTATTTGAAAATTGTTTAAAAAATGGTATCAAATTTCCTGCACAAAGATACGTTAGGTGGTTGAGAAGCTTATGTTGTTGCTGTAGGGCTTGGAAGAAAAACCGTCTGCTGATGTAGTGAGACTTCATACGTTGCATTTTAATGCCAACTGAGGTCAAATTAAGCTCCGTTTGTTCATTTGCTGATGAAGAAAACCATCTGCAGATGCAGTGAGACCTCTTACGTTGCATTTTTCCATGCCAACTCTCCATAGAAGTCCAATTAAGCTCCGTTTCTTCATTTGTCAACCCAAGATATAGTTACCCTTTCCTTTCGGCATCCAATCATCTTCAATTGTGGGATCCGGATCGGGAACATTCTTATATACCAATATACCTGCATACGTTAGTGAACACACATACAGATATATGGTGGTCGACATCACCCAAACAACAATCGACTAATAAAAGTCAATTCAACATATCAATCAGATAATAAAAGGTATGGGAATAACGTGTTTATCAAACTCTAATCATCTAATCCTAACAATCATATCCTAGGTACCTAGTCCTTCAACATAGGTTAACATCATTTTTCAGTTAAGGATTTAGGATAATTAAGAAAGCCCGTTAGATGATGTAAATTTGAAAACATTCTCCCCCTCAATCAATGACTTATTTTTCTGAAAAGTTTAAAAGCGCTGAAGTCATTGATTGAGTTTTCAATTTTTACGAAAACTCTGAATCTGATTGATTTTCAAGCAACTCATTTACCACTATTTTGTTAAAACAAATATTTTTCTAAAGAATTTTTAGAAGGAAAAATATTTGAGTAGGAACAGCAGTCCTTCGACATACTTTCCTCATTTTGTTTTTAGGATAAGTGCACGAAATATATGAAAATTGGTTTAGCGTAGCACTTTCCTTTCTTGAAGAACGGGTTGCTATCAGAAATAATAGCAAACCATAGTTTAAGCACGGGTTACAGTCTGAAATAACTGCAATCCATTTTTTGAAGCGCGGGTTACTGATCGAAATAACTGTAAGCCATTTGATTTGTGACATGTTTTGAAAAGAAATATTTACACCTTCTGCTCGAACTTCATCTATGGTCCCGTGCCATTATTGAATGACATTTCTAAGACCGTAGATGTTATCGATACTAGAAGACATGTCTTGAAAAACAATATTTTTTGTCTTTTTCAAATTTTCTGATTTTTTATGGGTTTTTGTTGGATTTATACTTTTGTATTTTGTTTTGCTGGTTTTATATTTTTGTATTTGGTTTTTGAAAGATATATACACAGATAGAGTAGATGATATAGTTTAAGAAGATGATGATACGAGTACCGTGATAAGGATATCGAGCTGCCCCGTTGTAGAAGATAGAAGTCATCAACCCTAAAACTTTCACCACCAAAGCTTCCGAGGCTCTTGCATTGAAGAAAGAAATTGAACCATCTGAAAGTGAGACTTTGGCAGCTTCCCCCCAAACCGAAAATCCTTTAGCTGAGCAGATTCAAAGCTTTCTTTCAAGCTTCCCTTAGCCAGGTGCACAAAGAAGCACACCATTATCATCGAACTTGCTGCTCCTTTTAAGAATAATCACCGTGATTCATCGTTCGGGGTTATATCATCCAATAGAAGAACAACAACGTTTCATCCCACGCTTAAATAACTTCTCATATTTCATTACCACTGAAGTCTGAAGTGATGCATCCCCAAAAGGTTGTCAAGAGACCACTTCCCTCAAGTAGATGAATTGATGCAGTCAGTCTCTTAGACTAGAGCTCACGAACCCAAATACACATATACCCGAAGACAGAGGAACTTATACCATCGAAGTAGCAGATTAAGTCTAATAGCCAAAGAATAACCCTGATGTATACTTTTCTCTCCCCTAAAAAAGTGTATGAAGCTCAAGAACCCAAAGTACCCGAATGCCCAAAGAGAGAATAACCGATAACAATGAAGAAGCGGTGAATCACGATTATCTCTGCGGATGACTATCTCTGTGGACGTCAACTCCGAATAAGTGATTATATCTCAATCATCGATTAAGCTCTCAAGTGAGACAGTGAGTGCCCCAATGTACACAATTCTCTCTCCCCCGATGATTGCGATAACATCAAAATCATCACACACTTGTGTACCTCTTTTATCTTCAGAAACTTTCTCTTACATCACTTCCCCCACGTCGTTGGAATAATAACACTAAAAGCCTTGATGAGTAAAACCTTGAGTTTCTCTGCGGTCATGACATTTGTCTTCCCGGGATATCTTCAATCACTTAGAAGAATTAAGTTCATCAAGTTTACTCGCTTTGTGTTTAGATGTGAGTCTCCTTCCCCCTTGCTGGTTTTGACACTTCAGAATCAGCAACTCTTTGTAAGCCCGTATACTTGAAATCTTTTGAGAAGAATACTTGAAGTCTTTGTGAGAATCAACTTGCTGAAGAACGTGAGAAAGTCTAATTGGGGATTAAATCTGACATTTCACTCTCCCCCAATTAGTGCTCTCCCCTAAACCTACAATTTGTTTGATAAATGCCCAGATTAAGAAGAAGTCTTTAGATCGTTAAATGCAACTCGTCTTTAGTCTTCTAACATGTAGCAAAAAATGTAGAACAGACTGTAGACTCGACCTTCTTCAAGATTGTCCAGTTGGGGATTAGATAGTTAACATCTTCATCTTACCAAATGCGTTCCAATTACCTTATGTGTAGCAAATCTCCTTAACTAAAATCCCTCCCAATCAAACAAGAACAGAAAGATGTTCATCAAAGAAATCAGCCCAACAACTAGAAGCACTTTGTCATTTAATCATATCAGCCCATGTGAAGATGTCAACCAACGGCTCTTAGAAGAAAACTTCATGTGAAGATGACCCGATAAGAAGAAGCTAGGTTCTTACATGAGTTTGGAGCCGTTTGACCATTTATTCTCAAAAATCAATCAACCATGCAGTAAATTCACACTTCTTCTCCCCCTCAAGAATTGCATACGGAGTTGCCATTCTTGATTGAATAAGTGAATATCTTTAATAAATGTAATCTATTCACACTTCTCCCCCGCGAAATTAGCACATGATGTCGCCATCGTCATTATAGTTGAGCAAGTGGAATAAGAAAAACAATCAACGGTAGTCCGGTTCACTTGATGTTTGAAAGCGCATGGAAAAAGCATGAAGCATGTTGATGAGAATGGTCATAAATGAGAAGATTTCTCTTCTTTGGAAGATAATGCTCACTGAAGCGTACACATTTCTTTTCTTTAGAGTAAGAGGCTTGAACTGTAGTATTCAAACGTCATTAGAAGATTTCTCTTCTTTGGAAGATAAAGCGCACTGAAACGTACACTTTTATTTTCTTTAGAGTACGAGGCTTGAACTGTTCTGTTCAAACGTCATTAGCTCTCTCTTTTCATCATCTCTTGGCAAAACTTGTAATCCCCCATTATCATTCAGTAGGCTCTTTGTCGTGACAGCTGATGGAGAAAACCCAATATGATGAATTTGACCCTGAAGTAAACTATCCCGAACTCGTGACTTAAACTTGCACATATTTAACAAAGAGCGGTGCCGAGACTTCATCCTCCATTGAATCTCTAAGTACTCTACACTCTTCATCCAACCAACCATCAAGTATAAGACGTACATCACCTCTTGAAAATCCACAATTGAATGTGACACTAAGCACTACAACGTAACTCCTTAAAGTGATAGTTATTTTGAGGTGGTAAGAGCCCAGTTCCCCCAAGAGGTAAAAGAAAAGGTAAAAGACACCCAACAATAACTAGATTTCCAAGTCTTCGTTTTTGATAATAAGCTCGAACAAGGATCTTGAAGAATCTTCATCCAACCATCCCCGATACCTTCAGATACTAAGTACACTCGCCCGTAATAATTCACTTCAACCTCAAATAAATAATAGTGAATTAACCCCGTTGTCTCATTTTTTGGTTAAAAGTTCAAATCTAGCCTCCATTTACGTTTTAAGTGAACTATGATAATGGTTTCATCCCGACCATGGTTAAAAGCACATAACCCCGTAAAACCATGTAATAACCAAACTGCCATGACAAATATCCAAACACACATCCAATTCATGAAGTACACCCCTTTATCCCTTCTTTGAAGCAGAAACCGTAGCACCAAGAGATAAGATCCCGAAATACACTTTCCTTTCTCCAGGATGGTTCCATTATTACGGGATTTTACAACTCTATGGTTTAAACCGAGAAATAGTTTCTTTCGCGGGATTTTACCAAACCAAGAATAAACCGTAAGATAGATCTAGAAATGCACTTTACTTAAACCGGGATGTTTCCATTGTCACGGGATTTTACAAGTCTATGATTTAAACCGAGAAATAGATTCTTTCGCGGGATTTTACAAAATCAAGACAAAACTGTAAACAATGTCAGTATGAATGTGTTACGACAACTTTGGATTCAGTGAATATATGTTTTAGGGGAACATGCAGCGGTTCATCAGCGGTTCATTATCCAACATCAACATTATCATCAACCATCCAAAAAACACTTTGGAAAACACAGCATTCACGCATTCTGTCGGCTATTGCAGTGACAACATGGTGAAGTAAACTCGATATGCCAAACTTGATCATGAAGTGAAATTCTCCAGATTTGTTACTTAAACTTGTACTAATCCTCGTGAACAAGAAACGGTGTACCCAATGTACAAAATCTCTTGACATTCTCAACTGAGTGAGACACCGAAGTGATAGCTACGTTGTGGGTTAAGCGAGAAAGAATCACAAACGTAGCTAAATAGCCAAGTCTTTATCACCCTCTATAAATGCTCAAACAAGTCATCTTCGCGGAAGGGTAGAAAGAAAGAAGACGAAATAAGTAAACGCGCCCGGAAAAACCTCACATCAAATCCAAATAAGAAATACCGTCCAAACAACCCCGTAGATAACCTTGTTCAAATATCAATTCAAGCCGTGAAATAGTATCCTTTGTGAAAGTGTAGAACCAAAGTACCAATCAACATGATCCATTAAATCATATAAACCTTTCATAAACCTTTCATTAACCAATCACATGTAAAAGCTCAATATCCATGCGTGAAATCCTTGGATCATTTGTACACAATGGTAATGAACGTGCACGGTTGTACCACTTAAAATATTAAATCATATGTATCTCACATTTTGTGAAGCCAAAATTAAGATGACATACATGTTCATAAAGCCAAATCATGTGCACATCCCATGTTAAAACTCAATTGGTCGAATCTGAGAATATCACACAATCAGTTATTTTTCCCAACACAACAACACTCGGCCCACCTAATCCATAGAATTCTCGGCCCAAAACAAAAATATCAACATAACTAGTATCTAATAACTTTCGGCCCATCACACTCATATGCCCAATTCATTCAACCCTAATACTATGGTGTATCAAAACGCACTTAAATCCCACTTACCCTAAAATCCCTCACACCTTAACCCTAATATTATTCAGTCCGCCTACAATAACACATATTTGCTTCACTCACAAAAATAATCCGCCACCATACCCTATTATCTCTTACAGAAATCATGCACTTCATTTACACACCACAGGGATGGTATGAGTGACATCTTTTAAGCCACAGGGATGGTTTAACCGAATCAAATAAGCCACAGAGATGGCTCCAATCGCTTGAAAAAGGTTTCAATAATCTCCGAAGTGGGTAAGTAATTCATTAATCATTAAGCTTTTCATTAAACCGAATCAAAAGTAGATTGAAACTCTCATGTTTTGAATCTTCTATGATGTGTTTGGACATTAATCAAAATCAAGAGGTCAATGATGATTAAATTTCGTGATTTAGATCTTTAGAATGGTCTTGAAATCATTTAATGTACACGAAATTAATTTCTGAGATTCAATTTAATTTTCTTTAACCGAACTAGGGGAGTGAATGAGCCCATGAATGGTTTAGTGCATTCCTCAGTTAAAATTTCGGATATTATCAAACTTTTTTTTTGTTTGATCAATGATTGTTAACAGAAGGTGTGAATCTGAAAAGGTTACTAAAAACACACGAACAAGAGAGACTGAGATCATTTGAAATTCGTTCACCAATTAATTTTTTGATCTTTTGAATATGTAACTTTTCAGTTTCAAATCTTGTTTCTTGATCTGTGATGTTATCGTTCAAATCTTTGATGTTTGGACCGAAGATGGTTGATACCCCGAGGTCAATGTTGATGGTGTGTGGTATTTGTGATGTTGAGTCAAGGTCTATATGTCATACTTCTTCATCATTTCTTTTTAAGCCAACTCGCTAGTTCTATTAAGTAACAAGTCGCTAGGTCTTTTCATTACAAGTCGCTATAAAAACAGCATCTTCCAAAATTCATAACAACTCGCTACTTCATTATTGAGTGAGTCAACAAGTCGCTACATAGTGTTGTCAAGTAGCTACGACTTGTAAAGACAAGTCGCTACATTATCCGTAATCTCAACTCGCTTTTGACCAAATTATCAACTCGCTTCCAGGTTCACAGAAAGGCGGACATAGTGACAACATTTGTTCCAGTAAAGGACAAAAAGGCTCAATAGCATTTTGTGACAACTCGCTATAGAAAATAAGCACAAGTCGCTACTTAGAAACAATGAATCAGGACAACATTTACAGTCAAATTGCTAGCAAGAACAAACCATTTTTCGAATAGCATCAAACCCAGAAAAGTTGCATATGAATATACTAGTTTGCCCAGTTTGACCACTATTTGACCAAAAGAGTTACACAGATATTGGTAACAAAAATCATGAAAGACTGTTTGGACATAAAATTTAAACACAAAACAGATTGTACAAATCGTTGGAACCAGACTTTGTTGACCAAAATAAAAAGATATACATAACATGTAAAAACTGTTATCACTAAAAAGGCAGCAAAAAACTTTTTAACCAACCAATCAAAATGGAATAAAAACAGTTTAAACACGAGATTCGAACCACAATAAATCAATAAACATAAACAACCATGGTACGAACCTCACAAATCAAAGATAACACAATAACCTTGGCTCTGGTACCATTTGTTAGGATATTAATATTATTGTGTTGATGATTCGGGTGGTCTTGGATGATGGAAATACATGTTAGCCATTTTAGAGAGAGAAAGAGATGAGAGGGTGTTCTTGGTAGAGACTTGGTTTACAAATATGAAATGTTAGATTGAAAAGAAGCACCACCCCTTCCAAGGATGGAAGGGGTATTTATAGTTACAAACAATACGACCTCCACGGCACGTGGATCGGTATACGGTGGGTAAAGACCGTCCTTCCTCCACGGTGTTACACTAAACTAATCTACGCTACTAATTAACTAATTAACTACAAAACAACATAAATAACTACAAGTCTACGAGCTAACTTATGCTAGATAATATTTGGGGTGACCGACTCTTCACTATGGAATTTCTGATTCCTAACAATCTCCCCCTAAGGGAGGTCACCCCATGTTTTACATTTTGAATCCTAGCATTCTATTCTTGACTTTGTTCTTGAGCTCGTAGACTTTAATTCTTCAATTCCACAATCTTTGTGCTTTAGTAGCGATTCTTTAAAGTCCGCATTGATTTGTACTTTTAGTGGAGGCCTTTAAATGATCCACATCTTTGATGATCTTCGAGCTTTCTTTGAGATCATCAGCCACAGTAAATCTCTGGATCACCCTTTATTGTGTTGCCATCATGTGAAGTTGTGACTTTTGGACCGACATGCTCACACTTTCAGGATCATGACATCTTTCCATCAGAGTAGCGGAAGCTTTACTGGCTCATGATATTTGCAGCAACGTAGCTTTTCCACCTTTCTTGTGCCGCTTTAAGTCTTTCCCGAATCATCTCAATCTTCTCAGTTGTTGCCAACACGACATCCGTACTCGCCAATTCCCTCCTTCCGACTTCTTCCCAACTTACTGGCGTCCTACATCTTCTACCATAAAGCATCTCATAGGGTGGCATGTCTATACTAGCGTGATAACTAATGTTGTAGGCGAATTCAACTATAGGAAAATGATCATCCCAGTTACCTCCGAAGTCAGTCATACAAGCTCATAACATATCTTCCAAAGTTTGAATCGTCCTCTCGCTTTGCCCATCGGTTTGTGGATGAAAAGCCGTGCTCATATGTAGCTTCGTACCTAACTCTTCTTGAAAACTTTGCCAAAAGTTTGAGGTAAAACGCCCGTCTCTATCAGAGACTATAGAAATGGGTACTCCATGATGTGCGACTATCTCGTTGACATAAATATTTGCTAACTTATGAACAGGCATATTCTCCCTGATCGAGATAAAGTGTGCACTCTTAGTTAGGCGATCTACTATAACCCATATTGCATCATTTTTCTTTTTCGTCCTTGGCAATTTTGTAATGAAGTCAATGGTAATCTTCTCCCACTTCCAGACCGGAATATCTAAAGGTTGGGCTTTTCCTTAAGGCTTTTGGTGTTCAGCTTTCACCTTCAAGCAAGTAAGACATCTTTCCATATACTTCACTGATGGGTTCCATCGGGGTTTTAAATTTATAATCAAGAATTACCGGTTAACTAGGAACACATTCGGGCAAGTATACCCTAGTCAAGTTGTAGTATAGTATATGGTAAATAAAGGTCGTCCCAAGAGACTTGGTTGCACTACAAGTGTCGTTTGTTTGTTTAAGCAAGTAACAAGTTGATGGTTATGATTGTCACATATCAAACCAACAAGAAAATCAATAAGAACAAGCAAGTATCAAGTTCATGGTTATGATTGTCACGGATCAAACCACAAAGAAAAGCAATATAAGAACATATTATCATAAGAACAAAACAAGTAAACAAAACATCATGGTTATTTCAATCAAACACAAAATCTCAACAATCATATCAATAACAAACTTCTTGAAATATAAAAGTAACAAGGTTTACCCAAAGTATGAATTACAATAGGCAAAGATGAAGGATTATAACACTCCTTCAAGCCTCCAATTGACTACAATAGTTCTACCAAGCCGGAAAATCATATCCAAACGCCTTCATCAGCCCTTGAGCACACTACACGAATTTGACAGAGGTTTGAGGTCTTTTGGGGAAGATAAGTTGGTGTAATTGGTGGAAATTCGGGGTGGATGATTGAATTCCACACCTTTGGGGTGAAGATATTGAGAGTGGGTGTGTTCTCTCAAGTTGGGGCCTGGAAATTCGTCCTTAAGGGTGGAGGCTTGAATTTCACACATAGAGAGGAGTGGTGGTGGTAGGAGAGGTGTGAGAGAAGTTCTCTCAAGTTGTGGTGCATAAAATGAGGTTGCAAAGGCCTCTATTTATACTACTTCCAAGCCTAGGGGTATTAAATGTTGAACTTGGCCTCCAAGGATCTTAGAAGGACCTAGAATACATGTAGGAAGGGACTAGAATCGTTTGGAACAAGTTTGGAGTCTTAGTAATGAAAAAATGGCTGAAACAGGCCCTCTAACCAAATCGGTTAAGCTCCAACCGTTTCGGTTGGTGTTCTTGACCATTCTCCAACGGTTCCGGTTGCGAGGCCCTACCGAACGGTTGGAGCAAGTTCGCAGAAAATGACAAAATCAAAGTTGTAGATCTTTCTCTTAGCTTTCCGTGGCCGCAAACCGGGGGTCAAACGAAGTCTGTATGCAAAAGTTATGGCCAAAATGGTGAAGGTGTGTCGGGAACAACGAGTCTTCCAATATGTCTTCGTTTTAGCTTCTTTTCTTCATTTCTTTCTCGTTTTCCTTCTCGAACTTTATTCTTGAGTCTTTAGACCACTAAATTGATGACTTTATCTTCTCGAATATACTCCGCAAGTCTTGCTTTTGACGGGAACTCTTCGTATTTGGAGAAATCTTCGTATTTTACTTCTTTTTCCGTCTTTTTCTCCACTTTCCTGTACTTGGCTACAAATGAACTAGCAAACACACTTTGATACGATTAAGCAACAAAAGCATATGATTATAGCCAAATAACACACATAAAAGCACGGATAACGCTACTAAAAACATGCACAATTTGAGCGTTATCATTCACGCAATCTCTTTTCATACCCGGCCACCAATAATTCTTCTTTAAGTCAAGGTACATCTTTGTAGCTCTCGGATGAATGGAATAGTTAGACTTATATGCTCCGTCTAATAGTAACTCCTTAACATCACTTCAAAAGGGAATATAAACTCTCCCGTGCCAAGTCTTGATACCTCGACTATCGTCTTCAAGATGCGGGATATAGGACCTAATACGTTCTTTTTCCCAATTCTCTTCTTTTAATGCTTCCGTTTGAGCCATTTTAATATCCTCAAAAAGATCGGTTGTGATAATCATCCGTAACGAATGAATCTTCGTAACCTTTTCTCTTTCCTTACGGCTCAAGGCATCCGCTACTACATTCAATTTACCAGGATGGTAGCGAATCTCGCAATTATAGTCCTTCAACAAATCAAGCCACCTTCGTTGCCTCATATTCGGGTCTTTCTTTTGTTAGAAATATTGAAGGCTTCTATGATCGGTGTATATTGTGAACTTTACACCGTATAGATAATGCCTCTAAATTTTTAATGCAAAGACCACAGCCGCAAACTCAAGATCGTGAGTCGGGTAATTTTCCTCGTGTTTCTTCAACTGTCTTGACGCATAAGCGATTACTTTACCTCGTTGCATAAGAACACACCTAAGGCCTGAATAAGATGCATCACTATAAACTACCATGTCTTCGGTTCCTTCGGGTAAGACAAGTATTGGTGCTTCACACAATTTCTGTCGTAGGGTACGAAAAGCGTCATCTTTTTCTTTACCCCACTCAAAAGGAGAATTCTTCTTAGTGAGTTTAGTTAAGGAGGATGCAATCTTAGAGAAATATTGAATGAATCTACGGTAATACCCCGCGAGTCCAAGAAAACTTCTAAGTTCACCCACACTCTTTGGAGCTTGCCAATTCATCACGGCTTCAATCTTTGACGGGTCGACCTTAATGCCTTCAGGATTTATAACATGACCAAGGAATTTAACTTCTTGTAGCCAAAATTCACATTTTGAGAATTTGGCATACAATTACTCTCTCCTCAATGTTTCAAGGATTTTTCGTAAATGCATTTCATGTTCTTCCTTGCTTTTTGAATAAATGAGAATATCATCAATGAATACTATAACGAATTTATCCAACATCGGCTTAACATACGGTTCATGAGATCCATGAAAATCGTAGGTGCATTTATGAGACCAAAAGGCATGACAACGAATTTATAGTGTCCATAACGGGTCCTAAAAGCTGTCTTAGGAATATCTTCTTCCCGAACCTTCATTTGGTGATAACCCGAACGAATATCAATCTTCGAGAACCATTTAGCGCCTTGAAGTTGGTCAAAAAGATCATCAATCCTGGGTAACGGGTACACATTTTTCACTGTGACTTTGTTCAATTCACGATAATCGATGCACATTCGCATACTTCCATCTTTCTTCTTAACAAACAAAATTGGAGCTCCCCATGGTGAACTACTAGGGCGGATAAAGCCCTTATCGAGTAATTCTTGGAGTTGGCTCATTAATTCTTTCTTTTCAGATGGGGCTAAGCGGTAAGGAGTTTTTGCGATAGGAGTAGCACCTGGTACAAGATCAATACGAAACTCGACTTGCCTTTCAGGTGGAATACCCGACAAATCTTCCGGAAATACGTAACTATACTCATTCACAACTGGAACTTCATTAACACTTTTATTATCAAGACTAGTATCTATCACATGTGCCATAAAGGCATAACAACCATGCGACAAATATTTCCTAGCTTTCATCACCGAACTTACCTAAATTTGCCCTTCCTTTTCTCCCCATAAATATGGACTTCGCGACCCTGAGGATTAACAACTCGCACGAGCTTTTGACCACATAGAATGGCGGCATTATGTTTACCGAGCCAATCCATGCCGATCACGATATCGAGTTCTCCAAGCATGATAGGGATCAAATCTATCCTAAAGATGTTGTCGTCAATTTTTATCTCTACATCATAGTAAACATTAGATACCACTACGATTTTACTATTGGCTATCTCTACTTCAAAGGGGAAGGGAAGTTTATTGAGAGGAATGGATACGTTTTTGCTAAACTCATAAGATACGAGGAAACACTTTGCACCCGAATCATAAAGCACACGAGCGGGTAAGGAATTAACAAGGATTGTACCTGAGACAACATCGGGCACCAACTTAGCTTCTTCGGCGGACATGACATACACTCGGGCTTTGGGATTAGGAACTTCCGCCTTTTCTTCTTTTACCGATCTTAATGGCTTCGCTTCTATCGCCTTTGCTTTTGGGCATTCACTAAGTTTATGTCCCAACTCATTACATCCATAGCACATAATCATCGGTTTCTTGCAATCCTTACTCATGTGGCTTAAAGAACCACATTTGTAACAACCCGATAAGTTTGCCCGACATTCTCCAAGATGGAACTTATGACACTTTTTACAAGGAATCTTGGTTTGGCTTTTACCCCCTTTCGCCCATAATCTTGTTTGGGTTTCTTGGCATCTCGATCAACAAAGTCTTGCTTTCTCTTGTTATCTTTCCGTTCAAGATCTTTCTTCCTTAATAAATCCGCCTCTCTCACACGAGCTCTACTTAAAAGATCTTCTAAAGTGGTACACTTGAAGGGTGACACAACCTCTCGGATATCTTCACGAAGCATTCCTTGAAACCTTTCTACCTTAAGCTTTTCATTCTTGTGGTATTCGGGAAAATAAGTAACCATATCAACAAATTTCATCCAAAGCTCGTTTACCGTCTCTTTAGTTTACACAAGAGATTGAAAGTTCTCTCGGATTTTAGCAACTTCCTCGGCCGGGGCAAAATCCATTCTGAATAGCTCCTTGAATTCATTCCATGTGCACGCATCAACCCAAGTCTCATCTTTCTCACATATCTAACCTTCCCACCAAATCTTGGCACTATCACGAAGAAAGTTTGTTGAGAAGGTAATCTTGTTTCTTTCCTCGAAATGACTTGTGCGGAAAGCACCCTCAACGGCGGTGAGCCAACGTGTTAGGTTCCCATATTAGTAACACAAACATCAATATAAGAAATAGAAGACAAGATGATCGGATGAACAAGACAAACACTTATGCGTATGAATATAAGAAGAATTATGCGTATGAAGTGAACAACCAACCCTCAAGTGAGGGTTATACAAGAGTATTTATAGGGCAAGGAGCTAGGGCAACACTTCTAGACTCCTTCCCTTCTTATGGGCTTGGGCCAAGGCTTATGGGCCTTCTACATAAGCCTTAGCTTAATAACAAACATAAAGGCCATATTAAGCTAACTATTACATATGTGTTGGTGATGAATGAAAGAGTGATAAACATTGTAGGTGCTGATGTAATAGTAGCTTTGACGTCTTCTGACATTCTTCTTTCTTGTGAGAAGAAGTGTCTTGATTCAAACAATCTCCCCAGTATAGAGAAATTGTTTCCTTTGAAGTATTCTGCTTTAACGTCTACATTTACTTTGTTCTTTGATCTTTGTTCTTTGTGATGGTAGTGATAGTATGTTGTTGTTGTCTACATCAGGTCTGCTTCGTTGCTCCAGTGTCTCCACGTCTTTCTTCAACATGCTCACACGCTTTTTGACATTGGATTTCGATCGATGAAGTTCTCTTAGTCTTTAAACTTTGTAGATTCTTTGACTTGACGAAGAATCATTCTGACTTTTGTGTTGCCTTTAGAGAGAACTTCCATTAGTGATGTTGTTGGTATGAGCATGTGAAGAATCTGCACGATCAGTCCGCTTCCGAGCTTCCATAAGAAGAAAACATAAGAAAGGTTAGTAATAAGCGGATTCCGGCACTTACAAGTTCGAACTTCGAGAGTGTTAACAACATAGTGTGAAAACACAACTCTAATTCTCACAAAGGCCGTTCTGAACCGGAGTCCCACAAGTGAGATAACACGATGTACCGAAGTACACCAACGATTCAGATGAGTCGAGGTACAATCGAAGCATCCCCTACGATCGTAGACCATTTCGAGACATACTAAGCGTAATCCACGGGGAGTTACCGAAGTGACATCTTTGTCGGGGCTGTTTGATGTTGACCCGGCGGGGTTTCCATTCAATCGTGAGGATCACGACGTGAACCTCTCATAAATGTTCTCGACAGATTGCTAAGATCTGTGAAGGACTCGATAACGTATCACTTGCGTTCTTATTGTTGAACAACAAGTGAGGAAATGTCAAGTGTACCTAAGAGATCTTTTAATGAATCTCGTGGCTCTAGACTCAATAGTGCGCTTTGGTTCCCTGTGAGAATGAAACAAGCTTCTGTTGAGAGAAAATTGAGTGGCTAAGAAGGTTTAGTGCATGCGTCACTGGGTCCATGACGACTTTGATCTTCAATACCGGTGTCATCATGTGACAACCAGTATCATATGAATTGAACCCTTATGTGCCCTAAGTTGAATAATCTGGAGGGCTATTTCTTTTCACCATTTTCGTTGCTTTTCTTTTTAATTCTTCAACTCCTTCTTTCACCGATTCTCATTTTCTCCTTTTTATAATCATACCTGAGGGCTTCTAATTCTAACTATTGGTAGTGTCCTTGGGTAGATCCCTCCGGCTCTGGCGGATCATAGGACGGTTATTCCTAACCTTAATCACCTTATAACTCCATTGCCATAAAACTATTTTCATGAAAATCTCTAGAAGTGTTTGTAAATGAAAACCATGTTTGAACACTTCAAGAGTTTTGGATTTTCATAAATACTCCCCCTCCACACGTGCTTAAGAATTTTGACAGAAATCTGCACAGTGAGGAAAGAGTGCACACTTTTTAATTAATCAACTCAAGATAGACAATCCCCCGCGAGACACAGTTACGTTGCATAGTTAAAGAGTTACATTGTCAGCTTTTAGGTGACAACTAGCTCTAATAACTACCTTGAAGGTGTGGACAAACCTCGAAAGGTTGTCAAACCCGTCAAAGTTCATGTCTACCAAGAGTTTCTCGAATGGTACATTCTACTCGGACAAGTCCTTTGCGAGACACGTTTACATCACTAGCGAACTAGCTTGAAATTATTACCCATCCCGGACAAGTCTTTTCGAGTTACTAACATTTAGGGTTTCGTCAATTCATTGGTTAAGTCTATAGCACAAATATTCATTTGCAATTTCACAACATATTTCTTATCACATAATTTTTCTCCCCTTAAAAAATGGCATATAAATGTTATTTTTGACGAAATTTTGATATCGAATATGTCCATTTCAAGTTTTGGGGGAAGATTATCACGAAGAACAATTTGTGAACAAAGTTTTTAATCAAATACTCCCCCTCAACAAGTGATATTAACTTTTGAGGTTTTGAAAATCATAAGGGGAAGTACTTGTTCTTTTGAGCAAAACCTTTTTAAAAATGAAAGGTTTGATAGGTTTTACTCAAAAGTAAGAAGCTTTCGCTCCTTTTATAAGGATTGTGGCACTGAAGCGTACCACATGGTCCTTTCATTACAAGTACGGGTTGTACACTGTTATGTGTGCACAAACCATAGTCATTATAGAATCACACATCCAAATTAATATGAAATAGAAACAGATTAAGGGGTACCAGGTAGTCCATCAATCTTTCCAGGAATGCGAACAGGGCGTTGATAGCCTGTGAGAGTAATCATGGGACGACCACCTACGAAGTTCTCCAAAGTTATGAACTGGTCCCTTCTGTACAACCTTTCATCGATCCGAGTGATGATCCTCTTAACATCCCGTCTATCCTGAGAATTCCATCGCTTTGGAGACCCAATGCCTTCATGTATCGCCTTCAACCTATAAGCCAAGCCACCCCTGACCGTCTTCAGTGTGTGATCCCCAAACTTATGAAGATCTCTACACGCCATTAAGCGGTTGCGTTGTAGTTCACTACGGTAAACTACTCCGAATGGGTTGCTGACGAGAGTGTATTGTGGAAGATGGTTGATGTCGGAAGTTCTAGCCGAGGTCGGTGAGGTTGACACGTGTCGATATGATTCAACAGCAAGTTGTAAATCTTCTACACGTTTCTGGATCACTATGCTTCTGATGAAGATGAGCAAGGACTTGATGTATTCATGTTGGATTTCAGTCAAGAATTGTCTCATTCTTCCTCAATACCTTGGCAAGATCTGATCTTCAATGTCGTTGAGAGACAAGTTCGAAAGTCCGCTTACTGTAATTCATAGTCCCTTTCGTCTTGTCTTTTGACCACGATAGTCTTGAGGAAGGTGTAGTCCCATTTAGACGAAAAGGTGACATGCTTAACAAAGAACGATCCCTTTATCACTGTACACTTCATGTTGAGACTTTCGAACCTGGCAGATTTTGTAGTATATTCGCTCGTTCCGGCCAATGGTGAATCCCGTACATTGCATCAATGTCATACCGTTCCACGTTGTTGGAAAACATGTGGGTAGCCTTTTCTTCGATGGCTATGCAGGTGGAGTATATGGTTGCCGAACGGTAGTGTAAGTGATGTAGCGTATTTCTTTGAACTATCGCTACCGTGTAGAAGAAACTCCAAGTCATTGTTGAAGAAGTAGCGAAATGGAATCTTAGGTTGATCTGGTTGGCCAATCATCGGTAGAGGTTTAGACCAGTCGGTGTAGCATGGAGGTTGTCTCTTCGGTGAAGTCGATTTTGCTTCGTGGTTGAGCCAATCAATTTTGTTAGACATGGCTCGTGCTATATTTTCAAGGTGATATTCAACTTCAATAGCACTTTTCGAGTTGTCTTTGAGTAGTTGAAATGCTTCATTCTTGATTCGTTTCAACTCTGATTTCGTCATCTTCTTCACATGGAACTTTACTTGCAGTAACTTAGCATGCTCCAATGTTCGACCTTCTACCATATCTTGATCATCGTAAGTGGCGGAGTAGCATCAACAAGAGAAGAGAACCATTCAAACTCGGTGTCGTCTTCGCCTAGCCATGAGACGACATCAACCTTAGTCGTCTTCTTCTTTTTCTTTGGCCTTGATGAGGATGATGGTTTCTTTGTTGAAGCGGGAGAGGTAGGTTGTTGTTGGGGCTCAGGTATCTCTTCATCGTTACCACCCAGTACTTGAAGTGATCATCGGTTTTCTCTGTCATGGAGGTGGTAACTTAGAGTCCCGAGGTTTGTCAGCAGAAGAGCGTGGAGGAGATCGTTGTTGAGATGGAGTCCTTTGGGGTGGTGGTGGCGCAGGAGGGTTCTCCAGACTTCTTTGGACGCGTTTAGGCTCTTGATCTTTCTCTTTATCCTTATCATCATCATCTCTTGGACGCTTAGGCCTTTGAGCTTCTTCTCAGTATCTGATTTGAGTTGGTATTCAAGCAATGCATCAAACAATTTACCTTTGGAAGAAGTAAATGTTGCGGATCGTTTAGACATTTGAGTTACCAGCCTGGAAACCAATTCAACATCGGAGAACACTATAGGATCAGTTGGATTGATTTTTACGGTCATGGGTGTTGATCTTATAGTTTGCTTAGCCAAATGCATCAGATTCGGATAGAGTTGTCTGTTGAACATTTCTCTTGTCACTCCAGGAACGATGTCGAGAAGGAATTTGTGAGTGTATTCTCTTTGTAGTCTTCTCCATTCCTTTTGGAAATCTCCTTGGATAAACTTCTGGATTTGTTCCCTTTCTTTCAACAACTTGTTTATCCCTTTTTGAAGAAAGTTGATTCTCGGCCGATTTGATTCAAGCCTTTTGTTGGTTACATCCTTATTATCCGTACTTGCTTGGACGGCTTTAACAATCTTTGTCTTAGCTCGGGATATCCAGGAGTTTGTTGATTTCTTCACTGATTTAGATGTGGATCTGGTTGTTCCATTGGATGGTGGTGGAGATGAATGAGAGGATGAATCTGATGATGATGAGATATGAGGAGACTCAAGGTCCTTTGTCGGGTTCGTAAGTTTCTTCTTTTGAGCGCATGGACTATCAAGAAGAAAATCATCATATTCAACATCGTCATCTTTTCCAGACTTGACCAATTGTTCTGCCTCAATCTTGGCTTCTTCAACAACTTTTTCTTTCTCAGACTTCTCCTTTTTAGGTTCCTCAAATTCATAGGTGATGGTATCTTCTAATCGTTGTTGTTGTGGATCGTGGGTGGTGGTACCGCCTCCTTATCGGGTTGATTAACGCATCGTGAACTGGTGTAGATAGTGCACCACCACTTGACCCTCCGGGGCTACGAGTTTGATCCTTTACAAATTCATCTGCAAGATGTTTGAGTCCGAGGTTCTTCAACTTCTTTTGATATTCTCTTTCCTCATCAAATGGTTCTTCTTCAGAGCTTTCCTTATCATGCTCAAGCACATGATTTTTCCCTTTTCCTTTATCACTATTGGACGGAGGCTTAGTTACCTGGAGTGTCATCGATCGTAGCTTCAGAGTAGGTGACCTCTTCGTCGATTCAGATCCTCAGAGCTTTCATCCAAGAGCTTTCGTATGCGTTCGTGTTTGGGAATCGGAATGGCTTCCTTGAGGGAACTTTCCTTTGAGTGGAGGTTTCCTCTTAGGGAAATTTCTTTGACTCTCGGTGCTTGTAACACTTCCGCATCCGCCTCTCCTTGTTTTCCTAGTAGGTGTACCCTGAGGACTTGTCATCAAGAAAACCTACTTTTCCTTCATCAACCGCCACCAGATAGCTTTTGTATGAGTAAAGTTGTTTGACGCATCGCTAGAAGGTGATCTTGCAACACGCACCTTGTTTCTTTGTTGTTGATTCCTAACTGACTGTGAGGGTAGGCTCATACAACATGGAGTGATTGTTGGGGTCATTGAGTTTCTTGGGGATATCAGATTATACCCAAAGCTCTTTGATCAACAGATATCCGATGTATGGGATTTTGGAGCCAAGCTTTTTGAGGAATGACATCATGTCGCCCCATATCAGAGCTTCAACTTCAATGTGTTTCATGTTGACCAAAGCCCAAAAATCTAGTAGTTCAACGAGCTTGGGATGCTCATAACCACTATCACGTCCAGAAATAGATTTGGTGATGATAATGTAGAGGGTCCTCCAAGGCCGAGGAATATTCTTAAGATCCATGATGAATGCTTTGTGAGTACTCCTGAAGCTTCACATAACCAATATCGATCATGAATTTCAGAACGCCTCTTCAGTTGGTGTGGCAAGGTATTCATTGGCTCGATGACGGGTGAGAAGAACAGCCCTTAAGTCCGGCAGGTGTGATGGTGACTTGCTTGTGGTTGAGCGTCACCGCCACAAAGATTTTGACCTTTGATCTTCGCATTGTATGCCAAAACCGGTGAATGTAGATCTCAGACCGAAAGCGTAATTGGTGAGCATGTTCGATAAGGATGATTCTTTAGAATATCCACAAAGAATTAAACAGAAGACTCGGAAAGCAGTGTGAGAGTATCAAAATCAACACGAAGGTTGTTCTTTCCTATCTTCATCGAATAGCCATTAGGGAAGATATCTTCAACTGTAAGAACTGGTTGGTGCTTCCACATTCGCATTTGAGGCCCATGTCGTGATCTCAAAGATATTTAGCCAAAAGAACCAACATATCGAAAGACATTATGTTAGTCAACAGATGGTTTTATTGTCTAATTATTGAATGTGATATGTCGATGATTGTTACGAGTCCAATGTCACTTGTTTGTCCAATAGTCCAATGACGCCGCGGATAAGTTTCATGAGTTGATTAACTTTAAGTTTTAAAGTCCATGTTTTCACTTATGTTCCACAACATATTAAACGTTTAAGCTTATTGGTGACATTATTGGTTTCGCGTGGCTATGATTTATTTATTTACAAGTTGGCACGCGTAACAATTCATAATTAAGGTTAAAACTAGGCTTAGGCATAGAAATGGCAAGCTTATGCATAAACGAGGAGTGGTATAACATAAACGTAGCTTATGCGTGAGGTTCTTGACTTACGCACGAGGAAAAGAGGGCCTTATGCGAGCTTACGCGTAAGCGTATATGGAATCTTACCAAGGCTTACTCGTAAGAGTCAACCTTATGCGTAGAGGTTACTGTTTATGCATATCCTTCATGATAACGCCAGTAGTCCCCAATGTAGAACCTTACGCTGCAAACGTTATGCGTAAGATTTCTTAGGCATAACATGCTACGCGTAAGGTGATCCTTATGCGTAGATTGCAAGTAACCTTGATTCTGAATTTTCAAGCAGAAAACCCGAAATAAATTCATCATAGCACTAATATTAACACATACATTCAATTATTTATCAGTTCAAACTATGAACACTCATTAAACAGTTAAGCGTAGAACAGTTTTACGCGTAGAAAGACTTATGCGTAAACCCAAACCCTAAGAATTTAAGACTAAGAATTCTAGCCATAGGAGATGCACCAAAGTTTTTCTGGTAAGTTTAAGAAGCATAGTGAGTTGTCCTATCCAAGTTTTAACATCAAAATCGAAGCCAATCAAGAATACCCAAATCTTAAGAACATAAACCCTAATTTCCAACTTAAGGGCAATTCGTGTTTCTGGGTTTATTCCAAGCATGATTTTGGTCAATTATCCTTGTAAACAACATCATATGACAATCTTTTTAACCAATAACACTCAACATTGAAAATCCCCAAACTTTCGCATAAACCCTAAAATCAAAAATCAATCAATTCGTATTTCTGGGTGTGATTTAATGATGAAAGTGGAATCCTTGATGTTATAGAAACGTTTTGACACAATCATTTTCACCACAAACACACAAACTTGATTATGTGTTCTTACGCTTATGCGTAGAACACAAAATCACTTCTAGATAAAAATCTAGCCGTTGGATTTCAAAACAATTTATAACCAATGCTTAGATGTTTACAAAGAACATGTTTTCACTTACAAATTGATGATCAAAGGTCCGGATTTGTAAAACGAATATGGATCGTGGATGAGGTTTGGTGAGATATTAAATGTAATGAGTAAATAAGTTTAGAAAAAATTAGGTGGAGTGTTTTGTTAAGAATACTTTGAGGTTTTTGACATAATTAGTCCCTCCACCTATACCATTAACATCTCATGTCCATAACTTCCATTTTGGTTACCAAACGAAGGATATTAGGAAAGAACTTTGACGACACTCCCCGTCGGCTTAAGAAATAATGAAATTTTATAAATTTTAGTCCGAGGAGTGTTAGTAAACCAGAAATGTGACCACCATTATTAAAGAAACAACCGGGATAAGGTAACATGCAAATACAAGGTTTTATGAAACTGAAAAATATTTACTTTCTCCCCCTCAACACGTGATCGAAAAAAATATCAATTTTGAAAGATTAGAGTGTTGACGGAAGATTTGTACTTGTCATGTTAAAAGAAAATTAGATAGAAGAATATTTTTGTTGTTTTATCAGATTTTATATTTTTGTATTTTGTTTTTGAAAAATATTTACAAAAGATGTTTTGGTGTTTGAGTGGTTTTAAGAATGTTTTAAGAGTTCATCCAGTTCCTCTTGAGTCAAACACCGCATACCAATCCGGTGGACCAACTCATTAAACCTAGCAGGAGCTAAGGCTTTGGTGAGGAGATATGTCAATTGGTATTCTGTACCTTCAAAGTATAATTCAACAGTATCCTGTTCCACGTGGTCCTTGATGAAATGATATCGAAGATCGATGTGCTTTGATTTTGAATGTTGTACTAAGTTTCAAGAGATCGCAATAGCACTCCGATTGTCGCAGTACATCGGGATTCTGTCAAATACGTAACCATAGTCTTTGAGTTGTGTTCTCATCCAAATGACTTGAGCACACACGCCGACATGGCTACATATTCTGCTTCGCTGAGGACAGCAAAGTGATGTACAATCCGCTTCTTCGATTTCCATGACACCAGTTTGTCACCAAGAAATTGTAATGCTCCTAAAGTGCTTTTTCGTGAATCTAAACATCCTCGCGGATCATCACCGAAAAGCTATTAGTTCAAAACCGAATCCTTCTGGATACCAGATCCCAAGTTAATGGTTCCCTTGATGTATCGGAGGATTCTATTAGCCTCAGAGAGGTGGGTTTCAGTTGGTCTCGATCGATAACGGAGCAGAGATATACGGCGAAAATAATGTCGCCCGCTGGCCTGGGTTAGATACATGAGAGACCCAATGATACTACAATATTTGGTAGGGTCCACCAATTTCCATGTAAGTCACTAACTTCTTGGTATGAGCCATTGGTGTGGCATAGGTGTCACGTGTTTGCATTCCAAATTTCTTAAGAATTTCAAGGGCATATTTGGATTGACTCAAGAAAATACCACGGGGTGATTGATGAACTTGCACCTAGAAAGAACGAAGTTCACCCATCATGGACATTTCAAAATTTTTCTTCATTAGTTTTGCAAAAGCGATTGAATACTTTTTTATGTGTTGACCCAAAAATGATGTCATCCACGTAAATTTGAACAATTAAGATATGTGCCCCGTGATATTGTATTAAAAGAGTTGGGTCGACCAACCTATAAAATTATTGGCAATGAGAAAGGATGATAACTTATCGCACTCATGCCGGGAGCTTTTTTGAGTCCCGCATGAGCTTTGTTCGTAGACATGGTTCGGGAACTGGATCAACGAACCCTTCGGCGGGCCGACATAAACCGCTTTCAGTGACCATTCCAAAAGCAGCTGACGCCCATCCGAAGACCGTTATATTCATATGAGCCGCGAACGCGAAAGATCCGAACAGCCAATGTTTCAAAGACGAGCAACCAGAGCTTAATGATTCTTCAAAGTCAATACCCTCTTCCCGCCTATAACCCTTAGCCACCGGACGCGACTTGTTTCTCGATAACGCTCTTCAGATCCAATTTGTTCTTCCAAATCCATTTGAGACCAATGACGAGACCCCTCGTTGGTCTTTCAACCAGTTCCCATACTTCAAGACGTTTGAATTGGTTGAGTTCTTCTTGCATGGATTCAATCGTCTTTTGTCATTGCGCTTTAATGTTTTTAGGCTCGATTGGTGTAGCAACATGAGTGCATAAATGCAATGTTCACCATATGCTGAAGACGTTGTCTCGTAACGACTTGGTTGATTCGTTACCAAAAAATAATCTCTAGAGGATGGTCTTTTGTCCAACGATGTGTAGAGGGTTGATGTTGATATACATTGTGCAGATTTTGAGGATTCAAATGGGTTGTTGATGATTCCGCGAACATCGTGCAATAGCAGCTTCATTAGCAAACGGGTTAAAGAACGCATTTGGATCAAAATCTGTAGGTGGGGGTACTTCATTGTTTAGAACATCATCACCGGTTCGCCGTTGGATGCGCTGTTCAACTATTGTTGTAGAGTCAACTGGTGGTGCTTCTTCAATAGAAGTTGTTGTAGCAGGTGTATCGTGTATAGAATAAGATCGTTGAGCAATGAAACATCGGATACACTGGAGCACGCTCATCAATGTCATCACTAAACAAATGCGGAGCAAATAGCTTTTCCATTTGTTGACGAAAGTGAGTCGGGGCTTGGTCCAAAGCTGATGATAGGTTTGATGGAAGTTTAAACGGTTGTGACCGGTTCCAAGATGTTTGCTAGAAGCCATATCGAAGTTCATCAAAATTAGCATGAATCGCTTCCATAACCTGCTTTGTACGACGATTCCAGATCCGGTAACCTTTAGAATTCTCACAAGATCCAATAAAGACTCCAATGTCAGCTTTGGCTTTGAGCTTTCCAAAGTCATCACGATTATTATTTGGGTAGCAAAGGAATCCAAATACATGAAAGTGTTTGAGGTTCGGTTTTCATGTGATAAGCTCAAAAGGTGTTTTGTTATGGCGTTTTGTAATCATTGAACGGTTCTGAGTGTAGCACGCATTGAGACTATGCCCACAAGTAACTGAAGTTTAGCATTGATTAACATCGCGTCGGGCAGCTTCCACTAACGCACGGTTTTGTCTTCAACAACTCCGCTTTGTTCTCGGGGTACGTGCAATGGATGTTTGATGCTCAATTTCCACTTTCTCATAATATTCCCGAAGAGTTTGATTTACAAATCAGTCCTTTGTCCGCTCGAATTTGTCCGACGTGTTCCTGAATTTGAATTTTCGTGGAAAGGTGATGATCATCCGTGGAGCTTGATCTTTACTAAGAAAATAAACCCAAGTCCATCTCTGAGTAGTCATCAAACAATTACCAAGATGTAGCGTTTGCCATTAATCGTCTGCACGCGCATCGGGTCACACAAATCCATGTGAAGAAGATGAAGCACATGCCGAAGTCTGGTTCCACCTTTGAAGGAAAATGAGCACGAGTGCTTTTCCCTTGTTCACAAGCTGAGCATAGGTAATCTTTAGAATACCGTCATCCGAGACCTTCAACAAGTTTGTGTCGAGCAAGGTTGGTGATGGTTTGAAAGTTTAAATGTGAGAGACGACGGTGCCATAACCAAGATTTTGTTGATGTTGCCTTTGAAAGTAGACAGATGGGTGATGAAGCAACCATATCTTGCATTGAGATTGTACAGACGCACTAGAATTGCAGAGCCGCATTATAAGATCGCTTTCCTTTGAAAAGCAACTTCCAAATCTCCATCACAGAATTGACCGACTGAAAAGAGATTGTGACCGAGGCCTTCCACATAATAGACCCTACTAATTTCAATATTGCCATTGATATAATCTTCGTAGCCCATGATAGCTGCGAAGTGATCATTCTCGACCGACAGCTAATGAACTTTGCAATAAAGTTTGATAAATTTAAGATCCTCGCCATGTGCTCCGAATATCCGCTATCAACAATCAAAGTGATGATCAGATCACCGCATTACACGCATTGATACAGATGGAATAGAAGTAGATGTGGAACCCAAAGAGTTAGAGGGTTCAAGCAGCTTATGTTAGAAATACACACATCAATGATTTTAGGTATCCATTTAAATGCTAGTTTATTATGTATCCATTTCGCCATCTCCAACTAGTCTTTGCTTTAGTCTTAGTGAATGCACTAGGTGGTACTACATTCCTTTGGAGAGACCGTGCTACAGTGGACATCAATGCGCTTCTTAGAATCTAAAGCGCGTTTACCAAGCAATGCACTTAGAAGCATTTAGGGCCTAGAGGTATTCCGATTCTTAGGATTCCTTAAACGAGACAAGATAGCTCTAGCAACACTTTTATCATGACAATCGTAGCATACTTTTACGACAAATAACACAAGAAGCTTCGATGAATATCAAAAGTACTTAAAGGTTTAGCATCGTTACAATACTTTTTCCATTACATTTGTCGACGCAATATCTAAAGTGGTGCAAACTGAGTCTTATTCAAAGTCCTAGGGTGTTCTTCTACTTCAAAGATTCTTATTGTTCTTTTCTTAGGTCGCAACTTCCTATTCTTCCTTGTATTGCCCCTAGGTTGTGAAGTGCGGACGTTTGGAAAAGAGGCAACTATTCCTGCTTCATTAGAGGAAGCACATTATTAGCATCTTGTGGTTTATCAAGAGGCATTCGGGTTGACGCTTACTAAGTGTTACATGTGCAATTTTCTTAATGATGCTAGGCTGAACTTGTTCATACTTTCCTAACATTTCTCTTAACTTAATGATAGTGTGCACCGAATCTTGATTTTCAGAAAAGTTCATGACTTCTTTAGTGTGTGCAAGATAATGATCAAGTTCGGTTGATGCTTCATCACGGTCTGCTTTGAGTAAATCAAATATGACACCATATTCCTTTTTAACTTTTGCAAGTTCTTGTTCATATTTTGAGATTTGACACTTAAAAGACACGTTTTGATCATCCGTTGCTCTGCTTGATTAAGAGTTTTGGCACGCGAATCAAGCGATTTTGTTTTGAAAAGCAAGTTGTTGACGGAATATCTTTTTGACACCAATAAGGCGAGACGTTTTGCATTTGAAAGCTCATTTAACAATCTCATTCATTTTCAACTTTAAAGACTCGATTTAAAGCACATTATCAGTATTCTCAACAATTTCAACAGAATCAACAGTATCAGCAGAGATGTAATTAGCTGCATTAGCAATAGAATGAAACAACACAACATTATGGATATCAGCACAGATAACATCTTTCAAGAGTCGATCAACATCTTTTCTCAACAATTTCTTTTTACGTTTAGTACTTGAAATCGATGTTTTGTTTCTCGAAAATGTTTTCATTAGACCAAGTTCCTTGTGAAAATCCCTTCCCAATTTGTGCACAGGTTTTCAAATTTTGACATGGGGTAAAATTCTTTATGAAGAATGTCTCTTTGTTCTCGCGCCATTGGCGATTGAAAATGTTCAACTTTTATTTCAGAATGAAATTCAATCTCACGTTCCAAAATTTTGAGGTCAGATAAGAAAGTGTCAAAGTATTTTATAACGCGACAACTTTCGGCTTTTGTTTTTACTTCACTAAGTGAAGGTAGAGGACCATTAATTTGTGCACCATTGTGTTGGGGATTGACCAGAAAACTGGTGTGATAACCAAAGGTTTGTTAGAAGTATCTTGTTGTGTGACAAAAGTTACGGCTTTAGAATAGTTAAATGGTTTGTTATAAACGACATTTTCCATTTTGACGACTCTCGTCTCAGCATCTAATTCTTCCATGCGATTATATTCAACAACAGTCATAATTGAATCATCAATTTTATGTTCTGCACTATAAACTTCAGGATTTGGTTTCAACTTAGGTTGTAATCAGCAAGAATCGTCCATATCATTTGGATTGGTTTAAAGTAAACTTTTGAATAGTTGTGATTGACTCACCATGTTTATAAACAACATTTCGAAACTCTTTGATTTTGTGTTGTAAGTCGACAATTTCTTCAAGATAGTTTTCTATTCGTTTCGTGGAATGCTTTTTGTACTTAGAGAACTGTTTTGACAAGTAACAACTCAGCCTTGGCTTTTTGAGTTTCCAAAGTAGAGCGTTAAGTTGTTTTTGTGTTCATGTTTCAGTTGTTCTATTTGAGAAAACAAAGCATTCTTCGATGCGGCTAGATCACGTATCTGTCGTTCTAATGATTGTTCATTTTGATGAGATTAGCAAAAGCGACTTCAAAACCTTTTTCACGTTTTCTTGATTTTAAAAACCGTTGATTTGTCGATTAAGCATTCATTATCCCTAATTAACAGTGCATTTTTATCTTTTAATTGCTTGACAAATTCCAAACGAGATTCTTGGTCTTAATTAAGGTCAGGGAGGGCCAATTTCTCTATTAGACAAAAGCTCATCTTGTTCAACGTGAGTCTCAACATGATCATTATTTAGATTCTCAAATATAACACGGAGGTCAACTTGATTATCAATATTAACCATAAGGTTATCTTGATCGTCAAATATAACTACGGGATCTATTTGATAATCATTGGAATGAGATGTAGAATGCTCATGTTGAACACTCTGATCCTGTTGGGATATGAAAGTGCTGAAGACATGAAAGTACTGAAGATATGAAAGTACTGTAAGACAAAGTACGGGAAAAGTCATCCAAGAGTCAAAGTACTGCTAAAGACAAAGTCAAAGTATGGCACCTAAAAGTCAAAGTACTGCAGAACAAAGAACATTATTCGTTTATGGAAAGTATTGATTCTAGTTTGATTACTTGTGTACAAGGCTATAACTTGTAACCGAAGGAATCCTTGAGCCTATAAAGGACTCCTAGATTGGCATTAGATGCATGAGTCTATGAGTTTTAGAGTTTACGAATTCACAAGTTAATTAGTGTTTTAGAGAGTAGTTCGATTATCTTAGAGGGTATTAGAGTATCTTTTAATCAGAGATTTAGAGTTAATAAAAGGTTATTCTTCTTAGCTTTGTTAAGTAAATCCAGCGTATTGATAAAGATTCTCAGTTTCTTTGTTAATAACTTAGATTTACAGGTATTAACCTAACAAGCTAGTAAGATAGTTGATTAAAGTATATCGATCCACAGATCCTTGTCGGATGGAGAACCTTGGCGGAGATATAAGATTCATGCATGAGGTAGTTTGTTCGGTGCCTGCAGGAACAAGCCATCTGTGTATACACTGGGCAGTGTCACTCATGTGTGAGCTTGCATTTGTGCCATCAAACACATGTGCATTAGACTGCAAGTCTCCATACATCATCGAACCTGCATTGCATAAAGATCTTTCCTTGTGGTAAGAGTTCCACCAGCTTCCATCCTTGAGAGCCAAGAGCAAAGCCTCTTTGTGATAAGCACTGCCTCTTGTCTGGCTTAGGATACAGGCATTAGCCAGATGACTCTCTCATAAAGTATAACAACGAAGACCATTAACCCCATTCTGAGCATTCCCATGTTCAACCACATGAGCCCATTGTTGTCGGAGCATCCATGTATTCCTCCATAGCATTTAAACCCTTGACCCCTCCCATCTGCGACCATAACCCACAATATGAACTAACGCGTCCATTGTTCACAAAGCTGATTCCTTGTGTTGATGAGGAACGATGTGATTGTTGGTGTTTGTATACCGAACGAAGGCTTTAGATATAACAAATCCTTGTGCAATTCATCGAAAGATTGGATTATCATCAGCTTCCACTGTAAAGCTTGAGATTGTTGGTGTTGTCTGGAATCATTGAGTGTGTGGAGGTTGTTGCTGTGACGGATCATATGGTGTGAGGTTGAAGTTGGTTGAGGAGCGGTTGAGGAGTGTTTGAGGAGGAACACTAGTTTGAGCCCACAAAGGAAGTTGTTGATTGTTCGGAAAAGTGACTTTATAGAGCCGGGAGTAACGGTAGCCCTTTCTTTGTCAACTTCTTTTGGTGAGGCTTCAAAATAGGTACAATAATCCGTATGTAGCATGATGAGATTGTTGGATATGGATTCACAAACACATCAAACCATTAACACAAGTGGGCGTATAAGGGATTCTAGAGAGAGAAAGTAGAGGTTTAGGGAACTTAGTGGATGAGAGGAAAGTGAAGAATTATTATGAGCTCAACTCTCTACCTTGGGAGGTAGAGAGTATTTATAGTCTTACATAAATCGCCACATAACGGGCTGTGGATCAGGCATACAGTGGGTAAAGACCCGTCGTCCTCCACGTGTTACTAACTAAATACTACTAACTAAATATAACTACGACTACGAGCTTTCTAACGATTACGAATACTTGAGGTGACCGACTCTTTAATACCTGGAATTTCTAATTCCTAACAATCTCCCCCTAAGGGAGGTCACCTCAAACATATACTAAATTGACATTGAATACAATCAGATATTACATTAACAATTGATCTTGCATTCTTGATGTAGTACTTTGCTCCGAAGCTCGTAGTCATTGATTCCACTCATTGCATGTTTGGTTAATCCAAGTGGAGTCCTTTTACTGATCCACGTGATAATAATGTTGAGCCAGCTTTTGAGATCATTAGCTAATAGAAAATCTCTGATACATCCATTGTGGTGTTGGTATTATGTGATGTTGTGACATTCGGACCGACATGCTCACATTTTGGATCATGATATATTCTCATCAGAGTAGCGGAAGCATTCGTTGATTCATGATATTGGCAGCAGCGTAGCAGAAGCATGGAGTGAAAATATCAGAGTCATTGATGCACTAATCATGATTTCTTTTGAGATGAATGTGTTAGGTGAGCATGCGGCTATGGATTGACCGCTTCATTCTGATCAGCTGCAAACGTCGGGTGTACCTGCATAAGACAGTTAGCATTAAAGCGCACGAAAGTGTCTTTGATCACTTTCGATGAATTGAGGTACACGCCCCACGGTTCCCCGTTGATCAGTACAAGTACTGCCTGTGATCAGGTATATTTCCGAAGAATTTCCTTGACAGGGTTCGCAGCTGCTCTAGCTGTTCTCAAACCGGAACGTCTCAAAGAAGACAACACGGAGTGAGTGAACCAGCGAATTTACGTCCACTGATTGATGAAAAGAGATTTGAAAAACAATCGTGTATTGCTCAATAGAAATTGTTTTTGCAATATAACGAAGGTTTTAATGAAAATCAATTATCAATCATAAAACACCTTTTGATTTGAAAAATTAGTACACGGTCGACGTGCTAATGAAAAGAGTTTTAAAGCACAAAGACCGGTTTTTCAAAGGTATCCGTCAATCCATAACCTGAACCAGGATTGATTCAAAAGATTGAATCGCCCCATTGTTTCTGTTTAGTTGTCACATGGTTGATCTGTATAATAGATCTCACATGCCACCTACCAGGCGCTTGTTAGATGTTGGCTCCAGAAGGGTTTCCATCTTCACAGTGAATATGTAAACACATCACTCAGATGTTCTGGCAATACCACAAGGATAATGCGTAGGACTCAAGATATAATCTCTTTCCACATTGTGTGAAACAGAGAGTCTTCATTGAAAGTGTCCTAATGAGATTTATTGATGATCTCGTGGCTCTAGACTCAATTTGTGCATATTTGGATCCTATATCGGAGACTAGGGAGAGGTCTCCTCTTCAATATCAACAATCTCTAAGAGAAAGTCGATAGATAATGTCGGTTCCCGTGAGAATGAAACAAGTCCTTTAAGAGGAACTTGAGTGGTTTGGGAAGTTGAAGTGCAGTGCGTCACTGGGTCCATGACGTCTTGTCTTCAATACCGATGTTACCATCAGTAGCATATGAATTGAACCCGGTTTTCTGCCCTAAGGTTGAATAAATGGAGGGCTATTTGTTTTCACCCTTTTCTCATTCAATTCTTTTTAATTCTTCAACCCCTTCAGTGCTTACCGAGACTTCATAGCTAGAACCTTGTTGGGTTTATTCCAGTACTAGCTCATTCTCAGTCCGCACTCTTCCCATATCTCATTTTTCTCCTTTTATCATCATACCTAAGAACTCACTAACTAGTGGATAGTCCACTGGTAGATCCTCCGTTCTAGCGGATCATGGAAACATACCTAACCTTATCGTCCTTATATCACCATACATAATGGAAAGTTGGTCGGTCTTTTTAGTATTGTTCATCTGCTAGGAAAACAATTGAAAACCATTTGAAAATCAATCCAGATACTTATGATATTTTATCAAAGCATTTTGTACCTGAATTGTTTTGATATTTTTAGAAGAAGAACTTCCCCTCAACATGTGAGTCAAGTATTTGAAATAGTTTTCCACACGGAGGCAAGAGAAAGAATTAACTTCTTTGATTACCATTTTCTAAAAATATCAACATCACTTCCCTAATCGAATCAAGTAGATAAAGCATTTGGGGAAGGATGAGGTTTTCATGATTTTTGTTCCCCCTCAATATGTGCCTCGAGATTTGAAAAGAGTTTTGCACATACTAGAGGGAACCTGCACATTGAGATAAGTGATCACGTTTCAAATCATTGTGGTTTAAGATAGATGCTCCCCTCAACGTGTGCATGGAAAATTTGAAATCGTTTGTCACTTACGGGGAGGCAAACATGCTAATCACATAAGAACCATTTATCGAATTATCGGTTTAAATCCTATTTAAATCACACTTCTCCCCGATCACAATTATCAAAACATTTGAGATTTGTGATCTCGTAGATTAAATTGATTTTGAAAGCTTTTAAGGAGAATTGTGACTTGATTATGAAAGCGTTTTAAACTGATAAGGATTGATGTGAGATTTTAAACTCCTTTGGTTAAACATGCATGATTATCTTTTTGAAAACAATTGAATGCCAAATACACTTTCTCTTAGCAACTTGTCATTGATTGAGAGATATATTTTGACAATAAGTCCAGATGATTATCAAAAATAGAGAGGAGTATTTTTCAAAGCAGTTAGTTTTAAGCAGATAAATGTTTAAAGAATCAGAGCATGGAATTTTGAAAACATGATAAAGTATGGCTCGTTCTTTCTGACAAAGCTGTTACTGCTGAAATGACAATAAACCATTGTTTCTCTTTCTCCCAAAATAATTTTGATTTTGATTTTTTTTTTTTTTTTTTTGAATTCGAACAACATCTAAAGTCCCGTGTCATTCTTTGAATGACAGCACCAAAGACGTAGATATTATCGAACCGAGAAAACGCATGACAAAATGACAATATTTTATGAAGATTTTTCGAATTTTTCAGATTTTATGGATTTTGAAATTTTTTATAATTTTTTTTTATTATTATTTATGTATTTATATTATTGTTTTTATATATTTTGTTTTTTTTTTTCGAATAGTATTTACAAGAGATAGATGAAGAAACCTTTACTCCTCGTGTCCTCCTGAAGCGTTTGAGTGTTTCTGGTTGAAGGCTTTTCAAGCCAAGATGTGGAAGAATAAACTCAAAACGTTCTCTTGGAAGAGCTTTGGTGAAGATGTCAGCTGACTGATATTCAGACCTCACACAAAATAGAGTTCTACCACACCTTTTTCTACTTGTTCCTGATGAAATGATGTCAGAATGTCGATATATGCTTTGCTCTTGAGTGTTGAACGTTGTTGCATGAGAGAGCAATAGCACTTTTATTATCACCATACAGAGGGATTTTGTTGAATTCAAAGCCATAGTCAGATAATTGGGATCTCATCCATAGGATTTGAGCACAACAAGATGACATGGCTATGTATTCAGACTCTGTAGAGGAAATAGAAGTACTCATTTGCTTCTTTGAAGACCAGCTCACAAGCATATCACCCAAAAACTGAGCACCTCCAGATGTACTTCGACGAGTATCTTGACACCCTGCATGATCAGCATCTGCATAGGCTGTTAGTGACATACCGGTGTCCTTCGGGTACCAAAGACCCATATTGATGGTTCCTTGGAGATACCGAAAGACCCGTTTAACTGCTTCAAGGTGCTTTTTAGTAGGCTTAGCCTGGTATCTAGCACACATGCAAACAGCGAACAAGATGTCTGGTCTACTAGCAGTGAGGTACATCAGGGACCCAATCATACTACGATATTTCGTTTGGTCAATCATGATCCCTGAGTGGTCCTCATCTAGTTTGGTTCGGTCAATCATGGGGGTGTCAACAGGGTCACTTGAATCAAATCCCAATTTCTTTAAAATCTTGTTGCATATTTAGATTGATTTATGAAAATGCCTCCGGGACTTTGAGAAATTTGTAATCCCAAGAAAAATGACATTTGTCCCATCATTGACATTTGAAACTTTGAACTCATTTCATTTGAAAAACGATCACATTCCATTGGGTCTGTCGAGGCAAAAATAATATCATCAACATAAATTTGAACATGAGTTAAATGTTTGCCTGACTTCCTGGTGAACAATGTAGGATCAACTGCTCCTTTGCTAAATCCGGTGGATAGAAGAAACTTTGACAGTGTATCATACCATGCCCTTGGAGCTTGCTTTAAACAGTAAAGAGCCTTCTTCAGACGATAAACGTGAGTAGGATGCTCTTGATTCACAAATCCTTCAGGTTGGCGGACGTAGACGACTTCTTTAAGATCTCGTTCAGAAATGCGTTTCACATCCATCTGATAGACTACCATGTTCTTACTAGCGCATAGCCAGAAAGATTCTGATTGCCTCGATTCGAGCAACAGGAGCAAAAAGATTCTTCAAAAGCATACCCTCCTCTTGAGGTATCCTTTAGCAACTAATCGAGCCTTGTTCTTCAACACATCCCTGCTCATCAAGTATCACTTTGAAGATCCATTTAAGAGCAATAATCATAGCACAGTCTGGAGCAGGTACTAACTCCCATACATCAAGTCGATCAAACTCATGAATTACTTCTTGCATGGCATTGAACCGCTATCTTCATTCATGGCGGTTTAACATCTTTTGGTTCGATCTTAGTAGATATAGGAGTTGAAGAAGCACCATAAGGCATCAGTTGCAAGTTGTTTCGGGTTGTGATACAGGACGAGAGGGATTACCAATGATGTTGTCTAATGGATGATCGTGAGTCCATTTTCTGAGGTGTTCATGTGGCAGTTGTTGAGGGACTGAGGTAGCTGAGTCGATGTCTCCTGAAGAAGATGGTTTTGATGATGATTCAGGAGCAAATATGTTTTCAAATGGAGCATCTTCAGGAGTAGCAAAGGGATTAACTTCATCATTGATGCCAGAAACATTTCCATGATGTACATTTGAAGAATGATGATTTTTTGATGAGACTGAAGGTCAGCAGCAGTGCTTCTTGACTTAAGATATTGAGATGAAGGATTGACTTCATTCACAGGAATATGAGTGCCTCTGTTGTAGGGATCAACACCTCATTAGTAATTGTATCATACAGTTCATCAAACATAGGAACAAACAATTTCTTTAAATCATCTTCAGATGGAGGTACATATGGAGTTTCATGAGAAGAGTTTGGAACAAGGGATGAACCAATGGGGCTGTTTTGAAGTGCGGGTCCGAGCTGGAGTGTCCAGGAGCCATTTGACCGGTCAGCTCATCAAACGTAACGTGAATGGTTTCCATGATATTTTGGGTTCTTTTTTTATAGATTCGGTATCCCTTTTTGTTTGGTGCATATCCTACAAATACTCCAATGTCGGCTTTAGCCCTAAGTTTCCCTAAGTCTTGACCCTCATTAGTTGGATAACACAAAGCACCAAACACACGAAGGAATGAGAGATTAGGTTTTCTGTTGTTGACAAGTTCATATGGTGTTTCCATGAACGTGTGAATCAGGGAACGATTTTGTGTGTAGCATGCAGTGGCAATAGCTTCAGCCCAGAGAAACATTGGAACTTTTGAGTAAATCAGCATTGTTCGAGCGGCTTCTAAAAGAGTTCGATTTCGTCTTTCAACTACACCGTTCTGTTGAGGAGTTCGTGGAACACTTCTTTGATGGCTGATTCCAATGCTTTCATAGAATTCACTAAGTTGTTTGTTAACAAACTCAGTTCCATGTCTGTCCGGATAATTCTGACGGTTTTGTTAAGTCGAACCTGCAGCTGTTTGATAAGTTTGATGATGATATCAGGAGTTTCATCCTTTGTCCTTAAGAACTTGACCCAGGTGAATCTAGAGTAATCATCAACTATAACTAACACATATTTCTTCCCAAAGATATTCTGCACTCTCATTGGTCCACATAAATCCATATGAATTGTATGAAGAACTTCTGTGACAGAGTTAGTAGGTTTGGGTTTATGGGCATACTTCTTGCTTTTTCCCAATTGACATGCTGAACAAAGATGATCCTTTTCATACTTTAGTCGAGGTAAACCTACAACTAAGTCCTTTTTGGAGAGATCATTGATGGTGCCGAAGTTCAAGTGATTGAGACGTCGATGCCATAACCATGACTTTGTTTTAGAAGCCTTTGACAGCAAGCAAATTGGAGAAGACTTCATCATATCTTCTATGGAGATGGTGTAAAGATTTGAACCACGAGTTCCTTTTAACAGTTCCTTGCCGTTAAGATCTCTAACAAACAGGTATGTTTTAAGGCTACTTCTAGATCGAATCACAGAATTGACCAACAGAGAACAGATTATGACCCAAACCTTCCACATAGTATACTCTAGAGATAACACTATCACCAACAACATAATCACCATAACCCTTAATTGCTCCGAAATGATCATTACGATCTAACATTCCGATGAATTTGCTCACGAAGTTCATGAGCCGCGACCGGTCTCCAATCATATGCTTGGAACAACTGAGTCAGGTACCAAAGAAGATTTGAATGATCTGCAGTTGAACACAGACAAGAATGGATAACTGGATAATTGGGATCCCTATGCAAGAATAGGTTCCACTTGGTTAGTAACAGAATTGGAACACACATCAGAAACAGAAACATCCATATCAGAAGTAGAAGCAATGGGATCATTGGGAATAGATGCAATCTGGTGTATGATTTGACCTATTCAAAGTATGTTTACTTCTTAAGGGAATAGTTCTACCAATAGGCATCCATTTTCTAGTGGGCATAATCTTAGCAGTTTGAGAAAAAAACTGATTATTCTTATGGCCAAAAGGTATCCAATAATAACCTATCTTTATAAAAGTTCTTCCTGTGGGTTTCCACTGTTTTCTAACAATCTTTCGTTTTGCCTTTTTGCCTTATTTGCACGATTATTAGCATTAACAATTTTAACTGGCATTTGACACATTAGAAAAAGCATTCACACCACATTCATGATTAGCAACATAATTCACGCGACATCATTACAAGGTTTGCAAATAGTATCGAATTAATTAATTACTGTACGCCTAAGGCTAATACTAGAATCAACACGATTCGCTTTATTCAACTCAAGCTTAAAGTTCCTAGATTGGTCTTCTACTTCTTCAATGCACATTCTTAGCTTGCAAGGTCCTATCATTCCTTGTATTGTCTTGAGACTTTGACATGCTCGCTTTAAAGTCACTGATTACTCCTGTAGAGGAATGGGAACATTAGTTGGTTGATCTAATTTTTGCATTCCTGAACTTGATGTGCAAGGATCTCAAGTACTAGAAGGCACATTAGTGTATACTTTAAGACGTGATTTGAGCTTTTAAAGGCACACTAAAGTTCACTTTCTTAGCACTAACATATCTGAATCTGAACTACTTGAAGGCACATTAGTGTTTCCTTTCTTAAGACTGGGCATAGAACGGATTTCCAGCTTGGCACTAGGCATAGAACAAGGCATCACAGCTTTGCCTTTTGCACCTAAGGTTAAAGATTTGGGACATGTTGCAATTACACATTCTAGCAACTCTTGAGATCGTTTGGCCCGGAGGCAAGCAAACCTAATTTCACTATCAAGAGGTTTGTTAATGAAATCCTCTTCGACAATGTCACGGAGACATTCTAGACTATCCTTAAGGTGAGCACATTATTCATGAAAAGCATGTTCATTATTCCTAAGATGAGGAGGAATATATTTAACTGTCACATTGTATTTGCAGTCTAAGGGTGACTTTGAGACAACATTCTTATTGAAAACAAGTGGCAGTTTCCCATTTCCCTGACTTCTAAGATTCTCAATTTCCTTTGTAAAGACGTTATTTTTTCGTTTTTTTGGTCACGGGTGACTTTTATTGAATCATATAACTCTTTAAAATGTCGTTTAACTTTTTCATTTTCTTCTAGAAAACTCTCGTTTTCCTTTTGTAAGGCATCAACTAAGTTTTGAAGATGAAAAGTTTGAGAATTCTGAGAATCTAAAGGAGGAGGCATTTGGGAGCCTGTCATATTGTTCATTTGACCCTTTAATTGAGAGATTTGGGCTTTCAACTTTCTGATCGTGTTGCATGAGTGAATCTGTCATCACGTTTGTTAATTTGAAAACGCATCAAACTCTGAGCATCTGAGGATGTCTTGATATTTGAAGTTTTAACATTTTTTTTAAGATGTTGATATTTTAGTTGTAAATTAAAATGCTCAACTTCCAGTTTAGAAAAATGTTTAACCAAATTGTCGTGATCATCCAGTTCAATTTTCTCGTTTAGTTTAGAATTAGTTTTTCAAGCTCAATGACACGATCATGGGAGACTTTCAGGGCCACAGATAGTTCATGAAATTTGGAAGCATTAATAGAGCAATTTGAAGCAGTGAAAAAGATATCTTGAGCAATACATTCAGTAATAAGAGTCTCATTTAATGTATGCAAGTTCTTCCTCTCAATCTCATTATATTTTAGTGCCCGCTCATAATCACTAACTTCAACTACCATTGCATCAAATTCCTTTTCCATTCCCTTGATATCTTATATCAGTTTCTATCCCCTTTTAAGACTCTCAAAGTGATCTTTCGAAGTTTAAGAAAAGGCATGACCTCAGTTAAATAACATTCTTTCATTTGCTCAAAACCCTTTTCTCCTTCCGTTATCCGGTGGGTGTGATCCTTTTCTTGCAAGTTTTCTCAAAATCAACAAATAGTTGAAATTTAACATATTGGCTAATTAAGGTTTTGCTTTTAGTGGCAATTTTTTCTAGAACAAGATGCATGGTGTATTAGGAGGATACACAGGCGCTCTAGCATTTTCCAAGGGGAGGGTTTGTTTAACAATATTTTCGCTTTTGCTTATCTAAATCTTTTTCCGCAAAAACTTGTTCGGGAGTCAACAATGTTGAGGTTTAAACATGTTCAGGAAATCCAGTTTTCCTTTTTGTAGTCATGGGGAGTGATAATTATTTTTCTCTCTTTGCATTTAGGATCATCTAATTTTTTGTTCATCCTTTCCTAGTGACTTCATTGATTTCTTATCCTCCTCAGTGCACTCAACGCAACTAGGTTTCTGTCTAGGTTTAAGAATTTTATTTCCATCATAGATCAACACTTGAGAGCTTTTGCTCTCTTTCGTACTCTCGGGTTTGGTTATATATAATGGGAACACTATGCTTATCGCTTAGATCTCTATGTTTAGTGACCATGTGAGCAGTCGAATGGTGTTTGCTGTAGACAACTTGTTTTCAAGTTTGTTTTTCAAAGTTTTCAGATTAGAGAAATCTCTCAAGAGTTTTGATTCTTTGCATTAAATTCTTGCTTAAGCATTTTCACATTTTCTTGAAGTTCTTGTTTTTGCTTAGCTGTTTTAAAGTTTTTTGCAAGGAATTTTTTTCTTGTTTCAATACTTCTTCTCTAAAATTACTTTTTTTAATGACTGTACGCACTTGGTCATCCATTTCTGCCACGCGTGGTCAACTCAAAATTTAGCACGTTGTTCATAAATAGCAACACGTCTTTATAGGCATTTAGTTAAGAATTACAGAACATCAGGGGCACATGCAGTGTATTCATCAAAAACATAGTCATTGTTTTTGCAGAAGATGCATCACTTGGTACACCTTCACTTTCACTTTGTTTCACGTATTGATCATATGGGATAATATCGATATTACCCATATTTTCAACATTTGATTCAATAGTTTCATTTGAATGTACTTTGTCATGCATCTTTTGCACATCAGCGTATCGTATAGGTTAATACCTGAGATGAGTTTCTTGTGATGGGCCAGCTAGTGGTGAAGAAGAGACCTTGGGAGAAACCATTGGAGAAATGCTAGCCATAAAAAATGTGTGTGCCGTAGGTCCATCATCCACATAGAGTCGTAGATCACAATCACGACTTGAAAGGC